>OX387245.1:244409822-245034822 GCA_947561735.1 Cenchrus americanus
TGTTTTGCTTATAACTCAAAGTACAGAACTCCAAATGACATGAAACCAGTTGGGTTAGTTCACAAATTTAGAGGATGAATTTCTGTCAAAAATTCAATAGTATACAATACATATTTTGTGAGTTATGCACGAAGTAATGAACAAGTCAGAATCTGTAAATTTCTGCTGATATAGCTGTACTGTTTGAATTATATCTCGAGTTATACATATCCAAATGAGGTGATTCCAGTTGGGATGGTTCCATAATTTTATACACTATAATCTGGTAAAAATTTGTGGTCATTGGACAATTACACAGAAAGTTATGCATAATTCTTTGAGGTCAACAGAATCTGTCCCAACTGAAGTACATGCTGTCATTTTATTTTGAGTTATCCTCTTATGCAATGATTCAAGTATAATTATCGAGATATGATTTTTCTAACGGTCAGATGGTAAACACCAGGTCCGGAGGAGGTCAAGACGTGCCACCCGTGATCCGGGCACATATTGCAAATCAGCAAAACCCAGCACCACCTCCACCGATCAATCAAGCAATAGACCCAAACATGCGGCGGTTCCCGGCAGCACGGATGCAATTGATTCAAAACCTTACCAACACGATACAGCGAGATGCAAGCCCACCGGAACCAGCCACCACGGCCCTATCCCTCCACCACCCCCGCCACCAAGGGACGGCACAAGGAGTTCATGAGCCACCATCCCCCTACATTTTCACATTCGGTGATCCACCGGATGCGATGGCTGGCTGAAAACCATCACAAAGCGGTGGAAATTGTGCGGTGCATCGATAGAGAGATGGTCCCGTATGCTCTTGGAAGACTTGTGGGGCGGGTCGCGATTGGTGGGATGCGTACTCAATCGCTCATCCCAACGGGCATAACATCACCTGGCAGGAATTTTGTGACAACTTCCATACTTATCACATTCCTTCAGGGGTTCTCAAGCTTAAGCAGAGGGAGTTCTTGTCACTGAGGCAAGGCAATATGTCAGTGACTGAATATCTGGACAAGTTCACTCACTTGTCACGCTATGCACCTGATGAAGTCAACACTGATCCAAAGAGACAGGAAAGGTTCCTAGATGGCTTGATTGGTCCTCTGAACTATCTACTGCAGAGTCACATCTTCCTGGACTTTCAGACGCTGGTGAACAAAGCTATTGGGCTGGAAAGCAAGAGAAAGGAGATGGGTGAGCAGAAACGCAAGTTTCAGTCTCATGGGCAGTCTAGCAGTAACACCCGTCCCCGTTACAGTTCTCAGCAGAGCCTGACTCCATATCGTCCTGGTGGACAAGCTGGGAGGTACCCACAGAACATGCGAGTGCCGGCGCTCGTTTCAGCCACAGCGCTTCAATCCTCAGACCCCCAGAGCTCCTACCCCTCAGCTGAGTCGTCCTAGCAACAACTCTGGGGCACCTGTCAGAAACACCAACCCTGTTCAGCCTGGTGGATGCTTCAAGTGTGGAGAGCTGGGGCATTATGCTAACAACTGTCCTAAGAGGGTGATGCAGACTCCGCAGAGGGACATTGGGAACAGGACTGGGCAGCCATCTTCGCAGGCTCGTACTCCACAGACACCCGGCAAGAGAGGCCAGCGAGTCATGTGCGTGGCCGAGTCAATCATGTATCAGTGGAGCAAGCTCAAAATGATGCCGGCGTGGTATTGGGTACGTTTTTCGTCAACTCGTACCTGCTACCGTATTATTTGATTCGGGGGCATCACATTCATTCATAACGATCAATTTGTGGCAAAATATAACTTATCTATGAGTACAATTAAGAACCCACTGATAGTTAGCACTCCTGGGGGAGAAATGAAAACTGGTCATATATGCCCACAAGTAAAGATTAATATCATGGGAGTAGACTTTCTTGCTAATCTGGTAGTTCTAAAATCATGGGGAATAGATGTCATTCTTGGTATGGATTGGTTAAGGAGTTGTGATGGAGTTATTCAGTGTCGGAAGAGGTCAGTACTGTTAACCGGTCCTCAAGGGGAAAGAGTAGAATATGTGAGTGCACCCTCATCTAGCAAAGGAGTTATGAACTCTGTTGAAGGCAAGGCCTTGGAGGATATAAGAGTAGTGAATGAATTCCCTGATGTGTTTCCAGAGGATTTGCCAGGTATGCCACCTGATCGTGACATTGAATTTAGTATTGAACTTATACACAGTCTTGCTCCCATATCTAAAAGACCATATAGAATGGATGTTAAAGATCTAGCTGAATTAAAGAAACAAATTGAAGAATTACTTAGTAAAGGGTTTATCCGTCCTAGTTCATCACCATGGGGAGCCCCCACACTCTTCGTTGATAAGAAGGATGGATCTAGGAGGTTGTGTATAGACTATCGATCACTTAACGAGGTTACTATCAAGAATAAATACCCTTTACCTCGGATTGAGGATTTGTTTGATCAGATGATAGGAGCTAAGGCCTTCTCTAAGATAGATCTTAGATCGGGTTATCACCGAGTTAAAGATCCGTGTGGAGGATATACCAAAGACACATTCACATCTAGATACGGGTTATATGAGTTCACCGTGATGTCCTTTGGCACGACCAATGCACCAAAGCATACTTTATGTATTTGATGAACAAGGTATTCATGGAGTATCTGGATAAGTTCATTGTGGTATTCATTGATGATATACTTGGTATTCTCTCGGAGTGAGGAAGAACACGAGGAACATCGAGGCTTGTGTTACGAAGCTACGGGAACATCGAGCTGTATGCCAAGTTCGGCAAGTGTGCTTTCCGGTTGAAGGAGGTCTCTTTTCTCGGACACATCATCACAGATGGAGGCATAGCAGTCGATCCAAGCAAGGTTCGGGATGTATTGAACTGGAGTCCGCCTAAGAATGTGCCAGAGATCAGAAGTTTCCTTGGTCTTGCAGGGTACTATCGCAGGTTCATTGAAGGGTTTTCTAAGATAGTGAAGCCACTTACCACTCTGCTCGAGAAAGGAAGAGAATTCAAGTGGGATGAGAAGTGTCAGGCTAGTTTTGAGGAGTTGAAGAAGAGGCTGACCACAACACCTGTGTTGATCATGCCAGACATACACAAAGGGTTCGATGTATACTGTGATGCCTCTCGGCAAGGTTTGGGATGTGTGTTAATGCAAGAAGGAAAGGTAGTAGCTTATGCTTCAAGACGAGTTGAGGAAACATGAGCGAGAACTACCCTACTCATGATCTTGAGTTAGGCTGCGGTTGTTCACGCATTGAAGATCCGGAGACATTACATGATTGGAAACAAGTGTAAGATCTTTACCGACCATAAGAGTACGAAGTATATCTTTACTCGAAGGATTTGAATTTGAGGCAAAGAAGATGGTTGGAGTTGATTAAGGATTATGATTTGGATATCCAGTACCATCCGGGAAAGGCAAATGTTGTGGCGGATGCTTTGAGTCGGAAGGGACGGACTAGCATGCTTGATAGGACACTGTTACCTCAGGAGCTATGTTGGGAGATGGCACAGCTTAACTTGGGAATGGTTGCTTCAAGTGAGACTCTAACATTAGAGATTGAGTCGACACTTGAGGAAGATATCAGGAAGGGACAGTTGACTGATGCCAAGATTGCAGAATACAGGAAGCTGATTAAGTTAGGCAAAGTTCCGGAATTCAGAGAAGATGAGCAAGGAACAGTGTGGTTTAAGAACAGAATCTGTGTACCTGAGATCAAGGAGTTGAGAGAAGCTATCTTGAAGGAAGCACATGATTCAGCTTACTCTATACACCCTGGTAGTACCAAGATGTATCAGGACTTGAAGCAGAGATATTGGTGGTATGGGATGAAGAAAGATGTGGCAGCTCATGTAGCTTTGTGTGATGTGTGCCAAAGAGTGA
Organism: Cenchrus americanus; assembly: GCA_947561735.1. Classification (NCBI taxonomy): domain Eukaryota; kingdom Viridiplantae; phylum Streptophyta; class Magnoliopsida; order Poales; family Poaceae; genus Cenchrus; species Cenchrus americanus. The sequence goes on from OX387245.1 coordinate 244,413,677, forward strand.
AGGGCCGAGTATCAAAGACCGGCGGGATTGCTACGGCCTACGAAGGTACCCGAGTGCAAATGGGAGGAAATCGGTATGGATTTCATAGTGGGATTACCTCGTACTCGTGATGGGTATGATTCTATTTGGGTTATTGTGGATAGACTAACCAAGGTAGCGCACTTCATTCCGGTGAAGACGACCTATACGGGGAGTGAAGCTAGGCCGAGTTGTAAAATTCAAGGATAGTGTGTTTGCACGGGGTACCGAAGAAGATAGTGTCGGATCGAGGCACACGGTTCACCTCACGGTTTTGGCGAGAAGTTGCATGAATCGATGGATACAAAGTTAAACTTCAGCTCGACGCATACCATCCTCGGACGGATGGGAAGACGAGAGAGAACGAATCGGATACTCGAGGATATGTTGAGAGCTTGTGCGTTGAAGAACGGTGGCGGTTGGGATAAGAGTTTGCCTTATGCGAGTTTGCTTATAACAACGGCTATCATCCGGCATCAAAATGGCACCTTTTGAAGCTCGTATGGAAGGAAGTGTAGAACACCGTTGTTTTGGAATCGGTACCGGTGAAAGGCAATTCTTTGGACCGGACAGGCATACGAGAAGCGAGAAAAGCAAGTTGAAATCATAAGGGAGAATCTTAAGGCGGCACGGTCAAGACGGAAGAGTTATGCTTGATCCTCGGCGAAGAGAGGTGAATTTGGAAGTCGGTGATTATGCATACCTCGGAGTATCACCTATTCGGGGGTTACGAAGGTTTAATGTCGGGGAAAGTTATCACCTCGATTTATCGGACCTTTCAAGATTTTGGAACGGAAAGGAGAAGTAGCACACCGAGTTAGAGTTGCCGGCCACGGTTGTCGGGAGTTCATGACGTGTTTCATGTATCACGGCTAAAGAAATGCACAAGTGAGGTTAGAATAGAACCGAGTACGGTTAGAGGATATTCAAATGTAGAATGACCGACATACAAAGAATACCCTATTAAGATCTTGGATGTGTCGAAAAGAGTTACCGGGAGTAAGATCATCGAGAATGTGTAAAGTGCGGTGGAGTCATCACACCGAGGAAGAGGCAACTTGGGAAAGAGAGGATGAACTCAAGGAAGACTTTCCTCGACCGTTCTCTAAGTCTTTTGAATCTCGGGACGAGATTCTCTTTAAGGGGGTAGGATTTGTGACATCCTAAAATTCCATCACTAAAATCACTTAGCAACTTAAATTTGTCTTAGGGATTTAAGGAGATTAAATTGCTATTTAAATTGAGCTCTAAAAATATTAAAGACAATTTAATAAACTTAGCGACAACAAGTGTATGTGCATCATCGGTTGGCTTGCATGGTTTTTGGTTGCTTGTGTGGTCTCTAAAAAGTCTATAAAATTCTTGAGAAAAGTTTGCAAAAGTTTGATTTGAATTTGAGTTGAAAAAGGATTTGAAAATGAAGTTTGAAAAGGAAAAGAAAAAGAAAAAAAAAAAAACAAAGCGCGCCCCGGCTCTTTTCGGCCCAGGCGGCCCGGCCCGGCCTCCCCACGTCGGCCCACCTTCCCCCTCCCCCTTTTCTATTTTTCTTTGAGCCGTTGACGGTGGCGGGACCCACCCGCCCGGCTTCCCCTTCCTTCCCTCTCCCCCTTTCCTTCCTCTCGCATGGCGGCGCCGCCGCGGATCCCGCTGCGCCTGCCCGCCTTCCATTGTTCCCTCTGGCCATCAAGGCAATCAATCAAGCGCCGGAGCACCAGAGATTAACCCCTCCCTTTAATCCTCGTCAGTTTCCTTTAATCCCGCCCCAAACGCTTGGAATCCGGCCGCCGGCGCCCCATGGCCATAGGCACGGCCGCCGCTCCCCTTTCTTCCCCCCTTCCCTTCCTCTCGGTCCTATTTAAACTCCTCGCTCAAGCTCCTGCCCTCCCCTTTTGCAACCCCAGCTCACCAACACACGTGCCCGAGCCCAACTCCACCGGCGCCGCCGCCCCTCCCCGTTTCCGCCGCCGCCGGAGCAAGCGCCGACGGTGAAGTACCCCCGTCTCCCCCTTCTTCTCCTTTGCACGCGTGGCTTACCTCTCTCCCTCTCTCTTTGCTCCGGGGACACCTCGTCGTCTCGGGGCCGAGCCGCGCCATGTCGCCATCCGCCGGATCACCGCCGAGCTCGCCGTCGACATCGAGCCCCACCTTCAACGCTCCTTTGTCAACTGCGTGCCCGCTCTCGCTGCCTCTACGTGGTGAGCAAAACCGCCCCACCTTTTCCCCTCTCTCTTGTGCACAGCAGCACCCGCACGGGCTCGCCGGAGCAGTGGTTCCGCCCCCTTCCGGTGCCAGGCGGCGTGGATGCCCGAGCCCCTCCCCTGAACCCCTAGATGCGTGCGCAAGCTCCTCCGCTGCGTGTAGCACCCGCTCGTGCACGAAAAGATGGCCGGAAGCTCACTCCAGAGCTCGCGCCGGCGAAGCGCCGCCGCGCGCCGCCGCGCCGCCCCTCGTTTCCGGCGTCGTCGCCGCCGCCCGCCGCACGCACGCGTCCGGGACCGTGCGATCCGCGATGGACGGTCGGGCGCGTACCCCTTCGATTTAAGTGGCCGGTCCACGGTGGACCCATGAACCGCGCCCACGGCCGGGTCCACGGTGCGCGCGCGCGTCACCCGCCGTTGGATCTGAGATCCACGGTGCTAAGTTGGCGGTTTTGTTTAAGAGCCCCTGAGTTTTCAAATATTAGCAAGCCGGTCCTTCCACCTTTAAGAATATTCACGGATAGGTCCTGGTTTTTGCAATCTAACCCCTGTCTACCCTGTATAATTTTGTTTTAGGCCCTTTTCACTTCTTTTTGCACCTAGACCCTCTGATTTAATTTATAAAAATGTTTTAGCCCCTGATTTTATTTATAAACAACCCCGTAAACATAGTTTTCTTGCAAATAGGCCCCCGTAGACTGTTTTTTTAATCATATCTTTCTCATTTTAACTCCGTTTTTAGCGTTCTATATACCGAAATGATCGTCTCGACGAGTAGAATCTTTTAAACAGTAAATTTACCAGTTTTGTTACTGTTTGGTGTACTGTTTTGTTTATTGATTGTTATCCATGTTTGACTCGTAGATATCGTGCCTGTTTCGTCTGAGCTCCCTGTCGGAAGTGATCAGGAAGAACCTGTCTTCGAGGAGGATTTCACCCAGCTTGTAGAGGAAGGCAAGTGGCTTTCCCCCTCTGCATAATCTTTTTGAACCTATGTCACTGCATGCTAAACAATATTTACTATTCCTGTTGATATGCATAAATCTGATGGGCAAACACCTAGCTAAGGACTTGACTAGATGCTTTACCACTTTACCTTGATTAACCCTGTTTAAACAAATGTTTGGGGTAGATAAATGCTTAGTTTGCTCAACATAAGTATGGTTATGCTTTGTTTATGTTTTACATCTCAGTTGTGTTTATACATTGTGTTTGTGTTTAAAATAAGATAACTTGATATAATCGGAACATGGAGAACCACCCAAGATAACAGTACAACCACAGTCCACATGGCTCTGGCTTAGCCAATTAATTAGGAGAGTGGGTTAGCTGATAGCTCTTTTCCGAGAGGGGCACAGGGGCCGGAGTTGAAGGGGTATAGCCCGGTCCTTTTGGGGTAGCGACCTTGGCTAAGGTGTTGACCACTAGGGAGGGTTATGGTCCGCTCCGCCGCCGTAAATCTTGTTGCGGGCTGTTGGTTTCTCTCCTTTCCTTTGTAAAGGCTTCGTAGTGGACCCCTAGCCACTCACCTTGGAAGTGTTTAAGGGTCTAGCTAACCCGGGCAAGTTGGGGAACACGAACGTGGGTAAAATGTACAACCTCTGCAGAGTGTAAAACTGATCGATCAGCCGTGCTCACGGTCACGAGCGGCTTGGACCCTCACATGATTAATAAACTTGAAAATTAATGCAAATCAAGGGTTGGTGGTTTGGTTTGAGGTTTCTTTTAAGGTTAAGTGGGTTGGTATACACTTACATCTAGTAATTTAGGTGCTTGCTAATAAAACTTGACCAACTTATAAAATGCTTACCGGCGTGAACCATAGCCTATCCTTGATAGCCTTGCATTGTTTCCCCCACTTGCTGAGCTCCAACCATAAGTGTGCTCACCCTTGCTTACCGCTGTTCAGAGGAGAACGTCGGAGGTGAGGACGAGTATTGGAGCGACTTCGAGGAGTTCTAGGCATGCGGATCCCCCAGTCATCATGCCTGTGGATGTCAGCGATGGAGTTGCTCGTCGTCGTTTAGTTATCGTCTTGTTCGGACCTTCGAGTCCACCTCTATGGATGTAATAATGGATATCGTACTTGGTTTAAACTCTTGTACGTTTTATTACAGCAATGGTATTACTCTCGTTTTGTCTATCATGTGTGTGTAAATGATCTGGCGCACATATGAGATGCATTCGGTTTTCCCCGTAAAATCGGGTGTGACAACTATAGTCAAACTTAGCACCTAATAAGCACCTTGACATATCACTCTCCCTCATATATATCTCAATCTTCTCTTTGGTAGAAGGTGTATATATATAAGTACCACCATTTTTCTCAACTAAATTAGTCAAACTTACATATATAGGGTTGACAGGCAGGGGAAAGACATGGTTTTGTCCCTATGTGAATTTCGGCACATCGCGGCTCCTTCACGTACGCAGTAGGATTCTAGATAGTATCCCTAGATAGCATTGTTCACGTACTGCAAATACTGGTGCAATGTTGTCCACCAAAGTTTAATCCACCAGGACACGTACACTCTCCACTTGTACTTCTGCGATCTGAACAAAATTAAATGTTCATGCCAGTTATCTTTATCTAGTTCTCATTAAACAAAGAACTCTGAAATGTGGCTATGTAAATGTGGCTATGGTGGCACACTCTGCCTATTCTATTTTATGATGCGCCATGTATAACTTTTGTTTAGTTACATTTACTGGAACAGAAAATTAAGACTACTGAGAAAGAACAGCTGTAAAAATAAATCTAACTGAACTTCCCTTCCGGAATTCTTGACAGTTATTAGCTATTTGTTCTAATTATGATGCTCAACTAAATTCAGTCGTTATGTACTGAAGACTGAAATTACACGCTGCTATGATTTGTTTGGCTCGCCAACCCTTTTCTCAACGATTTTTTCTCAGGGCAATTCCTAACACACTTTTTCAAATAACTCAAAATGTAGCCAACAGTGTATTTGAGAGAACTAACAATTTATAGTGCCAATGCATTTCGATCGCATCATGTGTTTGTGACACATAAAGTACCTAGTATCTTAGACAATGTTAAGCTTTTCAAACCATAGGCACCTACAATTACAACAATTATGTATATGACATTGCGTTTCAAACCATATAGATAATGTGGCTTCTAAGTCTTGATAGGTGTGTCATGACTTGAAGCTGCTTAACAACGCTTCTCAAATGGCAAAGGGACAATTCTAGAAGACATCGATCACCTCTCTATCAACTGTAGTTCACTATCTCAAAAACGATTTCTGCTGATGTCTAAAACCGGTCTTTGTTGGCCGGTGAAGCAACCTCAAGCAATTTTGAGCCAGTAGAAATAGCTATTTGTGCTGGTAGGTGTCTGCCCGCTAGCACAGAGACCTATCTGCTGGTAGGCGGTGTAAAGCACCCGCCTGCACATATGCTTTTTGTGCTGGCGAGTGGTTATGTCACCTGTCAGCACGTACTAATGATTTCTGTATTGGATGCTAACGCTGCCCGCCAGCACAAAAGTTTTCTCTGCTCGCGGGTGCTTATGCCGCCCGCCAGCAAACAATTTTTTTTCATTTCGCTAAAATTCACCATATTTGTTCATTATTTGTAGTTGTCTGCCCAATTCACATGTATTCATTATTATTTGTATTTGGATGCCAAATTCAAAGATGTACCTCAACCACATAAAACAAATTCGCATAATACAAACTCACATTACTTAAAAATGCATCGTACATACTGGATAATCCACATGATTGAAATCCAAACGTTTATACTTGATGAATCATTGTAACAAATGCATCTTAACAGGGGCATCTTTTTAAAAAATTTTATTGAATTTTGTGATTTTTACAAATTATTGATTTATGAAATTAAGCGAAAATAATTCTACTACAGTTCTCAGCCACAAGCTATGAACTAAGCTTGGAGCCTCCAACAAGAGCAAAAATCCAATTGACTGGAGTGTCAATAATATAAGACCAACCTAACCAATCATCAATATGGCATGCACATACATTAATTTGAGGTATAACTCCCTTACATATTCATCTTCCCTTCATTGATATATAGTCTGTTTCAAAGTGGAGAATCATCACAATCGAAGCTGATATTCTCAAGGAAACTAGTCAAATGCGGAACGCTAATGTATAAGGTTGGGAGGCATGGGAAAGATATGGTTCCGATTCTGAATGACAATTGGCACATCAAAAATAACTTGTACCAAGTATATACAGCATTATTCACGTGTCAACCGGCAATGTACAAGGTCACTAGGTCAGAACATACAGCAATGTGATGTCAGGCTAAAAGAAGAGCTTCAGAACGAGTTCAATCAGTTGTTGGGAATTTGCTGCTGATTGGACCTGTGTATGATGCTGATTGGACCTGTGTATGGCAGAGTAGGATGGTTAAATTTGGTACCAAATTGCTAGCACAAGTTAGTTTCTCTTTCTCTACAAGCTAGCTAGTCCTTTGTTGAACATTTCTAACTGAAGTTCCTTCCGGCGATCTTAACATTTCTCTGTTCACTAATTCCAGTAGCGAGTGTTTTCAATATTTCGGTTCAAAAAAAAGTATTTTCAATATTCAGTAGAGTACTCTATTTGTTATAATTGTGATGCTCAACTAACTCGAGTTACACGTAACGATTGAGCAAGAACCCTCTCAATTGATCAGTTCAGTAGCTCGTTTACAACATCTGAACCTCAACTCAAGCCTGAGTTTTGAAACAGTATTAATCGATCTTGGTGGAGCTTCAAATTATGAATGCGGGCAGCTGTATCCTTATGCGCCGGTAGCTGTTCCGGCCTGCGGCGTATCTCCGGCAGCTGCGGCCATGGCGGAGACGCACAAACAAGTGTGCCGTTCAACTGTTCAGTCGCCCCGCTCGGATTGAAGGACGGCGAACCTGTGCGTACAATGGCCTTGCCGGCGAACTCCGACGTGGCAGGCAGCGGAGCCAGACGAATGGAAGACAAACCAAGCTGAACCAGGGCGTTGTTTGGAAATTTAGGCGTTTATATGCAAAATATTTCGATGGCGATTAATATAATCGCGATCCAAACTAGGGGGCATATCCAAAGTATAGAGTGCTATCTGAAAATAGTGAATAATCGCGATCCAAATTAGGAGGGAATGTGTAAAACAGCGGGGAGTGATTTGCACAATATTCCCACTGAGAAATGGCACCGGCGATGTTCACCGGACGCGTGCGCTCTGCCTCCATCGCCTTCGTCTTCTTCTGCCCTCCCGCGACCACCTCCCTCCGTGCAGCTTAGCTCATGGTGTCAGACTCACTTGGCACTTGGCAGCAACCATCTCCGACGAGGAGACAGTGAGACGGAGATGCGCCGGGGCAACGGTTGCTTCTGCCTGTGCTGGTGGCTGATGCTCGATGTGCTTGGCTCCTCATTCTTCCCCGTACAAGGTAATCCTTTGGTTCTTCGTTCCTCTCTTCATTCGACCGCCATATCGTCCCAGCTTATACTCTGTGGAGTCAGCGGAGGGCGGCCCTGGCAACCGCCCACAAAGGGTGCTCGGTGGTTCGCCTTCAGGCTTGTTTGGGAATTAGTGGAAACGAGGGTATTGGGGTGGAGGAATTTCCATTATAAGTCAAAATTTCCCAAAATCCCCTTCAATCCTCTTCCATCCACTTGATTCCTCCATTTCCCAAACAAGCCCTCAAGGGTGCACCACCCGCTTGTGATGTCTCCGTAACTGCAGCTTATCCAGATAATTCTTAGGTAGCAAAAAAAAAAAAATCAGCCTTCTGGATTTGTTCCTTTGGATCTTCACCTTCATTACCTCAAATTTCTTAACCTTTCCAACAATTCCACTTCTTGTGTTCGGACGACATGGATGTGAAAGTTGAGTAATCTAAGAAGTTTCATTCAGTATGATGGGAATTAATAATAACCTTGGTAACCTTATATATCCCTGCTGCCCCAAGTAACCTCGTGAGGCTAACTACGCTAGACCAGCCATTCTGCAACTTGATCTGCAACTTGATCGTTACTGGCCTGGCAATAGCTGGTAATATGAACAATTTCTTTTGTTTCAGACGGTGGGAAACTATGGTTGGTCGGCGGTCGCTGCAACCATGAATTATTTGAAAGGGAAAGCTATAGGTTGCCTGTGTGATTTGGACCAACTCCTCACACGATTTTTTCTTTCTCAAACTCACATTCTTCCCCAACTCCGGCGAGCTTTCCGGCGAGTTTAGGGTTTGGGTTCGGGATTAGGGGTTCGGGGTTGCTGGAGGGCTGCCGTCCCCGCCGGACCTAGAGGGAGGGTCGTCGGTGGCAGGCCGGCCCGGCGGAGGTGGCGGTGGGCGGGGCGGCGAGGCCAGCCGGCGGGGGCGCCGCCGGCCGGGCGGTGGAGGCCGGCGGTTGGGCCGGGGGTCGGGCGGGGGCGCACGGCGGAGCCGGAGACGGCGGGGTCGGACGACGGCGGTGGTGGTGGGAGGCGGCGGCGGTGGTGGGCGCAGGCGGGGCCGGCGTGGCCGGGCTAGGCTCTGGTGGAGCTCCTTGCCAGCGGCCGGGGCGGCGGCGGTGGAAGCGGGCGCGGGAGGCAGGGGAGGTCGGGAGGAAGAAGAGGTCGGGAGGAGGAAGAAGGTAAAAAACTGGGGGAATGAGAGCAAAAATAGTAGTATGGTGATGTCAATAATTGCAAAAATTCGTGTGAGGAGAGGCTTAGAATTGTCTGGGTGAGCTATGGACAATCCCTAGGTTGCCTGTGTGATTTGGACCAACTCCTCACACGATTTTGAATGGCACTTAGGGAGCACCTATAAGACCGTGACATTGTAGAGAACATGTCCAATGTGAAACTTAGCTTCTATGTTTTCGTAGCCTATCATCATACAAAACTATATAAGAGGTCCCTACTAAGGAATTCTCTCGAACTTAATTGTACCATGCCATCATCCACATCAGCACCCTCTCTCTCTTCTTTACCTGTCTAATCAATTCCACGGTTCCACCTAATGGATGGCTACTAAATCCTCTTTTAATCACCACAACAATTTGAAGCACTCCACTTTGAAGCACCACAGCACTCGCCTCCCTCACCATCAGCCCTGCATTGAAGCACCATCTGCTCGCCTCCTTTAAATTCTTCTACAGTTGAGCAGCATTGTCCAGCACCCACACTTCACTTCTCCGTTAACAGCGCCACTCAAAGTAATAAACAAGGCCAACAATCAATGTAAAAACTCAGAAGTCATTCTTTTGGAAAGAAAACGATGACTGTCCACACTCATGGCCTTAAAATCACCACCGCACAGAACGTGATCTAGACGCCACCACAAGAACTTGAGACCACTTCATCCTCGAGCTGCTGCCTGACGCCCTGACGTCGAAAGCGCCTGCATCGGAAGGCGACAGGGGGATGTTGGTGATGCTATGACGACCCCTTCATGGTCACTTGGATGTTTCTATTGATAATTTTTCTCTATTTTAGCTTTAGATGTCTCTTATATGCTTATGCAATTTATTGGAACCTTGGTTGAATTCTCAAAAGCAAGTTTCTGATTCTGGAATGTTCCTTTTTCTTTCGCAAGCTATGTCAGATTATATTAAAATTCATATCTCGCTTTCATTAATTTATGTTTACATTAGATATATGATGCCCTCATAGATATGCTATTAACTTTATAAGGAAAGCAAAAATTTATTTTGAGGTCGCAAACCATGTAACTACGTGTGTCGCAGGGAATAGTATTGAGAACTAATTGTGATTAAAATTCATTCTTAGTCATTAAAATTCAAATATCTATAATGTTCTCCTTCGTACCCACGGCAACGCGCGGGGAATCCTCCTAGTATCATAAAAATTTCTAGCCACAATGCCAAATTTAACAGGTTTTAAATGGCTCGATATCTGCGTGCACCGCACAATTCCAAAATCATAAATGTTTGTGGTGGACAATCTTGCAGTCGTAACCTCAATTGAAATAACTTTATTGGTCTATTCCCATAAATATTATGATCAATATAATCTAGGAAAATTATTTCTCCCATGTCCTGAATAACACCAGAACGATCTGGTCAGGTTAATGTGATGTCACGGATGGTGCGTATAAACAGACAGAAGTTTTTCTTGCTTAAACAAAGAAAATGAGCAGTGGGCAGTTGCCATGCTATGCATTAACAACTCTTCCCCCGTGTTGTATTTCATTTAAAATTAACTGAGCCAAAAGTGTATGTGGCAAAACCATATAAAGTTACAAGCGACACTTCTATTAATGTGTTATAGTCACTACAGGAAACCGCAAATACGCCGAGTGCGAAATACACTCGGCGAAGGCCAATATACACTCAACGACGAGTTCACCGAGTGTTGCACTCAACGTACAAACACTCGGGGAAGGAGGCTTTGCCGAGTGTCCTTCGTCGGGCACTCGGCGAAGGCACTGTGGGTTCGCCACTAGTAGGATAGAGCCTTTGGTACGCCCCTTTAGTCCCAGTTCAGTTTTGGAGCTGAGCTATGACTAACGGGATTGCGTCGACATGTACACTAATGCCATGAGTGCTCACCCCCTTTAGTCTCGATTGGTAACACCAACCGCTACAAAAGGCCGCCATTTAGTCTAGGTTCGTGTTACCAACTGTGACAAAAGGATCAACCCCCTTTAGTCTAGGTTCATGAACTGACCCCCCTTGTCACGGTTTGTAACACGAACCTAGAGTAAAGAGGCAATTGTGTGAGGGCCAACCAGGGATTTTCAAATATTTTTTGACACTGGCATGCAACCCCTTTAGTCCCGGTTGGTATTACCAACCGTGACAAAAGGCCGCCCTTTAGTCTCGATTGGATCACCCGGGACTAAAGCCCTCTTTTGTCTCTTATCATTAGTCCGGGTTTTCACTAGGGCCCTTACCAACTGTGACCGTAGGTTCTCTTTCTACCAGTGCGCTGAGTACTAGCCTCAACGATTTGCAAGAACATTTTGAACAAAAAATAGACCTCCGGTCTCCCAGAGGCCACCGGGCCGCGCGAGAGCCAACGTGCTAGGGCAAGACATGGGAGGTGGCCGCACCACCGTCGATGTCATTGTCGCGCCGCTGCCCACATCCGCAGGAAGGAAGAGGAGCTGCTACCACTACCACCACCATGACAACATCGCTGCTGCCACAAGCACCACCACCACGCCGCGGCCACCACCACCTCCAGTTGACCGAGAGAGACGAGCTTCTCCCGCTGTAGATCTCGTTGCTGGATCTCCTCACGCCGGCCGCCACAGTCCAACCCAGGTGGGGTTAGATGGAAAGCCCGACGCAACGATCTGACTACGACACCACTAGGGCCTCTTGTCGTGCCTTGGCAATCTTAGCACCAACAACCGAAATTACAATGCATTGATCCGACTACAACGCCATTAAGGTCTCTTGTTGGGCCTTAACAATCTTAGCACCGCACTGCGGCGCACCCCTTAGGGAAAGGCTAGTCTGATAGGGGAAGGGTGGCTCTCTGTTTTAAGGTGGCTTTGTCCTCCCAAGCTAAGTAAGGTGGAATAATGAGGCTCACACGGTTAGCGCCCGACTACAACTGGACCACTCGGCCCATTGTGTTGCGCCTTTGCCAACAGGTAATAGTGGAGGAAGATGTCCTCATCATGGTGGGTGTGCGAGGCGTGGATAGGTGATGTGGCACTAGGAAACACTCAACATTTACATGTTTTGCCGAGTATTTACACTCAGCAACATTTTTTTCCTTTTTTTCAAAAATCTTATCCATCGGTTCCAAAAATTTACCAAATTTTCACATGAAGCAATCTATGTTGTTTATTGTCTATACAAAATTTTTTGTTGTCAAATTACAGATTGACCATCGGTTTGACTTCAAATTTTAGCGAATTCTTCTCAATAGTTAGGATCTTCTTCTTAGATGCTCTTTGTAAACAACTTTTGTTACAAATGTGCGAAACCTTCACAATATTTTACCACAACCTCCATCTATGATAACATCACACCATGGAAAATATTTTAAGACACCATTTGATTTTTTTTATAATTTGAAAACCACTTGAACCTCACGTTCATGATCGGATTTCCTTAACAAGATGTTCAATTTTTTTATTTTAATTTCATGGACAAAGCCTCAAACTAAGCTAAACAAAGTGAATATTATTTTGCGACTCATTTTTTCTATTAATCACTTGTATTTCAGATTTGACTTCATTAAAAAAAATTGCTTGAAATGCATTTAGTTAACTAAATATAGCAAACAAATGTTGTGTGACAAATACGAAAAAATTTAAAGCCAATGGAAACAAAAAAAATCAAAATTTGCTCTCGGCAAACAGGTAGATGCTGAATGATATATGAAAACACTCGGCGAATATATTATAGACGCTGAACACTTGTGGAATAGCTGATTCGCCGAGTATCCATAGTTCGCCAAGTGTTTTTGTGTTCGCACTCGGCGAAGATCCTATTCTCTAAGTGCCCGTTGGAAAACACTCGGTGTATTTTTTAACACTCGACGTTTTTGGGTTTTCTTGTAGTGAGTTAAAGTTATGGACCTAGGAGGATACATACTCCCTCCGGTTTGGTAAATGAAGTCGTTTAGGACAACGACGCGGTCTCCGAAGTATAACTTTGACTTCTTATTTTTATAAAAATATTTGTTAAAAACTAGCATATGTATACTTATATGAAAGTATTTTGCAAGACAAATCTATTCATGTAGTTTTCACATTTCCAAACTCAATGACTTGAAAGTTATTCATGATTTATATTCCCAATGTTTGACTCAAATCATGTCCAAAACGACTTCATTTACCAAACTGGAGGGAGTATTGTGTAGGAATGATATAATCTTTTGCATATTGAATTCGGTGATACAGATCTAACCATCATTAATGTATACCACCAACCTATTGAGTTATATACCCTGTTTTACTCCACATTGCCAGCAAGTTATATATCCATTTGTCGGAGAACATCAAACTTTAAGACACATGGTTCAGTTATACTTGAGGGATGTATATCGACATACATGGATATGCAACTTTACGGCGATGGGAGGTAGAGGAAACAGATGTTTCACTGTGAGCTAGATAATATTCTCTCGCCCCGGACCACCACCAGAGTCTAGCTGCTTGGTGGTGCTCTGCCCGGAAGTTGTTTGCTAAAGCCCGGAGGAAAGGTTTCGATGCCTTCTTTTGGTTGATCGCTTGGTCGATTAGGAACGAAAACAACAGGCGCATTCACAATAGGGTGGCGCTGGTCATGGTGGCTCTTGCGTCTCCAATCTTGGCGAGGCTAAGTGTCTGGCGTGTGTGGGCTTCCATCCGCTTGTTCGCCTTCTTGGCGTGCGGCCTCTGAGGCTGTTGTAATCTTTCGGCCTATTCGCTTGGCCTATCAACCACCAACCAGTAGTACTTTTCTCTCAGAACAAATCAGCCACCAGCAACCAACCAGCAGTACTTTTCTCTCAGAATAAATCAGCACCAGCCATCAGCCACCAGCCAAACGAATAGGCTGTTTGTTCCTAGCTTTGTCGTTGTTTATTTTTCTTTGTTTGCTGGGCTTGCCCTTGTAACTCTTGTCGTCAACCTTGTTATCTCTTTTCTTAATTATAAAGTGCTCGCGTCTTAAAAAAAAGTGTTCGCGCAGTTTTTCTAACATGGAATAATATAATCTTTTGCATATTGAATTCGGTGATACAGATCTAACCGAGATCATTAATATATACCACCAACATATTGAGTTATATACCCTGTTTTACTCCACATTGCCTCCAAGTTATATATCTATTTGTCGGAGCATATCAAACTTCAAGAAACATGGCTCAGTTATTCTTTTTTTTTTGCGAATTATGGCTCACTTATTCTTGAGGGATGTATATCCACATACATGTATATGCGACTTTACGGGGTTGGAAGGTAGAGGAAAGAGATGTTTCACTGTGAGCAGGGGCGACGCTAGGTTCAGGTTGCCTGGTGCCAAGGCACCAGGGTAAAAAGACATTTTACCAGTAAACATCCTCATATTCAACTTATATTTTAAAAAAATGATATGTACTTCTTCAGCTGTGCACCATGGTTAATTCTGTGCTGGCTTCGCCCCAGAGTGTGAGATTATGTGTTCACGCAGTTTTGCGAACATGTAGAGGGGCTTTGGGCAACAAAATTCTCGTGGTTGGTACAAAACTATGGTCAAGGAATTGTTAGTGCACTGCGGATCATGGCCACGGGAAGCTCCGAAGTTTCATGTGGTTAGTACAAAATCTTACAGTGCTAAAGCATTGTTAGTGCACTGCCAATCATGGCCATGCGAAGGATCGGAAGTAATATGTATATGTCGGGATGTTATCAAAACTGCATATTTCTAGGCACATCGAGTTACAAGAACTATGCACTTCAAAAGAATCATCCGGAACTGTCTCATTACTTCCTTCCCTTGATGTGTGTATCTGCTCATTTGTGCTATGTCTGCAAAATCCGTAGAAGCCTCCCTGAACTCTTGTCCAACTTCGGCCTCGTGACCGGGCTGCAAACAAATCTGCAAAAGACGGCGGTCTCCGCGATCAGCTGCAATGAGATCGACCTTGACAATATCCTCGGGAGTCTATTGTCGCCCGGGCGCACTTCCCGATCAAATACTTAGGGCTACCACTATCACCTAGGCGCCTGCGTAAAATAGACTTCCAACCTCAAATCGACAAGGCTGCGAGCAAACTCTCGGTATGGTATGGTCGCAACCTCGCGCAAGCGGGTCGATTCTGCCTCACCAAACGTTTCTTTCTTCACAACCGGTTTACTTGCTCACGGTGATTAAGCCACCTAAAGAGGTACCAGACGACATCGAAAAGATCCGAAGACATTTCCTCTAGGCGGGGGACAAAGCGATATCGGGGGGCAAATGCAAGGTTAACTGGACCAAAACAACTCTCCCCAAAGAGTACGATGGCCTTGGAGTTCTTGACCTCAATAAGTTTGCCACGACCCTCAGGGTACGGTGGCTTTGGCATGAGTGGACTTCCCCAGATAAAACATGGGTTGGCATATGGAAGTGCCCTGCACGGAAAAGGATAAACTCCTTTTCATAGCCCGCACCACGATCACACTTGGAAACAGACAAAAGACAGCTTTCTGGAACTCCGCCTGGTTAACAGGACAGCGACTGAAAGACCTCGCACCTCTTCTGTTTGCAAAGACGAGGTGCAAAAAGTGAACAATAGCGGAAGCTCTACACGACAACACTTGGATCAGAGATCTCAAACTTCGGGAGGGTTTCACCACACCGCATCTCCAACTGGTTAACCTTTGGCTACTTGTTCGGCCGACCCAACTGCAACACGAGCAGGAGGATAGCATCTAGCGCGAAAGCCGTTGCGCTAACGCACATCCGTTATCTTGCTGGTCGGGACACACCACACATACGCAGCTGCTTCGGCCTACAAGGTCCAGTTTACTGCTGCATCAGAACGCCAAAACTTGCCACGATTTGGAAGATATGGGCACTCCCGAAAGGAAAGTTCTTCGCGTGGCTGATTTTTCAGAACATGGTGTGGACTTCGGACATACTGGGGCGCATAAATTGGGACCACAGCCCGACCTGCCGACTTTGCCGAATGACAATGGAAACGGCACACCACTTAGTCTCCTACCGCTATTCGAGGAAAGAGATGTTTCACTGTGGGATTATGTGTTCACGCAGTTTTGCGAACATGTAGAGGGGCTCTGGGCAACAAAATTCTCGTGGTTGGTACAAAACTATAGTCAAGGAATTGTTAGTGCACTGCGGATCATGGCCACGGGAAGCTCCGAAGTTTCGTGTGGTTAGTACAAAATTTTACAGTGCTGAAACATTGTTAGTAATATGTACTAGTATATGTCTGGATGTTATTAAAACTGCACATTTCTAGGCACATGGAGTTACAAGCACTATGCACTTCAAAAGAATCATCCGGAACTGTGTCATTACTTCCATCCCTTGATGTCTGTATCTGCTCATTTGTGCTACGTCTGCAAAATCCGTAGAAGCAAGATCTTCAGGAAAGAAGATCTTTGATACGATGTGTCATGTGTCCTCAAAATTGGATCATCTGTTAATTTGGGTCGGTATGTAGATGACGAACTAGCTAGAGTCAACCTGACCAATGGGGACAGAATTGGGAGCCAAGCTAATTTTAATTATATCCCCTTACCCTCGTTTCCATCATTAGCCTTTATCCAGCTTTACATCTCACTGGTTAGCGCGAATGCAATAATGGAAACTGAACAAGAACTCAGTAAGGCTATCTCAGTGGAGGTTTCATAAACATTAAATAGCCTGCCATGTGAGCACTTTTGATGATGTGGCAGTGTATTAATGAAAAGAGAGGTAAAATGGGTTTTATGAGGATGGCACCCCCTATACGCAGTTACCTAGACAACTTATGTCTTGCATGCAACCTAGAAAACAACAATAGATGAAATTATGCATTGAGAGTGAGGTGTCTCATTATTGTTTCAAATGTTTTTAGATGATGTGCTCTAGGTAATCGTGTTGATGATATTTCCACTGAGGCTGGCATAAGGGGCAGGCTCAACGTATACGCGGTGTCAACTTTGATTTTTAATCCGATCCAACTCATCCGTAATAATGTGATATGGTGCAAGTGGACTTTGGTACCTATCATTCGAATAATCAATAATCCAACCACTATTTGATTTATACACTACTTTTATTTCCATCTTCCTTTCAAAGATAATAAATCTGGGTGGTCAGGTGGAGGAGCACACGGGTTTTCATTAAGAAGTAACCTTCTCCGAGCCTACGAAACCCCCGAACCCTGGCTTCACCGGTGAGGGAATTTTTTACAAACTAGCTCCATAATTTGCTCCAATGCGGAATGGAACCTGGGTCTCCTGGTTATGACCTTAACTCAGCCCCTCTAACCAAGTATACTAGAGGAGCATTGGTAGAAGAGATATTTCGAAACCTTTCATTCAATTTCCAAATGGAACTAGCAAAACTTTTTACAAAAGAGAATAAATTATTAATGTCCCAGTCTAGGCATCTACCGATGCTTATAGTTGTTTCTTGTTACACGCTTACACTAAAAAAATCCATCGAAAAACACACCCGAACTTCTTGTCTGCATATAAATAAAACTCTCCATCTTCACCATGAAAGCAAACATAACAATGTGGGTTTGGGAGGCATAGGAATGAGACAGTTCAAAGATCAAGTGAGCACTTGCACTTCAATGGTAGCAAGCGCTGACTGTGGATTGAACTATGCTTGGGAGGGCTAGCAATTGGCAATTTCAGTTCAATTTCACTTCACAGACTCACCTAAAGATAGGAGGACTATCCTTAGGAGGACTAGCAATTGGCAACGTCAGTTCAATTTCACCTCGCACACTCTCCTAAGGATAGGAGGACTATCCTTATGAGCACTTTCAAAATGTTGCGTGACCGATTTGAGGTTTTCACGTAGTGTTGCTTGCCATGTTGTGGATCCTTTGTGTGTTGAGACCCTCAACATGCCATCATGTATAGTAACCATCATCAGTTAGTGCAAATGCAATAATCAGGTAATCGGTTGTGAGCTTAGGGTGAAGCGAACAAGAACTCAAAAAGGATGGTGTTGCCAGTACTCAGTAAGGGGAGGCCCTCCTTACACTACCTGGAATACTCAACTTGAGCTACTGGGCCTTCTTCGGTGGTGTCAGCTTTGATTTTTATCCCATCGAACTCAGTAATACAATGCAAGTGGACTTTGGTACCTATCATCATTCGAATCATCAATACTCGAACTACAGTTTGATTTATAACCTACTTTTAATTTATTTCCATCTCCCCCTTGAAGGGCTCTTTTACAGTGGACCATACCACTAGGTGGTGGGTATACAATATATGACTATTTTTGTAAGAGTAATACGTATTTTTTGCAATCTTCTAATAAATTTAGCAACCCCAGGCCGCGAAAAAATTAGTTTATGCCACAAGGAAAATTTTTGGAAAAACTTCATTTTTGAAATGTGAATTCAAAATTTTTGTTTTTGAATTTTGAAAAATTTGGTCATACCACCAGAGGGAATGGAAAAAATTGAAAAAAATTCAATTTGGAAATTTGAATTGAAATTTGGAAAAAATTGGCCATACCACCAGAGGGAATTGAAAAAAATTGAAATGAAGAAATCATATATTTCGTTTATGCCACCGAGATAAAACTTCCAATAATACCCCTATACCACCTATGTATACCACCATATACCACAGGTGCAGGCTGTGGTGGTATACAATTAATCTCAACCATCGGATCTTTTCATACTTATAATTTTCCAACAGTGGTATAGGGTGATATGGTACACTGTAAAAGAGTCCTTTCAAAGATATATATTCCCAACTAGCAAGACTTACATACATAACTGCATAAGCATAACAACGTGGGACTGGAAGGTATAGGAAAGAGATAGTTCAAAGTTCAAGAGCTAGTTCACTAGCACTTCATTGTTAGCGATCACTGACGACGGCAGATTGAACTATCCTTAAGAGGATTGTTAATTGACAACGTCGGCACAATTTCACCTGGCTGAGTTTCACAGCGCAGACAGGTTATGAATGATGAGGTTTTGGATCAACAGGGAGCCACTACCCTTTGGGGTCTTAGCAACACTTTTAGAGACTCTTAAGCCGCTGGCAGATGTCTAGGAAAAACCCAGATTGGCACATGTGAGAATCGGGCATTTTATTTGGTACTGTGGAAAAAAATATGAATCCAATAATTTGTTGTCGCATTTACATGGAAAGCATTGGGGGTGGCTGCAGGTTTTTTGGCTTGGATATGTCTCCTTTGCGTGCATGCAGCTTTTGATCTTGGCACACCGTTGCATAGCAGGGCTTGGCCGTCCTTGCCCAGCATCGTCCCGACTCATTGTAGCATAACAGTCGGTGTGATTGTGACATTGGCGATCAATGTAAAACATCACAGTACAGTTTCGATGTTTGATGATGGTTGGAGAGTAGTACTGTAGTGAGCAACACCATTGCCAGCAATGTGGCACTGTTTATACTGTATGAATTGGATGTGTTTGGAGGAGAGGTTTTTTTTTATTAACAAGGAGTTATCAGACAGGTATTGTAGTTCCATTTTGATAAAAATGGTGATCTCTTGATTTTCCATAATTGATAGCCACAGTTCCTAGAGATTGTTAGGCTTTCGAGACGATATAGGCAGCTGCAATTACAACAATAATGTATCTCGCAACGATTGTCTACCAAGTCTCGATATGTTTATCATGACTCGAAGCTGCTTAACAATGTTTCTTTCCCTTTTGTGTTCACGGCCTCATACATTTTCCTTTTGTACAGTCTCTTTTTCTGTATTAATGGAAATCGAGATCAATAGAAGATACCCCTCCTGTTAACCTAAAAAAATTACAGTAACTAAATCGTATCTCTATTTATCTATCTAGGGTAGATTACTTGATGGATCGTCACTGGCACAGGGACATTAATATTTTTTGTCTTTGTAATCTTGGCACTTACTAGTGTCTTAATATGTCACTGGCAAAGGTAATGCGGCCATGTGTCCGTCCACTGAAGGATGGTAGGCCTAACTATCCTTTTGCTGCCAATTTTGAACCTTTTATTTATTTCTTTTATATTGCCTGATTTTGTCTTAGATGAAGAAATAGGGTTTATCAATTATGGCATCTGCATTAAGGCATGCGCTTAATCATCTCTATTATAGTTCTCAGCTATATATAATAAGAAAGCTCAGCTTCAAGCCTCCAGCAAGAGCAAAAAAGGATCAGTATTTACGTCTCTCTAGCTTCCAGTACGTACACAAGCTGGTAAAACTTGTCAAACTTAAATGCAAGAACACTGATGTATAGGGTTGGGAGGCATGTGAAAGAGATGGATCGGATTCAGATTGTTCGCTGGCATGTCAAAGTTTTCATCTACCAACTCTGGACGGCACTTCAGGTTGGAGTACAGGCATCCATGAAGTCTTGACCTACTTACTCTAGCATAGTTGGTCAGCATGGGCGAGGTCTTCATGCAAAAGGAATGTCAGCAAGAGGTCAGGTCCTTTGGGAATTTGCTGCCGAATTGGTAATGCATATGGCGCAGATCGACGAGGGCAGACAGGCAGAGTGTAGGGTGGATGTGAGTTGCGCACCAAATTAGCTTAAAATTCCATTTGATTGTTCTACTGCCTTGATGCTATGTACTCACCTTGCATCCTGAGAACTTAATAAAAAGTTTCATTCCGGCTTGCTACTTCTTTGCTAACATGGATCAACGCTTAATGACCATACCTTCTGTTTCCTGAGGGCTGAGGCGTATGATGCGTTCTATAAAAAATTTAGTTACGTGGTGGTTATTCGATTTTCCCTTCAAAAGGCACTAGTGCCTTTGTGATTTTCGAGACATGTTCTATTTCGATTTGGTTACATTTTATTTACTACAATGAAAAAGATTTCTGAGCAAAAGCCTGTGATTGATCGAAGAAGTTTCTTCAGATTATCTTGGCATTTAGCCCTTCACTGATGATTCCAGTAGTGAGTATTTTCAATCTTGAGTAGAGTACTGTTTGTTATAATTCTGAGGCTCAACTAACCTCAGTACCTTCTGAGCAAGAACCCTCTCATCTCAGTTCGGTAGCTCGTTTTCAACATCTGTACAAGTTGTCGTCTATGAAGGCCTGCAGCATCAACTCAAGTGTGAAATTTTGAACAATATTAATTGATCTTGGTGGAGCTTCAAATTGGAAATGTACGCAGCTCAATCTCTGTGGCTCGCCCTGTTCGCTTGGCTTATCAGCCACCAGCCAGCAGTACTTTTCTCTCACAACAAATCAGCCATCAGCGACCAGCCAGCAGTAGTCTTCTCTCAGAACAAAACAGCACCAACCATCAGCCACTAGCCAACCGAACAGGCAGTCTCCTTCTGGGCGCCGTTAACTATCGCCCTCCGGCGTATCTGCGGCGACCACGGTGCATTGGGTGCTCCTATGGCTGTCTCGTCTCTCCTCTGTCCCTGGCTGCGTAATTCATTGGGTGCTCGCAACTCGGATGGAACTCTACGGCAAACCAGCGCACACGAGAAGCAGAACCAGGGTGCTATTTGGAAGTTCAGGGGAACATATCAAAATAATCAGATCGCACACGAGTTTATGCATAATATAGGATCCTATATGAAAAATAATCGGATCATCCAGTTTAGGAGTATATGTGTACGGAAGTGATTTGCACAACACACAACGCCGGCGAAATGGCACCGGCAATGTTCGCCGGATGTCTGTGCTCGGCCTCCACTGTGTGATACCCCGTGGCCGCCGGTGGTGAATCCGAGGCGTGAGGAACTTGACAAGCTTCACCGGTAGTGATTCCCGTGGCCGCCGACGAGGAATGCCAGGACGTGAGACCGTCGTCGTCGCCGACGAGGAAAGGGCGCAGCCCGATCTGTTTCTGATTCTCTTCTTGGATGCCCTCTCTTCTGGCTGGCATGACTTGTATAGGAAATATCCTCTGCTTGAGCTTTGGACTGGGCTGGATTGTGACTTGGCCAATGAGCTTCTCCTGGGCCGTATCCGGGTCGTGACACACCGGCTTTCTCTTCCTCGCACGCCCGGGTCTTGGCCGCCTCGGAGGACTCTTTGTTGCATCTTGCTCTTTCGGAATGCACTAGCGATATAAATGTCGAATGCATATCGGGACAGGCCAACACTATATGTGATTTTCAACACGTTGTTTGTCGTCCGGAAATTGATACAGTTCATGCATGCATACATTTGTTCTTCATTAGGTCCATGATTTCCGAAGGTCATATATGTGTTAGGTTCACTATAGGAGGCACTCTGCTTCCCCGAGTGCTTGAGGCACTCGGGGAAGAGCCAAAAGCACTCGGACTCGGGGGAAGAGCTTCCGGGGAAGCGGCTCACGGGGAAGAGCTCTTCCCCGAGTGCCAAAAATCGTACACTCAGGGAAGAGTTCCCCGACTGCCATGGTAGCACTCGGGTAAGATTTAACGCCGTCGACGGGTTTTTTTTACTCTTCCCCGAGTGCAACACTCGGGGAAGAAATTCGTTTTTTTTTAAATTCTTCCCCGAGTGCCAGTTGCCAAGGCACTCGGGGAAGGCTCTGGTTTTTTTTTCTATTTTTGTCTTCCCCGAGTGCCAGGTGCCTGGGCACTCGGGGAAGGCCCATGGCCATTTTTTTAATTTCCTCTTCCCCGAGTGCAACACTCGGGGAAGAAATTCGTTTTTTTTTTAAATTCTTCCCCGAGTGCCAGTTGCCAAGGCACTCGGGGAAGGCCCGTGGCCATTTTTTTTAATTTCCTCTTCCCCGAGTGCCAGGTGCCTGGGCACTCGGGGAAGACCCCTTCCCTTTTTTTTTTTTTCTTTTTTTTTTTTTCTTTTGCTTTACCGTGTGACAAATAAAACATATATTTATATAAATCACAATTCAACTTCAATATCTCACAAACCACATTTATAAATGAAAAACGACACATCCAAAAGTGTGGCCAAATATATCCGGAATACATAAAAATGAGTGCACAAAAGTACAAACCACATATCGAAAAGTACACATACAAACCACATATCCAAAAATACACATTATTCCAAGTTCACAAGTGCAATACATATAAACGAGTCCGCGGGTGGCTCACGGCAACGGTATCCCGGCCGATGCTCCGGCCGGGGCTGCCCCGACGTGCGACCCCGTCGATGCTCCGGCCGGGGATGCCCCGACGTGCGTCCCCGGCGACCCTCCGACATGGTTCGACGACGCCCCCGAGAGCCGCCGAATAAAAAGAAATTGCACGTGAGTAACAAGATAAAAATCCAAGTTGTAAAGAAAAGTTGAAAATTTCGGCGGCACCTCCCCTACATGGGGGAGGTTTCCAAAACCTGCAAGAAGGTCGACACGAAGGCCGACAAACACATTTCCAGCACGAAGGCCGACAAATCAACAACTCCGGCACGAAGGCCGACAAATCAACACATCAGGCACGAAGGCCGACACTAGGTTTGACACTAAGCATTAGCACAAAAAGTAAAACAATTGTGCTTATACTCACCGGGGTGACCGGGGTGGACTCTCGACGAGGTGGTGGAGGTGGTCGTGGTGGTGCAAGCAGTTGTGCTGGGATCTGCAAACCTTGTTGCTGCCCAAGTTGTTGCACGAACGCGAGCAAACCTTGCATCGTCTCCCGCTCGGCCTCCCACTCGGCCCGCTCAGCCTCCCGCGCCTCCCGCTCAGCCTCCCGCTCGGCAAGGAAGGCCTCCTGTCGCTGCTGAAGACGCTTCATCTCGGCCTGCAACATTTGACACCAATGTTCCAATAATGCAGAGGTAAGAAACGTAAAAGTCAAAGAATGAGTAATGAAAGTGAGAATACTTACGTGGAGTGACATTATCGGCCGTCGGCCGCCGGCTCATGGGCACACTAGAGCTCGTGCTCGCTGCTCATAGGCGGTCGAGAGGAGGAGTAGAGGCCATGTCGAGGATGCTGTCGCCAATGTAGAACCGCCCATGCTTCTTGCCTTGCCCAATCCTCATCACTACCTCAGGATCAAGGTGTTCCTTGGACCTCGGGTCGTAGTCTGGCCCGTGGACTAACCTTGATGCCTCCGTGTACGAACTAAGGCGGGTGCGGACGCTGGAGTTGGTGTACGCCTCTGGGCCCGCATCGGGGTTGTACTCGATGTTGGACTTTGCCGGGCCCATGTGGGCCGCAGCATACGCCTCGAGTTGGCTAATTGGTCGGCCACCGTGCGTCGCCTCCTACAAAAAAAAGCCAACATGTGGTTAGGAATCAATTAGAATTGAACGCGGCTAGATTAGACAAGTTGTGGCGACTTACATATGTCTTTTTGTATTTTTGAGAGGGCCGGCGCTGCCCCCGACGGTGAGGTGCACCTGGCATCAGCATACGGTGGTCTTTTTTCTCTTGGTGCACCCTGTACCAGTCCGCGTCCAACCATTTCTCCACCATAGCAGCCTAGCAATCGCAAAAGGTTGCGCACCAACTCGGAATCACCTACAAGACATCAGAAGATCAAATTGGCATAGGTAATAATCTGGAAAGAGATCAATAGGAGATGTTTTGTATTTACCAGGAGGTACTGCTCCCTTGTCAGAATCTCTGTCTCACTTCTTGCACTCGCTTTCGTTGATTCTTCTATTACGGTAGGTGGCGTTGTAGTCAATGTGCGCACCGCGCGCGAGCCTCATAATACAAGTCCGAGACACGTCTTTTACGGAAGCGTAAGCCACCTGATACGCCCTTTCCTCCTGTCCTGGCTGGCATCTGAAGAAGTCCTGCATAAAGACACGAGCTATCCATTATTTTATTTCAAGAATGTCCAATGAAAGCAATGAAATGAGGGTCGTAGAGCGAGAATGGCTTACCACAACTACGAAATCACCCCGATCCGCTAAGTTTCGTACGGTTCATCTACGGGGAAGAGAGCGTCTTGGTCACACGAGGGTAACTCTCCCTCCACATCCTCCTCTGACTTGTACACCAGGCCAGGGAAGTGTTCCCTACACAGAAGTCCCAAGATCCCATTGACATTGCGAGCCTCCACCCCCTCAACAAGTATCCAGTTCCTGCACAAGTGGTTAACAATAGTTATTATGAGTTCTTATTCTGATTTTTCTATATATCAAATGAAGAACATATGAAGTTACTTACCTATCCCCCTAGGGTGCAATCAGTGGGCGGCGGTCAACGGGAATCGGTCGCTTCGGGAGCCGGGCCGGGACCTCGCTTATATGGTATCGAGGCTGCGAGAGGAAGTCGAACCCCCTACGCCCTCCTCGGACGCGTGCGGATCCGCCTCCTCGGACGCGTGTGGGCCCCCCCTCGTCGTACATCCGCAGAGGAACGTCGTCGTCCCTAGAAGAGCGAGAGGAGCCACGGTCGTCTCCGGCTATGCCCCTAGCCCTCCTCTCGCCTCTCGGAGGGCTCCGGCTCCGGCTCCCGCTGTCTCGAGTAAGTCGAGCGACACCTCCTCGTGGGCCCCATCACCCGCAATTAAAACAAATAAACTAGTATTAGTCTAGATAAATGTATTTACAAGTATTAAAACGAGAAGTATCACATGTCTTTCTAATATTTACAAGTATTACACCGGTTTCCAAAAAAATCATAAGCAAAATAGCACATAAGGAAATATTCCTCACTCCAAAACCTTTCACTGCTTAGAGAGCAACTGCTATAGCCCTGTTTGCCACAGCTTGTACTGAAAAGCAGATTTCTTAACTTACCAGCAGAAAAAAAACAGAGGTTGTACCAAAAGCCAGGATTCTACAGTAGCTTATTGGTAAGCGGATTCCGTGAATGGACTAAAAAGCAGCAACAAGTAGAAGCTGCTTTCCAACAACATTTTAAATAAGAAGCTTATGCAGCAACCACAAGTACTGCCATCAAAGGAGCCAAAGAATCATATGTGGACAGATGTTTGGAGACCCACACATCAATTGAAGTGAAGAATTGCAGTGAAATGTGCATAGACAACACAATAGTGAAAAATCTTTGTTGCTTCACTAAGGCTAAGTACGGTGATAGTTTGAAGCTTGGACTCGTGCTGCCACACTATAAAATTAACTGTCAACTGTAGCAAAATTTGCTAAAAGTTGTACACATTCAGAGTTTCAGACACAAATGTCATTTTGCACACTGAATTCAGAGTATGGCTTTGATCACAAATTACTACTGTAATACATCTGCTGAATAAAATTATGGAAATTTTTCCAAGAGGAATCTACACATTTTGCATAAGGCTGATCCAAATGTAGATAGATATCATTGTTAAAGCCAAAGTTGATTAAATGAGAAAAATCTAAAATAACATTTATTTCAACTAGAGCGAGCAACAGCCCCCCAAAAACAAACCTATATACTCTAATGGAATCATCTCACATTTAGTCTAAAGGTATTAACATTTCCAGTCCCCAGCAGGGAAAAGGATTGAACGTTAAGTCCCAACCAGGACGCATTGACAGATTGTAAGGAGCATGACAGGATCAAAATCACAAGCTCGGTTCCACAATTTTTCAAATCATCAATACTACGAGTCTACGATACATTAAGGGAGGGATCAACACAACTAAATGCTAATACCTAGTAGGCGGCACGTCAGCGGGGCGGAGCTGGGCCGCGCCGGCGGGCGCGCGCGCGCGGGAGGGCTCGGGCGTGGCGGCGGAGGCGGGCCACGCCGGCGAGGGACGGGGCGGGGGGCCGGGCCGCGCAAGCGGGGGGCGGCCGCGCCGGCGGGGGAGCGCGCGCGCCGCGCGGCGGCGGGCCGGGAAGGCGCGGATCCGGCGCCGGCGGACGCGGGGGGCCGGGGAGGAGGAGTGTCGGCGCCGGCGCCGGTGGGGAGCGTGGTAGGGTGGCGGGGGGGATGGACGGCGCGGATCCGGCCCGGATGGCGGGGCGTCGGCGGGACGGCGGTGCGGCGGGCGGCGGCGGGACGGCGTGGCGCGAGGACGGGGTGGGGGCGGGGACACGAGTGGTGCCGTTGGTGGGCTATTTCCATTTTTTCCCAAACTCTTCCGGAGAGCCCCGGAACAAAACACTCGGGGAAGATACCCCTTCCCCGAGTGCCACGGACACGGCACTCGGGGAACTTTTTTTTTGCCCCAATTTTTTTAAGGCCTTCAAATATTATTTGAAATTCTTTGCTCAAATTTGGGATAATTTTGTTAAATTTGCTTAAAATTTGGAAAAAACTTCCCCGAGTGCCCTCTCCAAGGCACTCAGGGAAGGATCTCTTCCCCGGGGAAACTTTTTTTATTTTTTTGTTTTTTTGCCCCATTTTTTTGATGCATTCCCACGTTATTTACATTGACCAAATTTGGCTTACTTTTGATTTTTTATTATATTTTGTTAATTTTTTTCTTTTTCTCCAATTTTTAGGCACACTTCAAATTTGAACTACGGGTACATGAAATCATATAATTTGGCGATTCAAAAAATGATATTCATGATATTTGGTGTATATTGAGACCGTATCCAGTAACTCACATGAAATCTCGAGCATCTTGTGGTGGTGACATGACGAACCACTTACGGGAAAAGTGGTTCTAAATTACAGAAAATCCGGACGAAGTCCGAAAAACACGAAACTTGTTGGGACAATGTGTTATCACATGTAGAGGTTGTGTGCAACAGTTGAGAAGATTTCGAGCAAGTTGCGAAGTCTGATGCCTGCAACCCACACATCTCCGAGTGTGTTATCGCATGGACCACATGCATCACACCTCGCAACTTGCTCGCGGCGTCATTATCGCGACGGGAGAAACGAAGTGTTCCGCGCCGCATTAACGAAGGGCAGCAGCGGAAAAAACAACCGGGCGCCCGCGGAACGACTTCTTTTGCGCACCCGGCGCCGCGCACATGATGACTTCTAAATGGATACCGGAGGGAGTAATACTGTATATATAATCATTGAATGAATGCATTATTATTCATTTAATTATTCTGCACATAAATATCATACTTCTTCACCATGTCGCAGAAAAATGAACCTTAACATTGGGTTTTGGACTTCTCAGATTCATGAGACATGGTGCAATCTAATCTCAATTAACTGTTTAATTTTGTAACAAAAAACACAAGTTACATATTTTGATGGTTTCTAAAAAAGCATGTATTTTCTATCCCAAAACTCTTAGTAGAATACTAGTAAATAGCAAGGAAACTAAGACCATATATGCTGTTGATTGGGCTTTATTTGTACAAGAAAACATACATGATCAATCGATGGAATAATCAAATTATATTCCAATGCCAATGTGCCATGGCATTGTGAAAATTGTTGTGGTATCTTGTATCCTGGCTATTTTAATTCAAGCAAATTATCAAATTAATAACAATTGAATTCAGTAGGACATACAGTTTTTTAACGTGTGATTCACAGTGAAATTAATTGGATGACTGCCTTGAGCAGCTTATTGCAGCTACCAAAAATTTAATTAACAGTGAGATTGGGTTTTGCATGTCCAAAATTTTCAGGCTAAGCGCAATTTACTCACTTGACTGGTTTAGCATCTTTTCTTGTATTTTTCCACAGTCATGTTCAATAAACATATAAAAATGCCATAACACATCTAGGAAGAGGCATATAAATGTGATGCTATTAGCTAGGTAGTTTATTTATAAGTCTACTAATGCACCAATTTGTATAGAAGTTGCAGAAGCACTGGCTAAGTCAATTGGCAAATTTGGTCGAATTGACAGCATATCTTTTTAGTATTAGTATAAAATTGCTTGCGTTTGTTTATTCATTGCTTAGTTGTGGTTTTAACAAACAATTTAAGAGTTCATGAAAAAATAGTGCTTGTATAGTAAATATATATAGTTCCGAAATTTGTGGAAGTAGACACTACAAGTTTATTCACTAATAGGATGAATAAGGAGATATGATGGTAGCTAGGAGAAAGCAGCAATATATGCTATGTATGATGATAAAAAATCACTATTTAAAGTAAGGAGAATATAATGAGTGGTCTACAGTTGCCAATAATGCTATGCATAATAACTTACTTTTGTCTCTATGTTGTTTGTTAAAGTTAGAGACCTTGTGAACTTAATTAGAGTAGACGCTTTTATAACGCATATTTTTGAGGAATAATATATAATCATTTGGACTACAGTAACTAAATCACATATTTTAATTCTCTATTAAATGCATATTACTTGATGGATGGTCTATCAAATTAACATATATGAATCATGAAGGAACATTCTTTTTGTCTTTGGAATGTTCACACTAGTGCCATAATACGTCACTGGCAAAGGTAGTAATTCTGTCATATGTGTCTATCCACCAAGAGAGGGTGGGCCTAAATATCCTTTTGCTCCCAACTTTGAACTCTTTATTTCTTTTACAACCTGAATTTGTTTTAGATGAAGAAACAGGGTGTATTTTGGCATCTGCACTAAAGGCATGCAATCAATCATCATATTGTAGTTCTCAGCCACAGGCTATATATAATAAGCAAGCTCAGCTGCAAGCCTGCAGCATGAGCAAAAGGATCAGTATTATATATTCTTTACATCATTGTCAAATTTAAATGCAGGAACATTGATGTATGGGGTTGGGAGGCATGTGAAACAGATGGGTCGGGTTCCCAACATAGTCACCGGGAACGCGGAATGACCCCACGTTTCACGTCCAGGGAACTTGGTTCCAAAGCGAGGAACGGGGATGATGCGGGACGATGTATGGGTCGAGGCATGATCGCGATCCAATCATGATTCGGGTCGTTGAGAGAATCAGAGGAGATGGGCGAGCTCCGGCTGTTCGTGTTCGAGCCCGCGGCGGCCGACGCCCGTCCTCATCAGTGTCGTGTCGTCCTGTCGGTGTCTGTTGGAACTAGCCCTATGGATCGATCACTCACGCACGAACGTGAGAGGGAGCTCTAGCACACAGCGATGGCGCCCGAACGCACCAACACAAGGTTTTCCGGTGACGATCGCCGCGGCCGCACGGACGGCCTGTATCTTGGTTGGTTGTTTCATTACTTTACTCGACTCAACCCTACACAGCAGGATTACATGGCCTTTAAAAGCCGCTTGGCAACACCGGCAGCACCCCACGCAACGCACTCCCCCGGCGAACCGTCTGTGTCCACGCTCTCGAAGCTACGCACTCCGTGAGAATCGGTCTCCAGTTGATCAAGCCTTGCATGCGCTCCGCTTCTGCCGCCACCGGCCTCATCTGACCGAGTGCCCACATGACAAAGGTTGGGGGCCCACATGCCATCCAGCCATTGTGGGCGTCGACCACTGGCCGGTGGCTGGCAGGTGGGCCAGGCTTTGCCGTGCGCCAGCCCCCTGCGGCGCACGGCAAAGGTTGTGGGGCTGGTGGGGTCTCTTCTTTGCCGTGTGCCAGAACCTGAGGCGCATGGCAAAGACCGAGACAGGGGTTAACCCTAACACCCCCGGTTGTTTCTTCCCCACATGCCCCCGACCCGTTCCCGCGCCGCCGACCAGCCCGCGCCCCCGACCCGCTCCCGCGCCGTCGCCGCCGCGCCGGCGCCCCGCCCGGCCTCCCCCGCGCCAACCCCCCACCCCCCCGTCGCGTCGCGCCCCCGCCCCCCGCCGCGCCACCGCCGCCCCCGTTCACCCCTGCTGCGGCCGGCGGGGTGCCCGGATCTGCGCCCCCCGGCCTCCCCTGCTCCCCGCGGCGGCGGCCCGGCGGCGCCCGCCTCCCCCGGCCGGCCACCACTACATGATGGAGGAGGAAAGGAAGAAGAAGGAAACGAAAGGAAGAAGGGAAGAAGGGGAAGGAGTAGAGGGAGAAGGAGGAGGCCGAGGGTGAAGAGGGAGGATGGGTGGTGCTCTCCGGTCCACACCGTCTCAACACGTACGCCATCCTCTCGGTGAACTCTCCCTCAACCTCTATCGCATTTAGATGAAACTACTATGATGATCTATCGTTCATTACATAAATGAGTAGTGATGCATAGCTATGTGATGACCTATGTTAGATTAAATTTGTGATGAGTAGCTTGAACTCAAAAAAATAAAATTTGAGTACTACCTATATATGTTGCTTATGCTCAAGTGGAAAGAATGGCAAGTCTCATGTGTCCGGCCATCGAGCCGTGGGAAGAGCATTTGTTTTGTGGCCCGACCTTCGTGTCATGGTCTTTTCTTTGCAGGTTTTGAAACCTTCCCGTACAGGGGAGGTGCTGCCTAGAGTTTTTTATATAACTACGTTGCCTTGGTCTAATTTTGCAAGAGGTCGCCCGCCGCCGCATCCACCATCGAAGGAGTAGCCCCCGGCTGTTTCCTCGGATGTCCGGGGAAGGAGTAGCGGGGAGGAGACCGTGTTGTTGTTGCCTCTACGGGCTCCGTCTTGCCGCCCGCCCCCATCTTCGGCTGTTCGAGCTACTAGGTGAGCATGTGCGGATGACCCCCTCCTCCGCAATTTATTTACCTAGGTCACGTAACCTAGTTAAGCGTCTCCCCGTTCAAAAGGGATATGGTTGTAGATGCATATGCTTGCATATCTATGATTGTATCTGTTTCGAATCGTCCACATTTTTTGGACGACTGAGGATATATAGATGGGTTTAGTTTCTTGCTCCGATCTGGGACGAGTTTCGGAACCACCTTCCCGTTGTTCTCTGTTTACACAAACTTCTTTCTAGGACGTGTATCTAGAGAACAGCGGGGAGGTGTTGCCAAAATTCTGTCTCAGATCGGAGTAGAGCATGGAAAGTAAACCCGTTTACACATTCTTTGGTGGGATTAGGACCTATCTTTACCTACTACTAGCATCATAGACAACGTGTAGAAGCAATCTACTTTATAAAATCTCCTAAGATTTTTCTTTTTTTGCACCAACTTGTTATATAACTAGTTAAAGGATGGATAACCGAGAGTGGATGTACACGGGTTGGAGGAATAAGCGAGACTACTTCACTGAATTCGCACACAATATGGATGCATTCGTAAAAAGGCATTTGAGAAAGGACAACATAAAGCTCCGTGTCCCTGTAGTAAGTGTGAAAATACGAAATACCATTCTAGGCTCAACATGGGTAAACACATTGTGGTGCATGGGTTTGTGAAAAACTATACCTGGTGGATTTGCCATGGTGAAGCACATCGTGCGATAGAAGAGGTCTTGAGGCAACGCATCGAGACTTTTGATGCTGAAGCCGGATGCAGAGACATGATAGAATACTTTCATCAAGGGAACTTCGATAAAGGGCACGACCAAGTTATGGATGAAGCTCCCGAGCCAAGCTGCGAAGGCTTATTACGACATGTTTTCTTACGCAAAAGAAACCACTTCACGAGCACACTAATGTGTCTCAACTTGATGCCATCGGGCACTTAATGGCGCTAAAGTGCAAATTTGGCATCGGTCGAGACGGGTTCAATGAAATGTTGGTAGTTATTGGCACTGCGCTTCCGAAAGAGCACGGTCTCCCACGGAGTAGTTACAAGGCACGAAACTCATTCGTGTACTTAAGATGCCATATGAGGCGATAGATGCTTGTACAAAGGGATGTGTCTTGTTTCAAAAAGAACATGCGGATGCAAAGTACGCCTTAAGTGTAAATCATCTAGGTACCTCGAGTTAGACTCTAGTGGTGGTCATAAGAGGCAACTCGACGTACTAGTGAAAATCCTACGGTACCTTCCATTCATACCGAGGATCACATGAATGTACATGACCGAGAAGCGCAAAGCGAGATGACATGGCACAAAACGGCAAACGATACCGTGGTGAAGATATCATGCTACATCCATCGATGCCTGAGTCTTGGCAATATTTCGACGACTATCATCGTGACAAGGCTGCGGAAGCTCGAAATGTATGTGTGGCTCGGCTACGGATGGGTTGAATCCTTATGAGCCGATGGCCGCGCCATACACTTGTTGGCCGTGTTCGTTATCCCCCTCAATCTCCCCCAGCATCATGTTTAAGCGGCGGTTTGTATTTGTGTCGATAATTCCTAGATACCTAGGGGATAAAATGAGTGTGTACATGCAGCCCTTGATTGATGAGTTGGAAAGTGCTTGGAACGATGGGGTACGTACTTATGATCGAGCTACAAGGACAAACTTCAAAATGCACGTGTGGTACATGTACTCCCAGCATGACCATCCGGCGTATGGGTTATTCTGCGGATGGTGTGTTCACGTGAAGTGGCCATGCCCAATATGCAAGCAAGCTTTAATGTTCATCTGGTTGCCGAAGGGTGCCAAGAGGTCTTGTTTTGACTTGCATCGACAATTCCTCCCTATAAACCATTCATTTAGACAAGACACCAAGAACTTTACAAAAGGTGTTGTGGTTGAAGACCCCCCACCACTGATGTTGACACGTGCCAATATTCTTGCGCGATTAGACACGCTCAAGGAAAAAGAATGAGGTGGTTATGAGGGATACGGCGTGGAGCATAAGCTGGACTTAGATTTCGGGCTTGTGGAGGCTACCCTACATGTCCGACATTCTTCTTCCGCACGACATTGATATGATGCACACGGAAAAGAATGTCGCCGAGGCAATGTTCCACACAACCATGGAGGCCGAGAAGTCAAGCGACAACGTTAAGTCTAGACTTGATCAAGGTAATATGTGCGATAGACCAAAGTACAACATTCGAAACCCAAACCCGGGAAGAGATGGAAAAACCACTGCAGACCCCATATGTCCCTACCAAGCCCCAAAGGAAGGAAGTACTAGAATGGTTCCAAACTTTAATGTTCCCCGATGGGTATGCAGCGA
Organism: Cenchrus americanus; assembly: GCA_947561735.1. NCBI lineage: Eukaryota > Viridiplantae > Streptophyta > Magnoliopsida > Poales > Poaceae > Cenchrus > Cenchrus americanus. The sequence goes on from OX387245.1 coordinate 244,447,100, forward strand.
ATACGAGGAGGGGGTGAACTTAACCACTATGCGGATAAATGTGTTGAAGAGTCATGATTATCACATATGGATCGAGCGGCTTCTTCGGTGATGGTTCGAGGCTATCTACGTGACCACATATGGAAAGTGCTTGCGAGTTGAGCTATTTCTTCCGCATCCTTTGTGCTAAGGACTTGTCCAAGAAACGTGTGAAAAAATTGGAAGAAGCGGCTCCGGTATTGCTTTGTAAGATGGAGAAGATCTATGCACTGGCTTTTTCAATCCGATGCACCACATGATTTTGCACCTCCCGTACGAGGCATGAATGTGGGGCCCTGTACATGGCCATTGGTGCTATTCAATTGAAAGAGTAATAAAGGTTCTTCGAACGATGACTAAAAAAAAACAAAACTGAAGCATCAATTGCTGAGGCATACTATACTGAGGAGGTGACAAACTTCACAACTAAATACTATGCTGACACCCTTCCAAGCGTGCATAAGCCAACCCCTCGCTACAATACAAACGAAAATGAATCGAACCTCAGCCTCTTCAAAGTGCAACTCGGAAGAGCAAGTGTTGCAACTTATCGGAACTTGCAATATAATGAGTGGCGCACTATCATGATATATGGTTGAAAAACCTTACTAATGTGCTTCCCTACATTGAGTAAGTTCTCAACAAACTAGTTTTCCATCATTTCAATTTTTGATAACAGTATCTAACCTCCTCGTACGCACAGACAGTTTACCCATCAATTCTGGCGGGGAAGAAATCCACCCAAGCCGGATGAAGTTGATAAACTTCTTGATGACCACGATTTCATTTCTTAGTTCAAGCGGAAGGTACGATCATTTAGGAGGGCCTCATACTTTTTGTTTTACATAACACAATCCTCGTAGGTGTGAATGTTACAATGATACGCCTTGCTTCTACTTGCAGGGCCAAAGCGAAAAGTCGATGGATCTCGAGTTGAGACGGAGTTTCTATTGGTTGTGAGTTAAGGATCGCGTCATACGGTGGCTATGATGTGAATGGGTTCCGCTTTCACACAAAAAGTCACGAGCGAGTCGGGCGAACCGAAGAACCACAAACTCCGAGTTTGTTCGACGAGCACGGATGGAAAAGACTACTATGGAATAGTTGAAGAAATATGTCAACTCACGTTTCCTGGTTGCAAGCCCCTCGGACTGTCTTATTTTAATGCCATTGTTTTGATCTCGATCAAACCCAAGAGACCAAGGATGTTGGACTGGTCGAAATTCGACGATCATCCGTCTATGACGGAGAAGATATCTACATTGTGGCTCAACGGGCCAAGCAAGTGTATTATCTCTCATACCCGTGCAAAACCGACGAACGTCTACGGTGTTGGGATGCGTGTACAAGGTATCGCCACACGATAGACTACCCGTCCTAAACAATGAAGACTACAACATAGACCCAAATACATATGAGGGAGAGTTCTTCTAAGAAGATGGGCTACCGGGGGATTTTGTGACGGACATAACCGAAGCATTAGAAATAATGGAAGTAGAAGATGATAATGGAGAAGAGATTGACGATGATAATGACGTAGTATTACTTGAGAAAGTCGCAGCCGAGCAAGATGTAGTGATGATAAGACTTCGATCCCGATAATCTCCATGAAGATGTTTATTACTAATACATGTAGGTTCCGTACTTATTGAATTATTATTTGCAATAGCATGTTATTTTCAATTATGTCTTATTCCTCTCTTGCAATTCCTTGTTCATTTTTAATTATGTCGTATGTCCCCGTATTGACTTGTCTCTTGTTTTTAATTTCAAGTGACGAGAAGATGGTGGGCGGCTCCCTTCACCGTCCGTGCTCGTCCGCGTACGGGGAGGGGTGACGAGGGGAAGGGTGGCTCCAGAAAGGGTAAGGCAAAGAAGAGAAGAGCATGACGGGAGTAGGAGGAGCACGAGGAGAAGGAGCCGGCCCCGGGCGGAGCCGGCCCGAGAGGAACCGGCCCGGAGGAGGAGCCACCCCGGGACGCGGTTACGAGCCGGAGGGCCGAGGAGGCTAGTGGGGGGGGCACGAGGCGGACGACACTAGTGGTGACACTATTGGTAGCGTCTACCGGCGAGGTCGCGCGTGACTCCCGGAAAGGCCGATACCGGTTGCTCGGCGACCGCCGATTAAACCCGAAGGCACACGGTAAGTAATTTCGGATGTTTGTCAATATTTTCTCCTTTGAGTACTTGAAATCGCAATAGAGACTAATATTTCATCTTTTTCACTTGTGGCAGGGGTTGAGAAGTCATCGAACCATGTTCTCACAACCGCCTTGTCAATAGCATCCTGGGTCTTTTGGTGAGGTACCCTTCCCAGGCCTCGTTCGGATGGGTGAGGGTGATCCTACCAAGTGGGAGCCGGCCTGGACGTGGGCACACTACAAGAAAGCCACCGACACTTTCGAGAGGGATGACAGATGCTTCGCCAACAAGGCGGAGAGCGAGTGATGGCCGAGTTGTGAGTAAGTCTTTCTTTCATACACTTTGCTCAATTCATAGTATTCATCGGACATTTTTGCAATATTGATTGTGGATCCATTGCTTTGGTTTATATGCGGGACTTCTATGGGTTGGTTGGTGGATTTGAGGAGAAGAGCGGAGAGCGAGGTGCGAGGAGACGGTGTGCCACAAGCTTGTGCTTTACATGCACTACGAGGCACAAGTTTAGTGCGTCATAAACTACTCCGCTCGCAAAGTAGGGAAATAAGAAGACCAAACCGAAGCAAGAACCTATAGGCTGACCCAGGAGCAATACGAGGAGGTAAAATTGCATTTCAGCTTTTTGAACATCGCTTAATATGATATTCTTACATCTCGTTCACTTGATCACGTGTAGACTTCTGCGTGGTGGTGCGTTAACGATGCTGACTGCTGGAAACGCATAGTGGCGAGGTGGTTCAGTCCGTCGTGGATTGAGAAGCACGACTGTCCGGCAGAAGCATTTGTTGATGACGCACCCAACACACCATCAAGGCAACCTGACGGCTGCACAGTACAAGAAAAGTTGGGTATGAAAAGATCCATTTCTTTGTTGTAAAGCTCAATTCTATCTAATTTCTAATCAACTTGATTTTTTTTCAGTCCCGCGCACATGGAGACGCTGAGTGCACCGACGTGATGGCATACATGTTGGCCCACAAGGGCAACGCGGCCGCGTCCGAGACCACCTACAACCCCGACGACCGGCGGAGGCGTATAGCAATCCCTCCATCCACTCCCGCTTCACTACATATGCGGAGACGGGAAGAGCAGATCCATGGGACGAGTGGGATCCCATCCGTGCGCCATTTGATGTAGAGACGGTCATGAGGATCGGTGGGGGGAAGAAGCACAACCATTACTACATGGGTGACGGCCTTTTGGAGATGGCCGGTCCTCCCACTCTCGCGGCGGTAAAGGCAAAGGACACGGGGAATGCCTCTCAAGGTTATTTCGATTTACTAATCATTACCGAATTTCTACATATGTTCACTTTGCGTTGTAACATTGGGATGAACAATTGCGAGCAGCCTTAACCGTGGTCGAGCGGTGTGTGGAAGACCGGCGGGGGAAGCGACGGCAGCGGGTGGCCGATTATGTGGCCCGGGCGATGGCCACACACCGGGCGGCGATGCGGCGGTGGGCGGCGATGCGGGCGTCGCGGATGACCGCGCACATGCAAACATGCATGCAAGCTTTGCAGAGTGGTCTACCGATGCCCCCACCGCCTGTGATGCCCCCGATGCCCGCGCCGATGATGCTCCCCCCTATGGGAGGTTCTTCTGTTGTGAGTTACTTGACATCTTTCTTCTTTCATTTCAAACATTAGAGACTTAGAGAACATAGAGATTTAGACTCACTTTAAAACCTAGACAAAGTAGAGACTTAGACAATTTAGATTATAACTTGGACAACTTGATTTTTATCTCACATGCCTTTTACTATTTTATTCAAAGTACATATCGGTGGCATCGAATACTCTGCATGGGTCCCTAGCCTTGTCACCGGTGATCCAGCAGCAGTTGTTCCCACCGGAGTTCCGCACGCCACCGCCTCAGTGAGCCGCACCTTTTTATTTGCATTGTGGACTTGTCTATGAACTATGATGAACTATGTGCACTACGATGAATTGTGGACTTTTGTGTGCACTTGTCGATGAACTTCCGACTTCGGTGTGGATTTGTGATGGAAATTATTATATATGATGCCTGTGATGGATATTGTGACATATATGATGCATGTTGTGATATATATGATGCCCGTGATGGATATTGTGATATATATGTCATGCATATGTTTTTTTGGGAATTTCTGGATGTGAAAAACAGAAAAAAATCAAAAAAATTGGGTCAATTTGCCGTGCGCCGTAAGGCAGGCGCACGGCAAATTGACCCAAAGTGCCTGCCGCAACAGGCAAATTGACCCAAAATGCCAGCCGCAAATTGACCATTCTTTGCTGTGCGCCTCGCCACCTGATGCAGGGCAATGAGGCCGGTGCACCGGGCCCCCGGACCATCCTTTGCCGTGCGCCGCACCTCAGTGACGCATGGCAGAGGGCGCGGTCAACCGTGCCCTTGACCATTCTTTGTCGTGCGCCGTGACACGTGGCACACAGCAAAGATCACCACCGTTCCTGTGCGTGCTCAGCGGCGCACGGTAGAGAGCGTGTGACGCCGTCTCCCTGCGGAAGGCCGTCAACACCTTTTCTTTGCCTTGCGCCGCTTATTCCGCACGGCAAAGAGCTATGCCGTGCGTTGCCTTTCCCCAAGGCGCACGGCAAAGGTCTTTGCCACGCAAAAATGCGTCGTGCGACCTTTGCCGTGCGCTTGGGCAAAATCTGCACTGCAAAGGCTGTGCCGTGCGGATTCTAGCACACGGCAAAGAGCGTGAATCCGGTAGTGCAACCTTGAACACCATTAGCGTCTGGACAACTGTTGGGCAATTCAAAAGATCAGTACTCTCTGGACATCTGCTTTGATCGGCAATTAGACAGATGTTTGCCTCGAGCAGCTTAGTAAGTTCAAATCTCCAAATAGTGTTGTATATAGATTCAATGAATGGATGCATTATGGAACATTTTAATTAATTTACGCAGAAATATTATAGCTTCTTCACCACGTAGCAGAAAATTGACCGTAACAGTGGATTTTGCTCTTCTCATATTCAGGAGACACAACGCAATCTAATCTTAATTGACTGCTCAATCATGTAACGAGAAACACTGGTTACTTATTTGGATGGCTTCTAACAAAATCATGTTTTTTCTATCCCAAAACTCTTTGTACAGTACTACTAAATAGCAAGGCAATTTATTAAAAAGAAAACATGCATGATCAATCAACCGAAGGATTAATGCCTTCCCAAAGCAACAGCTATTTCTCCAACTAGATTTGTCCTCTTTGGACGTTTTTCATGTGTTTTATTACAAAATTTAATTGTTGTTGTATGGAGTAGTAGTTGTTATATTAGGTGTCTTTGGAAGCATTATGAAAGCACTGTTTGAATAATTTAATGAACCCAGTAGCAGTCCATCTGCACAAGCTATATATACTCCTCCCTTGTTAGGCGTTTTTTTCATTTGTATGCAGATAAGATGAGGGTAGAAAATTTCGCATATATAGGTGAGCCAAATGCTTTCCATATAAATGATTGATATTTTGGGATTGGGAGGTATTGTAGAAAATGGTTGAACGTGATGCTTCGAGTGTCACGGTTTCGTGTTTATATAGATGGGAACAACCCCCATTCGGTGGCGGAGCTGGCGAGTTTCTACGCCTAGGGCCAACATCAAAGTGCTTAAACTAGGTGAAGCCCCTAACCAAAGCACATAATAGTAGATATAACAATACTAAAGAATAAAATGTATGATTTATAGCACTATTTGTCAATAATGGTGTAGCTAGGAATTGATTTTTTCATTATTGAGGGGGCTAACGGTGCTAATTTTTGTAAAAATTCGATCGAAATAAAATTTTTTAGTGAAGATTTGCAAACTATAAGTAGGGCTGGCTACGCCACTGCTATTCATAGGCACATGCGTCCACACAAGTCACATGTATACCATGTTAACTTATTTTACAAATTTATTGTTGTATTGAAATTTCTAAAGGGAAACTAACGCGATAATAGATCGGGTACTATGGATTCAGTGTTGCTCTCCAAAGGCAATTATATTTTCTCTATCTTGTTACTAATATTACACGGTACTAACACTATTTTATATAGAATAATTTGATCCGGGTAGTTCGGTTAGTTCTTGACGAAGTGACTGAAGACAAAAGCAATATAAAGAAATCGCAATGGCAAAGTTACATCTTGAGATGAATCAAAGATTAAAAAAAGAAGAAGAATCTAGACACCACGAGCAGCCAAAGTTTAACACAAATCGTTGCCCGCCCTTGGTGGCGCGATCGGCTTCGCTTGGCCTTGGTGGTGCCGCACGCCCGCACTATCGCTTCCCCGCCGGCAAAACAACCCGCTTGGTGTCTCTTGGTGCGCCTCGCCAAGGAAAGGATAGGCGGACAATGGATCACGGGGGTAGTCGGCCGGTGCGGGGGGCAACGGGTGAGGCCGTGAGGGGGCACCGGCCCGGTGACGGATTGCGGGGGACGGCCGGCGGCTCCAACCTCGTTAACGAGCGTGGGCCATTAGAAATTGGGCTGCAAGTTTGAAAAAGCGGAGTTAGGCCGGGGAAAAATCAAAAGCGCTATAAGGGGATTTTGGGCTACGCCTAAGGCCATGGCCCGGTGGCCTTAGGCCCGGCCTCCGCCCCCAGCCCCCATTGTGTCTTGTACAGCAAGATGAAACAGATCACAACAACCAAATCTTATCTAGTTGAGAATCACTTTCTATACAAGCCTAACTACAGGCCTATCCATTGCCATATCTTAACATCCGTCGTCAATCTCAACCTTCTCCTAGATTGAGATTGTTCTTGAACTTGACTAGCGGCCGCTCGGGCAAGGGCTTGGTGAAACCGTTAGCTACCCGATCTCCCGAGTGAATGAATCGAATGTCCAAAAGTTTCTTGGCAACTTTGTCCATGCACAAAATGAAAGTCAATCTCTATGTGATTTGTTCTTGCATGAAACACTAGGTTTGCTGATTAATATGTTGCCCCTATGTTATCACACCACCGGCGCACTGCACTTGGATGAGGAACCCATAACTCGGTCGAAGTTTACGAACCCACATAACTTTAGGCTGCCGCATTGGCCAAAGCCTCATATTCGGCTTCGTACTCGACCGCGATACAATAGCCTGTTTCCATGCACTCCACGAGACAAGATTAGGCCCAATATAAACCGCAAAACCTCCTGTACTTCTTCGATCATTAGGGCATCCTGCCCAATCGGCATCCGAGAACGCGCTTACAAGTGTTGATGGTGACTTTTGGATCCACAAGCCTAGGCGGAGACTCACTTTGAGATACCAAAGTATCCATTTTACAGCTACCCAATGCACCGTAGTCGGTGAAAGGAGAAACCGACACACCTTGTTGACAGCAAACGAGATGTCACGACGAGTTAAGGTCGGATATGAAGTGCCCCAACATGTTGAATCTTGTGACCCTAACTTTTGACCATCATACAAAGACAACTTCTTGGAGGAGGACATCGGAGAAGCAACCGGCTTGCAATCCAAGATGTTCACCCATTACGGTACTTCACTTGTATATCTTCCTTGTGACATCGTAGCTCACCTTTGAACCTCTTGACTTCAATTCCAAGAAAGTAATGTAAGTCCCCTAGGTCTTTTAATGCAAAGTCACGTTCCAAATTTTTCAGCAATGCATTTGTGGCCTCTTGAGATGAGCTAGTCACTATGATGTCATCCACACAAACCAACACAAATATCACTATGTTTCCCTTTTGGATGTAGAAGAGTGAAGTATCACCTTTTAATGGAACAAACCTCAACTCGAGAAATCGTTGGCTTAATCTGGAGTACAGGCCCGTGGCACTTGTTTGAGACCATATAAAGCTTTTTCAAGTTTATAGACATAATTAGGGTGCTTCTTGTCTTCATATCCTCGTGGCTGCCGCATGTACACCTCCTCCGCAAGTACACCATGGAGAAAAGCATTCTTGACGTCAAGTTGACGAAGAGACCATCCCTGTGCCACTGTTACGGACAAAACAATTCGAATAGTTGTAGCCTTAACCATAGGACTAAAGGTGTCCTCGTAGTCAATACCATAGCGCTGCTTGTATCCTTTAGCAAACAATGGTGCTTTATACTTATCCAACATGCCATCTGCTTTCCTCTTGACCTTGAACACCCACAAAGTCAATAATATTTTTCCCACGTTGAGGAGGAACCAAGCGCCAAGTCTTATTTTTCTGAAGAGCACCAAACTCAACATCCATTGCAGCTTTCCAGTTGGGGTTATGCAACGCATCTGCAAAATTTTTGGGCTCAGCATAGGTATTGGGCTTCCTGATGCCATGCTGCAATTGGGTCATAGGGCGCTGAGGCTAGCCCGCAGAAGATCCACTGCCAGGCTCCGGGTTCGATGCAGATACACATGTGCCCCCGTGCAGCGGAGCCGAGGCTGTCGGAGTGGAGGGCGCACTGGTGGGTGCCCGGAACGTGGGTGAGTGCAGAGGCAAGGAGGATTGCGCGGTAGGTGTCGCGCCAGGTGTCGACGAAGGAGCGGCCGGGGAGGGATTCGCCGACGCGCTCGGGACAGCGCCGCCAAGCGCCTGAACCAAGGCTGATGCGCGCGTAGATGTCGCACGAAGATCTTCTTCGGGATCCGCAGAAGCTGCCGGTGCTGAGGAACTCCGTGAAGGCATGAAATAATGCCAATTTTCAACCAAAAAAATGGAGAAGTCCCTGATGTTGATGAACCCTTCATAGGAACCATATCTGGCACCTCATGGTGAATGTTAGTAGAAGAATCATCAGTTGGATCAAAAGTATCAGTACCCCTGACCGGATTCAAAAGGGAATCAGGAAGCAAAGATATTTTACACAGAGTCGTGCATCGGCGTTTGGGTAAAGTTTAGAAAAAAGAAACTGTGTTTCATCAAAGATCACATCACGAGAAATATACACCCTATCGGAGTTGACCTCAAGGCATTTGTACCCTTTGTGGAGAGGACTATACCTGAGAAAAACACATTGTGTGGATGGGAAGGCAAGCTTCCTAGTGTTGTATGGGCGCAGGTTGGCCCAGCAGGCACAACCTAAAACACGAAGGGATGCATAGTCCGGGCCAGAGGAGAAAAAATGCTGAAAGGGTGTCTCATTCTAAATGACCCTACTAGGTAGGCGATTAATGAGGTGAACAGCCGTGACAAAGGCTTCATCCCAAAATATAAGGGGCATAACAGCATGAGTATGGAGAGAAAGTCCAACTTCGACAATATGTCGATGTTTTCTTTCCGCAGACCCATTTTGTTGATGAGCATGTGGGAAAGATACATGATGAGTAATACCAATGTGTTGGAAAAGAGGAGTTCAAGTGCTGATACTCCCCACCCCAGTCAGTTTGCATTGCAACAATTTTCCGATTAAACAAGCATTCAACAAGGTTTTGAAAATCATGAAAATGCTGGAAAACCTCATATTTGTGTCGAAGAAGATAAATCCATGTAAATTTGCTAAAATCATCAATAAATGACACATAATAATTGTTTCTCCCAATAGAAGTTGTAGTTGGACCCCATACATCAAAGAAGACGAGATCCAAAGGATTATTTAACACACTAAAGGATTTGTGATAGGGCAGCTGATGGCTCTTCCCTTGTTGACACACATCACAAACAGTTTGTTTATTTGAATCAGAAATAAAAGGCAGCTTATCTTTCCTAAAGATCTGATGCACAATGGGAAGCGATGGGTGACCTAAGCGATCATGCCACTGAGTTGCAGGAAGCTTGCTGGCATGAAACACTTGTTTAGATGGCGGTGTAGACTTGAGGGGATAAAGCCCTCCTCTACATTGCCCATGAAACAGAACCCTTTTCATTGCCTTATCCTTGACAAGAAAGAAATTGGGATGAAATTCCAAAAACACATTGTTATTAGCGGTAAAACGATGAACTGAGATCAGATTTTTATTGGTCGCAGGCACATATAGAGTTTTATCTAGAAGAAGATTGTGATCAGGTTTATAAGGAGTACTTTGACAATTTGATGAATCTTCATACCTCCACCGGAGGCCGTGTGAATTTGGTCGTTTCCGCAGTACTCATCGCGTACGGTGAGCTTCTCCGGATACCCGGTGATGTTGTCCGTTGCATCGAGTCCATGTACCAGTTGGTATCAATGCCATATGATGCGGACGAGGCACTCTTCTCGTTCCGAGGCATCGGTGAAGGAGTAATCGAAGCGCTTATAGCACTTAATCACGGTGTGTCCCTCGTTGCCACAGAGTTGGCAGATGGGACGCTCGCCGCTGCTTCCTGGGCGTCCGTTGGCGCGGCCTTGACCGAGGCCGCCGCGGCCACACCCGCCGCCGCCCCCATTAGGGCCACCACGAGGGTTGCCACCGGCCACCGCGAGATGCTGAGTTTGCCGAAGAGCCGGAGCCATTGCCATGCAGCAGATCCATCCGCTGCTCAAAACTGGTCATTTGGGTATAGAGTTTCCCATGCGAGATTGGCTCCACACGGGCGGTGACAGCAGAAACGAGCAGGTTGAACTCGATGTCGAGTCCGGCTAAGATGTTGGAGACGAACTCTTCATCTTCAAGCTTCTTTCCTGCATATGCTATCTCATCCGCAAGGTTCTTCATCTTGGAGTAATACTCGACCACCGTGGACGACCCCTTCTGGGCCGTGGACAATGCCATGCATGTGGAGATCACGCGTGCCCTGGACTGCGACTGAGTAGTCGTCGATGGAGGTCCACGCCTCGCGAGCCGTCTCAGTAGGGACTACTTGGACGAGGATGCCTCGGGAGAGGGAGGACAGCAAGAAGTGGAGAACCTGCTGATCCTTGACCTCCCATTCTTCATACGCCGGGTTGGTGACTGGCGTTGCGTCGGTGGAACTTGTAGGGACAGTCTTTGCCGGTGCCGCGGTCGTGCCGTTGACGTAGCCCATCATCTGCACACTGCGCAGGGCCGACGTCACATGAGCTTTCCACAGCGAGTAGTTGTTCTTGGAAAGTTTCTCCGTGCCCGGATAACCAATAGTAGGCAGCACAGCGGAGGAGGGGATGAGAGCCATTGCGCAAGCGAAAGAGGAAGCTACTAGCTCTGATTACCATGTAGAAAATGGTTGAACAATGCTTCTCAGTGTCATGGTTTGGTGTTTATATAGATGGGAACAGCCCCCATTGTGTCTTGTACAGCAAGATGAAACAGATCACAACAACCAAATCTTATCTAGTTGAGAATCACTTTCTATACAAGCCAAAGATTGATGCAAGAGATGGCTCGTCTAAGCTTTTAACATTATGGAATTAGTCTAAAATCATGGGTGAAACAGGAGAAGGAAATTCAGAGCAAATATCTCTACCACTTATTGGGACTCCTGAAGATTTGCCGTCTACTTCCTCAGGTCCAGCGCCTCCTATTCGAGTTACTATTAAAATGCTTAGCAGAAAAGGTTCATGAATTTGATTGCCTCTCTTATTTGTATTTTTATCTTTTCTTATGATTTATGAATTTGTGCTAGGAACATGGACACTTGTATGAATCTAATTGATGAAGGACACGACATTGCATCAATATGGATGCTCAAAAGTTCCGCTGTCCAACATTTTGACGTGGGCCAATCAAAGACGGAAGCAACTGGGTATAGCTGTATTAGTGTTGAGGTGTTTTACGGTACACAATACCACCCAACGGTAGTGCGGTGGTATTATCGGTTTTTTCAGTTTTTTTACTGTGGGTAAAATGGTAATTTGCTCCATGTATATTATTTGGAAAAATTTCGTGCTGCCAAGGTTACATAAAAAGACTTGATTTCATATATTGCAACAATATTATTTTGTATATTTCCGAAATAACCATATACTACCGATACCACCTATGAATACCACCTATACCAAATAAAAAAACCGGTGTTACAAAATAAATCTCAGCCGTTAAATCCTTACATATAGGTCATTTTCTATTACATACCAGCCCTTTTCAACCGGTGGTACATGGTGTGTACCGTAAGAAACCTCATTAGTGTTACCTTGTCCGTACCTTGTCCGTCCTTCACCCTTAATAAGGCTTATTAGTAAGATCTCTTTCGATCTGCTTCAACTTTAGTTAATAGAAAATTTAATCTATTACAGTGTCTATAAAAGAAGTGAAGAGCCTATAGATTCACGGAATCACAACTATGCAATTGTATTCATCTCCGGTACATATATTAATACAAGTACAAAGGGCCATGCCCAGGAGGATGCACGCCGAGTCTACAGGCTGCGAGCGGACGTTGGGGGCGCGTGGGTGCGCGTCGTGCGGGCGCAAAGCGCGGGGGGCGACGCGCGCGTCGCGCGAAGGAGAGACGTAGCTGAAGCTATCCAGACTCCGGCCGTTACGGAGGGCCGGTGGAAGCGTGAACCTTCTGCTCAACAAGAAGCACAGATATATATCTTCATCTCCGAACAGTACAAAACGGTGTCTAGATACTAATGATACAAGGGATTCCCATTCCAACTTCAATGAGAGAAAGGCATTTAATCATCAACCAACACACTGTTCACTTCACATGCTTGCATCATATCAAACTCTTTCCCTTCTTTTCCTCGCATTGCATATAGATGCTGACATGTGGATATCACAAAGGAAAAATAACAGTAAACTAACCCGCAATTCTACACGTGTGGACTGTAGTTAGATGCTTACCACTCGGTATGAGCCGATATAGACAGTGGCGTAGCCAAGGGGGGCTGGCAGGGGCTATGCCCCCCCCCCCCCCCCTATGGTTTGCAAATTTGCACTAAAAATTCATTTTGGATCAAAATTTCAGATAAATTAGCATTGATGGCTCCCCCCTCTTCAATGAAAAAAATCAATTACTGGCTACGCCACTCGATATAGACTTGTGATATAGGTGATATTTGGGATGGGCGACATGAGAAAAAAAGATAGCCTAATGTCTATATTTTGTAGGGTGCTATGTTAATATTCATATTTCTGGATCACAAGTTCTAGGCATGTACAGCTTACTGTGCAGCTTACTGTACACAGATGTGTAGGACCTAGTCACATAGAAGGGGTTGAATATGGGACTTGTTTTACAAGCTCTAAAGGAAAAACGAAAACCTTAACCTATCAACTAGTGTTGCCCATACTAAAAAGGTTCTTCTCTACTTCTAGAGCACACTAACACAAGTTTCCTTAGCAAATAACACACTAGGAGGCAATATGACAACCTAGGCAAGATATGAAGCACACAAGCGAAACAAGCTAGAACAAAGACAAAGAAACTTGAGAGCGGAATTGAAATGCTGAAAGTAAGTGCTAGAAGTAAATAAGATGGACAAGAGGCGATCGGATTTTTTCCCGTGGTATCGAGAAGTTGACGCTTCCCCCCTAGTCCACGTTGGAGCACTCACTTAGAGTATCGCTCCCCCTTGAGTCACTAAGACACAAGTGCTCACTAAGAGTACCCGTTCTCCATCTCCGGAACGGTGGGTCTCGAACCATGTACACCAAGCTTGTCTTGAGGCTCCCACAATCTCCAAGAGCTCACCAAGAACCCCCAAGTCACCTAGACCGTCTAGGAGCCGTCAAACTCCAAGAGTAACAAGCCCGCAAACCTTCACTTGACCTGAGCACTCAGCTAAGCCATGGATGCACCTTGAAACTCTTGCTCACTAAGAAAGAACACCTCAATGAAGAGGAAGAGAAATCCCAATAAGCAAGAACACACTCTCCTTCTCTCCTAGGCTATAGTAGATCATCGAGTGGCAAAGGCAGCTCTAGAGAGGCGGGGAGGGGCTTATATATAGGCCTAGCAAAGATGGCTAGCCGTTGGAAAAGTCCCCCCGAAAAAGTTGTACCGTCGGATGAGCCGATGGTGCCCCCCTCGCTAAGCGTCGGATCATCCGGTCACTCACGACGCCCAATATAGCCGTTGAACCTTGAAACCCAGACAATACACCGACGCCATACACCGACGCACCGTCGGATCATCCGGTGCTGAAGGCACCTCACTCGGGGCGGTACTGTATGATTTGAAACACACCGTCGGATGAACCGCTGTGAACACCATCCAAGCGTCGGATCATCCGGTGCTGAAGCAGAAGTCTTGGCGCGTCTCTGTTGAATTTAAATGCAACCGTCGGATGAACCGATGGTCAAGGCGTCGGATCGTCCGATGCTTGAGCCTAGACCCTTGACCAGAACTGTAGCCAAACCCTAAGGCGTCGGATGAACCGATGCTTGTACCGTCGGTTCATCCGACGGTCTGTTTTGAACCAGTTGGCTGCAGAACTCATCCGACGCGTGTTAAATGTTGGGCGTCGGATCATCCGACGCTATGAAGTTGATTTCAACTCATCCAATTCAGCGCCTTTGAGTTTTCCGTCGATTCTTTTGCTTCAACCTTGCTTCCATGAACTCTCTGAGCTAGATAGGATCCAAGGAACATGAGTGTGCATAAAATATGGCTTTTGAGTGCATGGTCAAGCTACTAGTGTACGAACCCCTCTTAATAGTACGGTCGAAACTACAAACTAGTAATCCAAGTGTCCTTCATCTCCTTTGCGACACTTGGAACTAACAAAGTCCTTAGCCTTGCAGTCTTCGACCAAATTGAGCCCATAAATTCAAATTGAGGGGTCTCATTCCATTCAATCTCGTGACAATAACCCAATTAGAATTTTGCTTCAAAACAAAGGTTAGTCACAAGCGTATGGTTGTCATTTATCACCGAAACACACCCTTACCAAAGATGCGAAAGGGCCTAGATCGCTACAATCTCCCCCTTTTTGGTGATAGATGACAACACGAGTAGAGATATACGAAAATTTGAATTAAAAACATATAAACTCTACTTCTAGTGCATGAAATAGAATAAGCGGTAAACACACATGCATTAAGTAAACACACAAGCATGAGAAGACATGTAAGCCATCGACATACACAAGATCCAAATACATGTCTCATCATGAAAAACCACAAAAGCGAGAGAGAGGCTACAAAAACTCCAAAACCTGCACTCTCCCCTATCTCCCCCTATCTCTACTCCCCCTATCTATCTCCCCCTTTGGCAACAAGCACCAAAAAGGAGACTAAGCCTGAGGTGGAGAGGAAGGATCCGGTGGCGAAGTGGAGACGACTCGTGAAGGTCGCACAGAGAAGCCGGAAGCGTCGTCGTCGTCGTCCTCCTCGCTGAGGAGAGACCAAGCCGGAGAGGTAGAGCCCGGAGCCGGAGGAGGTCGTGCTGGAGGAGCTGTAGTCGTCCCGGTGCCTGAAGTCGGAGTCGGAGTGGACGCGGGAGCTGTAGTAGCCTCGGGAGCAGGAGGAACGGTGTCGGAGGCAAGTGCTGCTGAGATCCGCTCGGTGATCGCTCGAAGGTAGTGGTCCTCCCGTCCCAAACCCTCTCGCCCTCGGCGTAGTAAACGTCGGAAGTGGTGTAGACGTTGGTGGGCCGGTGTCTCGAAGACGAGTGCTCCCCGTGGTAAGCGGAGACACCGGCTATGGACGAGGGGAACGTTCACGAACCCGCCTGCTGGAGGAAGAGGAGCTGTCGGGTCAGCCTGAAGCTCGGCAGTGGTAGGTGGCTGAGGTGGCTGAAGTCCTGACTGCTGGAAGAGCTGACCAAGGCAACCAGACATGAACGTGAACATCTGCGAAGTCAACATCTGGTGCTGTAGCATCTGCTGCCTCTGAGCCTCCTGCTGCTGTCGGATCCCCTCGAGAATCACCTGCTGCGACTCCTGGTACTGCTGGAACTGAGCCTGCATCTGCTGCTGTACCTGGAGGGTCGCCTGAGTCTGAGCAGCCATAGCCGTGAGCAGTGAAGTGATCTGGTCTGGCTGGGTCACCTGAGCGGCTGAGATCGTGGGAACCGGTGACTCAGCCTCTCGCTGGCCTGGCAAGGTGGAGCCTCCTGCCTCGTCGTCGTGGGACCGATGGACTCTAAAAACTGGCTCTGTCTCTGGAGCAGGTGCGAAGTCCTCGTCGTCACTGGAGGACTCGTCGTCAGTGGCGAAGTACTGCGGGAGAGGTGCCTCGGCTGGCAGCAAGGGTGGCATCTCGTCGTGCCGCCTCGTCCATAGCCGCCTCTCTCTCCGCCGCCCGAGCTCGAAGTGTCTCCTCGGCTCTCCTCATGCCTCTCGGGCCTCTCCTCCTCGTCACCGGCATCGGAGGCCGGTAGGTCGGGAACACGAACTTCGATGCCTCAAGCATCCCAACGTACCTCTGAGCCTCGAGCCGGGACGGCGGCCAACCGATCCAAAGTGAGCGAAGGGCGCTGTCATGTCATCCCCATGCCATCCATAATAGCATCCTAGATCTCGGCTAGCATGATATCCACGAGGTCAAAGGGGCGCTTCGCCATCACATATAGCATGAGCCACCGCCGCACCCCCGTCAAAGACTCGCGTTCCCCCATCCTATATAGCACGGATCTCCTAAGGGCGTAGTGAACGATGTACGCCTCACGAATCAGACGGTCAGGTGTCCTGGGTGTACCGGGGAGGAACGGTGGCTGGAACAGAAAGCTGATCTCCTCGTCGGAGGGTAGAACTGGTGAGTGTGCACGACGAGGAGGCTCGACGTCGGGGTACGCCAGGTAGTGGATAGAGTCGTCGTGGAGATCCACCTGAAGTAGCTCTGCTATCCCCTCTCGAGTAAGCCGCTGCTGCTGACCCATGAACATAAACCTGATGGCGACCCGGTCAGCGTCAACGTAGACAGTGGCGTAGAAAACCCTGACCCAGTCGGGGACGTAACGTGACCTCCGAGTCACTAAGTCCACCAGTCCCCGCTGGTAGTCGAAGAAGGGGAGTATCGCCTCTCCAGCTGCAGCTGCCCTCAAAGCTGTGAACTGTAGCATACGGTGCTGGCTGAGCTGAGACCCTCTGTGAGTGTAGGAGGCATAGAAGCTCTCCTGGAGAATCGTCCAGAACCGGGGGTCACACTCCTCTCTGGCCCTGGGGAACCACTGGTCCTCTGGCACGCTCCTCAACCGCCGGATCTTCAGCCCCGACAAGTGACGGAGGTCACGGAGATAAACTCCGAAAGCCTCTGCTCGAGGACCTCTGGGGAGCTGGGGGTCTAGAGCCTGCTGCTCTCTCTCTGTGAGCTCCTCTGCGCCGGCCTCTCCTCTCGTCGTGGTGTCGGCTGTGGCTGTGTGTGACCACCGCGTGTCCGAGGTCCGGACCTGGCCAGTGAGGGTGGTGTCTCTGACTGCTCTGTGGTCTGGTGCCCTCTGCCTGACCTACGTGGCCGCCGCCGCGACCGAGTCCGCTGCTCTGCCTGCTGCTGCTGCTGCTGCTCACTCTAGGGCTGCTCCCCCTGACTCCGAGTGCCCTCTCGAAATACAAATGCCCCTCCGAGGCCGCCCCCGTGTGTCCGGCACCGCGAGCACTCTCTCCCACTTCTTCTGCCGCCTAGTCTTTTTCTTCTTTGGCTCAAGAATTGCCTTAACCTTCCGCTTATCGCCCGCCATCCGTGAGAGAAAATGGTAGATGATTATAGAATGGCTAGAGACGAATAAACGAGATAAGTAACTAGAGGTAAGGGTCCTTAAGCATAGCATATGAGCAGATATGAGCCTAAGTCTAAAACTTCTAGGAGAAATGTGACCACATGATTAAAGGAGATGCTAGATTGGTCCTTAGGTGCTCAAGAGTTGTGTGTGTGGACATTGGATACACTGCTTATACTTGCTACTAGAGGCGAGCACATGAACATAGCAAGGTCTAGATAACATGTGAGCAAATTTATGAGCATGGCACCTCTTACATATGTAATTGAAACGCTTAAGTGCTTCATGCTGGCTTGAATTTGTGCTTAAGTGTGAAGAACAGATGACATTGGCCTAAGAACAAAGCAAAATCTCGAAGAACAATCTTTGTTGGGAGGAGGAATAGGAGATTTGCTTGTGCTCACCACGAGAAAGAAGAAATCCGATGACGATGAGCGGCCGTGGGAGAGGAAACGGGTCTTGCGCACCCTTAGGCGTCCGCCGGCGAACAGAGGTGGCGGCGAACGGCCGGAATTGGTGGCGGCGGCGAAACCCTAGCTAGGGTGCAGCGCGCGCGCGTGTGCGGATCCGGACGCGGGTGAGCGGCGCGGCGGCCGGCGGCCGGCGCGGGGAGCCGGCGGCGGGCACGGAGGACGCGGAGGAAGCACGGGCGCGCGCGGTTTCGCCGCGTAGCCGGGCACGAGGGCGGCGGCGTCGGGCGCGGACGGCGGGCGCGGTGAGTTAGGGTTAGATTGAGAAGAATACGGCACCGAACCGTTATGACGGGTGGGACCAACGCGTCGGTGTAGCGTCGGATGAACCGACAAGTGCAAAAATACGAGCGTCGGTCGAACGGTCGGTGCACTTATGCTCCCGGGTGAAAGTAACCATCAGATGGTTCGACGGCCTGAAATTACAACGCGTCGGAGCAGTTGTGCGCGGGTCTGGGAAGAGGGGCAAAAATCTTCAGCACCGGATGAACCGATGGTCAAAAGACGCGAGGCGTCGGTTCATCCGATGGTGCGAAAATTTCTAACAGTAAGCAACTGAGCGCCCAGACCCCTTCACCGGATGTTCCGACGCCGGAACCTACAGGGCGTCGGTTCATCCGACGGTGACAATTCGATTTTGTTGAACTATTTCTCATTTTTGATCCGTCGAATGTCACACACAAGCCAACACAAGCACATCTTTGGATCAATCCTGAGTGACAACCTCACCCCTCAAGCACTCCTTTGTAAAATACTTATAATACACAATTAACTCCCTAAAAAGGGATAAACCATAGATAAAAATAGGCAAAATAAGAACCAAAGGAGGGAGGGAGCTCCAAAAAGGGAATGTATGAGTTAATTGCCTTTGAACTTAGAGATTGACACCATAAGCTCGCTAGGACTTAACTCAATAGGCATTAAACACAATCATTTGTCTCATCACACCTTAAGAGTTGTTGATTTGCATTCAACGCTAAGCAACTTTCTCGGTGTGAGTTTCCTTTGTGACTTCTCTCACGCAATGCTATGCAAGGACAAATTCATGAAAATAAACATGAGTGCATCTACATGACAAGCATAGATGCAAAGCGAGAAGGTAAACTATCTTGCCAAGTTTGAACCCTTAATGAGCTTATTCATGATGAGCCTTTCTTCATGCCTTGAGCGAAACTAGAGAACCGCCGGCTCAAGCAAGACCCATACTCATCACTATCTCATCAAGGTTAGACAAGCCCCTAATCATGTACATATGTAAATGCAAACTATATGACAAGCATTACATGATGTTGGACGCATCAAGCACATTTAATTCACTCCGAAGCCTACAAAAGGTGTTTTCATCAAGAGGCTTGGTGACTATATCCGCCAATTGCTCCTCGGAGCGAACACCACAAAGGACAATGTCCCCTTTAGCAACGTGGTCGCGCAAGAAGTGATGACGGATATCAATGTGCTTGGTGCGAGAGTGTTGAACCGGGTTGTTAGCAATTTTTACGGCACTCTCATTGTCACAAAGGAGGGGAACCCTATCTAGAACCACACCATAATCCAAGAGGCTTTGCTTCATATAGAGGATTTGAGCACAACAAGCCCCCGCGGAAATGTATTCCGCCTCCGCGGTGGATAAGGCCACGTAGTTTTGTTTCTTAGAGGACCAAGCAACCAAAGAGCGACCTAGCAAATGGCACCCACCCGAAGTACTCTTACGGTCTACTCGACATCCGGCAAAGTCCGAAACCGAATAACCCAAGAGCTCAAAACAAACATCATGGGGGTACCATAAGCCAATGCTAGGTGTGTATTTTAAATATCTAAGGATCCTTTTTAAAGCACTTAGGAGAGATTCTTTAGGGTTGGCTTGAAACCGAGCACACATACAAACACTAAACATGATATCGGGCCTAGATGCGGTAAGGTAAAGAAGAGAACCGATCATGGAACGGTAAAGCTTTTGGTCAACCGATTTACCTCCCTCATCTAGGTCGAGATGTCCATTAGTAGGCATTGGAGTCTTGATCGGCTTACAATCATCCATCTTGAACTTCTTGAGAATATCATTGGTGTACTTTTCTTGATGGATGAAAGTCCCTTCCTTCAATTGCTTGATTTGAAACCCAAGGAAGAAGTTGAGCTCTCCGATCACTGACATCTTGAATCCCTAGTCATGAGTTCACTAAAATCCTTGCACACTTTGAGATTAGTAGAGCCAAAGATGATATCATCAACATAAATTTGACAAATGAAGAGTTCTTTGTTGATTATCTTTGTGAAGAGAGTGTTGTCCACTCTACCAATCTTGAATCCCGCTTCAATTAGAAAATCCCAGAGCCTCTCATACCATGCCCTAGGAGCTTGCTTGAGTCCATACAATGCCTTGTGCAACCTATAGACATGGTTAGGATATGTAATATCTTCAAAATCGGGAGGTTGCTCCACATAGACTTCTTCATTGATGAAGCCATTCAAGAAAGCACTCTTTACATCTATTTGAAATAATTTCATTTTATGACTAGGTGCATATGCAAGGAGGATACGAATAGCGTCAAGACGTGCCACCGGAGCGAAGGTCTCTCCATAGTCCAAGCCTTCTACTTGAAAGTACCCTTTGGCGACAAGTCTTGCCTTGTTCTTCACCACAATGCCATGTTCATCTTGCTTGTTCCGGTAGACCCACTTGGTGCCAATCACATTCTTGTTCTTGGGGCGCTCGACCAACTCCCACACTTGATTTCTTGTGAAGTTGTTGAGCTCGTCTTGCATAGCCAAGATCCAATCCGAATCCCCAAGAGCTTCATCTATAGTTGTGGGTTCTACAAAAGAGACAAAAGCATGATGTTTGCAAAATGAGGCATATTGCTTGCGGTGAGTCCTTGTGCCCCCTTGAGGATCACCCAACACAAGATCAATTGGATGATTTGTTGAAGTTCTTGTGCGTCTTCCAAATATTGTAGAGGTGGGATCATCTTGAGATTGAACTTCGCCCGTGTCCTCTACTTGATCTTGAGTGTCCCGTGAGATAGGAGGTGGTTCTTGTGAGGAAGATGGACTATCTTGTCTTGTAGGTGATGTAGGTGGATGCCTTGGTGGATTATCATTATCATCTTCATCGAAGGATGAGTCTTCAAGAATGGAGTGAGGGTTATCATCCTCCCTTGGCTTGATGTCACCAATGGCCATCTTCTTCATTGCTTCTCGAAGAGGTTCTTTTCCTACATCATCACAACAAAAACCATCTCTTTGGGAGCCATTAGATTCATCAAACTCCACATCACATGTTTCTTCAATTACTCATGTAGAGTTATTGAATACTCTATATGCTTTGGAGTTAGATGCATAACCAACAATGCCCTCATCCACTCTACTCTCAAACTTCCCTAGATGCTTCTTCTTTTTGAAAATGAAACACTTACAACCAAACACCCGGAAGTAAGAGATGTTGGGCTTTCTCCCAATGAGTAGCTCATATGGTGTCTTCATCATGAGTCGATGGAGATTCACTCTATTTGAAGCGTGACATGCCGTGTTGATAGCTTCCGCCCAAAACCTTTGCGAGACTCCATAGTCATCCAACATAGCTCTAGCAAGTGTGATGAGTGTCTTGTTCTTCCTCTCAACCACACCATTTTGTTGGGGTGTATAGGTTGAGGAGAATTCATGCTTGATGCCTTCACCATCACAATAGTCTTCCACCATGGTGTTGCGGAATTCCGACCCATTGTCACTCCTTATCTTCACCATGGATGACCCAAATTCATTTTGGGCTCTAATAGTAAACTTCTTGAAGATATCAAATGTCTTGCCCTTGTCCTCCAAAAAGAAAGTCCAAGTATAACGTGACAAATCATCAACAATGACAAGACAATAGAGATTACCACCAAGCCTCTTGTATGTAGTTGGTCCGAATAGGTCCATGTGAATGAGCTCCAATGATCTTGTGGTAGATACATAAGCCTTCATCGGATGATGACTTGCAACTTGCTTGCCGGCTTGACATGCACTATACAACTTGTCCTTCTCGAATGTAACATCCTTCACACCAAGGACCATGCCTTTCTTGAAAGCTTTCTTGAGTTGGCTCATGCCTATGTGTGCAATGCGACGATGCCATAGCCAACCCTTGGATGTAGTGGAGACGAGGCACATAGTCAAGTTTGCTTCACGGGATGGAAAATCTACAAGATAAAGATTGCCATAGCGGAATCCCTTGAAAACAACTTCATTAGTTTTCTTGTTAGTAATTTTGACCCCTTCATCATCAAATGTGCAAGAAAGACCATGGTCACAAAATTGTGCAATGGAAAGCAAGTTATAACTACAAGAATCCACAAAGAGAACATTGGAAAGGGGTAAGTCATTAGTTAGAGAGATTTCACCCAATCCGGAGATCCTTCCTTTAGAGTTATCACCAAATGAAACTTGTTCATGATCTCCCGCATCATCCACTAGTGAGGTGAACATTTTTACTTTGCCGGTCATGTGTTGAGTGCAACCACTATCAAGTATCCAATGACTCCCTCCTCGGCCTTGTAGTTCACCTACACACAGGAAATTAGCATTGAGATTTAGGAACCCAAGCTAGTTTGGGCCCTTTGATGTGAGTGACAAGAGCTTTAGGAATCCATAAGCTTCTAGGTGGCTTGACTTTTGGTTTGGCCCCAATGAAATTGATTGCCACTTTGCCATTGTTCTTCTTCATCAACAAGAAGTGGTTGTCATTGTACATGGACATGTAGTTGCTAGGAAAGGTGGGCAAGGGGCGAGTAGGTGTTGGGCACTCCCTTGTGTGATGACCGGTGACCTTGCAATGTTGACAATAAGATCCAACTTCATTGATGAAACACCCATATAGCTCCTTTGATTTAGGAGTTTCCTTGATGGGATTAGGGAAAGCACCAAGCCCCTTTGTCCCATAATCTCTTGCATAGTAGTAGAGGACCTCCTTGTGCAACTCCTCACCCTTGGCCAAAGTCTTTACACAAGACCTTAAGCTTCTCACTTCTTCTTCAAGAGCTTTCACCCTATCATGGTTAGTCTTGGAGGAAGATGCAATATTTTCAACATTAAGCAAGACCTATTAGATCATCACATGAGGTGGAGGCATTGACTTTAGTGACTTCTCTAGCATTTGCATGCCCACTAGAATCAATGTCCTCACTAGCAAGCTCAAGCTTTTGATATTTCATCTCTAAGAGCACATGTTCTTTCTTGAGCTTCATATGACTTGACTCAAGAGACTTGTTAAGCACGGTTATGTCGTCATGCTTGACGATTAGCTCATTGTGCTTATCAAGTAACTTGTTGTGGTCATCTCTAAGTGACTTGTTAGACACTACCAAAGCATCATGCTCTTTGCTAAGGTCATCGTGCTTTACAAGTAACTCATCATATGAAAGCTTAAGTTTCTCATGAGTCTCATCAAGAGCTTTGAGCTTACTCTTTTGTTTCTTTATCATGGAGGTGTATTCATCAAGAAGATCTTTAAGAGCAAGAGGTGAGAGATCATCATCACTAGAAGATCCACTACTATCACTATCACTCACCTTGGAGTGCTTTGCCATGAAGCACATAGGTGGAGGTGGAAGTGGAGGCTCATCATCCATGATAGCAATGCCGGCGATCTTCTTGTTCTTGTCCTCTTCACTTTCCTTGAGTGCAAGATCTTTCTTGGCGCTTGAGTGTGAGGTAGATGATTCCATGTCTTCCATCATGAACATCTCGTGGGAGCGAATCTTGCTCACAACCTCGGTGATGGTGAGGGTGGTGAAGTCCTTCTCAAAGAGAAGTGCCTTGACGATGTTGTATTTTGGCTTGGGAAGCGTTTGAAGGATTTTCCGGATGATTTCTGCTCGGAAAGGTTAGCAACATCGAGAGCATTGATACTTTGAATAAGAACCCCCATCCTAGAGTACATTTGCTCTACCCCCTCATCATCTTTCATTTTGAACTCATTGAGTTCCACCTTGAGCAACTCATATTTTTCCTCACGGATCTTTTTGTTACCCACATGAATTTTTTTGAGTTCCTTCCACACCTCATGGGCGGTGGGCTTAGCAAAGACCCGATCAAACAACTCCTCATCTAGCGCCCCGAAGATGTGATTCCTAGCACGTGCATTCCACTTAGCCTCACTCTCGGTGGGAACCGAAGGCAACGGATACAAGGTAGTGCGCCACGCATCATGATGTTGAGCTTGAAGATAGCTAGCCATTCTATGCGCCCAAAAGGTGAAGCGCTTCCCCGCCAACCTTGGGGGGCCATTGCCGCTTCCCTTCCCCATCTCCCTAGGCGGTTAAGCCAAGCAAAAGGGAGCCTAGCTCTGATACCACTTGTAGGATCTAGTCACATAGAAGGGGGGTTGAATATGGGACTTGTTTTCAAGCTCTAAAGGAAAAACGAAAACCTTAACCTATCAACTAGTGTTGCCCATACTAAAAAGGTTCTTCTCTACTTCTAGAGCACACTAACACAAGTTTCCTTAGCAAATAACACACTAGGAGGCAATATGACAACCTAGGCAAGATATGAAGCACACAAGCGAAACAAGCTAGAACAAAGACAAAGAAACTTGAGAGCGGAATTGAAATGCTGAAAGTAAGTGCTAGAAGTAAATAAGATGGACAAGAGGCGATCGGATTTTTTCCCGTGGTATCGAGAAGTTGACGCTTCCCCCTAGTCCACGTTGGAGCACTCACTTAGAGTATCGCTCCCCCTTGAGTCACTAAGAGTACCCATTCTCCATCTCCGAACGGTGGGTCTCGAACCGTGTACACCAAGCTTGTCTTGAGGCTCCCACAATCTCCAAGAGCTCACCAAGAACCCCCAAGTCACCTAGACCGTCTAGGAGCCGTCAAACTCCAAGAGTAACAAGCCCGCAAACCTTCACTTGACCCGAGCACTCGGCTAAGCCATGGATACGCCTTGAAACTCTTGCTCACTAAGAAAGAACACCTCAATGAAGAGGAAGACAAATCCCGATAAGCAAGAACACACTCTCCTTCTCTCCTAGGCTGCAGTAGATCTTCGCAGTGGCAAAGGCAGCTCTAGAGAGGCGGGGGGCTTATATATAGGCCTAGCAAAGATGGCTAGCCGTTGGAAAAGTCCCCCGAAAAAGTTGTATCATCGGATGAACCGATGGTGCCCCTCTGCTAAGCGTCGGATCATTCGGTCACTCACGGCGCCCAATATAGCCGTTGAACCTTGAAACCCGGACGGTACCCCGACGCTATACACCGATGCTACGTCGGATCATCCGGTGCCGAAGGCACCCCACGCGGGCGGTACCGTATGATTTGAAACACACCGTCGGATAAACCGCCGAGAACACCATCCAACCGTCGGATCATCCGGTCTTCGAAGCAGGAGTCTTGGCGCGTCTCTGTTGAATTTAAATGCAACCGTCGGATGAACCGATGGTAAAGGCGTCGGATCGTCCGATGCTTGAGCCCGCACCCTTGACCGGAACCGTAGCCAAACCCTAAGGCGTCGGATGAACCGACGGTCCATTTTGAACCGCTTGGTCTGCGAACTCATCCGACGCGTGTTAAATGTTGGGCGTCGGATCATCCGACGCTATGAAGTTGATTTCAACTCATCCAATTCAGCGCCTTTGAGTTTTCCATCGATTCTTTTGCTTCAACCTTGCTTCCATGAACTCTCTGAGCTAGATAGGATCCAAGGAACATGAGTGTGCATAAAATATAGCTTTTGAGTGCATGGTCAAGCTACTAGTGTACGAACCCCTCTTAAAAGTACGGTCGAAACTACAAACTAGTAATCCAAGTGTCCTTCATCTCCTTTGCGACACTTGGAACTAACAAAGTCATTAGCCTTGCGATCTTCGACCAAATTGAGCCTATAAATTCAAATTGAGGGGTCTCATTCCATTCAATCTCGTGACAATAACCCAATTAGAGTTCCGCTTCAAAACAAAGGTTAGTCACAACTCACAAGCGTATGGTTGTCATTTATCACCGAAACACACCCTTACCAAAGGTGCGAAAGGGCCTAGATCGCTACAAGATGAGATGAAAATTGTCCGTCATCGGTGCCTAATTCTGTGACCCTGTCCGAACTCCGAACACGATGGCCTTCCACGTGGTCCTCAAAGAAACTGTCCGATATATGTTGGCCCCTGTCGTTGCAATAATCGAATTAGATTTCGATGCCAATATGCCATGGCATTGTGCAAATTGGTGAGGTATCTTGTATATATCCTGGATTTTAATTCAACCGAAATGCAGAATTAATAACAATTAAATCAGCAGGATATACAGTTTTTGATCGTCTGATTCAGAATGAAATAAATTTGGATGACTGCCTTGAGCAGCTACCAGAAAATAAACCGTGAGATTGGGTTTCACATGTCCAAATTGGTGGGCACCGTCCAATTTACTCACTTGACTAGTTTTAGTATTAAAAAAACTCATCACTTGAGCTTGCATAACGTGGCGTCGTTTCCACGCAGTCCTGTCCAATATTAATAAACGTATAAAAATGCCATAACACATCTGGTGATATTTGAGACTAGTCTACTAATGCACCATGTTCCCCTCATGATGTCCGGTTAATAGTGGCAATAAACAGTAATTGCAACCAACCTAGTACTCTACTGCTCACCCATATGTGTATTCCTTTATATATAATGAACGGGGCTATATATGGAAGGCCTATTTTATGGTTTGGGACAGTTTTCAAGTGCTACATGAATGGGGATATATATAGCTATGAATGAAGTAACTGTGTCATGATATAAAGAAGAATTACAAAAAGGATTAGGAAGCTTCAGAGAATAAAATGTTAGCTTGAACACCATTGGTGTCTGCATAACTGTCGGCCAATGCTCCAGTTCCACAACTTTCTTTTCAACTGCTTTCAGAAAGGCTAGCATATCGGGGAAGTTTGACCATAGAGTCGACTATAGCTAGGACGTTTTGTATGCAGGCGATCAGAGCTGAAACTTCTGAAGGCTGTGGTTGGTCCAACTTCTTGTTGTAAATCACTTGAAAACGAAAATGAAGGTCATAGTACATGAGCTGCAGAACTTAAAATATGCTGTGGTCTTTGCGTGTGTATATATATGTATAGCTGTTCCTGAAGTGACAAGTATCGATATCCAAATGTTGAAGTTCTACAGACAAGGATACAGGTACTAACAATGCGTCGGCAAGGAAGAATTTTTCGGCCAAATCCGAAATTTCGTTCGTATTGGCAGGTCCCGGAAAAATCGAAAAAGAAACACACGGGTGGATGAACCGCCCGTGTGGCTTACGAGGGTACGTCCTTCGTCGGCTCTTCTTCTTGTGGCGGGCGCGGCCGCCATGGCTGCTGGAGTTAGCCACGGGCAGGCGACACACGGCGGGGCCAGATCGGAGGCACCTACGGTAGGATTTTTTTTAGAGAAAGGCCAAGACCGGCCCGGCTTTTGAATTAAAGCCAAAATGACTTGGGATACCAGTTTTACAGGAAAAGCTCAGACAGGCAAACAGAGGTAGCCCTGACGACCCACTCTACTACAACCTCAAGACAAAGTCTTAAAGATTGAAAACATCAAGGTACAGTACAATCAAGCGAGTTACAAGGTTTCAAACAAGACCAAAACAGACTAGGGAGGGGGCCCCAAAAGATGGAGCAGGACAGAGATGAGGCCCCGAGCTTCTCCCCGGCATGATCAGCTGTCTTCACGCCTTAAGTATAACAGTCGAGCTTGTAACCTTTGTATCACCGTTTCGATCCACCGTTGTACCTTCTCCTTACTCAGCACCCTCCACTTCTGCAGGCACCTAATCTGCTGTTCGACGCGTGAGGTCGCCGCCCCCATGCAGATCGGGGTCTAGGCAAGCTGCGGCCAGAGTTGCTAGCGGCGACGTCGACGAGAGGTGGTGGTCGCGTTGACGACGTGTGTGCCGGTCGTTGCGGCTGCCGGCTGGCCTAGTGCTTGCCTATAATTTTTTGGCAAGTTGTGATGCAAAGACATCCTGCAGATACTTCGGTTTTGGGAGGCATCTGAAGAGACGAGATGGTACCGCTGTGGTTAGAACCCCTGGAAGATCGTGCTAAGGCAGCGTTGCTGGAAGACAACATTGTGGGTGTACGATACCTTCCTCTCATTTTGAACCTGAGCAGACAGACCAGCATCACCGACGTTAGTTGATTTTAGCTGCTTTATCATCAGGACAGGTGAAAGACAAGATCGACCAACATCGGCGACTGTTACTCCAAAACCAGTACTACTCCCTCTACAGCTGAGTCGCTGTACACTGTTTCTGTAACTATTGATGATCTTAGCAACAGATCTGTTCTGGGAATACTGAGGAAGCACGTGTTATTAATTAAGGTCTACTTTTAGGCGGTTTATTATGATAAGGGTGTATTTTGCAGATGTAACTCTTGCTTCATGTAAATTGATACAATTTTAGCTAGGTAGTACTCCGTATTCCGTAAGGTTGACAAACCAAAGTAGGACAGCAGCACATATCCTCAGGGCTCATTCGTTCCCACTTGATAGAATTCCGCCCGGAATTGATAAATATAAGAAGAAAATCATGATAGTTACTATAAGATACCCGGTTTTATTCCGGGTCGGAAACTAATTTACTCATGATATGTACATGAGAGACTCAGAAGTTATCCACTGATTAAGAGGTGTGGAATCAATCTGACTCTTCGGTCTCTTATTGTACGTATCATGATGAGTAAATTAGCTCTCAATCTGGAATAAATCCAAATCTTTGTAGTACCTATCATGATTTTCTTAATTAGTATATCTATCATTTCCGGTCGGATTGAATATGATGGAAATGAATAAGCCCTCAGAGAGCAACATGATCAAGAGCAAATGCTCCCAATTCTCAAAAAAGAAAAGAGCATATGCTCTCAAAACAAATATTGTGTACAACATTGAACTACATGTATGGATATATCAGGTTGTTTGTTGTATTAAACTTCCAAAGATATGATTTATTCAAGCGATATTTCCATCCCTACCGGCAGTAACAACATTTACTCATCTAACCATCTAGGGTACTGATGACCACAAATACACAGGAGAAGATGCACCTACTCTTCTGCACAAGGAAGTATCATCTGTTTGAGTTTCTTCCTAACATATATCCTTTCAGGCATATAAGTAGCTGAAACTACCAAGGGAAAGAAAGATCAGCAAGAGCAATATGATTGAGAGGAACAAGATTGAAGGTCACGAATACCCGGCCTAGCTTATCCTACACATAGGATTGGGAAGCAATAGGATATGTGGTGTTGGTTTGCAAAGCATCTGCCCCTGGCTTTCTGTGGACAAATGTTCTACTAGAGGCGCTCACTTTACTGAAAAGCGCTGTTGCACCGCAAAGCTTATTACTCAGTCTACAACCTGTCTTTCTCACTTCTGTGGAGCCAGACCTTGTCGTCAGTCGTCACTACTGTCTAGCCGGTCAAAAGAGCACGTTGGGGAGCAAGCATGTCCTAGATAATCTTTACCAGCTAATATCCCTTTTGCGGGTTATGCCTCACGTTTGGAACCCACCAGCATGCTGATCAATAGAGAATACTCCGTTGAAGAATACATTTAGATGCTTTTGAACGCAGATTGCAAAATCGGCCAAGAAAGAGATTATTAGTAAACCGTTTTCATCAAATAGTACAAAATCAACAAGGGGCTATGTGACTGTCTCATCAATTAGTTGGAGGTTTGACTTGTAGGTTCGAAAAAAAGATATTAGACCTGCTTCAAATTTTGCATGTCCCAGCATATCCATAAAAGCTCAGTGAATTTTGACTCTTAAACAATTTGATTAAAAATAGTACGAAGTTCATTTCAAATAGGAATGGTCACTGGGCTTCTTCCCCAAAAAATGTTCTTGATTATGACATACAAAAGTATCATATACTCCATATATTTGGTCACGCTGCCACAGAATGCCATTTTCCAACCTGAAAAGAGTAGACCACTTAACCAAACCATAATAAACTCTAATTCAATCCTTATTCAAACATCTGCCCTTGTACACAAAAACTAAGCCGGTGGGGGAAAGACCGCCCCCATGGTTTTCACTAAGAGAAGAAAGCATCCTCCTGGCTTAGAAAACCCCTGAACCCCGGCTTCACCGGCGAGGTGATTTTTTCAGAGATAAACCCTAACGAGGAAAATCTGTGCCAAATGAGTCTCGAACCCAGGATGTGGGCGCTACATCCAGCTGCTCCACCAACCGGGCCAGTGCCTGTCCTCATATCCTTGTACACAAGAGAGCATCATCTCTTACTCTTTCCGGCCCGGCCCGCATCATTCCAGGAAATCAGCCAACAACTTTGTAGCCCATCAATCCTTGATGAAGCTAACTAGTGAGCTAAAGACTCCTAGTCATACACACCAAAGCCTCTAGTTACTATGTTCTTTATTTATGGTGCATTACGATGTGAGTGTTGCCTTCTCAAAGTTGTTGCATACGCATGGGTGAAAACCAATGCACATCGTAAACAAACTATATGGGATCCGGAAGCATCAATGATTCAATTAATATAATGACAGCCTGCAAAACATCTGTACCTCCACAACTCCAATTCATTGTTTGACTCTTTGGATGTCAGCAGCAGAGGAGGATGGAGGCTTTGTGTGTAATTATATAAATTAAAAATACGCTATTTTTTGGAATGCTGACTGGCTCTTGTTTTGTTGTAATACTATTTCTTGGAATCATATAAATAAAAAAAAGCTGTTCTAATAAAAAAAGCTGACAAGATACGACTGATCGACATCGGCGGCTCGGATTCTCCTGAGCACAAAATAGAACTATTTCATTCAACTACAAGACCAACTGCAGCTGAAGAGTGGCAATGAATATGCACCCTACACTGCATCCTACAACCATACAGAGAAATTAGTTGCCTCGATTGTGCGAGTCTAAAATGCAACAAGGTGCAATCTATACAACAGATGCACAGACCCCCGCATATTCAACCAATTGCAACAGGTTGACTAGAGCAATCGCAACTGTAACACCATACCAAATGCAACTCGACGGAAAACATTTTGCAAAACAAACCTGCAGATAGGAATGTGTGAATATTCAAATTGCAAGTTTGCAACTAGACAGACCAGTTGCAATTGGGTGTGGACCAATTGCAATCAGACCCAAGTAGTTGCAACTAGGTGCTCACTGCGTGTAAACCAATTGCAATAGTGAGACTAGATCAACTGCAACCATGACACTACACTAATCGCAACTCGACGGAACTAATTACAACAAGTCCAGCCCCTTGCAACTAGATATGAACAATTATAACTAGACCACCCAATTGCAGCCGGACGCGAACCAATTGCAACCAGAGTAAGTCCAGTTGCAACAGAGCAAAAATCAAATACAATCAGGGTGGGTGCATTATATATATATATATATATATATATATATATATATATATATATATATATATATATATATATATATATATATATATATATATATATATATATATATATATATAGACACACCTCGTCTAGTATTAGATACACATTAAATAAGATTTACTTACCTTGTTACCAACCTTTTGGGTGACATACAAGAGGCTCAAGCAGTGGTGAAACCTCTGTGGTAGCCATTCTATTTGATCAATGCTCCCGCATGTTCAACCAACCGGTTTAGTGTTTGGAAGTGCAAGGGGAATTATTAGTCGCAACTTGTCTGTGTACGTATAAGACTGGTACATACATAGGATCGGGAAGCATCAGAGATAGAATTTTTGCCAGCAGTGCTTCAGTGAGTTTGCATTAGAGACATAAGTCTGCAGGATGAAACCTTCTCCAGTCAAATGTCCCTTCTCTGGCAGGCGGTGCACTCCGTGGTACTGAGAAGTCAGACCAGGAACTCTAGATGTCACTCTTTCAAAGCTTACGGAAGATGATGAAGCGTACATAGCAAAATCGGCCTACGACGTGCAGTTCATAGGATTCACTATGACAGATTTCGCAGTAATATATAATTTAGACCATAACGGAATCCATCCACGGATGGTGGTCGGCACGATTGTTTTCAGTGTGCTACTCAAGTAAGGGCTAAAGATCTTTCACCATGCTCGTAACATGGACAATTTCGAAGGAGCAGAACATGAGGATTTTCGAGCTAAAGGAGTCCACAAGTGTGGAGGTATTTGCTGCAATTTGTGATGATGCGTCGATCTGGATTATGGCAGGAGCGAAGCCATTGGAAATTTCTCTTAGCCGAGATTAGTGGTTGTGTGCGCAATTTTTAGTGTGATTTCCCTTGAGTTTGTAGGTAGCCCCTATTTTTTCGCCACTTCTTTCTGGAATGTGAGTCAGGCAATTGTAACTATTGTTTTCTCGTCGGGGATTATCTGCTCTTTTTAATATAATAGGCAGCTGTCCTGCCGGTTCATTAAAAAAAAGGCAACAACAATGCTTCTATGCGTCTGTCAGTGCAGATCCTCGTCTCTTCTTTGGCAGCATTTTAAGCCTAGATGAAACTGTGAACATTTATACATGTTTTATATTCTTGCACTATTTTTGTGATTTTCATGTGTCACAACTTACAAATCACATTACTATATGTGTGTCTGGGAGGAGGCGGGCCTTGGTTCTATGCAATGGTTGGGTTTAACGTGTATTAACTTTTAATGGTTCACTTGTGTTTTTGCTCTCAAATCGGGAGGTAAGAATATTTGACAAGCGTATATGCAAGTAGATAAGAATTTAGATTAATATTTCAAAGTAAGGAGATGCAACTCAACCTTCGTAGTGTCTAGGGGCTCGCACTTAGAGTGGTAAAGGCCTCTAGCTGGGGCAAGAATTCGGGATTCAGATTGAGTGGCCTGAATTGGACCGAAATTCGTCCATTTCGGTTGGGCCCAAGATAAAATGAAACCAGCCAAAAAAGACGGCCCAACTTGGATTTTTTGCCCACCCAAGGTTCAACACATCCCACAAATGCTTCCCCATGTATAAAACCATCTGAAACATCCAGTGGCCGCCGGCAGCTCTTTGCAAGCTATAGCCAGCATAGGTGGACGCAAGGCAACGTAGATCCCCTCCTCCCAATCCTCTCATCTTCATGCCGCCATCTCCGCACTATGCCCTCCATCTCTAGTCTCCAATCATTATTGGATTCATCAAATATCGCCAAACACAAGCGGTTTGACTAGTCAATTCAACTGAATCCCGGTCCAAATTTGTCTGAAATTCCAAAATTTATCCAATTCAGTGAATCCGAAATTTTTTAGGTTTTGAATCCTAGAACCTTGGGTCGAGGGGCGCTCACTCAGGGTTCAAATCCTAGGTGCGATACCATTTCACCGTAATATACACTGTGGAGTACTACCCTACAGTTTTCTTTCAAAAAAGCAACTGTAGTGCTTGCATGAAGTCATGTTGTTCGCTACTATCCACAAATATGAGACACCCTTCTCTTCTCATCTTCTGCACATGGTAGTTGTCAGCCGTTTGTGTTTCTTCCCATCCTCCTGTGAACCAACAAAGGCATGAGAATAGCGCAAAATCTAGCCATTATATTGTTCCTTTCAGGAAGCTTTATAGTTGGGGCACAAGGATGGTGATGTTGGGCAGCACTAATTAGGGTGACTTAGTTGAGCGGTCACAAATGTGACACTTTTAGGTGACTTAATTTGCAACAATGAAACTAAAATATCGTTGTCTCCTGAACCTGACTAAACATGTGCTCATCGATTAGGTTCCGAAAGTGACACACATGGCAGTCGTGGAGGCAAGTGTTACTATGTGTTATTGGGTTTCTTGTCCATATGTATAGTATAACCACTCGCTCGGTTGCTGCACCGACAAATGTGACATAAAACCGTTATAAAAGGCCTAATTTGCGGAAGAGAAGGCATGAGAGAGAGAGATATCAACAGTGCATATCAAGGGGTGAAATGCTGATCCCTATAGAAGCTAGCTATGGTAGGATAAATGCTAGTGCTATATTAGAGGTACCTCATCAAATAAAATAGCAGAGCTGAGTATGCATCACTTCATCTACAATGGTGAAATTAAGGAAGCGAATGTCATATAGTGTCTACATGGGACTGAGAAGCATCAAGAAATAAAGAGTGCATAGGTTCGTAGACTTTTTTCAATATCTCATTTAGGTCAACGGAGAAACCGAGTTGAAATGTGCCTTGGTTTATATATAATGAGTGATTAACCGGATGATTTGAGGCTTTGTGTGTTGTGTTGTGTGTGTCATGTTTCTCATATTATCTAAATGGTGTGTTCTCAATGCACTCGTGATGAGTGGTTGACAACATTATCTGGACTTACTCTTGGCATAGTATGTATTGCAGGTGTTGGTTGCGGCTTGGTTTGCGTTGGTGTAGGTGAAGAACAAGCACGAAATATCTATGCTGAGGTGGCCTCTGAGGTGTCGAGAGACAAGTAGGTTTTGTTCGAGAGACTCGGTGGCAGACGAGATAAAGTGCGGGTCGCATGGTGGAAGAATAGCAAGAAGAAGTCGTGTACATCGAGATGTTGCAAGGTAGCGGCTAACGACCAAAGCTTGTATGTGGTGTTTGATGGTCTATCCACAAAAGCACTCATCGATGGTTTGTTGGTTGAGCCACGGAACCAACATCGAGTCGGGGCGATCGTGGCGGCCAAGTCAAGATGGTGCTTGGTGTGGAGGTTGTGCCTCATCCACAAGGTTTGGTTGTTTGTCCACAAAACCATCGGGAGGAGGGTTTCTCAGTTTGGGCCTCGAAACCGAGTCCGAAAGCCCACATGATGGAGACGGTGTTCGTTCAATGAGCTTAATGATGTATTGACCAAACGCTCTTACATGGACTTGTGTTATAACTCCTAGTGTATGGGCACATAGGTCTTTTTTCTGGAGGGCTCTATATAGGAGGAGTGGCTGGTTGGGAAGCCATCTCTTTGGCTTGTAGGTGGGAGTGCTCATTCATTTTTGGGTGCTCTTGGTGAGAGGAGGAGAGGAGTGAGTTGACTCTTTCTTGTGATTCTTGTGAGTGGCTTATAACCGGATATGGCTAAGTGATTAATAGTGAAATCTTTCTCTGAATCTTGTGACATATCTTTTATTCCTAGCGTTTAATTGTATCTCCTAAATTCCTGCGAGCTTTTTGTTGCATTTTTAGAGCACTTTTTGTGAGATTTTAATTCATTGGGTTTGGGGGCGTTTTCTTCTAGATCTCTTTGAGGGGATCACACTCTCAAGCCCCCGGGAATTGCTATGCATTTGATGATTTTCAAATGAACGTGTGTTCTTCATCTCTAAGATTTGCGATTGTGAGAGATTGAGTGGGTATGGGGCCATGACATTTTAGGCATAGCTTCTTCTTGAGGCAATTGTAGTCCACCTAATGTTTCGCTTCAATTCCTTGGGTGAAATGGGAGATCCATCGAGTGGAAGTTTGGAGGTTGACCCGCGATTCTGGTTCTGTTCACCACGATTTTGAACACGGATAGTCCGTGGTGTCTCGATAGATAGTCCGTGAGCCTCATGTGCACGAGAAGTGCTAGAGGTTTCTTGGTGTTTTGGACAAACAGTATGTGCCTTCATTGTTGTTCATGGACGGTCCGTGACCCCTTGATAGACGGTCCATGAGCTTGACGGACGATCTCTAGTGCTCTCACATATGGTCTCTCACGTGGTCGGTAGATTGCCTATGTGTTGGATTTTCAGCCTAGTTTTTCCGCCTCTTTCGATCGTTCCTTCACAGTATTTTGCTACTCTTTAAGAATTGTTCATAGGATTGGTAGGTCTGTTGTAACTACG
The DNA here is from genome assembly GCA_947561735.1 of Cenchrus americanus. NCBI lineage: Eukaryota > Viridiplantae > Streptophyta > Magnoliopsida > Poales > Poaceae > Cenchrus > Cenchrus americanus. The sequence continues at coordinate 244,482,932 of OX387245.1, forward strand.
TGATCTTGACATTCCTGCCTTGGTGTTCTCTCTCTTTAGTGTGAACCCTATGGAGTTGATTATTGGGGCATAGTCGAGTTTATCTCTTCGAGAAGAATTTTTATCATATCTCATTCACTCCCCCCCCATCTCTCTCTAGTCGCCAATCCAGTCCTTCATCCACAAACTAAGAAAAATGTCATCTAGGTTCACAATCTATTAAGGAGAGATCATCTAGGTCCAAGAGTGTCAACAGAGTCACCTTTTTGCCTACATGGTGATGCCAGCACAACAAAAGGTTACAAAAAACAGCTCTATGTCTCATTTCTTGCTCTGTCTCGGCTTTTGCTTGAATGTCACCCATGCCCTGTGGCCGCTATCCAAGACTTCCACTCCACCGTGTGGGACCTTGGTGCCTACGTATCAAGGTCCTACAACCTCCACTAGCCACCGACCGCTGCACTTGCACCTTGAGGCCGCCGGCCATGGCCTAGTATACCAACACCATCCTCACACGTAGGAGCTGAGCTACGTTGGGGCGAGCTGGAGCGGTCGCCCCAGCTTGCGTCGTGCTTGATCCAGTACCCTACCTTCTTCTCTGACAACCCTGTCGAGCTCCGACAGCTTCCTAATTGGGTCTTTAGCAGACATTTTGTCTAGTAGACAGCAGCAGCCCAAAACCAAAAAGGCCAGCCCATCACTTTCTCTCTGATGTAATTGATCAAATCCCCACCATCCCCTTCCTCTTAGGCTGCACAAGCAGCACCCTAGCGCCCATCATTGGCAGTGGCGGTGGTCGCGGTGGCTCGACGGGCGTGCTGCTCTAGCACGGGAGTGGCAACCGTAGCGGCTCCGGGTAACAGCACAGCCGCACGAAGGGAGAAGAGGAAGGACTTGCCGAGGTTGGGCATGGCCGCGACTTCGACAACAACGGAATCATGGGCAACCGGACGGGGGCAGCTCCGGCACGAGTCGGCAAAGAGCGCGCCCGGCGAGGGACAGAGCCAAGGTGCCACCATAGCCACGCCCAACTACGATATTGGCAGAGCAAGAAGACCAAAAACAGTAATGGTGTCATAGCTTAGTTCCTCTTCCTCGGTGATCTTCTAGTCGGTAATAATGTTTTGATTCAGTCTGTCATTAGAAGCCGTTCCAGCTCATTTTTTTTCCCCGGCTACGCCACTACTCACATGTAACCATGGCTCCGTCGACGCCTCGGGTACGCCTCAAGGCTCATCATCGCCACCCATGCGTTACACTCTTAGATCTAGATGATCTAACTTAGATCATGGATTTAGATGTCCACTTTTTTTAAGTTCGTGAACACAGTTGGCCCTTAACAAAAAGTAACATTTTTTTAGATAACGGATACAAAATCCGGCCTCTATGCACGAATGCATACACAGCCCAAAATTACACCTTGAGTTCAAAATCAAAGATAAAGAGCAAGCCAGTGATTCAGATACAAAAGGAAAACTAAAGCAAACGATAGATATTTTGCCATCCTCCTTTCACTATCTCCAAGGCACTTGTCTCCCGCTTCTGCTAATCAAGGAGATAGCGTCCTTGGCTTCCTCGAGTACGCTGCAATCGGGCCCAAAAACGTAGCCGATACGTCCCTCCGAAGATTACCTGCAAAATCGAATTAAGCTATCTACAGTAAAATTTACTCAGGAATGAAATAACATTGCTTGGTATGCACCAATGCATGGACAAGGGTGAAAGGAAATGTATGTCATTATACCGCGGGACAAGATTGTCCTAAGCCATGGCATTTTATAATACCTTGATCGAGCATGGATACTTGGGATAAGCTTGCATGAATGTATACGACTTATAACGGCGGCTAAACATCAATCCAAATTAACCCTTAGGCAAAACTTCTGTGGATCCCACACAAAATGAACATGTTTCCTCTTCCTTTAAGAATCTCATTTATAAGTAATGTACCTATTACATATTCCCACCATCTCAGTGTATAACTTCATTTAGACTTTTTCAAAGTCAAACTTTTCCAACTTTGACTATGAATAACAAAATCATCATAAATGTTAATAACATGAAAATGATATTGATAGATTTACCATGAAACCGACTACCAAAATATGTAATCTTCTCTATTTAAAATAAATTATTTAAAGAATTATTGTTGCTCAATTGAAAAGTTTGACTTTCAAAAAGTCTAAATGAAGCTATATTTGGGACGGCGGTAGCACATGTTTAGCCTCTCAATCCAAACAGGCGTAGCTAAACTTTAAAGGTCCAAACATTGAGACTAAACATTAGGTAGGGGGTTAATGTTTGGAAATCGCTATCTGGCTTTTGGTAGCCCATATGTTTATATTTTGATAAAAGCAAAATAGGAAACAGGAGGGGTAACTCCCTACTGATTATATTTTGATAAAAACAAGTAGAAATACAAAAGTCCAGGATCAAGATACAATGAAGGAGTGAAAGAAAATCAGAAGAAGAATTAAAATACAGATTGTATTTATGTAGCCATTAAAGGTTGTAAAACCATGCTTAACAGAGATCAAAATCAGGGGATCATATTTAAAGATGAGATCATTCCTTTCCATCCAAATACACCAACTCATGATGATGATGACATCCATGGCAAAGGTTACATTTAACTGATGCTTGAAGAACACCAAAACGTCCAACGGTTCAACAGGTGAAATAACCAAGTGAAATAAGTTCCAACAAGCTTGTGCAAAGGGGCGATCAATGAATAGGTGAACCAACGTTTCCTCAGTCACAGAGTGACACAGCACACAATTGTAGGAAGGAAGAACCATTTTTCTCCATTTCAGAATGTTTCTAGTGCTTAATCTGTCTTTCAAAAGGAGCCAAAAGAAAACCTTGTGTTTTTCTGGACAGCTGATTTCCCAACCAGCTGAAAATGAGATGGACAAATCTATGACCAATCAAGCATTTGTAAGCTTTTGAAAGTGAAAACCAGGGCGATACCCAAATGTATGTCCAGGTGTCTTTCTCTTCAGAGTCGGGATGATCTTCGAAAAGCTGTGCCAGATCAATGAGCTGTACATAAGCCTCTGCTGAGAGTGGTAAATGGAAAATGGAGCTGAGGTGCACAATGTCCCTGGATTTATGAATTGATATGCTTTTGTTCCTTGCAATGGACATCAGTTGTGGCATAATTTGACTCTTAACATTGCCAGCCCATAAGTCATGCCAAAGATAGCATGTGCCTCCGTGTTTGAGATTCATGCACACAATAAAACTTGTTGGATCCTCACATCGCAACCCTAACTTCATCCTCCCTTCCCCATCCTCTGCACCGCACCCGCCGCCAGCCCCGCACGCTGCCCATCTCGAGCTCACGGCGGCTGGCGGAGCTCACAGTCGGGTCAAGCTCACAACGGCTGCCGGAGCTCACAGTCAGGCCAGCGGTGGAGTCCACACATCGTCTCGACCTCGCACGGGGCCCACTGCCACCCTTCTCGATGAAGGTGTTGAATTTTTTCTCAAATATTTTGTTTGTTCAAATGTTGAATGTTGTAAAAAAATGTTGAATGTTCAATAACGTATTTGGAAATGCTGATTTATTTTTTAAAAGGTATAAAAAATGTTGAATGTATTTTCTGAAATGTTGAATTTAGATGGGCCTAATAGCCTTTAAAGCTATGTGGATAAGCATTAGAGCTATAAAATCCACTTAGCTTACTAAAGATATGCCACCAAAGCTCACTAAATCCCGCTAGTGATAATTTATTGAATATTTTCAGAATGTTGATAACTATTTTTTGGTTCAACATTTTTTAGAATGCTGAGAACAATTTGTCGCTCAACATGTGGCCCAACATTTTTTCGCTCAACATTTTCAAAATGTTGACAAATTTTTTCATCCAACATTGAGAGATATGGGTACCCCACGGGTCCCCACCGACTAGGGTCTCATATGTCTCCGTCAAGTGGGTCCAACCTGTCAGATGACCCGCCGACGTGTTAATGGGCCCTACTTAACCTAACATGTGGGCCTAGGATGTGAAGACAACTTGGCGTGCAAGCCAAAACAGTCCAGGCGGAATAAGGCAGTTCAGATAAGTCTTCCATGTTGTAACCGACTAGGATAGATGGAAACCGACTTGTAACCCGAGGTCGTCGGCCAATATAAAGAAGCCTCGGGCGCCCTCTGAGGGCAGACTGACCATCACATTCTCCTGCTTCGGCAATAAAGCAATACCAACACTAATTAAGAACTGGATGTAGAGTTTTACTCTCCACAGGCTTGAACCAGTATAAATCCTCGTGTCTCTTGTATTCCATGTCCATCTAATGCATCACAATTCACATTCTTTGTTCTCGATCCTTCTCTACCTACAAATAAACCATGTGGGTACCCCTGTGGACTTTCCAAAACTCACCACCTAGCAAAACATTTTTTGGAATGTTAACAACAATTTTCTATTTGCAAAATTATCAGAACATTTGGATCATTTTTTTAGAAATGTTGACCTAACAATTTAAATTAAGTGTTGGACCAACATCTTTCCAGGAAATGTTGGATCAACAATTTGTCAACATTTTTTCAAAGAATGTTGGCTCAATAATTTATCAATGTTTCCTCCTTCGGCTCCGGCGGCCAATGACAACGATGCTCCGGTAACCGGCGGCAACAGCACTCCAATGTTCATCCTCTGAGGCGCACCGGCACAGGATGCCAACAAGGTAATGAGCCCTCATTTTGGCCCACAGCAGTGGCAAGCAGGGAGCAGCCCGCGGCGGCACGTGGTTGGAGAGCAGGCGGTGGCGACAGCGAGCTCGGGGTGCGCCAGTCGCTGGGATGCCGTGGCGGCTCTTCAGCTCTCGTGCAGAGGGGCTCGACAACGTCAGACTGGCCGTGGCAACACGGGAATTCCAGCCGACTGCAGAGAGCTGGGCACGGGGTGCAATGCTGGTGGGTGGCGACGCAGCATGTCAGGGAGTAAGAAGAGGATGTTGCTATGGTTTTGAGGTTGTTGGACCATTTTGGGGCAGTTGTTGGGCTGTTCTTGGGTTAGAGTTCTTGGGTGTCACCGAAAACACTATGCTTGGGCAGCTTGCTCCTATCCGTACTAGAGGTAGTACAATATAGGCCTGAATGCATGGTATTGATCAGAATCCCTCTAAGCGCAAATTGCATTAAATTGAAAATAATACCAAACCAACTCAAAATAATAAACATGCTTACTAAACATGTTGAAGACAATACATGAATGCATAATAAAGTTGCTAAATAATAATTCATAAAGGTTCACATAGCCAGCTAATTAGTACAAGTTCATATTATAGGGTATGGTACACAGCCTGATCCATGCATGCATAATGTTACTGAGCAGCACATGCTTGTATAGAACTCCTTCAAAATAAGCTAGAGCGTGTATTAATGCACTCTCCTCCGCTTCCGGAGGAGTGTCACAAACAGCATTGCAGACATCAAACAATGGAGCCCCGGGTTCTGCTGGCTTGTAGAAAGTTAGAATTGCTTGACTCTTCCAACTGTTGGTGAAAAATGGCTCACCGCCATAGTAATCCAGCCCAACTCTTTCCATGACTTGATTAAGAATCCCACGAAAGCTAATTGAAGAATAGGTAGAACCAGAGGGATCCTACACATAATTAGATGATGATGAGATATAATAACTTTATGATTGTTCAAAATATATGTGTACCATAAACAAATTAATTAAGAGTGAATAAAAATTATATATATATATATAGATATATATATATGTATATTATACCACAACTCAACGAGCCCTGCAAAGCCTCTTTATAGTTTCAATCACATTGCCTTCCCCCGCCTCAAGTTGCCTTAATTTAAAATAGGAAAGGTCCGATACGAAGCACCCAACATTATTCTAGAGCTGTTGTATACAATTCTCCACGGCAGTCCTCTATCGGGTTAACCATATAGGTGATGTTGAACCAAGTATTGCAATGGCAACCATCGGGTGTGGCGCGCCTACTGGCAACTGGTCGTAGTCTACATATCGAGCAGGTACGGTGAAAGAGATATACACTCTTGCAATGTGCTCATCAACATCCTCAGTTTGCACTATAGGACGAGTACCACTCATATTCCCGATAATGTCTCTGAGCCATCTTATATTGTTGATAACCTACAATAATTATATATGTAACTAAAATTATAGATTTTCCATGTGAAATGAAAAAAGTTCTAGGCAAAGAAAATTAATTTCAATTCTTATACTACCACGTTAGCTACACGTCCCGGATCACCCATTTGTAAGGTAGTCTTGTGGTGAAAGTGCAATCATGGATGTAGAGGCAACAAGTCCTCCAAAACACCTCAACAGCCACCAAGACCTCCACGGCCAATGCCACGGCCACCACGCCCGCCATGGCGACGGATTATGCCACGGCTACGGGCGCCATTACCAACGCCACTTGATGATTACATTGTTAGCTCAAACTATATCTAAATCAAAATAACACATATTATTCACAATAAATAGGATTAGTTTACATGTATAGATTGGATTCATTATATGCATAAATAAGGGGCCATAGAATTCAACACTATTATTATTGTACATAACCTTTATGAACCAGCGACTCGGAAGACCCAGATGCTCCGGAAACTACAACAGTCTCACCTCACCGTCATATACACCTAGCTCTCCCACTTACAGTACTACATCACCATGCCTACACCTCCTATCCAGCTATAGTCCAACGTCACCGAGATGCAATTCACACCTAGCCCGTGACGTTAAATTGTAGGAAATTAGGACGTGGTGTTGTGTATCAAAAACAAGAAAAATAAGAAAATACTTACATTTATTCTATACAAAAATAAAAAATACTTAATAAAAGAATTTAATATTCTGTTTCCTCCTATAGCTACCTAGAAATAAAAGCATTTCTAAACAATGAAAGAATGGAAATACATACCTAGTACATTTTCTGTATGTCTATTATTTTCTTAATGAGCATAAATTTTATAAACTATATGTTCAAGTATAATTCAATTTTATGAAAAACACGAAAAATAAGAGAACGCTTACATTTATTCTATATAAAAAAACATACTTAACAAAAGAATTTAATCTTCTGTTTCCTCCTACAGCTATCTAGAAATATAATCATTTCTAAATGATGAAAGAATGGAAATACCTAGTACATTTTCTGTTTGTCTTCCTTTATGAACATATATTTTATAAACTATATGTACATAAAAAATTAAATATTATGAAAAACTAGAAAATAAGAGAATGCTTATTAATACAAATTTAATGAAAAAAAGGAACAATGCAAGTACCATCCTAACTACATTTTCAGGTATATATACAAAATCTCATGTCACTAATTTAAGCTCCTCCTAACTAGATACAAATTAACATTTCTACTTTCTCCATGTCTAAACCATAAAAACAAAATTTAATCACCACAAATGAAGGGAGGATGAAGATTCCTTGCCATGGCTTATGGAGCAGCTATGCCATTGACTACGTCCTTTTAGGACAATCTTGTCCCGCGATATAATGACATGCATTTCCTTTCACCCTTGTCCATGCATTGGTGTATACCCAGCAATGTTATTTTATTCCTGAGTAAATTTTACTGTAGATATGTTAATTTTTGTAAAGGGCCAACTGTGTTCACGAACTTAAAAAAAGTGGACATCTAAATCCATGATCTAAGTGAGATCATCTAGATCCAAGAGTGTAACGCATGGGTGGCGATGATGAGCCTTGAGGCGTACGTGAGGTGTCGACGGAGCCATGGTTACATGTGAGTAGTGGCGTAGCCAGGAAAAAAAAATGAGCTGGAGCGGCTTCTAATGACAGACTGAATCAAAACATTATTACCGACTAGAAGATCACTGAGGTAGAGGAACTAAGCTATTACAACATTACTGTTTTTGGTCTTCTTGCTGCCAATATCGTAGTTGGGCGTGGCTATGGCAGTGTTAGCATATGAACAATCTATTAGTATACCAAGAGTTGTACTCTCTTTATTTTTCAGTTTCTAAGGCCTCTTCATTTCCCCTTGTAATCTCTATATATACTCTCTTGAGATTAATGGAAATCTCTTGAGATTAATGGAAAGTGAGTTTGAGTTATTTCTCCAATATGGTATCAGTAGGATCACGATCTTTTAGCTTCCGCTTCATGTAGACTCAACTCCCTTGTGCCCGTAGGACTCATCCGGCGGCTCTGCCCATCATGCGTTCTAACGCCGAGCTCCAGCAGGCGACCACCGAGGCCATCGCTGCTGCCGAAGCTGCCACCATCCAGGCCCTGGCCCAGGCGGCTAATGCTCGGGCGGACGCCGCTACTGCACGGGCCGAGGCGGCCGAACAGCGCGTCGCCGAGTACGAGACCGCCGGGCAAGCTCAGCTCCATGCTCAGGCCAACGTGGTGAACAACATCAAGATGATGATTCCCCTAGTCCTTGAGCAGACGTCCACGTTTTACAGCCGTTGGCGCACGTACTTCCTCACCACGGTGACCAAATACGGCCTCAACTCCCTTGTGCTCACTGATGATGACTTCTCTACAGATCCTCATTGGCATCGCATTGATTGCACTGTGAAGTCATGGCTCTCGGGCCACGTCGACGAAAGGCCTTTAGTCCTAGCTCCAAAGTTGAAACGGGACTAAAGGCCCGAACCAAAGCCTCACTCTTTACCGGTGGTTCTTTAATAATATTGTTGACACCCGTAAAGGCGTCAACAAATATGTCTACTTTACTTTTACATTACCTCATGATGTCTACGTAATATCGACCTGTCACAATTGCAACACGTGATGCTTTAATTTGCAATAGAGACACCATATCCTTGTCTCCTGGACCTGTCACAATTGCAACACGTGATGCTTTAATTTGCAATAGACACTATATCCTTGTCTCCTGGACCTAGTACTATGTCCTCATCAATTATTGGATTTCGAACTGAAGTGTTAATACATGTCATTAGGGTCACGAATCACGATATATAACCAGTCACTGCTCCAAGCGACACACTCTTAACCGGCACGAGCGGTCGATCCCGACCATTGTGGCCAAGATCAAAAGCGAGATCTCGACGTGGGTAGCCGCAGGGGAGAAGGATCTTGCACTGCTAACAGCACGCGTGTAATTTTTACAGTTGTCCTGTCGAATCCTGGCTTGTAAATCTCTTCTATATCAATGAAATAGGCACAATGAATGCCCATTCGTTCAAAAAAAAACGTTGGGACAATTATAGACAAAATTTGCGATTCCTGACCTTTTTGTGTTTCTTCCGATCCTGTTGTAGCTGAATCTATATAATGGAAAGAAACATAAGCAAGAGCAATAAGATTGGGAAGCACAAGGATGATAGTCTTAGCTAGGATTGGGAGGCAATGGGGAATGTGGTGTTGGTTTGCAAAGCATCTGCACCTGGGTAGATACGAAGGCGAAGTTCGACAAAGACAGTTGATTTACTGCAAACAATTAGGACACCACAAGTAAGAAGTCCCACTTAGTTCCCAACTTGCCTGCAACTTGCGCACGTAAGGGAGAAAGTCTCTGATAATCCACTAGACAAACCGCAAGTGATGTGCGGGGTAATCGATCCTCTTGTGCCGGCTGTCACATGCAATGATGCAACAACTAATATCACTGCCACGGGTTGTTTTGTCTGATACAGAACCTATCCAGCAATAGTTCAAGCTGAGCAACACATTGCTAGGTCTGGTGAAGTATATGCTAGTGCTAGCTGCTGTGAACCCAGTGTCTGAGGCCATTACGGGGATCGAGCTTCTCAGCCCCTCACTATGGGAAAACCCACCTTCTGCGTTAAAATCTTTGTCGTGCGCTTTATTTCGGGTGCACAGCAAATGTCTTTTTTGCCCTGCATTTTTTATAGGGCGCATGCCGAATAAAAAACGCACGACAAAGATCTTGTTTGCCGTGCCCTATAAAAAACGCCCGACAAACACAATAGGAAACGCGCGCTTCGCCAACGGCGCTAAGTCGTTGGCGAAGACTCCAACCCCTGTTGGCGAAGGGTTTCCGAATTCCTGTTGGGAAAGAACCGTTGGCGTTTTAAGTGATGGGAAAGAGCTCTTCGCCAACAGGAACGCGGGCCCTGTTGGGAAAGCTTCGCCAACAGCCACGTGTACCGTTGGCGAAGGGGGGACGCCGTCAGCTCGGCTGCCGTTACCTTCGCCAACAGGGAAGCGACGATTGTTGGCAAAGTCCGGTTGGCAAAGAGAACGACAGCTTTGCCAACAGCTTGGTTTGCCAACAGCATCGGTCTATGCTGTTGGCAAAGCCGACGCGCGCTTCGGGGGGAAGCCCATCTTTGCCAACAGCCTGGGCCAAAGCTGTTGGCAAAGCTGGCAACACTGGTGGGGAAAGCCCAGATTTGCCAACAGCTTTGGCCCATGCTGTTGGCAAAGCTGGGAATTTTTCCCCTTTTCTTTTGCTGTTTTCTAGCATTTAATTCACACATCAAATCCACACATCAACATATGAACCGAACACCACATATATATCAATAATATAGCATACTAGTAAAATACATGTGCGCACACACGTGTTAATAAAAGTGTATGTTTTTTATTTTAGAAAATTATATTAATTTAAGATGAAGCATATAAAAAATAATTTATTAGAATTTTGAATTACATCTATGTGAGTCCGGATGATGGTTGAGATAAACACAATATTAATTGATAAACATTGAATCTCGATATATTTCTTGTGGAGACACGTCGGCGAAGCCCGCACACCCGTGCCATTAGCTAAACACACTCGGGTAATGTCCGACGGGATATGTTGCGGTTCTTGTATCACCCAAGAATCATTTGGATTTGGTGGCATGATATGTGGATGTAATGCCTGCATATGAATTAGCAATCTTGACCGAGTAGTAGTTCCCACTTAAGAAAATTGGACCGAAACTGCATCCGATGTGCCACAACAACATCTGCTACATATAAATTGGAAATATTGTCATAGTGTAGTGGTCATCACTTAATAATTTCTTTACACAAGGAAACTGTCATCCATGATAGCTGAGATCAAATAACACACAACCACTCGAAACTATTTCATTCCGGTCGACTATGGAAGTGGCCCCATTACCGTTGCATTGCAAGTACACAACATTATAGCTTGGCAGCTTCCTACACACAAATCAAAGTATAGTAAATATTTAGACAAAACAACACTGGATGGCTTAACTGTAGATTTAATAGAAAGCAACTGAAACCTTGTATAAATGGCATAACAATTTATGGCTTGATGTACAATTCAGTAGTGCCAATTTCCAAATAATCTCACATTATCTTAAGGATGAAATACACATTATATTACTATAAATCACAAAAATCTAGCACTTAAAAATGGGCCACAAATTTAATTATCAATGGTAGAAAAATAATTCAAATACCATAATTTATTCAGTCAAATTTGAATCTAATGATTAAGAAATTTGTAGAGAGCTAATGGAATTTCTTAAGCACTATACAGAAAAGCTAATGGAATTTTTAAAATTCTGTTGGTTAGCAGAAAGGAAGTGCTTCATTTCTGCTCATTCTCCCTCCATAGGGCACATAGTAAGAATGAATTTTGACACAGAACTACTAGAATAGTGATAGTTCAGTAAATAAAGAGCTCAAAATGGCACATATCTTTGTCAAACAGGAATAATCTCCAATATTTCACAGCTAGTTCAGTCAATTTTGTAAAACAATTTTGTAACGGTGATGACTCTAAAAGAAAGCACAAAAATTTAACATGAAGTGTTACGTGCACTCCTTCTTCCCTACTAGATACTAATTGTCTCAATGGTTAAGTGTTGCATAACCATGCACACTGTTTTAATGGAGCTGTTCAGGTTAGCCATGAGCCTACCATACGCATTAAGGAAAAAGAACCAAAGATCTCTAACTAAATTAAATCAAAATGAAAAAGACATTATTTTCTTTAGCTGGTACTACTAATTTACAGCAGATGAACCTGAGATATGCCTAGTTCCAGATGATGAAAGCACGGGAAAGATATAATATTTGTGTAGCTCATAATACATCAGGTGTAGCTAATGGAAGTTGAGCTCACACAATAATAATGATTATGTTAGCAGAAGATTGTACTGTGAGCCTATGAGGTAAGAGCTTACTTTTGGATTCCTAGACAGTACATCTTCTCCGCATCACTGAACCTCTTATGCTTCTCATAATATAGTGCATAAGCCATGTAGAATGAAGCTCTCTTAAGGCCTATTCCGTTCCTCTCCATCTTCTTGAGCAATGGCTTGGCGTCCGCCACATAGTCCATCTAAAATAGTTAAGAAGCCCAGTAAGATAATTTCCTATAACAATGGCTCCAAAGCCAAATGGAGCTCAGTACATGGTGGGTCACTTCCTCAAGAGCCATTATGACTCAACTGACAGTAATAACAGTATAGGCTTCCAGTGAGCCTATTGTTTCAGTCGAGATTTTTCAGGGAAACATTCATGGCAAAAGATTTGATGAAATTTTACACTATGAACTTTCCCATCGAGCTGGTACAGATCCTGGAGTTGACTCCAAAATCCACAAAGCCCCCAAACTGTAATAATGTCAGTCATAGTGGAGCTGCAATACATAATCAGTTGCCGTCCTCTCCGAATGGTGTCCCAATAGAGTCAGCTACAGAGCATTAGGTAGCAGCGCAAGTGGAGGAAGAGGGTCGGGACGACTGCTGGTCGCAGCAATCGGGAGAGGTCAGTTACCAGCTGGATCCGGACGCGGAGGTAGCGCGGGTCGTCGCGGTAGCGCAGGTCGCCCTGGAACTCCCGGGCGCACTTCCGGAGGAACCCGGGCAGCTTCTCCCGCAGCGTCGGCGGCGGCGCGCCCGCTCCATCTTCCGCATCCCCCCCGGCAAGCGACGGGCGGCGGATGAATCGATCGATGTGCGGGGGCGAGAAATGGGAGGGAGGGAGGGAGCGGCGGATGGATGGTGGCGTGGTGCCGTACGGAGCCATGGGCGGAGGGGGCCGCGGGGGGAGGGGCGGGCGGGGGCGGCACGGGGCCGGGCCGGATCCGCCGGCGGCGGGCGTGGGGGCGGCGCGCGCGCGCGGCGGGGCGGGGGGGGGGCGGGCGGGGCGGCGCGGGGCCGGCGGGCGGGGCGGGCGGAATGGATCCGCCGGCGGCGGCGCGCGCGGGGTGGGGGACCGGCGGCGGCGGAGCGCGGGGTCGCGGGGGGCGGGGGGGCGTCCGTGGTCCGTGGAGGGAGGGGTCTGAAGTTTTTAGGGTTATTTTAGGGTTAAAGTTCTTTGCCAACAGCCTATAGGTGCGGCTGTTGGCAAAGTCTTTTTTTATTTTTTACTGCGCCATCCTTCGCCAACAGCTGCGGTATTAATGCTGTTGGCGAAGCCACTTTGCCAACAGCCCCACAAGGCTGTTGGGAAAGAATTTTTGCATTTTTGTTTTTTTTCCTTTCAAATTTTTTGTGGGTCCTTCCTACTATAACTACATCTCAACTTCAAAACTTGGGGATGTTTTGAGCTATTTAACTATATTTCGTTAATTATTTTCGTTCACTTGAATTTTCCGCATAATTCAAATTTGAACCGCAGTGCGTGAAATAATGAAACTTAGGCGTTCAAAAAATGATATTCATGTCGAGGAGTGTGTTTTGAGGCCGTGTCCCAAAGCTCACCCGAAATTTCGAAGTCCTTGTCCACGTAACACGACGGTCCAGGCGTGGTACAACTGTTTTTTAATTATATAAAATCCAAACGAAGTCGAAAAATCACGAAACTTGTCGGGGTGTATTGTTATCACATGTGGAGGCTACGATAAACATTTGAGAAAGTTTGGAGCAAGTTGCCGCGTCAAATGCTCAAAACCCAGACAGCTCCGCCATGTGATCACTTGTGGAGCACATGTGGAGCTGTTTAGGTTTTGAGCATCCGACGCGGTAACTTGCTCCAAACTTTCTCAAATGTTTATCGCAGCCTCCACATGCGATCACAAGACACCCCGACAAGTTTCGTGATTTTTCGACTTCGTTTGGATTTTATATAATTAAAAAACAGTTGTACCACGCCTGAACCGTCGTGTTACGTGCACAAGGACTTCGAAATTTCGGGTGAGCTTTGGGACACGGCCTCAAAATACACTCCCCGACATGAATATCATTTTTCGAACGCCTAAGTTTCATTATTTCACGCACTGCCGCAGCTCAAGTTTGAATTATGCCGAAAATTCAAGTGAACGAAAATAATTAACGAAATATAGCTAAATGTTGAAAAATTGGCCCACATTTAACAATGTGCTTCTAAACAATGTAGCAAGGCTACCAAAAAAAAGTTTGAATTCAAAATTCGAAAAAAATGAAAATTCTTTGCCAACAGGCCGCAATCTTCCCCAACGGCCCCTACAAGGTCCGTTGGGAAAGAAGGCTATTCGCCAACATCTTGGTAGCCCCGTTGGCGAAGGGTTGCTCCCTTTGCCAACAGCTAACGGCGAAGCCGTTGGCGAAGCCGACGGCGGCGGTACCGTTTGGCCGCGCCGAGCTTCGCCAACGCTTTTTCTTTCCCAACAGAATGCCGTTGGGAAATAACCCCTTCGCCAACAAACGGAACTTTGCCATCGATCATCGGATTTTGAGTCGTTGGCGAAGATTTCTTTCCCGACAGCGGAATTTTCCCCGTTGGGAAAGAGTTTCTTCGCCAACAGCTCAGGTCTTGGCTATTGGGAAAGCGTTGGGGCCGTTGGCGAAGCCGCAGCTTTCTGTTGTGAAAGGTCTCGTTTGCCATGTGTTTCCTCCACCGCGCATGGCAAAGTATTTTTCTCCCCTTACACACTACGAACAAACCAAATGTCATTATTTTTAAAATACTTAGATGTGCTCATTGATTCCGGCGCACGGCGAACTCATGTGTTTGCCGCGTCCCCGCCCACCCCCACACACACCACCTTACCGGCCCCATCTCCTCCCATCCCGCCATGGGGCCCCACTGGTCCCCGCCGCTCACCCTCACCGATCCGCACCCAGCCTTATCCACGCTCGCGAGACACCCCCGCCCCTCATTTCTCCCTCTATCTCGAATCCTCCACTGCGCCCGGCCCCTCGTTCCCTCCTCACTCGCTCAACTCGATCTCCCGACGGTCGCATCAGCCGACGTCCCAATGGCCGCGATGGCCAGAGCTCCTGGCAGCGCCGACAGTAGAGGCGGCGGCGGCCCCGAGCTCCCCGGCCGCGGCGGCGGAGGAGGCGTGTGCGGGATCCAGAGGCGGCGTGGGCACGATCATCTTCTCATCCTTCTTCCTCGATGAGAGACCGTACCGACTTGCTGGCCGCCGCCACTCCTACATCCCCGACCACGGACTGACTCGCCGCCGCCGGATCCAGTCAACACAGACCCGGATCTCGTTCTCTGATGGCGGTTGCCCAGAACCGCACAGCCCTGAGCGAGTAGGGGGGGGGGCGTGAGCGGCCTTCTTCTTCCGGTCGGAGGAGACGAGATGTTCCGGTTGTGCGGGCGGCAGGCTTCTTCTCCCCGTCTGTCAAACCTGTTTTTTCCAAAGAAAACCAAATGCATAACTGTATGTATGCCAGGATCAAGTTTCGTACATATAGTTGACATAGGTGAACAACAGAAACAATATCACGTAATAAAAAGGGAGATGATCAGAGTATTATTCTAAATCATGGTAACGAAGTCTCCAAACATCACAGGCAGATGACTGAGGGTTGCGTACGGCTAGCATCAACAGCATCTTTGTAGCAACTTCATAGCAGCTTCCTCTTCCTAAGCAAAATTGTTTATAATAAGTGTGAGCACATGTCCAACTTAGCAAGTGTGAGGAAAGTATGAATGCAGAGGCTTGACAAGGAAAGGTTAACTAGTTGTCTGCATTAAGAAATTTTAGTTGGTCAATTTTGTATTAGCACCTGATTACTAAAAAAGTATAAGTATATACCATCCCACAATTAACATAAAGAGATACGCCATAAGCATATGGCTAACATAACCAAAAAACACGATTTAAGTCCATCTTCAAATTCAGTTATCATGTGAGGGTACAAGCCGCTCTTGATCGTGACCACAGCTAATCGATTAGTTTTATGCTCTACAGAGGTTCTATAACAATAGATTCTTTTTATGATTTAAAGAGAGATTAATTGCGTCACACATGACTGACAGGGCAGGGTAGTTAGATGATATTTTATTTTATTTGAAGCAAAGATATTTATTATACATGATGCCCGGTGGATCGTTTAGATTTAATTTTTTAGAGTGGCATATGTGGGTAATTTAGATATATGTGTGGGGTTATTTAATTTCTCATTATGGCATAGGTCGGAAATTTTAGAAATAAAGTTGATTTTTAACATTTTTTAGGATTTATCTCTTCCATGTGTTTTCTCTTTTTTTAAGAGTGTCCACCTTGGATTACTAGGTGGTTTCATGTGGAGGCTTCAAAATGTATTTCCAATTAGTGATGGTAAAATAAGATGGTGGGATATAATGCACTTGATGTGTAGAGGTCGAGATATGAAATATTCCTTTATCTAAATAGGCGGATGCAATCAATTGTCATGGTTATCATTTCTAATTTTAGGAACTGTTGATATTTTGCTAAAATAGTAGGACAATACTGGCTTTCTAGTCTTCAATTTAGTTATGCTTGGCTCGGGCTCTTTAAACGTCAAACTCCATATTCACCTCTTTAGCCTTAATGAGCCTTAACGAGCCCTATACAAACAAGCTTCAATTTAGACAAAATAGCTCGTTTATCTACCAGTACTAATATCATTAACTCTCATAGTTATTAGTTCGCACCACAAAGGGACACGCCTGCTCTTCTGCACAAGAACTAAGAAGTGTCATCTGGGGTATATAAAAGAGAGGGTGAGCAAGAGCGCAATAACGACAGCAGGCCGGGCACTTGCATATATACGGCCTGTTAGTGGTAGCCATCTACTCCCCTTCTCCCAAGCTATCTGAATATGCACCGGAGCACGAGGAAATGCTGTGATATGGATGGCAACTGCATAGGATTGGGAAGCATCAGGCAATGTGATGTTAGCTTCAAAGGAATTGTCGGTACGACGGTATCTCGATGCCACTGAAGCTTCGTCCTGCGACCGTCTCTTCACAAGAATTGTAGCAGACACCGGACAGTGTGATGTGGAGCAATCAGCCATCAGCAAACAGGCATCTGCAAGCTCTTTTGGAATTCTGCTCCGCCGGTGGCATCCAAGGGTGTTTCTAGCGGTTTGCAGAACGGTGATTCGTGATTGCAAACTGCAGGAGTAGCCTTAGTTGCATTCTCTGTAAATAGCCAAGTCACTCTTCCCAGTTCTGATTCTGGAACCACGTACGCACTCTGCTTCTGGAATCACGCATGTAGATAAAGTAAAGAAAATTAAACGCTAGTCATAAATTCCGTAGGTTATAGGGAACTAGCACTCTAGGAGATTCATGTATTATGGCACTCCCGATGAAGTATTAATAGTAGTTTCTATGCCTAAGTTTGCCAACTAATCAAAATAGTGATGTGGCAATCTAATTAATGAGGAAAGATAGAACAAATCATATAAATGGCTTCCTCAAGGAGAAACCATGTCTACTCTTGACATAATACACAAGAAAACCATGAATTTGCTATTGGGAATAAACCACTGGTTTCTACAGGATTAATGTAACACTCTCCATTGGTGAAATTGAGAGAGAGAAAGAGAAAACAACTATTACTCGAAGACACTATCACTATGAAAAATATTTTCTACAGATGATTTCTTGTGCTATAAAAACCGTGTTAGCTTCCTTTATTGGGACTGTCCTTACTCTCTCCGGTTTGATAACTGAAGTCGTTTAGGACAAGTTTTGAGTCAAACATTGAGAATATAAATCATGAATAACTTTTAGGTCGTTGCGTTTGGAAATGTGAAAACTAGATGAATGGATTTATTTTTGCAAAATACTTTCATAAAATAGTATACATATGTTATTTTTTAATAAATATTTTTATAAACTAAGAAGTCAAAGTTATACTTTGGAGAGCGTGTCGCTGTCCTAAATGACTTCATTTACCAAACCGAAGGCAGTATAAAGCACTCGTAACCACTATCTTTGGATTTTGAATATTAATTCGTTCCAACATTAGTCGTAAAAGGAAATGTGTTGTTGGGTGGTTTAATCGATTATAAATAGCACACATCTTCAGTCCTACCTAACTACATGTTGTCAAGCATTTGTGTGCTTCTTAATTTATTTCCTCCCTTCCTCGTCTGGGGGCATCTATAAGTAGCTAGCTGAGTTTACATTACAGGAAGAGCTATGGCACTGCAGTAACTCTGCTGGTTTTTGCAATCCGAGATAGATAACAATGGTTGAATCTCTGAATACGGTAGCCATGCTCATGTATACGCAGGCCTACCTTTTCATACGTACTGTGCTGGTGTTTGGGTTGGTTTGGAGGTCCTGCTGTGAAGCGTCAGGGATTGGGAAGCGTCAGGGATTGGGACGCTCGAGGGAATGAGGGAACATGATGCTAGCTTGCAGGGCATCTGCACTTGTATGCTCCGAAAAATAAAAACTGCTTGTAGCCCTCCCGGTACATAGGAGAAAGGGCAAGCCGGAGCCATTAGCAGAATTTTGTCCACCCTCATCCACGTGTTTTCCCTGTCAATCAATCTTAGGCTCCACCTCTATGTGTCTCAGTGTCTGTCTCCTCTCGGGGGGGGGGGGGGGGGGGGGGGGGGGGCTAGGGAACGAGTCAGTGAGAGTACATGAGGGGGCTCATGCAGCAGTGAGCAACAGGGAAATTAAATTACATAGATGAAAGATGATCTATCCAAATCTCAAGCACGGTTTGGTTTTTTTTACCGGTACCTCCACTGTTGCGGATCTCTAACAGTCTTTCTCAAAGTGACTGAGACGGGGTGAGATTGGCGGTTAAAGATCAGGTCATTTCGTGCTTTCCATATGTGCCAAAGGATGGTGATCATGACGTCAGCTCACATTTGGTCCGGAAGAAGTGGTGTGCACCCCATCATCCAAGGAAATTTTCTTCTTGATGAACTTTACCAAAGTTTTGTTGCTAGACTCGACTTTGACCATTGCCTGCAGCATAATATGGAGATGAATTGAGTAATTTAATACGATCGGAATCAACAAATTCACGCACCTCTTTAAATATGAACGAAGTCCCTTGATCAGTAGTCAAAGTCCGTGGAATGCTAAACCTATGTATAATATGTCCAGTAATAAACTCAATCACCTCTCGATGTGTCATATTTTTCGAAGGAATAGCTTCAGTCCACTTGGTGAAGTAATCAGTAGCCACGGTCACAAAGCAATGCCCCTTTGACGATGAAGGATAAATCTTGCCAATAAAATCTAGACCCCATCCTCTAAAAGGCCACGGCTTAATGATCGTATGCATCAACGCAGCAGGCACTAACTGAACATCTCCATGTTTTTGACACTCTTCACACCCTTTGTAGTATCTAAAACAATAAGCTATCATGATAGGACAATAAAAGCAAGCTCATATAAGGAGCCACTTCATCTTAGGAGCCGATTGATGAGTACCACAAATACCTTTATGAACCTCTACCATACCCAACCTAGCTTGATTAGGACCCAAACACTTGGAAACTTGTTGCACCACCAACAAAGAATCTCCATATGCTTCGACATGCTTTACTCCCATGTCATGCAAAATCTCCAATACAAACAGAAGAGCCTCATATTCGGTTTGGTCGTTAGTACAATCATGATCCAATCGGTTATGAGCTTCAAAAACAGCCCCACTTGGAGAAATAATGACAACTCCAAACACCACAACCATTTTTGCAAACCGATCCATCAAAATGCAACTTCCATGGAGTAAGAGTAACATAACCGACATTCAAATCAATTTTCTTATCTACTCTATATCCAACAATAAAGTCGGCAACAATTTGGCCTTTCATTGAACTTAATTGCTCACAATGTAAATCATACTCAACTAAAGAATACACCCATTTGCCGACTCTACCATTTAAAATTGGTTTATGCAACATGTATTTGATTATGTCGGTTTTACATGCTACTATGCAAGTACTAGGTAATAAATAATGCCTCATCTTGGTACAAGTGTGATATAATGATAAACACAACTTTTCAATAAAAGTGTACCTTGTTTCGGCGTCCAATAATCTTCTACTTTCATATGCAACAATGTATTCCTTGCCTTCGGTCTCTTGACTCAAAACACCTCCAATGACATCCTTCTCAGCCGCTACGTACAACTTGAAAGGAATACCACTCTTGGGTGCTTGAAGAACGGGTGACGAAGTCAAATAGCTCTTAATATCATCAAATGCCTCTTGTTGCTTTGCCCCCCAAGTGAAGTCAACATCATTTTTCAACAGAAGTAAAGGAGTAAAAGCATTCACCTTCCCAAACAAGTTACAAATTAACCTCCTCAAATAATTTACCTTGCCCAAGAATGTATGCAAAACCTTTTTACAAGTTGGCGCTTTAACACTTCGGATTGCCTCAATCTTTTTAGGATCCATCTCTATGCCTTTCTCATGTACAATGAAGCCCAAGAACTTCCCAGTCGATACACCAAAAGCAAATTTGAGTGGATTCATTTTTAATTTACACAGACATATCTTTTCAAATGCAAGTCTTAAATCAGCTAAATGAGAATCATCTCCAGCCGATTTGACAACAATATCATCGATATAAACCTCTACTATGATGCTAAGAAATCCAAAAGTCATGACAACCCACTCAAACAAACCAACAAAATCCGGACATATGAAAGCCGTTTTGGATATATCCTCATCGGTCATAAAGATTTGATTGTAACTAGCATTACCACCAAGAAAGCTAAGAAATCTATGTCCGGATGCGGCATTAACAAGAAAACCGGCTATTCATCTTTAGGAGTAGATCTATTAAGATCTCTAAAATCAATGCAAACACGAAGCTTTTTTGTTCCTTTTTTCTCAACAGGCGCAAGACTAGAGATCCAATCAGCATAACAACAAGGCCTAATAAACTTTGCATCAAGCAACCGATTGACTTCTTCTTTCACTCGCTATAAATATCGGGATTAAAGTTTCTATGAGGTTGTTTATAAGACCTAAAACTAGGTTTAATAGGTAAACGATGCTCAACTAAATCACGACTTAAACCAAACATTTCATTATAGTTCCATGCAAAGCAATCAACATACTCCTTTAATAACTTCATTAAATCAGATTTAAACAAAGGATCAAGATTCTTGTTTACAAATGTCGGCCTAGGTATAGTGCCATCATCAATATCAACCTCCTCTAAAGGATCAACCAACGTAAACCTTGTTCTAACTTGCTCAAATCATCAAAATCTTCGATGGCCTCACACATATCGTTCTTATGCGCCCGATAGTGTTCTCGCCTTTGTTGCAACCACTCCCTTGCTCTGATACCAAGATTGTAGCGAACATGGCCTCACATGCCATTAGTTCGGAGTTTGATTTTGGTGATTCATGACAACATGATCATTGGGACTAACCTCATTGTCTAGCATGTCTTTGTAGACATTTCTAGGTCCCAAGGATGCAAGAAAACCCCATGCAAAAATGACAAAACAAAGGGTCAAAATCAAGCAAGAAAAGGAAAAGACAAGACACCGTCGGATGAACCGACGGTCCCTCATTTACAAGCGTCAGTGCAATCGTCGGACGAGTTGGTACACAGGGTGAAACCCTAGGTACCGTCGGATGAACCTACGGTCCAATTTCTACATGCGTCGGACGAGTTGCAGAGGAAGAGCAAGGAAGGTAGTAGCACCGGATGATCCGACGGTCTGAGTGGGGACCCCGTCGGTCTATCCGACGCTCAGTTTGAAAACATACAGAGACGCGCCAAGACCAAGCCTTCAGCACCGGATGATCTGACGCCTTGGTCAAGGCATAGCGTCGGTCTATTCGACGGTCTGTTGGAAGCTAACAGTACCGACTTGGACGCGAGGCCTTCAGCACCGGATGATCCGACGTGGCGTCGGAGCATAGCGTCGGAGCAGCTTGTGTCGCAGAACCTCAACGGCTACGTGACGTGGGAGGGGCACCGGATGAACCGACGCCCGGAAAAGCATAGCGTCGCATCATCCGACGCGTACCTTTTTCAGTGGACGTTAGCCAACGGCTAGTTTGATGCCTTGGGCTATTTATACCCCCTCCACTCACTCATTTGAGGTTGCAGGATTGGGTGGAAGTGCAGAGGAGTTCAAGACACATTCAAGATCATATCCAATCCATCCAAGTGCTTAATTGCTCATCCTTAGACTAGTGCATGCTTTGTGTATGTGCTTAGTGCTAGGCTTAGCTTAGAGCTGAGTGAGTGCAAGGTTGTGCCAACCTTGTGAGGTGATTCTTGAGTGAATCAAGTTGTACAAGGTTCGCCGGAAGCCTTGGGGCCTAAGTGGCTCACCGGCAATCGTCATCGACCCTCCCGGCTTGGTGTGGAGCGGCGAGGACACTTTGTGCGGGGGACGTGGAGACCCCCTTCCTTGGTGGAGAAGCTCCTTAGTGGAGGCAGCATCAAGGTGACCAAGGGAGCTTGACAAGTGCCTAAGTGGCTAGCCTTTGTGGCAAGTCAAGTTGGTGCTCTTGGGAGAGACTTGGTGACCGGGAAGCAATACTCTTGTGTGAGTGCTTCAACAACGTGGACTTGGGGTGGCTTAGTGCCTACCGATACCACGGGATAAATCGCGTGTCAAGAGTTTGCTTCCTCTCATCCCCTTTACGTTTCCGCATTTACTCTCTTGCAATCTTTGCTTGCCTCTACATTCCTAGAGTAGTATCATGCTAGGATTGGCTATAGGTTGCAAACCTTCTTTTGGGATGGGAGTTTCACACTAGAACAACCGTAGTTGCACATATAGATAGTATGTTCCAGTTTACCTTTGCGCAAAATTAGTGAAGCCATAGGTTAAGGTTTTTAGTTGCCTAATTCACCCCCTCCCCCTCTTAGGCTAACGGGCATCCGATTCCTTACAAGTGGTATCAGAGCCGGGACTCACTTCCTTCACAAGGATACACCAATTCGATTGGTAAATTGTGAAAACTGGCTCATTGGAACGGTTAGGCTTCACCGCCTAGTGAGTTGCTCTATAGAGGAATGAAAGGGGTGGATACCTTAGGTTTGGCTCCACATTTCGATGGCACGGTCTATCCTCGGTGGAAGGTTCTCATGGAGGCCTATCTCCAAGCAAGGGACCTTGATGTTTGGAGAGTCACCGATGAGGTCATGAAAAATGGTACTAGAAAGGAAAAGCAATTTGATGTGATTGCTAAGAGTATCATTTTGTCCTCACTAGATGTAGGCGTTTTCAATAGAGTTTTTACTTGTGAAAATGCTCATGAGCTATGGAAAACCATCAAGGAGCAAAATGAGGGTTCAAAAGAAGTTGCTAATGAACGCTACGGTTGTCTCCTTGAGGAATTCAATAGCTTCAAGCAACTTGCTAATGAAAATGCCGAATCTATGTACTCACGCCTAAATGTGCTTGTCAATGAGATTAATGCCTTAGGTGTGAAGGACATCACGGACTTGAACATCAACCGCAAGATCCTTCAAAGTCTTCGAAAGCCCGACTATGACTTGGTGAAAGCAATCATCTACGAGAAGAAGCTCGAAGATTTGAAGCCATCGCATATCTTGAGCAAGATCATGGCACATGAGCTTAAACTAATGCCCAAGTCAAAGAAGGCGCCCCAAGAAAAGCCCCAAGAACCATCTTCTCCAACCACAAGCCATGCTCTCTCAAGCCGACAAGAGAAAATGTTGAGTAGGATGGCTACTCGTGGAAGCTCAAGCGAAGATGATGGTGATGATGGTGATAATGAAGATTCCTCAAGTGATGAAGAGGTTGAATCTATGGTGGCCGGGTACGTGAAGAAGATCTTTAAGTATGTGAAGAAAGTCAACATGTACGGCTACAACATCCACTTGAGAGAAGGGCGCCATCATCAACACATCAAGTTCACCAAGATTGAGCACAAGCCCAAAAGGAAGGTGGTCAAGGAGAGAAGACCAAGGCAAGAAGCAACCTTCGCCATCCGCGAGTGGACAAGTGGTGGATCAAGTTCTTCTAGCTCAAGCGATGAATCAAGAAAGAACTTCACCACCCGCTTCATGCAAGGTCCTTCATCATCACACATGTGCCTCATGGCCAAAGGTATGGAAAGCAATGTAAGTGATGACGAATCCGACACCACCTCTCTCAATGATCTTGTTGAACTAATCCATGAGCAAAAGGAATGCTTGAACAACAAGCTGATGAAATCAAAGAACTCAATGCTCTCAATGATCTTAGTGACACCCTTGCTACAAATTATGAACATTTGTTGTGCAAATTCAAATTGCTTGGCAAGAAGTGTGATGAGCTAAAATCTAAGCTTGAGAGCAATGAGACTAAAACAAGTAATTCCTTTGAGCTTGATGAAACATCTATCCCTTGTGCAATTCCTATCTCCAAGGTAGATGCTTCAACTTCTTGCATTGATTTAATTGATGAATATTGCTCACCATCTTGCCATGAGAATGTTGTTGTAGAATCATGTGATTATCTCATAGGCAAGGAAAATGATGAGCTCAAGCAAGAAGTGAAATGGCTCCGAGAGAGGTTGGCAAACTTGATGGGCAAGGGCAAGAACGATGAAGAACAAGTGAACATCTCTCAAGACATGAAGAGCCAAGTCCAACCTTCTCAAGATAACCGTGATCACATGGTGAAGAAGCTTGAGAAGGGTGCAACCGTGACTTGCTACAAGTGTCATGGAGAAGGGCACAAGTTCTACAAATGCCCTCAATTTGTCAAGAAGATGGACAAGGGAGCAAAGAAGAAATTGAAGCCCACCATCAAGAGCTCCCTCATCTACACCAAGCCCAACCGCAAGAACAAGACCAAGAGCATCACCTACGTCATCAAGAAGAAGGCGAATGGCAAGGTGGTTGCACACAAGGTTGGGAAGATGAAGGAAGAGCGGGGTTGGAACCAACCTATTTGGGTGCCCAAGGAAGTCATCACCAACATGAAGGGGCCTCAAATGGTTTGGGTTCCAAAGGACACTTGAAGGCCTTAAGAGCGGGGACTTGGGAGGCTTGGCACAATCAAGATGAGAAGATTCAAGCCTATAAGTCAAGCTTGCAAATTGGACATGTGTTGCCCAAGTTCCCCGATTGAGGTAATGGAAACTTGTACCTATCTCTTGCATCATTGTAGCTCCATTGCCTTGTTTAGGTTGCATTTGTTGCAATGTTTACATATGGTAGGTTGCTTGTGTCATGTGCTAACCCATGAGCAATCTACATGGTTTGATTAGTGTGTAGGAAAGCTACACTTGTTCTTTCATGGTGCATGTTTTCATATATATCTCTTTGCATCATGAGCAAGCTATAGGGTTAGCTTCCCTTTTGTTATCATAAACAATGTGCATACATTTGGTTGGTGATTCAAACACTAAATGCACACATTTAGGGGGAGCTCATCCTATGGGTTGGTTATGGGACTAACATTGTTTCAAGCTTATCTTATGTAGTCCCTTAGCGACGCATTCCGGTGCGGTGTTTCATTCTAAGAGAATGCTATTTCACTCTCAATGTGATCTAACATCTCTAAAAGAGTGAATATAGCAATATGAGCTTCATGCTATTGAGTCATGTCCTTGCGAGCTTATGTCTCTATATAAGTTCAAAGGCAATGTACTCATACATTCCTAATCCTTGTGGTACTCCAAGTGTATTCTCTACAAGCTTCTTTCAAGTGGTGTCACCTAGTGATACATTACCAAGTGGCTCATCTCAATGCGGTGCCAACAAGGTAGAGAGGATCATCCCCTGGAGGTATGCAATGATCAAAAGACTACAAGTGATATCTACAAGTGGTAATGTAACAAGAACCCATTTGTCTTATCTCTTGTCCCTTAAGCTACCTTCTTGCATGATATGCTCTAAGCTTCCTTGTCTTTCAAGTTTGTAGTTGTGCACTTGTTTCTCACTACCCTTGTCTTGCAAGTGGTATTCTTTTTATGCACACACTTAGGGGGAGCTTAGTTTGTATCATGTTAGTCTCATGAGCTTGTGATCCACCTTAGTTATTCCACATGTGGTATCTTCATTGATATCATACTTATGGATCACGGTTCATGCGGCTTTCTCCCTTGCATTTAACATCTCTCCTTTGAGCTATGGTTGCTAGATCTTGCTAGTTTCCTTGGACCCATTTGCTTTGGACTTTTTGGAGATTTTATTCCAAAGGGGGAGAATGTGAGACCAAAGCAAGCGTGTGGCGTAAGCTTACAAGTGGGCTCAAGGATGCTTACAAGTGATTTCAAGGATTTGAGACCAAAGGGGGAGAATGTGAACATAAGATCAAAAAGGGGGAAGTTTGATCTAGGGGGAGTTTGGATGATGGTAAGCATCCAAGCAAGTGTAAGTGGTTCTAATTCTCGTCAATTCTAGCAAATTTATGCTTGCTTTGGTTGTGTTGTCATAAATCACCAAAAAGGGGGAGATTGTAGCGAACATGGCCTCACATGCCATTAGTTCGGAGTTTGATTTTGGTGATTCATGACAACATGATCATTGGGACTAACCTCATTGTCTAGCATGTCTTTGTAGACATTTCTAGGTCCCAAGGATGCAAGAAAACCCCATGCAAAAATGCCAAAACAAAGGGTCAAAATCAAGCAAGAAAAGGAAAAGACAAGACACCGTCGGATGAACAGACGGTCCCTCATTTACAAGCGTCGGTGCAATCGTCGGACGAGTTGGTACACAGGGTGAAACCCTAGGTACCGTCGGATGAACCTACGGTCCAATTTCTACATGCGTCGGACGAGTTGCAGAGGAAGAGCAAGGAAGGCAGTAGCACCGGATGATCCGACGGTCTGAGTGGGGACCCCGTCGGTCTATCCGACGCCGCCTTGAAAACATACGAGAGACGCGCCAAGACGAAGCCTTCAAAGACCGGATGATCCGACGCCTTGGTCAAGGCATAGCGTCGGTCTATCCGACGGTCTGTTGGAAGCTAACAGTACCGACCTGGACGCGAGGCCTTCAGCACCGGATGATCCGACGTGGCGTCGGAGCATAGCGTCGGGCAGCCAGTGTCGAGAACCTCAACGGCTACGTGACGTGGGAGGGGCACCGGATGAACCGACGCCCTGGAAAAGCATAGCGTCGGATCATCCGACGGTACCTTTTTCAGTGGACGTTAGCCAACGGCTAGTTTGATGCCTTGGGCTATTTATACCCCCTCCACTCACTCATTTGAGGTTGCTGGATTGTGTGGAAGTGCAGAGGAGTTCAAGACACATTCAAGATCATATCCAATCCATCCAAGTGCTTAATTGCTCATCCTTAGACTAGTGCATGCTTTGTGTATGTGCTTAGTGCTAGGCTTAGCTTAGAGCTGAGTGAGTGCAAGGTTGTGCCAACCTTGTGAGGTGATTCTTGAGTGAATCCTGTTGTACAAGGTTCGCCGGAAGCCTTGGGGCCTAAGTGGCTCACCGGCAATCGTCATCGACCCTCCGGCTTGGTGTGGAGCGGCGAGGACACTTTGTGCGGGGAAGTGGAGACCCCCTTCCTTGGGGAGAAGCTCCTTAGTGGAGGCGGCATCAAGGTGACCAAGGGAGCTTGACAAGTGCCTAAGTGGCTAGCCTTTGTGGCAAGTCAAGTTGGTGCTCTTGGGAGAGACTTGGTGACCGGGAAGCAATACTCTTGTGTGAGTGCTTCAACAACGTGGACTAGGGGTGGCTTAGTGCCTACCGATACCACGGGATAAATCGCGTGTCAAGAGTTTGCTTCCTCTCATCCCCTTTACGTTTCCGCATTTACTCTCTTGCAATCTTTGCTTGCCTCTACATTCCTAGAGTAGTATCATGCTAGGATTGGCTATAGGTTGCAAACCTTATTTTGGGATGGGAGTTTCACACTAGAACAACCGTAGTTGCACATATAGATAGTATGTTCCAGTTTACCTTTGCGCAAAATTAGTGAAGCCATAGGTTAAGGTTTATAGTTACCTAATTCACCCCTCCCCCTCTTAGGCTAACGGCATCCGATTCCTTACAGTTTGGAGGTGCTGCTGTGAAGGAAATGCTGTGATATGTATTTAGGATTGGGAAGCGTCAGGGATTGGGACGCTCAAGGGAATGAGGGAACATGATGCTGGCTTGCAGGGCATCTGCACTTGTATGCTCCGAAAAATAAAAACTGCTTGGAGCCCTCCCGGTACATAGGAGAAAGGGCAAGCCGGAGCCATTAGCAGAATTTTGTCCACCCTCATCCACGTGTTTTCCCTGTCAATCAATGTTAGGCTCCACCTCTATGTGTCTCAGTGTCTGTCTCCTCCCATACCGGAGTGAGAGTACATGAGGGGGCTCATGCAGCAGTGAGCAACAGGGAAATTAAATTACATGGATGAAAGATGATCTATCCAAATCTCAAGCACGGTTTGGTTTTTTTTACCGGTACCTCCACTGTTGCGGATCTCTAACAGTCTTTCTCAAAGTGACTGAGACGGGGTGAGATTGGCGGTTAAAGATCAGGTCATTTCGTGCTTTCCATATGTGCCAAAGGATGGTGATCATGACGTCAGCTCACATTTGGTCCGGAAGAAGTGGTGTGCACCCCATCATCCAAGGAAATTTTCTTCTTGATGAACTTTACCAAAGTTTTGTTGCTAGACTCGACTTTGACCATTGCCTGCAGCATAATATGAAGATGAATTGAGTAATTTAATACGATCGGAATCAACAAATTCACGCACCTCTTTAAATATGAACGAAGTCCCTTGATCAGTAGTCAAAGTCCGTGGAATGCTAAACCTATGTATAATATGTCCAGTAATAAACTCAATCACCTCTCGATGTGTCATATTTTTCGAAGGAATAGCTTCAGTCCACTTGGTGAAGTAATCAGTAGCCACGATCACAAAGCAATGCCCCTTTGACGATGAAGGATGAATCTTGCCAATAAAATCTAGACCCCATCCTCTAAAAGGCCACGGCTTAATGATCGTATGCATCAACGCAGCAGGCACTAACTGAACATCTCCATGTTTTTGACACTCTTCACACCCTTTGTAGTATCTAAAACAATAAGCTATCATGATAGGACAATAAAAGAAAGCTCGTCTAAGGAGCCACTTCATCTTAGGAGCCGATTGATGAGTACCACAAATACCTTTATGAACCTCTACCATACCCAACCTAGCTTGATTAGGACCCAAACACTTGGAAACTTGTTGCACCACCAACAAAGAATCTCCATATGCTTCGACATGCTTTACTCCCATGTCATGCAAAATCTCCAATACAAACAGAAGAGCCTCATATTCGGTTTGGTCATTAGTACAATCATGATCCAATCGGTTATGAGCTTCAAAAACAGCCCCACTTGGCGAAATAATGACAACTCCAAACACCACAACCATTTTTGCAAACCGATCCATCAAAATGCAACTTCCATGGAGTAAGAGTAACATAACCGACATTCAAATCAATTTTCTTATCTACTCTATATCCAACAATAAAGTCGGCAACAATTTGGCCTTTCATTGAACTTAATTGCTCACAATGTAAATCATACTCAACTAAAGAATACACCCATTTGCCGACTCTACCATTTAAAATTGGTTTATGCAACATGTATTTGATTATGTCGGTTTTACATGCTACTATGCAAGTACTAG
This sequence comes from Cenchrus americanus, assembly GCA_947561735.1. NCBI lineage: Eukaryota > Viridiplantae > Streptophyta > Magnoliopsida > Poales > Poaceae > Cenchrus > Cenchrus americanus. The sequence continues at coordinate 244,512,595 of OX387245.1, forward strand.
GTAATAAATAATGCCTCATCTTGGTACAAGTGTGATATAATGATAAACACAACTTTTCAATAAAAGTGTACCTTGTTTCGGCGTCCAATAATCTTCTACTTTCATATGCAACAATGTATTCCTTGCCTTCGGTCTCTTGACTCAAAACACCTCCAATGACATCCTTCTCAGCCGCTACGTACAACTTGAAAGGAATACCACTCTTGGGTGCTTGAAGAACGGGTGACGAAGTCAAATAGCTCTTAATATCATCAAATGCCTCTTGTTGCTTTGCCCCCCAAGTGAAGTCAACATCATTTTTCAACAGAAGTAAAGGAGTAAAAGCATTCACCTTCCCAAACAAGTTACAAATTAACCTCCTCAAATAATTTACCTTGCCCAAGAATGTATGCAAAACCTTTTTACAAGTTGGCGCTTTAACACTTCGGATTGCCTCAATCTTTTTAGGATCCATCTCTATGCCTTTCTCATGTACAATGAAGCCCAAGAACTTCCCAGTCGATACACCAAAAGCAAATTTGAGTGGATTCATTTTTAATTTACACAGACATATCTTTTCAAATGCAAGTCTTAAATCAGCTAAATGAGAATCATCTCCAGCCGATTTGACAACAATATCATCGATATAAACCTCTACTATGATGCTAAGAAATCCAAAAGTCATGACAACCCACTCAAACAAACCAACAAAATCCGGACATATGAAAGCCGTTTTGGATATATCCTCATCGGTCATAAAGATTTGATTGTAACTAGCATTACCACCAAGAAAGCTAAGAAATCTATGTCCGGATGCAGCATTAACAAGAAAACCGGCTATTCATCTTTAGGAGTAGATCTATTAAGATCTCTAAAATCAATGCAAACACGAAGCTTTTTTGTTCCTTTTTTCTCAACAGGCGCAAGACTAGAGATCCAATCAGCATAACAACAAGGCCTAATAAACTTTGCATCAAGCAACCGATTGACTTCTTCTTTCACTCAATTATAAATATCAGGATTAAAGTTTCTATGAGGTTGTTTATAAGACCTAAAACTAGGTTTAATAGGTAAACGATGCTCAACTAAATCACGACTTAAACCAAACATTTCATTATAGTTCCATGCAAAGCAATCAACATACTCCTTTAATAACTTCATTAAATTAGATTTAAACAAAGGATCAAGATTCTTGTTTACAAATGTCGGCCTAGGTATAGTGCCATCACCAATATCAACCTCCTCTAAAGGATCAACCAACGTAAACCTTGTTCTAACTTGCTCAAATCATCAAAATCTTCGATGGCCTCACACATATCGTTCTTATGCGCCCGATAGTGTTCTCGCCTTTGTTGCAAACACTCCTGATTTGCATCCATCAAATCAATAGAGAGCTTCATGACAACAGTAGCAAAGCCATCTTTGGTAGAATCAGTAAGCTTCAAATTAAAAAATTCTAAGCCAGTTAAGCACTTAAGATTCTCATGATTATCCATAGTAGGACTATCGGCCACTGCAACGCAAGGGGATGCATCACCATGAACAATCTCTACCTCGTCGCCTACCCATTGGATTAAAAATTGATGCAAGGTAGAAGGCACACATTGATTTGCATGAATCCAATCACGACCAAGGATGAGACTGAAGTTACCTTGTGTCTCAGCGACGAAGAATGTCGTAGCCAACGTTTTGCTCCCAACGATGAGCTCCATGGAGATGACATCTTTAGCTCCCATTGGCTTGCCTCCTCCAACACCACTGATGATCATGCTGTTCTTGATCATCTCATCATCTGAACCTCCTAGCTTCTTGAACAAAGAATACGGCATCAAGGTAACGATCGCTCCTCCGTCCACCAGCATGCGAGAGATAGGCTTCACATTGTTGTCCCTTCATGTACAAAGCCTTCAGATGATTGTTAGTTACTTTAGGCTTTTGGAAAATAGCTTCCTTTGGCCCAAAGTCGAGATCCAAAGTCGAACTCGTAGTCCGGGGTTCGAATAGAACTCGGAGAGAGGGTTGGAGCCCGAGACGTGGTCGGGGGCGGTGTCGGAGTCCGAGTTGTACTCGGTTACGGGCTCCTTGCCGGCCGTCGCGGAGTAGGAGCCCCCCGTGCGGGCCCGCCGAGGACGCGGGGGCCACGCGCGGGCGCCGGCGTGGTGAAGGGGCCGTCCGCGATGGCCGAGCGGCCCGGCTCGCGAGCGATGGCCCACGGCGACATCGGGTTCGAGTTGGAGTCGGACTCGAGCTCGAAGTCGGCATGATGGTTGAAGAGCGAAATTTCGCCGAACTTGCGGCGAGTTCGCCCGCCCGTGACGACTTCGGGAAGCGTCACGAGGCCTCGTCCTCGGGTTGGGCCGCATGGTCGGCGGCGCCGGAAGGAGCCCGCGCCATCGGCGTGCGGACCCGAGGGCGCCGAAGACGAAGGTGTCGCCGCGGTTGAAGGCGACGGTTGGCTTGATGTGGACGGAAGCCGTCGAGTTCGCCATGTGATCTCGAGCGAGAGCCCCTACCCGGCGCGCCACTGTCGGTGTTTTAGACCAGGCAACCTACTACGGGGAGTACCCGAAGTAGATGATTGTGACTCGCCGAGATCGGTAACTCGAAGGAAGAGACACGTGGCACACAATTTAGACAAGTTCGGGCCGCGAGGTGCGTAATACCCTACGTCCCGTATGCCGCGTAGCTCGGATTGATAGGGCACGATTACAAGATGGTGCAATAGTGCGCCGTGGGTTGTAGGGGATTGAGATTGGATGCTAGAGATCGGTCCCCGCCCGCCTTATATAGTCCGGGAGGCGGGGGTTACAAGTTGGAGTAGGGAAGGAGTACTAGTCGAGTACGTCTAGGAGACCTCCATACAGTGCGGAACGTGTACAGAGTCCTAACCGAGTACTACTCCTTTGCTGTCCTTGTGGTCCACGCCTTCAGGTGCCGTGTAGCGCAAGCCGGGTAGTCCCAGGGGCCCACCGAGTAGTCGGTCCTGGTACCCGCCGGTGTGGTGGGCCCAGGGAGGTCCATACGACAGCGACGTCGTCCTCTGATAACACATAGCCACCAATAGACATATGGATCACGTTGATGTCCAAATTCATGTGCTCGGGCGAAGAACTGTAATCAACATGCTCCTCATCGTCTTCTAGTGCAGGATCGGATGCGGACATGTCATCACAAACCATGGGAACCAAAGAAGAAAAATCAGGTTGCGTCTTTGGGTCATCGGTCTCACCGTCGACGTCCACCGGTCTGACCGGTGTGACCGGTCTGACCGATCTCTCCACCGGTCTGACCAGTGCTGGCTGGGAGCTAGTCTTGACTCTTCACTTTTTCCCTTGAGGTATCATGGGCCTGTATTGGTTGAAAGCTTTGTCCCTTTGCTTCTCTAGCTCCTTCTCCCTCTTCTATTGAAATCTCAAGCGTAGAAGCTTCCTCCTTTGTGTACGAGACAATCCGGTAGGACACCACCTTGGTAAGAAGTATTTGGAGTTGGAACCACTCCCACTGGACTCATGGTCATTAGCAGCAACAAACTCCTAGAGTTGATGTCACAACCTTATTGTTTGGTTCAATCGATCTTTTGCTATTCTCTCCAATAGTAACATCCATTGATCCGATCTGAATAATATCTTGGCCCGTAGTCCTCTTTCGATCAACTTCCATCTTCTGCACCTCCTCCCTTTGCTTCAGCTTGTAAACTTGCTTCGCAGGAGGTGACACGGCTTTTTTGGCCGCACCGATCTGACCGGTGATAGTGACCGGTATGACCAGTCGGGTCTGATGATCCTGATCAGAACGACGAGGAACCAATCAGTCTTGGACAGGCCTGGAGATTCTGTCAAAAGCTAATTTCTCTCCACCCCATCCAGGATGAAAGGCTTGTTGGTATGGCACCCACATCACTTGATTGTCATCATATACCGGGCGTGGTGCATTTGAACTTGATGACGCCCATGATGGGTAAAGTGTTGCCCTTGTTGTGATGATTCACCTTTTAGTCTTGTAGCAGCCCTTGGAGGTGAAGATGACCCTCCTTGGTGTGTAGGTGACCTCATCCTTTTTTTAATGGCCGATCACTTGTAATGGCCTTTTGCTTGGAATACTTATCAAATAGCATGTCGAAAGTGACCTTTGGCTTAGGACCACTCCCCTGGTTTTTTGCTACATTAAGTTTCCAGTTTCCAATCTCCAGACGGCTTGGCTTGATCATCCTCGGACGACCTGGGGGTACACCGGTCTGACCGGTCACCTCCACCGGTCTGACCGATCTGGCTAGAGACGGCTCAGACGGTCGCTAATCAGCACGTGTGGACGACCCTTGCTCCCCATGTCTAGAGGCACTCACAATAACCTTGAAGGAATATTTGCCATCAGGAGTCTTCTCATACTCAACTTTGCGAACCAGCTCCTTTCCTCTTAAATCTGGCTTAGCCTCCCCGATTACCACATTTTTGCCTTTGGTTGCTTCAGCTTGATGTGGACAAACCAGTACCTTAGGCTGCTGCAAATCCATGGTGTTGATTGGAAAAGGAGCCTTATCCACTTGCATCTCATGAAAAGTCAAACAACCTTCGTTTATGGCCGATTGAACCTGTCGACGAAACACATTGCAATCATTAATAGCATAAATATTATTTATTGAAGCGAGATTTCCAACCCTACCGGCAGTAACAACATTTATATACTTATCTAGCCATCTAGGCTGGGTACTGACCACAAATACACGCAGGACGCCACACCTACTCTTCTGCACAAATTAAATGGCAGCCCCTCTGGTTTATGCCTCCTGGGGCACTGTAGCTTGCGCCCGGTACAAATTTATCAGCAAGAATAAGATTTTTCTTTAGCGGGCCAAACAAATGCAGCAGCATAAATTTCTTTATCACTATCGTCCGAATTATCATAATCAAAATCAATAATATGAACATTAGAACAACGTGATTTAAAATTATCTCTCTCTTTATTCATTCAGTTTTCAACAACTAAAGCTCTTACTTGAACTTGTGCAACCGAAAGAAAATCAGAGGCCTCTATCATATCCCTAATGGATGACCTTAAACGTTTCAAACAAATGTCTGCAAGGTCCATATCAGTGATTGACAAATTAATGCACCGTTTTTTAGTTTCTTTAAATCTTTTAATGTAGGCAGAGACAGTCTCATCTCTTCCTTGCCTAACCGATGTTAGGTCTGTCAATTTTAATTGTATGCTCCCACTATAAATGTGATCATGAAACTTATGTTCAAACATATCCCAAGATATAATAAAACCGGGAGCAAGTGAAGAAACCCAAGCAAAAGCGGTGCCAGTTAGAGATAAAGAAAACAAACGCACTTTTAAAGAATTATAAACACCAGCTTCACATAGTTGTGCAGTGTATTGACTAATATGCTCCCATGTGGTTCAGTCATCATCACCACTAAATTTAATCAAATCAGGCATACACCAACCACGTGGGAGAGGAAATCTATCAAACTTGGGATCATATGGCTTTTGATACAAATTAGTACTACCTATGTCAACCCAAAGTTTGGTTTTTACCACATTAGCCAAATCTTCCTTGAATCTATTAAATTCCACCCAATTAGGATAATTTGGCTGTGGTGGATGAGGTTTTTCACAAATTCATCTTATTTAAATAGGGAGCTATCTTAGCTTGAGCTAGCCTGTAACTTTCAAACACATCGTCCAGAATAATACTTTTAGAGGCTAATGCATTTATTGTCGTACTATAATGAGGTCCAACATTACTAATTGTATTAGAAAAAAGTAGGAACCATCTGATTTGGCACGACAGAAATTGGCAAAGGCTGATCAGGCACCAACTCCATAGCACCGGTTTGACAGGTACCCTACATCGGTTCGACCGGTACCCATGTTTGGCCTGTACGGTTGGAACTGAGGGTACTAACCAGATGCTAGATTTGGTGTCAAACCATATGCAAAATTTCCATTATTTACAGGCAGAGGTGCTAAGCTAGGATGAGACCCATAAGGATTAGCTTTAGGAGTACTACTATTAGTATCATTATTATTAAAACCTCAAGCCCTATCCTTTTCAAGATCTTCTAGCCATTCTAAACGAGCAATGTAAGAAGCAAGCAATTCATCACTTTCCAGTCAAGATTTTATAGGAGAAGTTTCAGGCGGGGGTTTCTTACATACAGTGGGAATTACCTCAATATTGCTGTTGTTTAGTCTAATCGCCGACAGCTAGAACTCTTTCTATCTTGCCACATTACCGAATCGATCCTTCTTGACGCCAGCTAGGAATTGTACTTGCATGTATTCTTGTAGCGCCTTGAACTTCTACTGCTCATCTGGAGAGAGATCTTCCAGTGACGCGGTAACAATATTGTTCATGTCAAGTTCGCACTGAGCACCCATCTGGCTGAGGTCAGATTGACGCGGTTTTTGCTACCTGATCTTTCTTCCCCAGTGGAGTCACCAAAAGTATGTTGACGCTTTTCTGGTCAAGACACACGAGTGCTAGATCGCGCAGAACGTCGAAATGCTAAACTCGCTAAGCTCCTGCCCGGACTGGTTTGACCGGTTAGGGGCACTGGTCTGACTGGTGTACGCAGAGGCACGGTGAAAGCCTAAGATCGCCGCCTCGGGAGGGACCCCGTCAGAGGTGGCGCGCCTAGGGTTGCTCTGAGGTCGGCAAGGCCACTCAAAATGTCCATGATCGTCGTCGAGACAAACAAGGAAAGCACAAGGTTGGAAAAGCCAGGGTTTGAGAGATAAAAGTTATAGAAAGTAATGATCGATTGGGTGATGCCACCTCAAACGGCCGTGGCTCCTTATATTTATAGGGTGGGGGGTATTGCTCCGCAAGGAATTCTTTTACAACTCGAAATTCGCAAGGACTCCTCAATTCTTCTCGGACTCGGGGTCCACCGGTCAGATGACCGATCAAGCCCACCGGTCAGACCGGTGTGGCCATTGCCGGATCAGCTACAGGGCGCTCCACCAGTTAGATCGTTGAGGGACACTGATCTGACTGGTGGCGTCAACCTGATTGGCCTTGTGCTAATTTTGGGTGCGAACAAGATGGGACCTAGTTTGCAACACCCTCGGGAGACAATTGATCTGGCGATATTTCCATGAGTAGCTACCGCGGAATAAACACGAGCACAGATTTCAGCTACCTCAAAGCGGTGCGGTGGCATCGAGAAACAAAAATTGAGGGCATTCTTCACTTTAGCCGCAAAGGGGAGGGGTGTTCCGGCTTCCGAAACAAGCCAAAACGCAGCATCTGGTTCAGTGCGCGAGCCACGGCTTGCCGGAACAGTGAGGCACGGAAGTTCACAAGGACGTAGTTGCAGAAGGACACACCTGGAGCGCGCGTCGTGGTTGGCGGCCATCGCGGGAACATAGGCCTATGTCCTGCAGCAATAGCTTGTGGTGGCCAATTCTGCTTCTTGTAGCTGGGCATCCCCCGTTCGCGGGAAGCAGGTCGGTTTCTTCCGTCCTAATTTGAAGGGCCGGCGGAAGGGAGAGCTCCTCCTGAGTGTTGGATGAGGGATAGTGTCGCCAATAGGGATGAAGCGAGGGAGGTGGTGGCGTGGGTTGAGGAGGAGAGGCGGGTTGCCGGAAGAGAGCTTGGGGTACTCTGCAATGTCGGCGGCCGCGGTTGCCAGGGAGTCGGGAGCAAGAGAGTCACCCATTGAAACTACTTCCTAAAGGGCCCATCCGGGAGTGTCGGTGTATCTGTTGCATCTGCCGCGGCCATAGTAGAGACCGACAGAGTGACAGAGAGTCAGAGACATACAAGTGTCATGTGCCTCGTTGCATGTGTATTGATCAAATCCTTACTGCTTGGTTGTTCAATCGTTCAGATCGGATCGCTCTTGGTGTCAAACTCACATGGCGGCAGCCATATTCGTGGAGACAAGAGAGGGGAGATGCGGGGGGCGATAGTTCGGCGGTTGCTAGTGTTGCAATAGATGGGCCTAACCTTTAATTTTTAATAATTTGAAAAATTAAAGCTTAATGTTTTAATACTAGGGAGAATAAAAGTGAATAATACCATATGGGTATTTGAGGAGGCTTTTATTCGACTTAAGTGGCATAGTGCATATACACCACTTGTGAAGTTGAATAAGAATATTGGTGAACCACACGCGTGTGCTCACTCACCTCATCGGGCCGAGGCCATGGGCATGGTGTGGGCGGTACGAAACAGACAGAAATATTCCCAACAGTGGAAGTGAATATCAATCTCAATAAGCTTCATTCGTCAATGATGAACAAGATTGGTGGTAGTCATATAAACCGCACATACATTGTTACAGAAGACGAGCATGGCCTTTGAGAGAGAAACATGAAGCTCTTTAAGAAGTTGTCACGGCTAGCAGCACTCAGCAACTGCATAAGCAACAACACGATATTCTGCTTCTACACTGGAACGGGAAATTGTAGTCTGGCGCTCTGACGACCAGGAAACTAGTGTATCACCGAGGAAGACACAAATACTCAGAGGTAGGATGCCGAGAATCAGGGCAGCCAATTAACCATATCATCATCAGAGTACGCCATGAGGGAGTCAACCAGACCAGTGCCATTTTGAAGACCAAAGGACAGGGTACCCAACCAGATGAGACTCTCCAGGATCATGCATGAACAGACAAACCTACTGATAAGAATAAGCATAGGAAAGAGGACTAGAAGTCCTAGTCCTTGTCCGGTTGCTTGTGGGCTCTTACCAAAACTCTAGGCTTAGTTCAGAGTACATATATCAAAGGATTACCCCTATTGTAATACATTGATATTCAGATAATAAAGAGAAGCTCCGCTTATATTGTCTCTTGTGTACTCTGTACTTGTTCATGTGCTTGTCATGGTGAGAGACGTGAGAGGGAGAAGATCCAACTGCTAACGACGTGTTTTACAACAGCATCGACAGCTGGCGCAACATCAGAAGAAGAGGAGGGAGGGGAGGTAGAGGAGCGGCAGATATGAGAAGGAGAGGGCCAATGAGGGAGGAAGGGGCCACGCGGAGGGAGAGCGCCAGGGAGAGAGGAGGGGCAGATCTGAAAAGGAGAGCAACGGTGTGGAGGGAGGGGAGGCGGTGGGCGATCGGGTCAGGGAGGAAGAGGGGGAGGGGGATTATAATGTAGGGTTTTTACGGAGGGTGGCTGCGGGCCAAATGGGCCGTTTGGCCCAACTAATGTTTGCCAAGTGCTGAAATCAGCCCAAGGCAATGGTTTTTTCTAAAAAAATTACATTAAATGCACTTGATTAGTTAAAATATAGTAGACAACTCAAATTAAATAGTTGTCAAATACAAAATTTCATAAACTTTTGAGAAACACAACTTCCATATTGTGAGTTTCTCTATTAGAGAACGTTTATAAAATTTGAATTTCACATTTGAGGCATTCAAACTTAGTTTTTCACATTAGCGACACAAGATCGACCAACATCAGCGACTGTTATTGCACAAGTAGTCCTCTCTACAGCTGAGTTGCAATATGTATGTGCTGTGTGCTCTACACTGTTTCTGCAACTATTGATGATCTTAGCCACAGATCTCTTTGGGAAGACTGAGGAAGCTCAGATATTAAGGTCTACTCTTAGTCAGTTGGTGCATTTTGTAGAGGTAGCTCTTTCTTAATCATGTAAAATGATTCATCTTTTAGGCAGTACTCCGTAGGATTGACAAACTAAAGCATGACAGCAGAACATATCCTCTGAGAGATCATCACCAAGAGCACATGCTCATGCATGCTCTCAAAACGAAAACAACACTGAACTGCAGGTATTGATAGGTCAGGTTGTTTGTATTAAACTTGCATAAATATGACTTATTGAAGCAAGATTTCCAACCCTAGCGGCAGTAACAACATTTATATACTTATATCTAGCCATCTAGGCTGAGTACTGACCACAAATACACACAGGACGCCGCACCTACTCTTCTGCACAAAAAGTTAGCACCTCACCCTGTTTGTCTTTCTTCCAGCCATCCTTTCAGGCATATAAGTAGCTGAATCTATGGAAAGAAAAGAAAGATCAGCAAGAGAAGTAAGATTGAGAAGCACGAAAATGATGGTCATCACGAATACCCAGCCTTATCCTACATAGGATTGAGAAGCAATAGGATATGTGGTTTTGGTTTGCAAAGCATGTCCCCCTGATTTTCGGTGGTGAAATGTTCCACTAGGGGCACTCGCTTTACCGAGAAGCACTGTGGCACCACAAGTTGGAGCCGTGAGCCTACTCATTCTCCAACTTGTGCTGCTCACTACTGTGGAGCCAAAGGATCTTTTCGTCACTACTGTGAAACCGGTCAAGAGCACGTCGGGAAGCATGCATGCCCTAGATAATCCGCTATACAACGGGCAAGAGAGACACCGTGGTCGGCTGAGAGGAGCTATAACATCGCTGGCGCGCTATGGCTAATATCCCTCACGTTTGGAACCTAGCATCACTACTACAGAACCGGGCATTCGTCCAAACACATTAGTACCAGTCGCGAAATTTGTACCGGGCGCAAGCTACAGTAGTGCCCCAGGAGGCATTCAGTACCCAGAGACACCAGACAGTATTAAATGGCAGCGCCTCTAGTTTATGCTGACTGGTGAAACCTGTAGGAATATAAGGCCCAACACAGTGTTGTGACAGCCATTGGGCTGTAATTCATTGGGCCACAATTTCATATAGGAAAGTCAATGTGATGCGGAGGGAATGCATGGGACGTTTAGTGCCACCTTGTTATTCTATGGTGATGAGGACCAACATATAAGGGAGGCTCTTGTAGAGTACTCCAAGTGATTGAGTATGAACTAGAGTACTCCAAGTGATTGCGACGTGTTAATTTCTAACTAGTGATTCTCTTTTCCTTACGGTTTTGTTTTGGTCCACATCGCTAACACCTAGACTGCCACGTCTGCCCTCGGAGCGGGATAACCACGTCCTTGAAATGTGTGGTGGCTTCGTGGGTGGACGTCAAGAGATACCAGGGGGCAGTACCTGGATATCGAGATACCAGGGGCGGTTCCTGGATATCTGGCATATCGAAACATGGGGCGGTTCCGTGCCTTCACTATAAAAGGAGACATCATGTTGACGGGGAAAACTTACGCCACAACTCGCCATTCTCATCTACTCCTCTTCGTGCGCCGCCGCCCGAGGTACTGCCATTCCTCCGTCCACCGTGTAGCAGATCGAGGGAGAGCGGTGTATCTGAACCAACGCCGGTGATCTAAAGGCCTGCATAGGTGCCGGCGATCAGGTTTCTGGGAAGCGTACTCACGACCGCTCGTAACTACTTCCTCTACTCCGACATCTCCTACGCCTGCATCGACTTCATCTACATCCTCATCGACATCGTTGCTAGTTTGCTCGTAAACCTAGCCGTCCACCATCATGTAAGTATGGTAGTTATCCCCTCGAACCACCATCTTGAGCTAAAACCCTAGGAGGCGGTCTAACCAGGTTGCCAGGGTGGTCTAACCAGCCTAGGCAGCATCTTTGCTCTTTGGTTCGTTCGCGACCCACTGCTCTAGTGCTCTCGTGTGTTGACCAGAAAAAAGCGTGAACAGCTTATACTATGGCACACACTGTAGTTTTGTAATAACCTGATAAGAAAGTGCTCAACATGCAAAATCCGTTACACACAGATAGCGTGTGTCCACAAAGTAAACCGCTGTTCTAGTTTTTAGACGCTGATATTAATGTACCTATGTAGCAGTCACTTAGTGTTTCACCAGATACATATAATCGTTCCACTTTTAATTTCGTTCATTGGCTCCTCTTTATATATGCATCAAAATGCAGATGAAAGGAGGCATAGAAGAGTTGTCGCAGCTATCCAAAGACAAACAACAGGTGTGATCCAGATGCTTGTAGCTGGAGGGCAAAAAGAGTGAGGTTGTTGTGCTTGCAATATGAATCAATTATTATGTTGTGATGCAAAACATCCTGCAGAGATACTTCAGTTTGGGAGGCATCTGAGGAAGAGATGGTACGATGGCGCGTACCTCTGGAACAAGGCACCAAGGTTGCTGGAAGACTTTCAATCAGAGTTGGGGTGTCTCAATCAAAGTGCAGCTGCTGATATTGAGGGTGTCCATTGCGTGTGATTAATGTCGTCTCTGAGAATTCTTCCAATGAAATTGATTAAAAAAATCCAAGCATGATTTGCTCAAACATGAAGAAAAATGAACTTCAGAGACACATCGTGTGGCAGACTGATATTGTAAATATGTAGCAGAATTGCAGAAAGGGTTTTGACTCCATCCTGGAGCTAGGAAGATGGATCACGTTTTAAAGGAAAAGAGGCAATTGGTGTTCAACAGATAGAACTGCAGTCCAACCGCTATCAATTCCAGTTCAAGTTATATGTTGTGTGCAACTGAAGAGCGGCTATGCATGAAACGGTGCCCTAGTCAGCCTCTATATCTGTAATCTGCTTCGCAGCGATGGATGGGGTTAAACTAGTAGTCATCGTTTTCACAATGTCTGCTGCATTGAAGGCCCTGAAAGGGGTTAAGCCAGCAGAGCCTTGACATTCTCTTCCACTGTGCACAAATGAACGAATTCCGAATTTTATTTCAGGCGTACTGAGCGACTGTTTTAGTGCTGCACAAAATGCATTGAACATTGGTAGATATTATGATTGGATCTGTTTTCGATTTTCTGAGCTATCTCATGGCAATAACATTCGGAGCACTAAACTACTAGTAATCATACTTGGGACACACCTACTTTTCGGTCCAATTTAATAATGCAAAAATCGCTGCGGAGTAGAAGATATAAATGGTAAAGGTTTTCTGAAGGTGGAAACCAGGGGTCATAGTCCCTTGCTTGAGGGTGATAGCTTGCTCAATATGGATGCCAAGACTACTGACATACATGTCGACATGGGACTGGGAAGTATTGGGCAAACCAATTATAAACTGTAGCAGCTCCATATAAGGCAAAGCCGCATGCAGCCGCCGGGACATGCGTTGGGACAGCCACACTTTTACTGAAGTTGATTTTTAAACCCGTGGCAGCAGAGAACAGGTCGAGAACATGCTTCAATCGTCCGATATCTGGCACCTCAGCTCTAACCAGTACCAGGGTATCGTCCGCATATTGTAGCACACCGGGCAGCTGTCTTCAGTCAGCGGGTGACGGATGCGCCGGTCATATTTGATCATCTGCTGAAGGACGTCCGCCATAAGGAGGAACAAATACGGGGACAGAGCATCCCCTTGTCGGAGCCCGTTTTGCAAGTGATCCAGGGTCCAGGACATCCATTGACCATAACAGCCGATCTTGACGTGGATAGCAGAACACCGATCGAAGTGCACCATAACTCCGGAAAGCCCCTCGCTGCTAGCACCTTCATCAAGCAGGGCCAAGCTACTGAATCGAAAGCTTTAGCAAAATCCAGCTTCAGCAGCATGGTTGGCTGGCCGCGGCGATGACAGCACTGCACCAACTCAGTAGCATACACAAAATTCTCTGAGATCCGATCTGCCTTTCAGGAAGCTAGTCTGATCGAGGTCAATGAGTTTGTTGATCTGCTGCTGAAGTCTTGTGGTAAGGATTTTTTTTATAATCATTGCCGAGTACAGGTCTTTAGCTTGATGCTCGATCTGTCTGTTGCCGATGACATGTAACGGGTGATTTGTTGCCAGTGACAAGTAATGGCATTTGTGCATGGAAGTTAAACTTTTATTATTTATCTGCATAGATGTTAAACTTCTATTATTTATGTGCATAGATGTTAACCTTTTTCTATTATTTATGTGTAATAACAGTTGATATTGCATCTCTTATGTCTGAAAGTGCTTGAACAAGCATAGCTTCATGGTTAGCTAGGTTAGACCACCCGTGCTACCCATTGGGCTACCGAGGCTATAAGAAAGTGTTGTTTTTTGGTCCAGCCATACCAACCCTCACCTGACCAATGTATAACAAAAAAAAATTCTTGCCTATTTGTATCTCATCTTCTTATATTAGTCAGTGGGTAAATCTCAATAAAAATAACATCAAGTCGCAGTCTTAACCATAGTTACCCACCTATGTCCTTTATGCACAGGTTAACACCTTTTACTTATCTGTAACACTCTCCATGTATCTACACTATAAAGATCAAATAATTTAAAAAATCTTTCCCACCCAATTCGGGTCCACCTTACCACTCACACCGGACCCACCATCAATTAATTGAGAAGTAGATTGGGTGGAAGACCCATAAAATCATATTTTGGAGAGCGTTTCTGCTAACAACGTAATTATTTTCTCACCCAACCTCACCTTACCCACCCACCTGGGTATCGGACCCACTTGCCCACCCACCCACCTCCCGTGCCCGCCGCCGCGTGCGGGCGGAAACGATCGGAACGATCCGGTCGCCCCCCCCCCCCCCCCCCCCCACCCGGCAGCCCACACCCTCCCCATCCCGATACGGTCTTCGTTTCCCCCCGCCCTCCTACGCCCTCCCCATCCCCACCCACGCGACTCCTCCCGCCGCCCTCCCCGCTACTAGCCGCCGGTCACGCGGCCGTACCAGAACTGTCAAGTGATTGTTTGTGTGGAGAGATCGAGAGAGAGGACAGACGGAGATCCATGGCGGTGAAGCTGGGGCATCTATTGACGAGGCTTCATCCGGCGAGGAGCCGGTATTCGCCGGCAGCATAGTGGCGGACATGGAGGTGGCACCTGCTGGTGACAGTGTACACCGGGGAGGGGCGGAACAGGCTGGTAGCACCGACGGCGTGCCTGAGCCACCCGTCGTTCGTGACGATGCTGAAGCGGGTGCCGTGGAGGATGAGTTCGGCACTTCAGCTTCGACCACCGATGCGGCGGCCTCACCATCCCGTGAGTAAAGATGCAGACTTATATAGTTCTATGGCACTCTTTTTTCCTGATAAATCACTAATGTCGAGTAGCTAGGAGATGCAGACTTCTACGACACTATTTTGTTCCGATCTGATCATGGTTCTAAATAGCCCGCTAAAGCTGCCGCTATAGCCGGATATAGCTGTTCGGAAGGGTAGTGTAACACCCAAAATTCCATCACTTAAAAAATGCTAGCAACAACTAGAATTTTATTTTCTAAGGATTAATGAATTTGAATAATTAAACTTGCCTTTAAATATATGCAATAATAATTAATTAATTTAGAATTTACCAAGTGATTGTGCATCATGTTGAATGCATGGGTTTTTGATTGATTATGTGGTTTAAAAGTTGGTTTAAAAATTTTGAAAAGATTTTGAGTAAAAGTTTGAAAAGAAATGAGAGAAAGGAATTGAAAAAAAAAGAAGAAGAAAAAAAAAAAACAAAAGACACCCTAACCCATTCCACCCTAACGACCCAACCCATCCTTTCTTTTTCACCCGCACGGCCCACCGGTCCCGGCCCATCTTTTATTTTTGCGCGGCCCAACAACCAGCCAGCCCACCTTACCCCTCCGGCCCGCTCTCCTCCCTCGCGCCAGCGACGGGGTGGGGCCCCCTGTCGGGGTCGTCTTCAACCCGCCGCCGGCCGCCCTTTCCCCGCCCCGCCGGCCGCCGCCCTGCCCGGCGCCCCCTCGCCTCCCCGCGCCTCCTCCCCTCCCTCCAAGTGCGCAGAGCACCTAACCGCGCCGCCCCAAGCCATCCCCGCCCCTTCCTCTCCCCGGAAACGGCCGCCCACCGAGCGCCCCGGCCATTAATGGCGACCGTCGGTGTGCCGCCGTCCACCGCCTCACCCGCGGCTCCTCCGCTCCCCTCGCCACCTATAAAAGGTCGCCCCCGAGCTCCTCTTCACCCCGCACCGCTCAATCGAGCTTCTCTTCCCCCTCTACACCGTCGCCCCAAGGAACCCGCCGGAGCACCGCGCCTCGCCGCCGATCCGCTCCGCCGCCGCCTCTTCTTCCTCTTCAAGTCGCTCAGTGGTTTCCTCTTCTCCTCCTCTTCATTTTGGTGCATTTCCCTTGCTTTGTTTAGTGCGCCGTAGTGGTTTTTAGGGCAACTCCGGGAGCCGGCCGGGCGAGCGCCGCCGCCGCTCGCCGCACCGCCGCCGCTACAGACCTGCCGCCGCCACCCGCTGATCCCCACCGCCCGATCTGAGCCAACGGCTCAGATCAGTCCGATCCGCCCGGTCAAACAGAAAGGGTACCGGTCAAACTAGGGTTCGCCGGCAATTTTGCTAAAGAGTCCCTGACCTCTTCGCTATTTACAAGCCGGTCCTCCCACCATATAAAAGCTTAGCAAGTCAGCCCCTGGTTTTTATAGTTTAGCCCCTAGCCTTTCAAAAATATTCAACTGCAGTCCAAAAAGCCCTTTTTGCACCTAGGACCTCTAGATTATATTTGTAATTATGTTTTAGCCCCTGAATTTTTTATAGAAAACCCCTAAGGAATATTTACTTTTACAAAATAGTCCCTGAAATTTGTTTTAATCATAACTTTTCCGTCTTAGCTCCGATTTAGGTGATTTTTGTGTCCACGCGATCGTCTCAACAAGCACATTAGTTTTAGAAGCTTGTATTAGACTTTTAACAATGTTTGATGTACTGTTTTATTTATTGTTTGTTTTTCTTGTGTGATCGTAGAGGACGTGCCGTTCGAGTTTGAGCAGGAGCAATCTTTTGAAGAAACTGAGCCCCAATTTTTAGGAGAAGAAGGCAAGTGGATTTCCCCCCCTGCATATTCTTTTTGTCCTAATAACTTGCATGTTATCACACTTTAAATTTTAATTGTTATGCATAAATTTTGATGGGAAATGCCTATTAAGGAAATGACTAGATTTTAATCCTTATACCTTGCCTACCTTGTTTTAAATAAATGTTTGGGTAGATAAATGCTTAGATGCTATACTTTGGGAATGGAAGTTATCTTTCAAAATGTTGAATTTAAATGGAATTTGTGTCTATGGAATTTCAAGAACATGTAACTTAAAACATGGAGAACCACCCGAGAAAACAGTGCAACCACAGTCCACATGGCTCTGGCTTAGCCAAATAATTAGGAGTGTAAAATATCTAATAGCCCTTGTCCGGAAGGAACACAGGGGGCTCCGGGTTGCAGGGGTATAGCCCGGTCCTTTTGGGGTAGTAGCCTTTGCTAAGGTGCGACCACTAGGGAGGGTTATGGTCCGCCCCGAGTCAGAATTGTCGTGGGATATTGGTGTTTTGCACGCCTTTGTAAAGGCTTCGTAGTGAACCCCTTGCCACTCACCTCGGAAGTGTTTAAGGGCTTTGCAAACCGGGCGGGGATGGGGAACACGAAGCGTGGGTAAAGTGTACAACCTCGCAGAGTGAAAAGCGATCGATCAGCCGTGCTCACGGTCAAGAGCGGCTTGGACCCTCACATGATAGTTAACTAGAAATGGATTTCCAATTGTGGTTTACTTATGATTTGGAGGAATAGTCTTGAAAAGCTAAGTTTTGGGGTGGTATATACTTACACTTAGTAAATAGGTGCTCGCTAATAAAATTTGACCAACTTAAAATGCTTATCGCCGAAACCCTAGCCTACCCTTGATAGCTTTTGCATTTTTCCCCCACGGCCGAGTACCAACCATAAGTGTACTCACCCTTGCCATATGTGTTCGAAGAGGATGCCGGAGCGAGTTCTTCGACGAGTTCGATGGATTCCGAGGCTCGCGTTGCCCCCGATCGGGAGCTTGTGAAGTTGGAGACGGTGTTCCATCGTCTAGCTATCGATGTTCGTGTTTAGACCTTCGTGTCTATCGATGAGTGTAATAAATTTAATAAACCTCTCTATGTACGTTTTGAGCATTGTACTATGATATTACACTCATTTGTCTATCATATGTGTGAAATTGTGGTTATGGCACACGTATGAGATGCATTCGGTTTTCTTCGGAAAACGGGTGTGACAGAGTGGTATCAGAGCAATGCTGACTGTAGGACGCAGCCTTAGATAGAAATGGTCGAAATAAGGACATTATCTAGAAAGACATTTCAGCTCTCTCATTCAAAAAAAAAATCCCTAAATACACCTAAAAATCTATCTTATTTGCTTTTGCTAAAACCTTGTCCCCTTTATTGTTTTATTCTGCTCTGATTTCAGTTTTCTTTCATAGATGGCCAGGACTCAGCCATTCGGAGCACAGCTGCCCCCTCCTGTCCAGCCTGAGGAGGAACCGGAGGACCCCTACTTCTTCGTAGAAGCTGAGGATGGAGCCATACTAGAGGTGTACTCTGATGGAGAGCTAGGATCTCCGCGACCTCTGCCTTCCCCGCCACCAGCTGCCCCTGCCTCACCAGCAGCTCCTGTCGCCCTTGAAGATCCTGCACCAGTTGCTGCGGAAGGAGATCCACACGACTCTGGTGATGACACCGAGGACAGTGAGGCTACGGAGGACGACAACGAGGAGAGGGACGATGCTTACTACGAGGGACCTCGCGAGGGAGACCCGTCTTGCATCATGCACTCGTCGAGGTGGCACTTGGCTACTTCCCTTGGCTGCCGAGGAACACTTTGCGGAGGCCGGGGAACACCGTGTACCCCATGTACGTCACTCACGGTGGAACGAACCTCCACTGGGCACCTACTACCTGACCAGAGTCCACATCAGGGTGCGCAACCATGCCGCAGGAGGGTATATCTCGCGCACGACTCATGATTCTACTACACCTCACTCTACCTACCAGGCATCGGTCAGCAATGCCGCCAGGAGGGCCTTGTTCTCTCTTCGTTTCAGGCATGACCAGGAGTTGAGCCTCAGCGACTACCGCCACATCCCTCGTCGTACCAGTGGCACTGAGCAGACGGTGGTACCACTGACCGGCTCCGAGGACCCACGCCTCCACACTCTTGCCCAGGTCACGGCAGCACTCAACACCGACCTGGAGGGTGCTACGGCCGAGCTGGAGCAGACCCACGGTGAGGTCGAAGGACGCCTACGCCGGGATTGCTCGGGTGGAGGCCGAGCGTGATGGTAGGGAGCCACCCGTCGAGCCTGACGAGACCCCTTTCCCTGCGGAGTCCCCACCCCGCAAGAGGCTTCGTTACGGCTCTTCTTCTGCCACCACAGGTCTTCTAGGCTAGGATGCCACCGTGAGATGAGATCGTTAGACCCGTCCCTGCGAGGACGTAATCGATGTAATAATGATTGTTGGTTGCAAACATGTTTGATTTGGGTTTTTGTTTGACTGGAAAGCCTTGTGGTGTGATGGCCGCATGAGCATTAATAAAATAATTTAATCTTAGCCCCCTTTCTCTCTTACTCATGTTTATCGATACTGCTCTTATCTGAAATGACTTTCTCTAACAATCAGATGGTAAACACCAGGTCCGGAGGTGGACAGGACATACCACCTGTGATACGTGCTCACATCGCCAATCAGCAGAATCCCGCCCCACCTCCACCTCAGGGATTAGCAATGGATGCAACTATGCGGCAGCTTCTTCACGGCTCAAATGCGGTTGATTCGGAATCTTACCGCAACGGTCCGAACTTGCGAGCACGGCAGAACAACCCACCACCACAAGGACCTCCACCACCTCCACCGGTCAACGGACACGGAGAGTTTATGAGCCACCATCCACCCACCTACTCCCACTCAGTGGATCCTCTTGATGCAGATGATTGGCTCAAGACTATCAATAAGAAACTAAACATCACTCAGTGCAATGACAGAGAGAAAGTCCTGTATGCCTCGGGACGCTTAGAGGGTGCTGCAGCCGATTGGTGGGATGCCTACACTGTAGCACATGCCGCTGCAGGCACTATCACCTGGCAGGAATTCCAGGATGCTTTCCGCACTCACCACATTCCGTCTGGAATAATAAAGCTGAAGCAGAAGGAGTTTCTCGCTCTGAAGCAAGGCAGCATGTCCGTCAGCGAGTATCGGGACAAGTTCACCCAACTGTCTCAGTATGCTCCAGATGAAGTGGACACCGACCCGAAGAGGCGAGAACGATTTACGGATGGTCTTATAGGGCCACTGAACTATCAGCTCCAGAGCCACACTTTCCCCAACTTCCAGACCCTATTAGACAAAGCTATCGGTCTTGAAAGCAAGCGCAGAGAACTTGGAGACCAGAAACGCAAGTTCCAGAACCAAGGGCAATCTAGCAGCAACACACGTCCCCGCTATAGTGCACCACAAAATCCTCAGTTCCGCTCAGGAGGATATAGTGGGAATTTTCAGCAGAACCAGTCATTCCAGCGCTCAGCTCAGCAGCCCCAGCGCTTCCATCAGCAGACTCCACGTACCCCAATTCAGCAGCAGAGTCGCCCAAACAATACCCCAGGTGCTCCAGTGAGAAACACCGCACCAGTTCAGCCTAATGGATGCTTCAAGTGCGGAGAGTTAGGGCATTATGCCAATAACTGTCCCAAGCGTGGAATGCAAACTCCACAGAAGGGCAATGGTCAGAAGCCTGGGCAGCCATCCTCTCGGATTCGCCTTCGGGAATTCTACTCCTCGGGGCAACAGGGGCTCAACAAAACTTTGTGCGTGGGAAAGTAAACCACGTGACGGTTGAGCGAGCTCGGGAAGCTCCCGAAGTCGTGCTTGGTACGTTCCTTGTCAATTCGAACCGCATCCGTTTTATTCGATTACGGAGCATCACATTCATTTGTTACCCATCAATTTGTGGAAAAATATAGCTTGCCCATGAGTCTTATGAAGGCACCATTACTAGTTAGCTCCCGGGCGGAGAAATGAAAGCCAGACACATATGTCCACGGGTGAACCTTAAACTTAATGAGATAGAATTTCTAGCCGACCTAGTAGTTTTAAAATCTTGGGGAATAGATGTCATACTTGGAATGGATTGGTTGCGCAAGCATGATGGGGTGATTCAGTGTCGCAAGAGATCAGTGGTTTTGACTAGCCCACAAGGAGACGAAATTGAGTTCGAGTGGATAGCTCATCCGAAGAACAAGGAACGATGAATTCAGCAAAGGGCAAATCCTTAGAGGAGATCAAAGTTGTGAACGAGTATCCCGATGTATTTCCGGATGAGTTACCGGGTATGCCGCCGACCGCGACATTGAATTCAGCATTGAACTTTTACCTGGTACTGCTCCTATTTATAAAAGACCATATGGGATGAATGTTAAGGATTTGGCCGAATTAAAGAAACAAATAGATGAGTTGCTTAGTAAAGGTTACATCCGACCTAGTTCGTCACCTTGGGGGTCTCCCATCCTCTTTGTCGATAAGAAAGATGGAACTAGAAGAATGTGCATATATTATCGTCCCCTTAATGATGTTACCATCAAGAATAAGTACCCTTTACCCAGGATTGGAGATTTGTTCGATCAGATGAAAGGTGCTAAAATATTCTCCAAGATCGATCTACGATCCGGGTACCATCAACTGAAAATCCGACTAGAGGACATTCCCAAAACTGCTTTCACATCTAGATATGGCTTATACGAGTTCACGGTTATGCCCTTTGGATTGACAAATGCACCAAAGATACTTCATGTATCCGATGAATAAAGTATTCATGGAGTACCTTGATAGGTTCGTGGTAGTTTTCATCGATGACATTCTGGTGTTCTCCCCAAATGAAGAAGAGCATGAGGGACACCTGAGACTCGTGCTGCAGAAACTACGAGAACATCAGTTATATGCCAAATTTAGCAAATGTGATTTTTGGCTAAAGGAAGTTTCCTTCCTTGGGCATATTATCACAGAGGGTGGAATAGCAGTAGACCCGAGTAAGGTGAAGGCTGTACTAGACTGGAATCCGCCTAAGAATGTGGCTGAGATCAGAAGTTTCCTTGGATTGGCAGGTTATTACCGTCGATTCATCGAAGGATTCTCGAAGATTGTAAAACCTCTCACCTCATTGTTAGAGAAGGGAAAGGAATTTAAGTGGGATGCCAAGTGCGATGATAGTTTTGAGGAACTAAAGAAGAGATTAACCACAGCTCCTGTGTTAATAATGCCAGACATTCACAAGAGCTTTGATGTGTATTGTGACGCTTCACTTCAGGGACTTGGCTGTGTACTAATGCAAGAGGGAAAAGTGATTGCTTATGCTTCTAGGCAATTGAGAAAACATGAGCAAAATTACCCCACTCATGATTTGGAGTTGGCTGCCATTGTGCACGCTCTAAAAATTTGGAGGCAATATATGATCGGAAATAGGTGTCGCATCTTCACTGACCATAAGAGCTTGAAGTACATCTTCACCCAGAAGGATCTAAATCTTAGACAGCGTAGATGGTTGGAATTAATCAAAGACTATGACCTGGACATTCAGTATCATCCCAGCAAGGCAAATGTAGTAGCAGATGCCTTGAGTCGGAAAAAGTCGAGGCAAACGCACCGATAGCTCATGTGATGCCTCAAGAGTTGTGTTGGGAGATGGCACGTCTTAATGCGGGAATCGTCACCCGAGTGAAGCTATGACGTTGGAAGTAGAATCTACACTTGAACAAGAAATCGGGGAAGGGTCAAATGACGGATGAGAAGATTAAGGAGTATGGACGATTGATTGATGCGGCAAGGTTCCAGATTTCAAGAGAGATGACCAAGGAACTATTTGGTTCAGGAATAGAATCTGTGTGCCCGAAATTGATCATCTCCGAGAGACTATACTTAAGGAGGCACATGACTCTGCCTATTCGATCCATCCCGGAAGCACCAAGATGTATCAAGATTTGAAGCAGAAATATTGGTGGTATGGAATGAAAAAGGATGTTGCTGCTTATGTAGCTCTATGTGACATATGCCAGAAGGTAAAAGCAGAATATCAGAGACCGGCAGGTTTGCTTCAACCACCGAAAGTACCGAGTGGAAATGGGAGGAAATAGGCATGGATTTTATTGTGGGATTGCCACGTACCCGTGATGGATATGACTCCATATGGGTCATTGTGGATAGGTTAACCAAGGTTGCTCACTTTATACCTGTCAAAACTACTTACACCGGAGCCAAACTAGCAGAACTGTATATGTCCAGAATTGTATGCTTACATGGAGTTCCAAAGAGGATAGTGTCTGACCGTGGGACACAGTTTACATCACGTTTCTGGGGAAAGCTACATGAATCAATGGATACAAAGCTTAACTTCAGTTCTGCGTATCATCCACAAACGGATGGTCGACCGAAAGGACAAATCAAATCCTAGAGGATATGCTTAGGGCATGTGCTTTAAAGCATGGAGGTAGCTGGGATAAAAGTTTGCCATATGCGAGTTTGCCTACAATAACGGCTACCAAACCGGCCTTAAGATGGCCCCTTTTGAAGCCTTATACGGGAGAAAGTGCGAACACCATTGTGCTGGGATCAAACGGGGGAGAGTCAACTTTTTGGACCAGACATTATAAAAGAAGCTGAAAGACAAGTTGAGATAATTAGGGAAAATCTCAAGGCTGCTCAGTCACGACAAAAGAGTTACGGCGATCCCAAAAGGAGAGAAGTTGTGTTTGAAGTAGGAGATTATGTGTATCTCAGAGTATCACCCATTAGAGGTCTACGAAGATTCAAGATTAGAGGGAAGTTGTCACCACGATTCATTGGACCTTTCAAGATCTTAGAAAGAAAGGGAGAAGTTGCCTATCAATTAGAACTCCCGGCTTGATTGTCGGATGTACATGATGTGTTTCATGTATCTCAGCTCAAGAAGTGTTCAAGTGAGACTAAAGTAGACCACCTACCTTTGGAAGATCTTGATGTGAAAGATGATCTAACCTATAAGGAACACCCTATCAAAATTCTAGACACATCACAAAGAATTACCCGAAGCAAAGTCATTAAAATGTGCAAAGTCCAATGGAGTCACCACTCAGAGGAAGAAGCTACTTGGGAAAGAGAAGATGAGCTTATGGCAGAATTTCCTCAGCTGTTTCCCAATCTTCCTGAATCTCGAGGACGAGATTCTCTTTAAGGGGGTAGGATTTGTAACACCCAAAATTCCATCACTTAAAAAATGCTAGCAACAACTAGAATTTTATTTTCTAAGGATTAATGAATTTGAATAATTAAACTTGCCTTTAAATATATGCAATAATAATTAATTAATTTAGAATTTACCAAGTGATTGTGCATCATGTTGAATGCATGGGTTTTTGATTGATTATGTGGTTTAAAAGTTGGTTTAAAAATTTTGAAAAGATTTTGAGTAAAAGTTTGAAAAGAAATGAGAGAAAGGAATTGAAAAAAAAGAAGAAGAAAAAAAAAACAAAAGACACCCTAACCCATTCCACCCTAACAGCCCAACCCATCCTTTCTTTTTCACCCGCACGGCCCACCAGTCCCAGCCCATCTTTTATTTTTGCGCAGCCCAACAACCAGCCAGCCCACCTTACCCCTCCGGCCCGCTCTCCTCCCTCGCGCCACTGACAGGTGGGGCCCCCTGTCAGGGTCGTCTTCAACCCGCCGCCGGCCGCCCTTTCCCCTGCCCCGCCGGCCGCCGCCCGCCCGGCGCCCCCTCGCCTCCCCGCGCCTCCTCCCCTCCCTCCAAGTGCGCGAGCACCTAACCGCGCCGCCCCAAGCCATCCCCGCCCCTTCCTCTCCCCGGAAACGGCCGCCCCACCGAGCGCCCGGCCATTAATGGCGACCGTCGGTGTGCCGCCGTCCACCGCCTCACTCGCGGCTCCTCCGCTCCCCTCGCCACCTATAAAAGGTCTCCCCCGAGCTCCTCTTCACCCCGCACCGCTCAATCGAGCTTCTCTTCCCCCTCTACACCGTCGCCCCAAGGAACCCGCCGGAGCACCGCGCCTCGCCGCCGATCCGCTCCGCCGCCGCCTCTTCTTCCTCTTCAAGTCGCTCAGTGGTTTCCTCTTCTCCTCCTCTTCATTTTGGTGCATTTCCCTTGCTGTTTAGTGCGCCGTAGCGGTTTTTAGGGCAACTCGCGGCGGCCGGCCGGCGAGCGCCGCCGCCGCTCGGCCGCACCGCCGCCGCTACAGACCTGCCGCCGCCACCCGCTGATCCCCACCGCCCGTCCCTGAGCCAACGGCTCAGATCAGTCCGATCCGCCCGGTCAAACAGAAAGGGTACCGGTCAAACTAGGGTTCGCCGGCAATTTTGCTAAAGAGTCCCTGACCTCTTCGCTATTTACAAGCCGGTCCTCCCACCATATAAAAGCTTAGCAAGTCAGCCCCTGGTTTTTATAGTTTAGCCCCTAGCCTTTCAAAAATATTCAACTGCAGTCCAAAAAGCCCTTTTTGCACCTAGGACCTCTAGATTATATTTGTAATTATGTTTTAGCCCCTGAATTTTTTATAGAAAACCCCTAAGGAATATTTACTTTTACAAAATAGTCCCTGAAATTTGTTTTAATCATAACTTTTCCGTCTTAGCTCCGATTTAGGTGATTTTTGTGTCCACGCGATCGTCTCAACAAGCACATTAGTTTTAGAAGCTTGTATTAGACTTTTAACAATGTTTGATGTACTGTTTTATTTATTGTTTGTTTTTCTTGTGTGATCGTAGAGGACGTGCGTTCGAGTTTGAGCGGGAGCAATCTTTTGAAGAAAGCTGAGCCCCAATTTTTAGGAGAAGAAGGCAAGTGGATTTCCCCCCCTGCATACTCTTTTTGTCCTAATAACTTGCATGTTATCACACTTTAAATTTTAATTGTTATGCATAAATTTTGATGGGAAATGCCTATTAAGGAAATGACTAGATTTTAATCCTTATACCTTGCCTACCTTGTTTTAAATAAATGTTTGGGTAGATAAATGCTTAGATGCTATACTTTGGGAATGGAAGTTATCTTTCAAAATGTTGAATTTAAATGGAATTTGTGTCTATGGAATTTCAAGAACATATAACTTAAAACATGGAGAACCACCCGAGAAAACAGTGCAACCACAGTCCACATGGCTCTGGCTTAGCCAAATAATTAGGAGTGTAAAATATCTAATAGCCCTTGTCGGAAGGAACACGGGGGGCTCCGGGTTGCGGGGGTATAGCCCGGTCCTTTTGGGGTAGTAGCCTTTGCTAAGGTGCGACCACTAGGGAGGGTTATGGTCCGCCCCGATACTGAATGCTTGTCGTGGGATATTGGTGTTTTGCACGCCTTTGTAAAGGCTTCGTAGTGAACCCCTTGCCACTCACCTCGGAAGTGTTTAAGGGCTTTGCAAACCCGGGCGGGGATGGGGAACACGAACTGTGGGTAAAGTGTACAACCTGCGAGTGAAAAGGCGATCGATCAGCCGTGCTCACGGTCAAGAGCGGCTTGGACCCTCACATGATAGTTAACTAGAAATGGATTTCCAATTGTGGTTTACTTATGATTTGGAGGAATAGTCTTGAAAAGCTAAGTTTTGGGGTGGTATATACTTACACTTAGTAAATAGGTGCTCGCTAATAAAATTTGACCAACTTAAAATGCTTACCGCTGAAACCCTAGCCTACCCTTGATAGCTTTTGCATTTTCCCCCACGGGCTGAGTACCAACCATAAGTGTACTCACCCTTGCCATATGTGTTCAGAGGAGGATGCCGGAGCAGAGTTCTTCGACGAGTTCGATGGATTCTGAGGCTCGCGTTGCCCCCAGTCAGGAGCTTGTGAAGTTGGAGACGGTGTTCCATCGTCTAGCTATCGATGTTCGTGTTTAGACCTTCGTGTCTCTCGATGAGTGTAATAAATTTAATAAACCTCTCTATGTACGTTTTGAGCATTGTACTATGATATTACACTCATTTGTCTATCATATGTGTGAAATTGTGGTTATGGCACACGTATGAGATGCATTAGGTTTTCTTCGGAAAACGGGTGTGACAGGTAGCAGCTATGACATTTAGCCCGCTATAGCCGGCTATATCCCGCTAAATGCCGGCTATAGCCCGCTAAACATCATTTTGGCAGCTCCGCCGCTAAATGCCTTAGCCCGCGATTTAAAACCTTGGATCTGATTCACACAAATATTTAGATAAAAGCATACCACTGCATCCATTCACACCACAATATTCTGTTTCTGATGGCACGTGGTGATGCACGTGCATTTTCCTAGTAAATTAGAAAGTGCTAGGGTAAGTAGGAGAACCAGCACCAAGTATAGTTTTTCAAACAAAAGGTGAAAGATCCAGAAACTTAGATTACCCAATGAAGAAAGTGCACCGCATGATTTGTCAAATGATAGGTGGGATTTGTAGGCATTAGGGAAAAAGAATGTGTTACTCTGAGTTTCAGGAGGCACGTTGCGTGGTGTCGACGGAATGCCCTCCGGAAGCAAGTTATTGACACAAATAACGATGATAGTCATGCTACAGTCCCAAGCTTTCCATGTCAAAACTAATGGTGCTGGGTATGCGCATGGAGCGAGGATATATGGAAGCAATGAAATGCATCTCATAGAGACGATATGGGATTGGGAGTCATCCAGGAAGTGAGGATCTGCGTCATGTTCAGTTCATGTAGTTGGCTATTTCCATCGTCAATAGGCAAAAGACAGGATGCAACCATCATAAGTGTGGGCAGATATTCCTGAGTGCAAGAATCAGCAACGAATAGAAGTAACTGGTTCGTTCCTCTTCGGAATTCCATGTGCTGCAAGATCGCAAATGAAGAGCTACAATACTGCAACCATGCAGGTGAAAGAAACTATAGAGTATAGAACGCATGAATGCAGTAATGCAGCTACTTCTTATTATTAGGTTCCATAACAAAAATTGATGGTGGGGAGCACAACATAATAAGGGGTAAACCTGCTTGATTAACATCCAGTAGATGATTATGTAATTCCTTGCTAGTAATCTCTGCAGCAACAGTTCTATCTGTGAGTGTACATTCGGACCAATTAAGTTCTAGATGATTTGGCGGGTGCTGCCTACTCAATGTAATCTCCGGCGTGATAGAGAATGCTGAGGCATGATTGGTTAGTAAACTTACGAAGCAGTCTACTGAAAAACCTGAGAGCTAATATTATTATTTTTATAATCAATGCCGAGTACAAGTCTTTAGCTAGATGCTCTGTTTGTTGCCGATAACATGTAACGGGTGATCTGTAGCCAGTGATGGATGCTTAACTTTTACTATTTACGTGCATGGATGTTAAACTCTATCTATTATTTATGTGTAATACAATTGATTTTGCATCTCTTATGTAAGAAAGTGCTTGCATAAGCATAGCTTCATGGTTAGCTATGTCTCACCCATGCTACCTATTGGGCCACCGAAGCATTAAGAAAGTGTTTTTTTTGTGTCAGCCCGTGGCATCAAAACTTAGCCTTGAGTCCCTGAGACTGACTCCAGCAGCAAAGGGCATCTGCATCTGCAAAAGCATGATATGAAGCAAAGAGAGAGAGAGAGAGAGAGAGGGGAATAGTGTCGGGACCAGAGTCGTGCTCCAGCGGTGCTGCGCATCGCCGTGCCGCATCCAGGCAGACAGTTGGCTCCCGCGGTGCCGAGGAAGCCTTGCCGCTCCTGCCCCTCCGCCGCTTCTCCCCTTGCTACTGCTCCTCCGCCGCTGCTGCCTCGCCCCCGCCGGGCGGACTTGAGCGTCGAGGCAGGAGCGCAAGGAGGGCGCGACGGCGGCGTCCGGGAAGCAGAGGCACAAGCCCGCCCGAAATCGAGCCTTCCCAGGGGAGATGCGAGTCGTCGGCGGCCGGATTTGGTGCGGAGGCAGCTGTCGGCGGTGAAGGCGGCCGACGGGGAAGCAAATGGCGGCCGCCTCAAACTCTCGGAGAATCGAATCCGAGAGGGGCGGGGACGGCCTAGGCGGCGGTGGAGAACCCTAACCCTAGCTCCTCCACCTCCACCTCCACCTCCACCGTCTCTGTCCCGCCCGCCCTCGCGCCGAAGAAGACCACGCAGGAGAAAGCGCTTCAAGCTCGTGCTCAAGTCCGGCCAGCGGCAGGTGGAGCAGCGCGCGTGGAGCAGCAAGGCAAGAGCGTGAGGAGAGAGAGAGAGAGAGAGAGAGAGTAGGGGCGCGAGGAGGCGACGGTTGCCAGGGAGCGATGCGCAACGGAGGAGGAATCCCCCAGGATTGCGGTAGGCAAAGGGGGTATCTTCATTTTGCAGATTGTGTTGAGGCCACTGCTGGAGGGGGAAATAGTACCCTTGGTTGGTCATTTTGAAGATGCAGATGCTTTTGAAGCAACTGCTGGAGTCAGTCTTAGAGGCCAAGGACCAAGGCCAAGTCTAGGCCGGCCCATTCTCGTCTCGGGGTCTGACGTGGGCGGCAGGAAGCTGACGCAGGAGGCATGGTGGAATCGGGACGCAAGTGTTGGCGACCTAACAAGTTGAATTCTAGTCTCTAACATTTTTAGAAGTATAGATAAAGTATAGAGATATACAGACAAGATAGAAATATATGTGCCCTACTCACCTGCAACAATGGAGAGAATCCATCACCTAATCTATTGATGTTGTAGGGAAAATTTTGGTCACTACTGGTAGTGAGGACATTAATGCCGCTAGCTAGGGTACTAATCACGAGTAGGACAAAGCAGCTGTTCTGCACAAGAAGTTATCACCTCACCTGTTTGGTTGCATTGTAGTTCTTCCGACCCTCCTCTCGGGAATATAAGTAGCTGAATCTTTTGATGAGGAGAAAGAACGATGAGCAAGAGGGACAAGATTGCAAAGCAAAAGGATGATAGTCATCCATACACATCCTATCCCACATAGGATTGGGAAGCACTAGGGAATGCGACGTTGGTTTGCAAAGCACCTGCACCTGGAGGATTGTGCTGGTTTGTTCCACTTAGAGAAATCGCTTTACTGATACCGAATTAGACAGCACACACGTGCCAAGTCCTCTTGTGGAGGCAGTGGTTCCTTTCACTGCTGCGAAACCAGTTAGGAACACGTTGGGAAGCATTCCCCGGTATGATGTCTGATGTACAAGCAAATGACCAATAACAGAGCAACACAATTCTCAGTTGAAGTATAGGTTAGTAGCTGCTGTGGATCCAGATTTCAAAATTAGCCAAGCAATTGTGAGATAACTTGTTGATGTGTTAGATTTAGAATACGTGGCTTAACTGATTGATTAACACAACTTAAACTTTTTTGGTGTACCTTATCAATATAGTATCAGTGCTAGAGTTCTTGTCACACCTGATTTCCGGAGAGAAACCAAATGCATCTCATATGTGCGCCAGGTTCAAGTTACACCCATATGATAGACAAAACGAGTGTAATATCATTGACAGTATTAAAAACGTAACAAGGGGTTTAACATCTTATTACACTCATACGAGAGACACGAAGGTCTTTTACATCGGAAAACGATAAGTACACGAAGAGTCTTTGTCTTCCGCTTCCACAGGCACTTGACTGGGGGAGACACATGCCTCGGAACTCCTCAGAGTCGTTGTAGAACTCGTCACCATTGTTCTCTTCTGAATACCAGTTAGCAAGGATGAGTACACTTATGGTTGGTACTCAACAAGTGGGGAAGATGCAAGGCTACCAAGGATAGACTATAGTTTTGCAGCGGTTAGCATTTTAATGTTGGTCAAGTTTTAATTAAAGAACGCCTAATTACTAGGTGTAAGCTTATACCAACCCACCTAAGAAACTTATAAACAACTCAGCTCAAAACTCATCGAACCACGATTTATTCTCATCTTTAAGTTTATTAATCATGTGAGGGTCCAAGCCGCTCATAACTATGAGCATGGCTGATTGATCAGTTTTACACTCTGCAGAGGTTTGCACAATTTATCCATAGCTCACGTAAAAGTTCCGAAGAACTTTGAACCCACCCGTGCGATGCTATCTAGGCATCATACCACATTTCTGAGGTGTGATTGCATCGGGACGCTACAAAACCTTTACAAAGGCATGCAAAAGACTAACGACCCGCATTGTTACAGATCAGGGCGGACAATAACCCTACCTAGTGGTCAGCACCTTAGCAAAGGCTGCTACCCTAAAACGACCGGGCTATACCCTTGCAATCCGGATCCTCCTCTGCTCATTTCGGAAAAGGGCCATCAGATCAATCACACACCTAATTAGTTGGCTAAGGTCACAGCCTTATGAAACTGTGGTTGCACATGTTTTTATGGGTGGTTCTCCATGTTCCGATTAAATCATATGATCTTGTATTACCAAAAGCATCGTCATTAAACATACAAGACTTTCCCATGAAAAACCATTTTTATCCAACCCGAGTTGAGCAACTAGCATATTCTACCCAAAAACATTTATTAAACAGGGTTGATCCAAGGATTGTGGATAAAAAGTCTAGGTAAGTCCACTTGCAATAACATAATAAATATAAACTTAGTTGTCATGCAATTACATAGGTTAAAATAGAATCATGCAGGGGAAAAAGACCACTTGCCTTCCTTGCTCAAACACTGAGGTTCTTCTTCTTCAAACACTTGCTCTAGATCTGATTCAACTGGCTGCTCGCTTGAAACTGAAACGATGTCTACGAGCACACAAGAATACATTCAATAAACAAAACAATGCACCAAGCATGAAAAGCTTAGAGGGAGAACAAGGTTTGGTTCTAGGACCGCGAACACAAGAAACACTCGGAACTGTCGGGATATTTAGATGATCACATACAAGAGCTAGCTATGTGTTTGGTATCTTTTAATTAAGTAAAACACGTGAATAGGTTATTTCAGATAAATACCCTATTTATAATTAAGCTAGTTATATTTGTATTTAAAAGATGAGGTAAGCCTAGTTCAATTTTATTTATAAATATTCAAGTATGATTTGTGCAAATTAAACATTTAATTTCAAAAAAGCATGTAAAAAGCATCTAGGCGTTTATCTTTATATTTCAAGTTATTCTAATCAAATTTTAATTAAAAACACATTTATATTCATTTTAGTTGAATTAACATTTAATTAAGAAAACCCCGGATATAGCCTATGTTACTTTTTAGTAGATAACAAATTGCATAATCATTAATCAAATTAAGTTTGATTATAAAAATCGAGGTATACATCTAATTAACTTTTAATTAGAAGAACTATTTAATTAGTATTAATCATATTAACTTCCTTATGAAAACACGTGTTGACCTCTAATTAGATTTTAAGTAGAAAAGTAGGTGTATTAGGATTTAATCATATTTAATATTTAAATGAATTATAAAACAAAGAACATGTTCAACATTGGTCCTATCACGTAGCTTGAGTTGATATGAACATAATGCAACTTGAACGGTGGAAATAGAGCTAAAACGCAAAAGATACAGCCAAAACAAGGTTCTAAAACTGACAGGCTTGAAAAAACGGTCGCGTGGACACTAAGAACGCTTAAAACAGATAAAATACGGGAAATATATGGCTAAAACTAGGTTCAAGGGCTTTTCTGTGAAGAAACAGGGTTCCAGGAGCTTAACTGCAAGAAACCAGGGGCTAAAACATAAATACGTGTATAAACTGAAGTTCTATAGAGCAAAAGATCAAGTCCAGGATCTCAGGTGGGATTTCCAGAGAGATCAGGGGCTTAACACAGAAGAAACAAGGGTATGTTTAAAAGGGTTTATATAGGTGGAAGGGCATTTTTGTGATATCAGAAAGCTCATAGTTCTTTTTGTAAAATGGCCACGACCACACGTGGGTGGACAGGTATGTGGTCTAAAGCTGTTGACTCATAACCGAGGCCTATCTGGGTCGTCCGCTCAGGATCAGGCGGCGGGCGACGCTCACAGGCGAGCGGGCGGCGGCGGATGCGGCCTGGGGACAACGGCGCACGGCCGAGCGCGACGGCGGGAACACCGGCGAAGCTCGAAAATGAGCTCTCGGGCACGATTTCGAGCACGGTTCGGTGCTACACAAAGAGGAGGAAGCAGTGAATCTATCCAATGGCTTAGGGACGCGGTTCGGGCGGCGGTCGGGGTGTCACGGCCGACGGGGCGGACGACGCATGGCCGTCGAGCGGCGGGAGGTGCTGCGAGTTCAAGAAGCTTGGGAAAATGAGGGGGAGTGGGTTGCTCACAACACGACATCCTTTAGACGAAGGGACGGGCGGCGCAGATGAAGTGGCAGAGGAGATCGACGCCGGCGGGTGCGGTCTAGGTGCTCCGGCGGCAGGTCAGTTCAGTGTAACACCCTAAATTCCACCTTATGAATTAAATTAAAATTTGCTAAGCAACAATTCGTTCTCTTTTAAGGAATATAAGGAGATTGTGTTTTTCGAGGCATTTAA
The DNA here is from genome assembly GCA_947561735.1 of Cenchrus americanus. Taxonomy (NCBI): domain Eukaryota; kingdom Viridiplantae; phylum Streptophyta; class Magnoliopsida; order Poales; family Poaceae; genus Cenchrus; species Cenchrus americanus. The sequence goes on from OX387245.1 coordinate 244,545,566, forward strand.
CCATTTTTCTTATTTAATTAATGAAATATAGGAGTTCCCTGTTGCATGCATGTCGGTGCATTGTTTTGAAGTGTTTGAATTCAAATCCAGATTTGAATTCAATTGTTTTGTTTTCAAAATAGAAATCCATCCCCTTTAGCTCTCTGTGCCCTTACCCATTCCTGGCCCGTGCTTGGTTGAGCCCAGTGCAAGCTAAGTCTGCAGCCGCTCCTTCACTTCTCGGCCCGGTGCGCCACGCCCCCCCCCCCCGCCGCCGCTCTTCGGCACCGCCCAACACCACGGCCGCGACGGTCTTCCGGCCCCGGCCGCAACGCGCGGCCCGCGACCCGGCGGCACACTGCCGGCCGTCACTCACTTCCGGCCCGTTGCGGCCCACGTTCGCGCTCCCGCCGCCGGCCACCGACCCGCGGGGGCCCGACTCGGCCTCCTCCCGCCACCGCACCGGCCCGCGACCGAGCCGGGGTCGAGCTCGGGGCAAACCCCCGACTCGGCGTCCACGCTGCCCCATCCCGGGCCCACGCGCCCGCTTGCCTAGGCGCTCCGCACTATAAAGCCGCCTCCACCCCCTTGGCTGCGTCTCCCGTCGCCAAACCCTAATTTACAATGCCGCCGCCACCGTTGACCCGAGCCACCGCCGCCTCCCGGTCGTCGAGCAAGCGCCCAGGCCTCCGTCGGAAGGTGAGGAAGTCGCTGGTACTGCTTTTCGCCGTCCCCGTGCTCTGAATCGTCGAGACGGGCTCGCCGTCGTCGCGTCGCCGCTCGTCACCGCCCCGCGGCGTTGCGTGCCATCTTCGCTGCACCCCTGTCGACCGCGCTGCCCTAGTTCGCTTTCCCGCGCCGTGCGTGACATTTTGGTGCAACCTGTAGGCCGGACCGTGTAGCGCAACCCTAGATCGACTTCGCGCCGGCGGGCTTGCGGGTCCCGGCGCCGCCGCGCACCGCCGCCGGCCGTGCCGCCGCCCGCTCGCGTGCACGTCTGCACGGCCGTCGGATTCAAATCCGACGGGACGGATCCATCCGTGCCCAGTCCTTACCGGTCAACGCGGTTAAGTCTCCGCGGGTTTTGCAAAAGAACCCTCGCCCTTTCAGGTTTTTGCAAGCCTGCCCTCCCACCATAGAAAGATTCTCTCGGTTAGGTCCTTTTCTTTGCAGTTTAAACCCTAGGTTCTTAAGGTTTTGTGCCCGAGGTCCTAAGCTGCTAGTTTAGTGTTTTAGCCCCTGAGTTTATATATAAAATTATGCTTTAGCCCTTAGATTCTTGCAGTTTAGCCCCTGGAAGTTTAGCTTTCCTGCAGATTAGCCCTGTACCTTGTTTCGGCCGTAGAATATACGTTTTAGCTCCGATTTTAGTGTTCTTTATGTCCACGCGATCATCTTGACAAGTAGATTAGTTTTCTGTTGTTTTTATTTCTGTTTGAGATGATTGGTGTACTATTTCTTATTTGTTTCCATTGTATGCTTGTATGTGAATGTGTGGAGCATAGAATACGAGCAGTTCGGGGACTTCGCTGCTGTTGAAGATTTCCAAGACCCTGAGCAGTTTCCGGAGCTGGTAAAAGGCAAGTCCTTGCTGCATTCCCGTTAATCCTATTACAACATGCATTTTAATTACACCGTTATTTACTATTGCTTTGCATTAATTTAATGGGTCCTATTGCTAAGGTTCGACTAGCTTTGTTATCCTTTGCCTTGATCAACCTAGGTTTACTTTATGTTGGGTAGCACATGCTAGAGCTTTACGTGGTTTCGGGTGGTTTCATGAACACTTATCAATATGGATTTATTTATGTTGTTATTCATGTAATGCAAGAATACTTTATGCCTGTTAATCGGAACATGGAGAACCACCCAGGAAAACAATACAACCACAAGACATATGGCTCTGTCTTGGCTTAATGATTAGAGAACCAGGTGTTAGGTATGCTTTACCTGACAAGGGTTGGGGGCTGACGGTAGATGGCGTATGGACCTGCTCGGGCGTAGGTGTGGGCTTAGCTAAAACACGGTACTCGTCCGGGAGCTTTATACACTGCACTGATCAGGTAACCTAGCGGGCAGCCTGCATCTGGGGATCTTTGTAACGGCCTCGTAGCATCCATATGCAATCACACCTCGATAGTGTGGTATGGTTCCTAACTAGCACCGCATGGTTGGGTCTAAAGTTCTTCGGGACTTTTACGCGACTTATGGGTAAAGATGTACAACCTCTGCAGAGTGTAAAACTGACTAGTTAGCCGTGCCCACGGTCAAGGGCGGCCTGGACCCTCACATAAGTAATTTATGGAAGATGGAACTTTTAATCTTGTGCATTACATTCTATGGATCAGATGCATTTATTATTTGGGTTTGGTATATACTTTCACTTGCTAGTAACAGCTGCTTAATAAAACTTGACCAACTAAAATGCTGACTTGCTTATCAACCATCAGCTTCCACCATAAAGCCTTACATGTTGTTATAGATTTTTCCCATGTTGAGTACGACATGTGCGCATGCTTGTTGTTTCTATATTGCATCTAAACTACCCGACTGCTGCTCAGATGGACGCTTTAAAGATTTGCATGGAGAATTCGATGAGTTCTAGGCGTTTGTTCTCCAGTCAGCTGCCTGTGGAGGACTTCTGCGTGTGTTTACTTTTCCACTGTTAGCTACTCAAACGATTGTTAGTTGAGACATTCGGTCATGTAATAACTGTTTAATACTCTCTTTACGCTTTACACTGTGTTTTGGTATTCACTTAGTCGATGCATGTGTGTAACTTGATCCCGGCGCACATGTATTCCTGCATTCGAATTTGCCCATAAATCCGGGTGTGACAAAGTGGTACTAGCTATGTTGACTGTAGGACATTAACCTAGTTAGAACTGGTCGAAAACTAAGGATTTTATAATAATAGAAGCCACACATAGCTTAGTGTGCTTTATTCTGTTTATTATATCTAATCTTGGTTTAATCTCATCCTTGGTTTGCTTTTGTTATCTAAGCTTGATCTTGTCTCATCTAGTAATCTGCACTTGTCTCATCTATATTAGATGGTTTGCCAACTGATGACCACTCGTTCAGGTGCTTACCACTTTCCAAGGTACCTGGAGGACCAGGACTTCTTCTACGGCTACTCCATGGACAGTGATGAGCACCATGGAGTTTCTGAGGAGGGAAGTGAAGCGAACTCTGCTTCAGGGCAAGCTTCACCACCCGCTTCAGTCATTGAGCTGTCAGATGATGAGCCAGAAGAAAAGCCAGCTGAAGACCAAGAACAAGGATGTGATCCAGATGGCCACGTAGACCCTGAGGACTCTGACCCGGAGGATGGAGGTGCTGATGTTCAACCAGCTCCTAAGAAGTGGGAGGTGGTCGTCTGTCACCATGATGGAGGGCATGCACGCTTTCTGTCCAAGTTGAGAAGGCTGTTCCAGCGTCTTCAACTGCACGTGACTATCGACTACGTTGGGTTAAAGAGGACACACCCTCGTTACCCAACACAGTGGGATGTGTCAGTGCGCATCTTGGAGGATAACCCACAGAAGGGCGGACAGTACGAGGTTACTGTTCACCGTGCTCTAGCCACCAGGGCTACCTTCGCTGCAGGGAGAGATGATGCTGCTAGAAGGGCTTTTTCTGCGTGGTGTCATGATGGGGCTAACCATCTCAATGGCACTGTGTGGGGCGACTTTCCCCGTCGTTGTGCTGGAGCTGTGGGCAGTGTTATTCCAGTGGCTAATGCAAACTTGGAAACACGCTACGCAATGCAAGTGGGACTTGTAGCAGCTCTCAACACCAACCTCGATGACACCATCAGGGAGCTGCAAGACCTCCGTGACCAGCAAGATGCGGACTGGAGGGAAATCAAAAGGCTCAAGGCAGTGATCGCGGGGCAGGATGAGGAAAAAGTGCAGGAAGATGGAGAAAGATGGCCTACAATGTCACCAAGACCCAGGAGGACAAGCTATGGGTCACTTAGATCTCGCATTCAGATCATTTGACCTTAGGTGCTAGCTGTCTTTTATCTTCAGTTTTAGAGTCTGTAATCGTTAGAACGACACGTTGGATCGGTGTGTTAGCTAGTGGTGTGTTTGAGTGCTTGATTTGTGAACATTTGTGAGTTGGATCTTTGTGTGATTACAGTGTGTTGTGGATTAATGCCACAATGACATTGGTTTAGAAGTAAAGCTTGGTTAGTGGGTTTAAGTTCTGTTCCATCCATCTTTTATCTTGCAAATTCGTAATTCTTTATCTATCATAAGGAGTATTGTAGTGCAAAATCTGTTCACGTCACTTCCTGACACAGCAGTAGTGTTTTATTTTTAGCTCGAGCTACAGAATTCCGAATTCAGTAAAACCAGTTGGGTTAGTTCAAAAATTTTATACATGATTTTATTTCAAAAATTCAGAACTATCCAATGTATATTCTGGGAGCTATGGACGAAACACTAAGCCAGCAGAATCTGTCAAATCCTGCTGACACAGCTGACTTCATTATTTTATATCTCGAGTTGTATACCTCTGATTGAGTCAAATCCAGTTGGGTTAGTTCAGTAATTTTATGCATCATATCTCCAGAGAAATTCGTGGTTTTTGGTTCCTAGTACAGGGAGATATCTCTGTTTCTTTACAGCTATCAGAATCTGTCTTAATCTGGAAGCCTGCATTGTTTATCATTTCAGCTTTTCTATCACTATCATAATCTAAATCAGTGCTTCTAACGCTCAGACGGTAAACACCAGGTCCGGATCAGGAGTTGATCAGCCTCCAGTGGCACGCCAAGGACGAGGCAACAGTTCAGGCAGTGCACCGCCACCACCACCAATGGATCCGGTGCAACAGTTCTTCCAGAATCAGCTACAACTCTTGGAGAATCTGACCAACACTGTGGCCAACCTGCAGGCCCAAGTCAACAACCCTCCTCAACCACCACCACAACAGCCGGCGCTCATGAACAAGCACAGGGAGTTCACAAGCCACCGTCTGCCAGTTTTCACCCATGCTGCTGATCCGCTTGATGCTGATGATTGGCCGAAGACTATGGGCAAGGTGCTCACCACCGCTCAGTGTGATGACAAGGAGAAGCACCTGTTTGTTGCAGGCCGACTTCAGGGATCAGCAGGAGCATGGTGGGATGCTTACACTACCACCCATGCTACGCCCGACGCCATCACCTGGCAGGAGTTCACTAAAAACTTCAGGAACCACCACATTCCTGCAGGGGTGATGAGGCTGAAGAAGAAGGAGTTCCTCTCTCTCTCAAGCAGGGGGGAATGTCAGGGGCAGAGTACCGGGACAGGTTCATTGAGCTGTCTCGCTATGCACTAGAGGAGGTAGCTGATGACCCAAAGAAGCAGGAGCCCTTCATGGAGGGGTTGGCTGGACCCTTCGTTACCAGCTGACGTCTCACACCTTTCCATCCTTCCAGCAGCTGTTAGACAAAGCTATTGTCTTGGAGTCCATGCGCAGAGAGCTAGGAAAACTGAAGAGGAAGGCCTTCACTCTAGGAAAGTCCGGGAGCAGCACTCGCCCCCGCTTTACCTTACCGCTGGGAGCCCCATTCCGTCTAGGAGGCCCGACAGGAGGTTATGGCCAGCAGCAGCAACGGTATCAGTACCAGCCACAACAGTATCAGCAGTTCCAGCGCACTCCTCAGCAGTTTCCACGCCCTGGGCCGCAGACTCCACACCCTGCATACCCGCAGCACCGTCCGATGACCCCAGTTGGTACGCCCGTGAGGCCAGTTGCACCTCACACCCCCGCGGGCAACACTTGCTTTAAATGCGGAGAGGTTGGGCATTATGCTAATGCATGTCCTAACAGGCACCCCCCAGGCACCCCTTTGCCGAACCAACAGATGCAGCAGATGAGGAGCGGGAACCAGACCCTGCAGAGCAACAAGGGGCAGCAGAGTCAGGGTCGTGGCAGGTTGAACCATGGAGTACTGAGACCGCTCAGGAGAATCCACAAGTGGTGCTTGGTATGTTCTTTGTGAACTATATCCCCGCATCCATCTTGTTTGATTCTGGAGCATTGCATTCTTTTATATCTGCTCAATTTGTGGCCAAGCATAGTATACCCATGTGTCCCATGAAACAAACCATGCTAGTTAGGTCACCAGGGGGGAAATGAAATCTTTATATATGTGTCCTAATGTTAGTCTAAAGATCATGGGAGCAGACTTCTGGGCAAACCTGATAGTGCTGGAATCAAAGGATCTTGATGTTATTCTGGGTATGGATTGGTTGGGCATGCATGATGCGACGATTCAGTGTGCTAACAGGACAGTTCTTCTTACTGGTCCCAACGGAGAAAAGATTGAGCTTGTGGCTGATCTACCATCAGATGCAGGAGGTTCTGTGCAGCAGTTGGATGGCAAGGCTTTGGAGGACATCAGGGTGGTCTGTGAGTATCCGGATGTGTTTCTAGAGGAGTTACCAAGTATGCCACCTGGCCGTGATGTTGAGTTTGTTATTGATCTATTACCTGGTACTGCTCCTATTTCCAAACGTCCATATAGAATGTCTAGTACTCAATTGATAGAACTTAAGAAACAGATTAAAGAATTGTTAGAAAAGGGGTTTATCCATCCTAGTTCATCACCTTGGGGGGCACCAGTTATCTTTGTAGAGAAGAAGGATGGTACCCGGAGGATGTGTGTGGATTATCGATTGCTTAATGAGGTTACTATCAAGAATAAGTATCCATTATCTTGCATTGAAGACTTGTTTGATCAGATGATAGGTGCAAAGGCGTTCTCCAAGATTGATTTGCGTTCTGGTTATCATCAGATGAAGATCAGATGGTCGGATATTCCTAAAACTGCATTCACCACTTGGTATGGGCTTTATGAGTATACTGTTATGTCCTTTGGGTTGACAAATGCACCTGCCTACTTTATGTATCTGATGAACAAGGTGTTTATGGAGTACTTGAATAAGTTCGTTGTGGTGTTTATTGATGATATTCTGATTTACTCCAAGACTGAGGAGGAACATGAGGAGCATTTGAGATGTGTCTTGCAGAAGTTGAGAGAGCATCAGTTGTATGCCAAGTTCAGTAAGTGTGATTTCTGGCTGAAGGAAGTCTCTTTTCTTGGGCATATTATCACAGATGGAGGTATCTCAGTCGATCCAGAGAATACACTTGACAGTGCTGCATTAGCACACTCCTTTTTTTGTACATTCTAGGTTCAATGTAAATATGTGATCGAGCACGTCTCTCAATTCATTCATAGAATCAGAGGTTAGATTTGTCAGCTTGCCTTGACCTTTTAAGCAAACCAAGGGACGCTTCCGTTTTAGTTTGTCTCTCAATTAACCAACTTGTGAGCCTCTAAAGACAATTTTCGAGTGCAGTGGTATTATTGTTGTGTGGAAAGTGGATCGTGTAATCCAACACATTAGCCAAACATAGGATCATTAAATGTATTTTATGTCTGAATAAATCTATATTATGTGGTGGTTTCTGAAATGTAGTCATTGGTCATCATTTTTAGATATAAGCTGTTGGCATTCTAAAATAATGACATGATGTTTAACTTCACCTCTACTCTTCACATTTGATGTTAGCCTTGACACATGACACATTCAAGGCAGCTTGAGCATTGTAAATGTGCTCCCTATTCAAACTGGCTAGCCTTAACATCAATATGGTAATCACTCCTCTTCAGTACTAACCTTTCTCTTTTCAGTACAAACTGTCACGCCCAGTTTTAAAGGCAAAACCAAATGCATAGATTACATGTGGTCAGGATCAAAATTTGACACATGTAATGACTCAGTGAATACCTAAACACAATGTCAAATTGAAATAGAGTAATATAACATTATCACACGACCAAATGTCATATAAACGAGCCAAAAGCGAGTACTAGTAGCGGAAAAGGACATCTCGATAGGCAGCTGACTCGTGCCACGATCACCTAGAACTCCTCAAAACCTCCAAGTCCGAGCAGCATTCCAGATTGTGTAGATGTAATAAATAAACAACTGTGAGCACATGTTGTACTCAGCAAGGGGAAAACATATATAGCATGCAAGACTTTATAAAGTCAAAGGCTCATGGGTTACTAGCAGTAAGCACTTTTAGTTGGTCAGGTTTTATTAAGCAGCTATTTAATAGCAAATGTAAGTTTATACCATCCCACAATTAATATAGAGCATCAACAACATAAATAATATAACAACAATTTATTTTCCATCTTTCATGTGAGGGTCCAGGCCGCTCATGACCTTGAGCACGGCTAATCGATTAGTTGTACACTCTGCAGAGGTTGTACATTCTTACCCACATGTCACGTAAAAGTTCTAGGAACTTTCAACCTGACCATGTTGTGCAAAAGTAGGCACAATACCCACACTTCCGAGGTGTGATTGCATAGGAACGCTACAAGACCTTTACAAAGACTTCCCTAGTGTGTTCCAGTGCATAAGGTTCTGCGAGTCATAAGTCCAACACTAGAGTCCTTTAATTAATTAGCCAAGACAGAGACATATGTCTTTTGTTTGCACGGTTTTCCTAAGTGGTTCTCCATGTTTCAATTAACACATGTTGTCTTGTAATTAAATTATCACTAGAAAAGTGAACTCGTCCTTGTTGCGTGAGGCTAGGGTCCTTCGTTGATTCAGCAACATCTTCTTTCTGACAGTGTGGAGTATGGAGTGGTGGTTGTAAAGTTTGAGGTTCTTTAATTATGTTTGGTTGTTTTATTAATTTGTGGGAAGTTGAAGGCTTGAAGGCTTTTTTTAAAAAAACTCTAGGGTATACGGGTGGGTTGTATCGAAGTTTGAGTTTTTTTGGAAAATTATGGGCTGCAATTTTTTTCCAGAAGTTTAGAGGCCCATACGTAAAAATTCATAGACAGTGGAGTTTTCGGATGGATTGTTACGAGATTCGAGATCCTTTTTGGGAAGTCATGGACTGCAAATATATTTTTACGAAAGTGTAGGGGTTCGTATGAAAATCCTTGGACCTCGAGCATGATTTTGCTATATGGAAGAGGTTTTCTACAACATGGCCACTACTTGGCTTATTCAGGCCGTCCGCACGCCCGATCCGACGGCCGGTAATTGATGGCGACATGGCTAGCTTCATTGGCCTCGTTATTAGCCAAGAATACTAATAAGAGATAGGAACATAGAGTTAAGTAATGATGTTGTCATTACCATCCGAGTTGAGCATACTAAGCATCATCTACCATCTAGATTAATTAAACCCAGTTACAGGTAGTACTCAAATAAAAACTAGGCATCATCCTTAATAGGACCCATGATATTAATGCAAAGCAATAATTAAATAAAGTGATCAAATGCATGTTATATAGGTGTAAATGGGAATGATCAAGGACACTTGCCTTCCTCAAAATTCCAATGTTTCTCAGAGTCTTCAACCACTTCTTCTTCGAATTCTTCAAACGACACGTTCTCTACGCATCCACACAAAGTACATACAAGCACACGAAGAATAAAAATAAGAAAACATTCACCAAACAATATCAACAGAACCAAACAGTCATAAAACCAACTTCACTTCGGGACGATCGCATGGATATAAAGAATGCTAAAACAAATATATGAATTATGGCTAAAACAAGATAGAAGGCCTTAAATGCAGAGAAAGTAAGCTTCCAGGGTCTAACTGCAACAACCAAAGGCTAAAATCTAATTACTTTGAACTACGCTGGACCTCAGGTACAAAAACAAAAGAGTTCAGGGGCCCTTTGTTTGACCACGACTGGATTGATCTGGGCGATAGACCGCCAGATGAACGGCGGTGTAGCAAACATGGCCTCATATGCCATTAGTTTGAGTTTGATTTTGGTGATTCATGACAACATGATCATTGGGAGTAACCTTATTGTTTTAGCATGTCTTTGTAGACACTTCTATGTCCCAAGGATGCAAGAAAACCACATGCCAAAATGAGAGAATCAAGTTGCACAAGGTTCGCCGGAAGCCTTGGGGCCTAAGTGGCTCACCGGCAATAGTCATCGACCCTCTGGCTTGGTGTGGAGCGGCGAGGACACTTTGTGCGGGGGACGTGGAGACCCCCTTCTTTGGTGGAGAAGCTCCTTATTGGAGGCGGCATCAAGGTGACCAAGAGAGCTTGGCAAGTGACTAAGTGGCTAGCCTTTGTGGCGAGTCATGTGGTGCTCTTGGGATAAATCGCGTGTCAAGAGTTTGCTTCCTCTCATCCCCTTTACGTTTCCACATTTATTCTATTGCAATCTTTGCTTGCCTTTACTTTCCTAGAGTAGTATCATGCTAGGATTGGCTATAGGTTGCAGACCTTGTTTTGGGATGGGAGTTTCACACTAGACCAACCCTAGTTGCACATCTAGTTAGCATGTTTTAGTTTACCTTTGTGCAAAATTAATGAAGCCATAGGTTAAGGTTTTTAGTTGCCTAATTCACCCCCTCCCCCTCTTTGTTTAACGAGCATCTGATTCCTTACAAGTGGTATCAGAGCCGGGACTCACTTCCTTCACAAGGAAATGCCAATTCGATTGGTACATTGTGAAAACCGGCTCATTGGAATGGTTAGGCTTCACCGCCTAGTGAGTTGCTTTATAGAGGAATGAAAGGGGTGGATACCTTAGGTTTGGCTCCACATTTCGATGGCACGGGCTATCCTCGGTGGAAGGTTCTCATGGAGGCCTATCTCCAAGAAAGGGACCTTGATGTTTGGAGAGTCGCCGATGAGGGCATGAAAAATGGTACTAAAAAGGAAAAGCAATTTGATGTGATTGCTAACAGTATCATTTTGTCCTCACTAGATGTAGGCGTTTTCTGTCGTATGGACCTCCCTGGGCCCACTACCTCGGTGGGTGCCTGGACCGACTACTCGGTGGGCCCCTGGGACTACCCGGCTTGTGCTACACGGCACCTGAAGACGTGAAGCACAAGGACTACACAGGAGTAGTACTCGGTTGGGGAGCTGTACATGTTCCGCACCGTATAGAGGACTCCTAGACGTACTCGACTAGTACTCTCTCCCTACTCCGACTTGTAACCCTGCCTCCCGGACTATATAAGGTGAGGCAGGGACCGATCTCTAGCATCCAATCTCATCTCATACAACTCACGGCGCACTATTGCACCATCTTGTAATCGTGCCCAATCAATCTAGAGCTACGCAGCATACAGGACGTAGGGTATTACGCACCTCGCGGCCCGAACCTGTCTAAATTGTGTGCCACGTGTCTCTTCCTCCGAGTTACCGATCTCGGCGAGTCACATTCATCTACTTCGGGTACTCCCCTTAGTAGGTTGCCGGTCTAAAACACCGACAGCTGGCGCGCCAGGTAGGGGCTCTCGCCCGAGACCACATGGCGAACTCGACGGCTCCTGTCTGCTTCAAGCCAACCGTCGCCTTCAACCGCGGCGACACCTTCGTGTTCGACGCTTGGGTTTGCACCGTAGACGGCGCGGGCTCCTTCCAGCGCCGCCTCACCGTGCCGCCCAACCCGAAGACTGGCCTCGTGACGCTTCTGGAAGTCGTCACAGGCGAACTCGCCAGCAAATTCGGCGAAATTTCGCTCTTCAACCACCACGCTGACTTCGAGCTCGAGTCCGCTTCCAACTCGAACTCGACGTCGCCATGGGCCATCGCATGCGAGTCGGGCTGCTCGCCCATCGCGGCGGTCCCCTCACCACGTAAGCGCTCCGCGCGTGGCCCCCGCATCCTCGGCCGGGCCCGCACGGGGGCTCCCCGGTTCGCGCCGGGCTGGCAAGGAGCCCGCACCCGAGTACAGCTCGGACTCCGACGCCATCCCCGATCACGCCCCGGACTTCAACCCCCTCTCCGAGTTCTACTCGAACCCGGACTACGAGTTCGACTTCGGGTCGGACCCTGAGGAACCCGAGTCCGAGGACAACTCCACTGAGCTTCCCCTATCAGGGCCAGCCTCTGGGCTGGTTATAGCGTCCACACCAGCTGGAAGATACGTCTACTGGCCAGACCGCAAGCCCGCTGACCTGATAAAGGGAGGCTCACGCTACGTCGCCTAAATCGACTCGCTACCGTTCCAGGAGGGAACACCCCTAGCTCGGGCTGACTCAAGCACACCAACTGAGGTGGCACCCTCTGAGTCCAGCCTTGGCACCCCTGATCGCCAAGTCTTCATGGCTGGTGGCGACACCCCTGGGCCTTCAGGCACCGCTCAGGACAAGTACCTGGAAGACATCTCCTCCGACGAGCTCTCTGCTGATGCTCCACCGAACGAGACTCCGGCGGACAGAGACGCTCGACGTGAACGTAACCGGAAGCGCAACGAACGCCGTCGGCGCCTCCGCGACAACTTCCCCGTCCGCAACCTTGCGGAAGCTCTCGAGGCGGTCGAGAGCGAGTACACACTACCCCCGAGCCGGCTGCCTCATGTCGATCACAGCGATCGCATGACAGGCTCAGGGCATACGCGCTGGAGAGGTCATCGCCAAGCTTGCTGAAGAAGCCTACTTCATGCGGGTCGACAACAGAGTCAACCAGCCTCCTCCAGCCAGACCCCGCGACAACGAAGCCACAAGTCGCAGCACAAACAACGGTCCCAACCGTACTCGAGCTGAGCTTCCAGCCGAGCCAAACCGCCATCTCTCCAACGCTGGCGGACCTTCACTACGCGACCACAGCAACCGAGAAGTTGTCCCTCACCGCGCTTTGGCCGGCGGGGGCGGCAATGATCCCGACGGCGGCGGCAGCGACGGCGGTAGCTCCAATCACGAGGCCAACAGGAGGATTGGAGGTGGCGGCAGCCGCGGCGGCCGAGGCCACGCGAACAGCCACGCCTCTAGCGCCTCGCAGGGCGGCTACGACGCCCGCCAGAAGATCGAAGAGCTACGGCGGAAGAAGTCGATCACCGCAGCCGAGGGCGACGGCTTCCCCGCCTTCTCACCTCGACTTCGCAACTTGCTCCTCCCCGACAAATTCAAACCTTTGGGATCACCAAGTATGATCCGAAGCAGGATCCCATCCAGTGGCTCAGGTGCTACGCCCTCTCCATCGAGAACGCTGGCGGCAACAGTGACACCAAGTGCCTCTACTTCCCCTTCTGCTTGGACCAAGCACCACTCACTTGGCTCGAGTCACTGGATAAGAACTCGATCGACAAGTGGGACCAGCTGAAGGAGCAGTTCACAAGCAACTTCGCGGGCGCCATGGGCCGATCGGGTACTCGCATGGACCTGGCCATGATCAAGCAGGAACAAGGCGAGACCCTCCGCAAGTACATGCGCCGCTTTTTCGACAAGCGCGCTACCGTCGTCGACGTCACCGACAAGGAGGTCATCGACCTCTTCCAAGACGGCCTCTACCACCGCCGCACCTTCGAAGACTTCGGTCGTCGCCGCCCCAGGTCCATCCCCCACCTCAAGGACATGATCACGTCCTGGGCGGATGAAGAAGACAAGGTCAATGCCAAGTACGACGGCATCCGTGGCAAGACTAAGCAGAACCAGGGCGGCGGCAGCGGCGGCAACGCGAACCAGGGCGGTCGCAACAACAACAACAACAACTACTACTACTACTCGGGTCCCAACCGCAAGCGCAAGACAGACAACACTGTCGCGGCTATCCAGCGCCCTGCGAAAGGGAACTCGAAGAAGAACTCTGGCGGTTTAAGGACCTGCTGAAGGAGAAGTGCCCGTGGCATCCAAACGGCAACCACACCACCGAGCAGTGCTATCAGCTCAGGCACGCACTCAAGGAGACGCCGGAGCTACCGCAACCTCACGACCAAAAGGACAAGAAGAAGAACGGCGACAACAACGACTTCCAGGAGCCTGAGAAGACCGTCAACGTCCTCTTCGGCGGATTGCCCAGCAGGAGAGAGCAGAAGGCTACCCGTCGCGAAGTGATGTCCATTGAGCCAGCGGTCCCGACTCCTCTCAGGTGGTCGGAGGTACCCATCACCTTCTCCCGCACGGATCAATGGACCAGCTTCTCTGAACCAGGGCGGTTCCCCCTCGTCCTGAAGCCAACGATGGCGGGCTCCAAACTCAACAAGGTGCTCATCGACGGCGGAAGTGGGCTCAACGTCCTCTTCACCAAGACCTTGAAGAAAATGAAGCTCGACATCACTCATATGCTCACCAAGAGCAACGTGCCCTTCTACGGCATCGTCCCCGGCAACGCGGCTATTCCACTGGGCTCAGTGGTCCTGCCAGTTACTTTCGGGGCAACTCGGGACAACTATCGTACCGAGTACATCAAGTTCGAGGTCGCGGATTTCGAGACCTCCTACCACGCCATCCTCGGCAGACCGGCTATCGCCAAGTTCATGGCGGTGCCCCACTACACCTACTTGGTACTCAAGATGCCAAGCCCAGCCGGTGTACTCTCCCTCCAAGGAGACATGAAGGTCTCCCACGACTGCGACACAGAAGCTGTGGAGATCGCCTCCACAAATCAAGTACCCAACGCGACTCAAGGCTCGGGGGCTCCGTGCCACATGTCCTTTGGTTTTTTCTCTCTGGATTTTGCGGGATTTTCTTGCCAAGACTTCAGATGGACCCTCGGCCAGAGCCTGCGGCTCAACCTAAGGCTCGAGGGCTACTCCATATGGAGTGCGATTTTGCAATCGCACCTCCATATCGGCTCCGGCTTCAAGACAAGACGGGCATTTTTTGAAGACCTTCGAAGGCAGCACTCAAGGACGCTTGGGACTACTCGAGAAGACTTCAAGATTACTCAAACATCAGCTAGAGTACATTCCAGCCTCGGGATGCTTCGACTACTCTTGAGGACTTTTGACTTGTAGCACTCAGGGACGCTTGAGGACTACTCGTTAAGGCCGTCAAGACTACTTGAAGCTATCCTTCTCGACTACAAAGTACTCGGGGGCTTGTAGTATGGACCTCCCTGGGCCCACTACCTCGGTGGGTGCCAGGACCGACTACTCGGTGGGCCCCTGGGACTACCCGGCTTGCGCTACACGGCACCTGAAGACGTGGTGCACAAGGACTACATAGGATTAGTACTCAGTTGGGGAGCTGTACATGTTCCGCACTGTATAGAGGACTCGTAGACGTACTCGACTAGTACTCTCTCCCTACTCCGACTTGCAACCCTGCCTCCCGGACTATATAAGGCGAGGCAGGGACCGATCTCTAGCATCCAATCTCATCTCATACAACTCACAGCGCACTATTGCACCATCTTGTAATCGTGCCCAATCAATCCAGAGCTACGCAGCATACAGGACGTAGGGTATTACGCACCTCGCGGCCCGAACCTGTCTAAATTGTGTGCCACGTGTCTCTTCCTTCGAGTTACCGATCTCGGCGAGTCACATTCATCTACTTCGGGTACTCCCCTTAGTAGGTTGCCGGTCTAAAACACCGACATTTTCAATAGAGGTTTTACTTGTGAAAATGCTCATGAGCTATGGAAAACCATCAAGGAGCAAAATGAGGGTTCAAAAGAAGTTGCTAATGAACACTGTGGTTGTCTCCTTGAGGAATTCAATAGCTTTAAGCAACTTTCAAATGAAAATGCGGAATCTATGTACTCACGCCTAAATGTGCTTGTTAAAGAGATCAATGCTTTAGGTGTGAAGGACATCACGGACTGGAACATCAACCGCAAGATCCTTCAAAGTCTCCGGAAGCCCGATTATGACTTGGTGAAGGCAATCATCTACGAGGAGAAGCTCGAAGATTTGAAGCCATCTCATATCTTGAGCAAGATCATGGCACATGAGCTTCAACTCATGCCCAAGTCAAAGAAGGCGCCCCAAGAAAAGACCCAAGAACCATCCTCTCCAACTACAAGCCACGCTCTCTCAAGCCAACAAGAGAAGATGTTGAGTAGGATGGCTACTCATGGAAGCTCAAGCGAGGATGACGGTGATGATGGAGATGGTGGAGATTCCTCAAGTGATGAAGAAGTTGAATCCATGGTGGCCGAGTTCGTGAAGAAGATCTTCAAGTATGTGAAGAAAGTCAACATGTACGGCTACAACGTCCACTTGAGAGAAGGGCGTCATCATCTACACATCAAGTTCACCAAGATCGAGCACAAGCCCAAGAAGAAGGTGGTCAAGGAGAGAAGACCAAGGAAAGAATCAACCAATGCCGTCCGAGAGTGGACAAGTGGTGGAGAATCAAGTTCTTCTAGCTCAAGTGATGAATCAAGAAAGAACTTCACCACCCGCTTAATGCAATGTCCTTCATCATCACTACACATGTGCCTTATGGTTAAAGGTATGGAGAGAAATGTAAGTGATGACGAATCCGAGACCACCTCTCTCGATGATCTTGTTGAGCTAGTCCATGAGCAAAAAGGAATGCTTAAGCAACAAGCTAATGAAATTAAAGAACTCAATGCTCTCAATGATCTTAGTGCAACCCTTGCTACAAACTATGAACATTTGTTGTGCATATTCAAATTGCTTAGCAAAGAGTGTGATGAGCTAAAAGCTAAGCTTGAGAGCAATGAGACTAAAACAAGTAATTCCTTTGAGCTTGATGAAACATCTATCCCTTGTGCAATTCCTATCTCCAAGGTAGATGCTTCAACTTCTTGCATTGATTTAATTGATGAATCTTGCTCACCATCTTGCAATGAGAATGTGGTTGTTGAAACATGTGATTGTATCATAGCCAAGAAGAATGACGAGCTCAAGCAAGAATTGAAATGGCTCCGAGAGAGGTTGGCAAACTTGATGGGCAAGGGAAAGAACGATGAAGAACAAGTGGACCTCTCTCAAGACATGAAGAGCAAAGTCCAACCTTCTCAAGATAACCGTGATCCCATGGTGAAGAAGCTTGAGAAGGGTGTAACCGTGACTTGCTACAAGTGTCATGGAGAAGGGCACAAGTTCTACAAATGCCCTCAATTTGTCAAGAAGATGGACAAGGGTGCACAGAAGAAGTTGAAGCCCACCATCAAGAGCTCCCTCATCTACACCAAGCCCAACCGCAAGAACAAGATCAAGAGCAACACCTACGTCATCAAGAAGAAGGCAAATGGCAAGGTGGTTGCACACAAGGTTAGGAAGATGAAGGAGGAGCGGGGTTGGAACCAACCCATTTGGGTGCCCATGGAAGTCATCGTCAACATGAAGGGGCCTCAAATGGTTTGGGTTCCAAAGGCCACTTGAAGGCTTCAAGAGCAGGGACTTGGGAGACTTGGCAAAAGAAGATGAGAAGATTCAATCCTAAAAGCGAAGCTTGCAAAATGGACAAGTGTTGCCCAAGATCCCCGGTTGAGGTAATGGAAACTAGAACCTATCTCATGTATCATTGTAGCACCATTGCCTTGTTTAGGTTGCATTTGTTGTAATGTTTACATATGGTAGGTTGCTTGTGTCATGTGCTAACCCATGAGCAACCTACATGGATTGATTAGTGTGTAGGAAAGCTACACTTGTTCTTTCATGGTGCATATTTTCATATATATCTCTTTGCATCGTGAGCAAGCTATAGGGTTAGCTTCCCTTTTATTGTCATAAACAATGTGCATACATTTGGTTGGTGATTCAAACACTAAATGCACACATTTAGGGGGGACCTCATCCTATGGTCTGGTTATGGGACTAACATTGTTTCAAGCCTATCTTATGTAGTCCCTTGGCGACGCGTTCCAGTGCGGTACTTCATTCAAAGAGAATGCTATTTCACTCTCAATGTGATCTAACATCTCTAAAAGAGTGAAAATAGCAAAACGAGCTTCATGCTATTGAGTCATGTCCTTGCGAGCTTATGATTCCTTATAAGTTCAAAGGCAATGTACTCATACATTCCTAATCCTTGTGGTACCCCAAGTGTCTTCTATGCAAGCTTCTTTCAAGTGGTGTCACCTAGTGATATCATTTCCAAGTGGCTCATCTCAATATGGTGCTAACAAGGTAGAGAGGATCAACCCCCGGAGGTATGCAATGATCAAAAAACTACAAGTGATTTCCACAAGTGGTAATGTAACAAGAACCTACTTGTTTTATCTCTTGTCCTTTAAGCTACCTCCTTGCATGATATGCTCTAAGCTTCATTGTCTCACAAGTCTGTAGTTGTGCATTTGTTTCTCACTACCCTTGTCTTACAAGTGGTATCCTTTTCGTGCACACACTTAGGGGGAGCTTAGTTTGTATCATGCTAGTCTCATGAGCTTGTGATCCACCTTAGTTATTCTCACATGTGGTATCTTCATTGATATCATACATATGGATCATGGTTCATGCAGCTTTATCCCTTGCATTTAACATCTCTCCTTTGAGCTATGTTTGCTAGGTCTTGCTAGTTTCCTTGGACCCTTTTACTTTGGGACTTTTTGGAGATTTTATTCCAAAGGGGGAGAATGTGAGACCAAAACAAGTTAGTGGTTTAAGCAAGCTAGTGGTTTCAAGGATATGAGACCAAAGGGGGAGAATGTGAGATCAAAAAGGGGGAAGTTTGATCTAGGGGAGTTTGCATGATGGTAAGCATCCAAGCAAGTGTAAGTGGTTCTAATTCTATCAATTTTTGCAAATTTATGCTAGCTTTGGTTGTGTTGTCATAAATCACCAAAAAGAGGGAGATTGTAGCGAACATGGCCTCATATGCCATTACTTCGAGTTTGATTTTGGTGATTCATGACAACATGATCATTGGGACTAACCTTATTGTTTTAGAATGTCTTTGTAGACACTTCTAGGTCCCAAGGATGCAAGAAAACCACATGCCAAAATGAGAGAATCAAGGGTCAAAACCGAGCAAGAAAAGGAAAAGAATAGACACCGTCAGATGAACCGACGGTCCCACAATTGCAAGCGTAGGTGCAATCGTCGGACGAGTTGGTACACAGGGCGAAACCCTAGGTACCGTCGGATGAACCGATGGTCCATTTCCTAGTAGCGTCGGACGAGTTGTAGAGGAAGACCAGCAAAGACAGAAGCACCGGATGATCCGACGGTCTGAGCGAGGACACAGTCGGTCTATCCGACGCTCAGTTTGAATCAAGACAGAGACGCGCCAAGATGAAGTCTTCAGCACCGGATGATCTGACGCCTTGGTCAAGGGGAAGCGTCGTTCTATCCGACGGTCGTGTGGAAGCTAACAGAAACGACTTAGTCGCGAGGTCTTCAGCACCGGATGATCCGACGGACCGTCGGTGTATAGCGTCGGAGCAGTTGTGTCAACGGTCATGTGCGGTGGAGGCAACGGCTAGTAGCACCGGACAAACCGACGCCCGGAAAAATATAGCGTCGGATCATCCGACGGTACTACTTTCAGCAGCTTTTAGCCAACGGCTAGTTTGATGCCTTGGCTATTTATACCCCCTCCACTCACCCATTTGAGGTTGCTGGATAGTGTGGAAGTGCAGAAGAGTTCAAGACACATTGAAGATCATATCCAATCCATCCAAGTGCTTAATTGCTCATCCTTAGACTTGCATATGCTTTGTGAATGTGCTTAGTGCTAGGCTTAGCTTAGAGCTGAGTGAGTGCAAGGTTGTGCCAACCTTGTCAGGTGATTCTTGAGTCAATCAAGTTGTACAAGGTTCGCCGGAAGCCTTACAGCCTAAGTGGCTCACCGGCAATCGTCATCGACCCTCCGGCTTGGTGTGGAGCGGCCAGGACACTTTGTGCGGGGGACGTGGAGACCACCTTCCTTGGTGGAGAAGCTCCTTAGTGGAGGCGGCATCAAGGTGACCAAGAGAGCTTGGCAAGTGACTAAGTGGCTGGCCTTTATGGCGAGTCATGTGGTGCTCTTGGGAGAGACTTGGTGACCGGGAAGCAATACTCTTGTGTGAGTGCTTCAACAACGTGGACTAGAGGTGGCTTAGTGCCTACCTATACCATGGGATAAATCGAGTGTCAAGAGTTTGCTTCCTCTCATCCCCTTTACGTTTCCGCATTTATTCTATTGCAATTTTTGATTGCCTTTACTTTCCTAGAGTAGTATCATGCTAGTATTGGCTATAGGTTGCAAACCTTGTTTTGGGATGGGAGTTTCACACTAGAACAACCTTAGTTGCACATGTAGTTAGCATGTTCTCACTACCGGATTCGAGGTCTTCACCGAGAGTGGGATTCCTCTCGGCGAAGGACCCTTTCCTCTCACTGAAGCCTTCACCGAGAGTTTGCTCTCGGTGAAGGCCTCTCGGCGGACACTGTACCGGCGAAGGACCCTTCGCCGAGAGCATGGGTGGACCCTCTCGGCGGATATGCGCCGAGAGGCCACAATTGCTCTCGGCGAAGCTTATTTTTGAAAATAAAAAAAAGGCGCAGGGGGGCACCGCAGCCCCCACCACCCGCCCACCGCCGGCCACCGCCGGCCACCGCCGCCGCACGCCACCGCCGGCCACCGCCTAGCCATCACCGCCGCACGCCACCGCTTGGCCGTCGCCGCCGCACGCCACCGCCGCACACCGGCGCGCGGTCGTCGCCGCCGCATGCCGCCGCACGCCACCGCCCGGCCGGCCGCCGCCGCACGCCACCGCCGTCCACCGCCCGGCCGTCGCCGTCGCACGCCTCCGCCCCGGCCGTCGCCGCCGCACACCACCTACGCCGCCGCACACACGCACACACATACACGCACGGACACACACACACACGCACCTAGATCCTCCGCCGGGAGCCTACCACCGTCGGGTCGTCGAGGTGCGCCGCCACCACCGACGGGTCGTCGAGGCACGCGGCGGCCGGATCCGCCGCCACCGCGCCTCGCCCCCACCGCCACTCCTCACCACGAGGTGAGGGGCGAGCGAAGGGGGGGAGGAGGGGGGCGACGTGGCTGCGCCGGCGAGCGTGCGGATGGGGGAGGAGGGGGGACGGCGAGGGGCGCGCGCGGCGGGGGAGCGGAGGGGGGGAGGAGGGGGGCGGCGATGGGACACCACGTCGGCGAGGCCGCGCCGGCGGGATCGGGAGGGGGGGGGGGGGGGGCGGCGGCGCCGAAATGGGGAGGGGAGGGGGCTAGGGTTGCGGGTGGGGGGGATGCGGTGCCCCTTATATACAATGTGGCTCTTGGGCCAGATGGGCCGGCGGGAAGTGGGCCGGCTGGAAGTGGCCTGAGGCCAAAGCGGCTTCGCCGAGAGCCCAATAAATGGCTCTCGGCGAAGATTTTTTTTGCAAATGCATTTATTTACTCAAAAAATAGCAAATAAATTCAAAAAATCTCAAAAACTTAACATGACACTACATATGTTGTGTATTTCTTCTAAAAAACTTGTTGTGGTCAAACTCAAATTTAAATTTCTCTAATGTATCAAACCTAGTGACATTAGTTCAAATTCTCTAAAACTTCTCGTGAGATGTTCCGGTTTGTAAACAACGTGCGTGTCAAAGTGCTCAAAATGTTCTCAACTTTTTACCACAACCTCGACATATGATATAATGAGGGCTCGACAAAATTTGTGATTTTCAAACTTCATTTGAATTTTATATAATTTTAAAACCTTTCTGCGACACGATCTTCATCATGATCAGAGGAAATAATGTTTGAAATTTAGTTTTATTTCGTGTACATGGTCTTAGAGATGTCTCATGAGCATGAATCTCATTTTTCCAACAACTTTACTCTATGATTTCATGCACTTGCAGTTCATATCAGACGCCTTCGATAAAATTACCAAGAATGAAGTAAAATTTTTAAATATAGCAAACAAACATAAATTTGCGTCAAATTTGAACATATCCTTTCACTACAAGAAACTATTTAATATGTGACGTAACCATTCTGTTGCGGATTAAATAAAATTCGTTGCAAATCAGCATCCGCGACGATTTACATTTTCGTGGTGGAATGAGCGTCATTGATTAAATCTCTCGACATTCCCTTAATAAACGTCGCGATCCGTGATGTATCTGAATTGTCACGGAGCAGCCCGAGGCCCATGCAGCCCAACCCATGGCTCACTATCCGTGACAAAATAAAATCGTCACGGATTGCTACGGACTCATGTGACATGGCTGCTGACTTGGATGCCACCTGGATGCCGACGTGGCGTGCCACCTGGCTGCCGACGTGGCGTGCCACCTGGCTGCCGACGTGGCGTGCCACCTGGCAGCCGACGTGGCGTGCCACATGGCTGCTGACTCGGATGGTTTTGATGACATGGACAATGACGCAGTTTGCCACATGGCTGCTGACGTGGCAGCTGACCTGGACGACCGGAATGACGTGGACAATGACGTGGCGTGATGACGTGGAATTTTTAGGACCCTTGTGTGACAGGCTTATTCTAGCAGTGGGCCACATTTCGGCCCAGAATTTCAGCCTGCTAAAAATCAATTCAGCCCACGAAAAATACCCATCACATTTAACCAAATTTTTCATACAGAATTCAGCCAGATACAATCAAATTCAGCCCATAAGACAATCACATATTTTTCTGTAATTTAACATTTGTATCTTTTCCAGTCTCATTTTGCATCACAACACAAATCTGTTGCAAAGTTTGCATCAGCAGCATCTATACAACAGGTCCTCATCAGCATCTATTCAGCGGCAAAAATGAAGCTCCACAAACAGAAGTATGATCCAACAAAAAACTCTATATAGCAGCCACATTTTCCATCAGAAGCAAGGCAAGGCCAACAAAAAAGACATGCAAAAAAGACATGCGGTGTCGCCGAGAGCATCGAGTTGTACATCACACCATGAGCCAACAACTTCTTACCATGAGCCACCACAGGGTCACCAGGATGTGAACCTCGAAACCAAAAGAATAAGACAGTTAACTTGCAGTGCTAACAAGACAAAAACAATATTATGTAGCTATTAGCATGCCAGATTGTTTAGAAAAAAACATATAGAACCATTCCTACAATATAGAACCACTGAACCACAAATACACAAATATTAGAAAAACTAGGTGGAATAGATGTGCCTAAATATCTAAATCACAAATCCACATCATGTATCATGTTAGTATTAACAAGCTAACAAGTAACATAATCTTCTAGAGAGCTAACATGCTCGCATGCTGTGTGCATCCATCAAGGGTAAACAAGGATCCAAATCCATGCAAGGACAAGCAAAGGGCAACATATGGCAATCCAACTAGCAAAACAACATATTCTTGGTTCCAGGAAAATATAACATACCCTGATGCCTGACCAAGCAAACGTTCAAGTTTTGTTTCCAAAGCAGCTTGCTTCTTCTCCATATCCTCCTTGTCCCTTATCCTTGCCTGTTCCATTTCCTGCAGTTGCCTTTACAAAACTTCAATTTCGACACGCTGACTGCTCACAACAGATCGAAGGTCACCATTGGCCCTTATCTCCACTTCTAGTCGTGCTTGAACACTCTTTGCACTAGATCTTGGTTTCCCAGACACGATCCCCGCATCCTGAAGGAATGTATTGTTTTTGCACTTTTCATTGAAGACATCAGCTACAACCTGAGTTGCAGGCCTTGGTTCTTCACCTTCAATTGGTGCTGCCGCCAACCGATTCTCCATTTCAATCTTGCAAGACATCAGCAAATAACATTTGTAACTTAGAACAATTTAAAATAAGCAACTGAAAACATCATGCATAGGAGAACAAACTTACAATGGCAGATTGTACATTAGGCATGTAGCCCTTCTTCCTCTTGCTGAAGTGAGTCAGCTTGAACAAACCAAACCCATCCAATTCATTACCCTCATTCTCACCTGCCTGAAAAGAATGTGCAGCAAGAAACTTCATATTTGTGCAGCAAGAAACTTAAGGTTTGTGCATCAAGAAACTTCATGTGTGCAGCAACGAACTTTGTATTTGTGCAGCATGAAATTAAACATAATTGATTTGCTAAAACCTAACAGAATAGCATGTTAACTTGAACAAAACTGGTTTTCAATTGTTGCAAATAACCATGGCTAACTTACCAGTTTCTCTACAAAAACTGGATAGCTACATGATCCAGTTGTACCAGGGAATTTGACCAAATCCCGGTTGTCTTTGTTATTTTGACAACTCGCCTACATCATATAAAGAACAAAAGGTAGACAAGTGCCAAAGTAGGAAGTACAAGGCAATAGTTGGTTTTTTGTACCATTTTTTCACGTTTCTTCCATGCTTCCACAAGGTGAAGCCACTCATCATCACTTGTCGGCGGGTTCATTGGAGAAGTCCTCGTGACCAAATGAAGTGGGAAAGGATCAAAAAATTTTTCCTTCAGCCTATGTCGTTGTTGGCGAACTGCAGTTTTCATCATCTCAACACAATCCTTTCTAATTGTAGCATCATCAGTGTTGATGTCAAACTTGGCCTATCCAGATGGAACACGTATGAGAACTATAATATTTGAAAAAAGAAATAGCTTGCAGGACATTTAACTTCAGCTTATCAATTGTTTTCAGATAAGATAAATATCAAACAGTACACAGTTGTCGTCAGCTTATCAGTTATCATGTCTAAAAACAGTCATGTCATGAACAGAAACAACTCAAAAGTTGTGTATAAGTAGCAGCCACAAAATGAGTACCATTTCACTAATTTAACATAGTTGTAAACTAAAAGTCATGCCATGATTCCTACCACATTTGGTAGCAGATTCGGAAAGTTTAGAGAATAACTTACACGAAGGCATCCCAGAAAAGCTTCAATCAATGCAGGTCTTTTCTTGTACTCCTTCCAATGCAACAACACAAGCACATGGTTTCTAACTGCAATATTGCATTCAGTGGCAAACTTGGCAGCAATGATAGGTGTGAGGGGCCTGATGCTTCCTTCAGGTATAATGATGGGTAGCTTGCCACAGCGAGATCTGTTTATCCTCTGGAGGCCATGCCCCATGTTAGCTCCTCGATTCCAAGGCACCTCTACTCCTTGTAATAAATGATCAATGAAATTGCTATTAGCGTGCAACAACATAACCAGCAATGTGATATGTAACATGACAAATAATGAACAACCACCTTCAATGTTATCCTCGTCACCATCATTCTGGGGAATGCCATCAGCTCCATCATCTAGTAAGAAGATGTAAGTTAGCATTCATCACAAATCAAAGGTTAGCATGAGTGGTAAACACATGGAACTAGAAAGAACCACCTTCGCTGGCCATATGAGTGAGATTGTGAGACTGAGAAATGGCATCAGTTGCATCATCTAAAGAGATGTAGCAAGTTAGATTGCATTAATCATGTAAACAAATGTTACAGAATGATAGAAGAACCATGGTACTCACCATGAGCAGCAACTGGCACATGAAGCTCACTTAGTTCAGCAGCAAATGGCACATGATCACTTGGTTGGACAGCTGCCACACGGTCACTGTTGACGGTGAAAATCCGTCAACCTAGCCATGAGTTTACCTTCGGTGTTGGCATGACTTTTGTATCTTATTCATTGGTACTAACCCCCGTGGTATAACAAGTTCACTTGTGCATGTCGGTTTTGGAGTTAAGTGTTTACGCAGGGTTTTAACGTTGAAAGCAAGACTTCCGGGATAAGTTCATTAAGCACCTCATGACAAGACCTTAAAGCCCGATACAAGTCAAGCAATGAAGTGAACATGACTCCAAGAGCCCAAGGACCAAGCCCGAGAAGATGATAAACTCCGAGGACTGAACCAGAAAAGTGCTGAATCTTGCAAGACAAGGAGTTGAGTCCAATTCGGAGAGAAACCGACGTCAAGGGCCCACATGCAAAAGGGGAGAACATCTAGAAGACGTGGGAAGCAACACCGGGCGAAGCAGGCCACAAGATGGGCCGAATTGGGCCCAGGCCGGCCGGCCCAGCCCTTTTCGGGGCCCAATCGGCCTCCCCTTTGACCTAATTGCTTCTCAGGCTATAAATAGCCCCCCGACCGAGAGCCACGCGAACCGAAGTCGTAATCCGCCGCCGAGGAGCAGAGAAGCTTGAGGGACACCATCTCGGAGATGAGGGTCGTGCTAGTTGTCTAGGGTCTCCCTAGCCGACGTGGGAACCTTGCATGGAAGACCACGTCGGAGCTCCGGAGCGAGGATCAAGATCGAGGTAGGATCCCGGTGGTGATCTTGTTCATGTAATCATTCATGGTGAAGTTTGTAAGTGAATCCGATTTCTAGCGATCAAGTGCCTTCTCGATGATTTTGTTTTCTTCTTGGTTTTGCTTCTTCTACGATCTAGTCTGCAGCTAGATTACTTAGGGTGCTCTTGTAGCCGCGGTGGCTAGAGGTGCATACCGGACCGGCCAAGTGATTTCAACTTGTTCTATCGAACTCGCCCTAGACTACCCGCATGAATAGGGATACGTTGTGACAGAACGGGGGTTCCGAAAGGCGGGCGTTTTCGGAGTCGGATGGAAGGCCACGATTTAAAGATGCTTTTAATGAGATTCGCTTTTCTATCTTCGTCTATATTGTTTGGAGCTACAACATAAGCATGATCTAGATTCTCTAGATTGGTTATCTCTTGCTTTCTCTTGCTACCTCTTTAGTAGATTAGATTAGATTCGTTTTCTTTATGAGTTAGTAGATTAGATGCAACTTAGTTCTTCAATAGATAGCTTTACCTTGCTTTACTAGATTGAATCCTTGCGTTGCACATTGTTCCACGGATTCGATACCTTGGGTTCACCACTCGAGGGAAGAAGGGTCCCTTGACTACGACGGGAGACTTGTCCGCTTGCAAGTCATAAATGAACTTTGATACAACTATTAACCGTCAACAAGCCCCTTTTTCTGGCGCCGTTGCCGGGGAACAAGCAATCAAGATCCGATCTAGTATCGCTTATCTTTCAGTTTTTCTTTTGATTTTCTTTTGCATCTCTTATGTTTGATCATCCTCAAAACGGAAAAAATATCAATCTAATCTAGTTTTGATTAACCCTAATTTTTCTTTTGTTAGATTTTTGTTTTATCACTAACCCTAACCGGAGATGGTTGGCTACCTCTCCAAGAAACCCAAACTTTTTTGTGGATGATCCAGGAAAACTTTACAGGCAAAGGTGACGTGCAACACAAGCTAAAGGGTTGGAAACCCTAGATCCAAAGTCGAAGGACCGTCAAAATCTCCAAGGGAATCACCACCTCCAAGTCCAAAGGAAGATCAACCTCAACCACCGGAGCGCTACGCACCCCGGACATCGTTGATCTACCTATCATAAACCTTCAAGACGCCGGGAGGCCGTTCAAGATCAAGGTCTCAACTATCCGCATGACGACTGCGAGAGCTGAATGCATACGAGCCGGATTCCTTGAGTGGCATATCGGTTCACTTAAGAGGAGGATGGAGAAGATAGAGATGGAGAAAGAAGCTCAACACCTAAAGGCCGCCAAAGCAAGATCCACATGCAAGGAGTGTGAAGTGTTCATCGTGATGAAGATGCTAGACGCAAGTGGGACAACTTGCCGAGCGCCCGATGGGTAACAAAGAAGAATATCCGAGACAACTCCAAGGTCCTAAGACGGCGAAGGCTACTCAAACTCATTTGGGAGAGATGGAGGATCACACTAAGGAGACCATGAAGATCACAACCGAAGACCGGAGTTCGAGAAGCCGAGCCACAAGGAAGATGTTGCATCCGTCAAGACCAAAGGACAAAGCCAGCCTGTGAAGACCAAAAAAAAATGACTAAGCCAAAGTGGGTACCCAAGATTGCAACGCCCGCAAAGAGCGTTGATCCGGAGTAATCAAGTGAAGAAGTCTAGCCATGGACTATAAAAGAAGCGCTAGGCGGGAGGCAACCCGTTTCGTCAAGTCAAGAATAAGCTACCGGGAGGACAACCCGATTCCAGGTTTTTCAAGTCTTTTTAAATTTAATTCAGTTTTGAATTTTACTATGCAAAACCTTAGACTTAGAATGGTTGAACAATATTAGAGACATAACTCTTGGTTGAATATTTTGCTTGATCATAAACCCTTTACATGAACCATCCTATGTGATTGTTTGCTTCTTTTTCGAGAAACCACAACCAAAAAAAATTCAGAACCTAACTCAACCCTTCACCCTCATTATGGTGCTGTGGTTGACTTGTTTTTCACGCTAAAAACACTCGAGTAGAGCCACGACTTGTATCTAGATGTTAATTAAATTTCAGCACGTGGTAGGACTCGCGTGAACCTAGAAACTTGATTTTTGGTTGGTTTAAAAATCCATATCCTTGGTTTCTCTAAGATTAGAATTTTTCTAAGCCTCACTTAATTTTATTCCATTCAAAATCTCTTTCATCTAATCAAAATTAGGACCTAAACCTATGCCCCCATGATCAAGCCGGGAAAAGCTTGCTCTCAACTAATGAAGGCAAACTATACCGGTGAGACCGAAATCGACGTAGTCGTAAAATATTTTCGACTTACATTTGTTTTTAATGGTTTAAAAACTTCTCTAAATTTATGCTTGAGCTCTTGCATGGCTCTGAAAAATATTTTTAAATTTCGAAATTAGAGGAGTGCTTAGCCTTAAACACACTTAAAGGGAGGCAATCTAGTTAACCTAACCATGCATGCACCATGATACATCACGGGATGCCCCTCCAACATATTTAAAGCACATGCAAAGTACAAGCATGGGGGGCAGCCGAGGCTTTGTTTTGTATGAATATCATGGATTCGTGTGAGGCAAGGGAGTATGGAAGTGAGTCAAAGCGAAAACATCAAGTGGAAGGAGCAATAACGCAAGCGAAGGAGTGGACGGGAACGTTTGGAAGGTGTACGCGATCACGAAGCAACATGAATGCACTAGAGAAGAACCGAGCCAAGAGGAGGAGAGAGGTAAGTCTTTCATCCAACTCTTTGTTCGTGTGCTCTAGTTTGTAGGCCGGAATCACCTTAGACTTAGCCATCCACCGCGTTTGTTTCGTGCAACAAATCACATCCTTAATCCACTCAAAGTCCAGACTCCAAAATAATATTTGTGTACCTTGTTACCGGGTGAAAACCCCAGATATATATTTGTGAGGGAGAGTGCTGCAATCATGGAAGAAAACTACAAGCCTTTTCACTGAAGAAAAAGGGATCATCGTCGTCTAAGCCATCAACCTCTTCGAGGAGGCACTCGGTTTCCGAGTCTCCTCAGAGCATGGAGGAGGACACGGCACCACCAAGGAGGAACTACACTCTTCTCCTCGGTGGCATGAGGGCTACACGAAACTCGTTCATGAGGTTCACCAAACCTCGAGGACATATGGAGGAGCCGCCCGTCCAACCTCACCACTTGACACGATCATCCGCTCCACCTCCATGTGCTCCGTGGTATTCCAATGGGTTTGTCATCACGACGGAGGAGGAGAAGAAGAAGCTAGCTCGCCTTGAGTAGAGGCTTGTAGCGAACGTCGACATCGACGACCAAGCTCTCCACATATTGGGTTTCATACGGGACACCGGTGCAATTCTCTAACGGAGTGTCGGCAAACACCCACAAGGAATTCGCCTAGGAAATTCTCATGACCATGGCGCATACCCTTGATGAAGGAGTGCTGAGTCTCTCATTCCGTTGGAGGGAGCCCACAAGTGGAGAAGAAGGAAGACACCGTCGGAAGGGTAACCTTGATCAATGATGCTATTTATAGCACCTTGATGGGGTAATCTCCTTTCATCCATGGGTTGCAATCGATCTTGAGATGTAATCACACTTTGTTGGATTATCTATCTATCATCTTGTGTTGGAAATACTTTAATGCTTAAGGTTAGCTACCATGCCGTAAAGGGAGTAAGGGCTCTATCCTTCCTTGGATCCATTCAACACAATCCCCGATAGATTAGATTGGCTTTCATGTTCGAAACGATTACATGTTCTAGTATCATAGACCCATGGGCGAGTGTCCCCTATTTTCAAAAGGGAGCTCCGGAACAAGTATGTGCATGAAGGCACATGGGAAGGCTTTTGGAGTATGATCACGGGAAGAGACCATCAACGAAAAAAATACTATCCGGAACCCATTATCCAAGTGTGTCACTTTTGTGCAAGTGGATTTTTGGGAGAACAAGAGAGACAAAGATAACCAACACGGAGTTGAATTGGCTTTACTCGGCTTTGATTTACTCGCAGCCAATCAACCCTACTCACCTATGATCAACCGGTGGTGTTGTGAGCAACATCGGATTCGGGAGATCGGGTTGTTACCTCTCCATGTTGACTATTTCTTTAAAACCGGGTATTACAAGGAACCCAAATCATCTCCTACCCGGGACTTCCCCAGGAATATATGAAGAAATGAAAATATAAGAGTGAAGATGAGAGAGGAGGCTTCCAAGTGGCCTAGGTGAATTTACCCCTTCCGGATTGAAGATTAAGACTTTTTCTTGAGGGGAAGAAGATCGATTAGAGGAAGGACATCTTGTGCCGGCGAAGAGAAAAAAGAATAATAGAGAAGGATTAGGAGAAGGTTTTTCCACGACCCAAGAAGGAGGTGCACAACAAAAATTATGTCCCACCATTGGGAGGAACCCCGGCACCGCCGAGTTACTACGGTGGTGTACCAATGCAAGCATGGGGGAGTGGTGCAGCCATACCCCCACCATTTTTGCGGTGCCCAACGTAGCCTTTGCGGAGCCATTTGCACACTTTCCTCAACCACAAAAAAATGTGGCCACCATTGGAGGATACGCTGCAAGGAACATGCAAATTATTGCAGCCATCCAAACCAATGCAAACCAAATGGGTGAAGGAAATGCAAACATCGCTTATGAGCTTTGACACCTTCACCTAATACCATCGGACAATTCATAGGAGGAGAGGCGCATTCCTATTACAAGTAAGGGTACAACAACCAAGACTATCAATATCAACCACCGGCGGAATATTAGAGAGAGGAGGAGCTTTAGTTATCTTTCCTTTACCCACTTTTCTTTAATTTTCAGCTTGTTTGCGCCTATGTATGCGTAGTATTTTCAGTTTTACTTTAATTTTTAGTGTTAGTTTAATTTTTCAGCTTGTGTCTTAGTGTTTATTTTCATCATGAATAATGTCACCACTAAGTTTTTACCTTTGGTAAAGTTACAAAGTTTGTGCCATGATGATATATGATTATAATTGCCGCTTTGTTTATCTTTGTAATTGATTTATGCATGTTTAACCTAGTGCTCTCTTAAAAATACAAATCTGAAATTATCTAAATGCTAGCTTAATCTTCAGCGGAGGTTATGATTAAAATAAAGACCCATAGTGTTTTATGTGCTCTCAAGTTATGAATAGATTAAAGATGTCTTTTATGCTCAAAAATATCGCTAACCTCATCACAAATATCACTTGTGTGTTGCTCAACCTATCCAAAGCCTTATATATATTTGAGTGCATAAACTTTAGTGTACAAGATTTATTCTTGAGTGAGTTATTGCAGGCCATGATTTCTTTGGCCCGAGACTAAGAAGCTGGTCATTCCATTTTTGCGTATCTATCTTTTTGCTAGCCTTTTATCCGTGCATTGTGTATCCCCGCATCGGAGATCTCACAAACCTCGCCGGATATCCACCCTTAAACCAAATATCATCTTTTGTGATTACCTCCTTGACCACAACCTATTGTTGAGAATGGATCATCAATTCAAGGAAGATCGCAAGACGGTGCCAACATTGAAGATTTCAAGTATCTCTCCAAGGAAAAATACTCCGGTACCTACCTTATTTTTCGCCTCTTTGCTCGAGACGAGCAACGTCTAAGCATGGGGGAGGAGGTAGGTACGGTGCAGTTTTAGAGTTAAAAGGGGAATATTTAAAAAAATGATGAAAGAAAAAATCCGGCGACGATATAATGAATGAAAGAAAGAAAGAAAGAAAGAAAGAAAGAAAGAAAGAAAGAAAGAAAGAAAGAAAGAAAGAAAGAAAGAAAAGAATGAGAAATATGAGAAAGAGAAAAAAAATATATGCGTAAAGTAAACTCCCCGGTTCTCTAAGAGTGCATTCAAGGCTTCAAGTTAAAAAGATCCATTCTCATTTTCCAACCATGTGCAATCCGATAACGAGGACTTCCTTTGTGCCTCGGGATCATTCTTTGCCATTTGCACATGTCTAGTCATCTAAAAGTGTGTGTATTTTTCTCTTTCCCCTCCTTGATTTAACATTATTTTCCAATGACCTTTTTGACGAGTCTCGGTAAGACCATGAGAAGCTTGTCTTGTTTTGACAACACCTCATTTATAAAATCTTGTTAGGACTAAACTTTCCCAAAGCTCCATAAAAAGCCTACCACACATATATGTGATGAGAGGGAAAGGAGTAGAATATATAGGCTTGAGAGACAAGTGTGATGAGAGTTCATGAGCAACATGCAAGGTGATTTAAATTTGTGAACTTGGTTTAGCTCTTTTCTTTATCTCGTTCTTTATTTCAAAAATTTTGAGATCTATTTAAACTTTGTGAGCATGTTAATACTTGTGGGATAAGCTTAATAAGAATCTACCCTCCGTAGAGGTGAAGGCTAGTACATTATGGAACTTTAACGAATTAAACTTTTGAGAGCATTATGTTTTTTTCATGTATGATCAAGTACAAGGTTTAAACAATGAAGGGCAACGATGATATCCATCGAAGGCTTACTCGAGGACGAGCAAGGTTTAAGCATGGGGGAGATGTTGACGGTGAAAATCCGTCAACCTAGCCATGAGTTTACCTTCGGTGTTGGCATGACTTTTGTATCTTATTCATTGGTACTAACCCCTGTGGTATAACAAGTTCACTTGTGCATGTCGGTTTTGGAGTTAAGTGTTTACGCAGGGTTTTAATGTTGAAAGCAAGACTTCCGGGATAAGTTCATTAAGCACCTCATGACAAGACCTTAAAGCCCAATACAAGTCAAGCAATGAAGTGAACATGACTCCAAGAGCCCAAGGACCAAGACCGAGAAGATGATAAACTCCGAGGACTGAACCAGAAAAGTGCTGAATCTTGCAAGACAAGGAGTTGAGTCCAATTCGGAGAGAAACCGACGTCAAGGGCCCACATGCAAAAGGGGAGAACATCTAGAAGACGCGGGAAGCAACACCGGCGAAGCGAGCCACGAGATGGGCCGAATTGGGCCCAGCCGGCCGGCCCAGGCCGGCCGGCCCGGCCCTCTTTGAGGCCCAATCGGCCTCCCCTTTGACCTAATTGCTTCTCGGGCTATAAATAGCCCCCCGACCGAGAGCCACGCGGAACCGAAGTCGTAATCCGCCGCCGAGGAGCAGAGAAGCTTGAGGGACACCATCTCGGAGATGAGGGTCGTGCTAGTTGTCTAGGGTCTCCCTAGCCGAAGTGGGAACCTTGCATGGAAGACCACGTCGGAGCTCCGGAGCGAGGATCAAGATCGAGGTAGGATCCCGGTGGTGATCTTGTTCATGTAATCATTCATGGTGAAGTTTGTAAGTGAATCCGATTTCTAGTGATCAAGTGCCTTCTCGATGATTTTGTTTTCTTCTTGGTTTTGTTTCTTCTACGATCTAGTCTGCAGCTAGATTACTTAAGGTGCTCTTGTAGCCGCGGTGGCTAGAGGTGCATACCGGACCGGCCAAGTGATTTCAACTTGTTCTATCGAACTCGCCCTAGACTACCCGCATGAATAGGGATACGTTGTGACAGAACGGGGGTTCCGAAAGGTGGGCGTTTTCGGAGTCGGATGGAAGGCCACGATTTAAAGATGCTTTTAATGAGATTCACTTTTCTATCTTCGTCTATCTTGTTTGGAGCTACAACATAAGCATGATCTAGATTCTCTAGATTGGTTATCTCTTGCTTTCTCTTGCTACCTCTTTAGTAGATTAGATTAGATTCGTTTTCTTTATGAGTTAGTAGATTAGATGCAACTTAGTTCTTCAATAGATAGCTTTACCTTGCTTTACTAGATTGAATCCTTGCGTTGCACATTGTTCCACGGATTCGATACCTTGGGTTCACCACTCGAGGGAAGAAGGGTCCCTTGACTACGATGGGAGACTTGTCCGCTTGCAAGTCATAAACGAACTTTGATACAACTATTAACCGTCAACAGTCACTTGGTTCAGCAGCTGCCATGTGGTCACTTGGTTCAGCAGCTGCCACGTGATCAGTTGGTTCAGCAGCTGCCACATGGTCACTTGGTTCAGCCGCTGGCATGTGGAGGTGGAGGTCACTTGGTTCAGCAGGCTGAGCATTGCTTTCATTTGACTTTTTACGTCTAGTGGGTGGTTCTTGCAAAAACCCTCTTACGAGACCCAAATCTAACACCACACGAAGGAGCAACTGAAGTTTGATTCTTAGTGCTGTAGCATCTCTTCGTCTTACTGGCCTGGTAGAAATAGAAGCATGGATTACTGAATAGAGTTTTCATAGAAGGAAAAATGTATTAGTAAGCACACAACAATTGAAAGGATTAGGAAGTTGGAAGAATTGGCACCTTTGCAGGTGCCATTTGATGAGATGGCATCTCCTTCAAGATCATCATCTTGTAAAGGATCATATTCGGATTCTCGAGTTTTCACTATGCTGTTTGGTATTGTTATTTCCTTGAGAAATGGCAGATGTTCGAAAGTATGGATAGTTGTCAACGATTCCTAGCTGCTTTAGCCGTGCACTGTTTTGCATACAATTTCGGAGACGTAGCTCTTCGTACTCCTCCAACGGTGTTTCTAAGAGACAAGAGAAAACAAGAACATATTAGGGACTCCACAGCATGGTTGCGATGCCCGTAAATAATAGCTGTCTACTTCTGTGTGAATAGTTTACAGTGCTACCTATACCCATCTCACCTCCCTCTCTCCGCACTCTCGGTCGTTTCTTTCGAGTGAAGACCAGTTGAGGGAATGAGCAGACAGACCACTCCTGGCTTTTGCTTTCTACTAGTTATATATGCCAGCCCAATGATTTCATATACCGGTGCTGCTGGGTCTATTTATGGCTTGCAAATAATACAGCAAGTCAGGCAGCAAGCCAGTCCATTATATTGCATTGGCTGCCACCACCACAACCACAATGCACACAAACAAGAAAAAGAAACCGATCGACAAGTAGAGTGCAAGTAAGGCAAGTCATCTATTATCAGTACCTCACACTTTACCATAGTTTTAGAACACAGTACTACACATTACCATAGCTTACAAATGGTTCAACAAGAATTAAATATTCCATGCTACCAAAGACAGTGCTACCATCATAGCTGTAATATAACACCAAAAGGTACAGATGCATCACCAGTTTCAGGTTTTCAGAGTCCTATAAGGCTTTAGACTGTCAATTAAACATTGTATGTTTCATCATGGATTTGACCATAGTAATATATGCTAACATTCTTCCATGACTAATTGAGAAAGTCATTGACAAAGGTTTGCAAATCACTACGCGAAATAAACATAAGCTAACACTGACAGAGGTAAATCATTGCTATGCAAGTATGCAATGGCAAGTCATCCCATCATAAAAGTAGGAGATTAACACTGACAGGTAAATCATAGCTATGCACCCTAAGCACTCATCCCATCATAAAAGTAGGAGATTAAACCATACAGAGGAGGTACGTGAAAGGAACACAAACTTGTGATCTGACGTGGTGCTTGTGGCTTCTTTTGCGCACCACCCTTCGCCGACATGGTGGAGGTCTTGGGCTTCGTGCTGGTGGTCTTTTGGATCGCGCTGGAGATCTTGGGGTCGGTGCAGTACGTCTTGGGGTAAGAGCTTGAGCTTGCCAGTGGTAGGTGTACACCGGCCGTGCCGCCATCTTCTGATACTTGTAAGCTCGCCGCACCACCCGCTTCTGGTAATCCAATTAGTGTAACTTAGTCAAATAAACTCCACAAATAAACTTAAGGCAATAATCATAGCAGTATAGCAGAAGCATATTCAATGCTGAATACGGAAATAGGAGTACTCATAATCGGATGTGAGCAAACCGGACAATCGGGTTAACAAATATCAACCCCCGAATTTATTTACATTCGATTAACATGTACACAGATTAAATATACTTGACATCACAACATGAATAATTCTGAACATTGAATAATTCTGAACAAATATCAGCATTGAATTTATGAATAACAGCACTAGATTGAGAAGCAAGAGTTTACAAATAATGAGTAACAGTTTGCAAATTACAACTGCATAACTACAAGTGCAAACAATTAGCCCCAGACTAATTACATTTCATGACATTGACATCATATCATTTACATCATTGCCTCAGGTTAACAAATTGGCCTCAGATGATTTGATATTAAAAGTAGTAACAAATGGTTCATGACAACCATGGAAGCGTGAGACACATCCAGCCCAGTATTTGAAAAACATGGGCTGGATGTGTCTCACGCTTCCATGGTTGTCATGAACCATTTGTTACTACTTTTTTGAAAAACATGGGCATGGATGTGTCACACGTTTTGATCAGTGCCATGAGAGGTAATATACATCTGATCATCATCATAGGCAAAAGTGGAGCAAAGGAAGAACACAGAATGTTGGCCTCAGATATGTTTGCATTTCATTTGAACTTGAACTTGGAGCTTAAGGATAGAAAGCAGTAACAAAGAGGATGTCATGGAAGGCATGGAACCATGGGAGACATCCATCCCAGTCATGATAGATTGCCTGGGAATGGATGTGTCCCATGGTTTGATGACAGACATGAATAATAGAACAGGAAAAATAAACATATTCATAGGCAAAACAGAACAGACGACCAACAGCTCCAGTCCCTCACAAGTTCAAGTTCATCAATTCAAGTATCATCATAGGCAGTTAGGTAGACAGTAAACATTGGCCTCAGTTTGTATTCCAGATAAGGGCTCACACAAATAACCAACAGAAGCTACACAAATAGTATAAAGTAACAGATAAAAAACAATATGGCAGAACAGACTCGCCGCGGCGGCCATCGGTGCTGCGCCGACCGCTGGTTGTGGGTGCTGCGCCGCGGCGGCCGTCGGTGTCGTGCTGGCCCTTGATGCTGCACCACCCGCTTCTGGTAATCCAATAGTGTAACTTAGTCAACAAATAAACTTAAGGAAATAATCATAGCAGTATAGCACAAGCATATTGAATGCTGAATACGGAAATAGTAGTACTCATAATCAGATGTGAGCAAACCAGACAATCAGGTTAATAAATATCAACCCTGAATTTATTTACATCTAGATTAACATGTCTTACACAGATTAAATATACTATCCGACAACAAGATTTGCATCCTACATTCTATCCAGTACTCAGAACAATTAAACCTACTTCTATCCAGTACTCAGGACAATTACTAAATAACAGCAAGCAAACCTTCCCAAGAGAAAACACATAAACATCATGAATTTCCTGTTGCCACCTGCTGACTAAATAACAACACAAGGTTTTATCTGGATCATAGCAGCACACAAACAAACAGCTAACAAACATTCTACTGCATATGACAGTAAACAAACAGCAGCTCTTGCAACATAGGACATGGCAAGTGTCGATATCCCAAGTGCACAACAGAATTCCACATCGATGGAGTAGGGGGGAGGAGCACAAACCTGTTATCTGGAGTGGTGCTGTTGGCGTGGTGGAGGTCTTGGGGTAGGAGCCATCTTCTGGTAGGTGGAGACCCACGCGCAGCAGATCCGTCGGTGCTGCGCCGACCGCTGGTTGTGGGTGTTGCGCCGCCGCGTCGGCCGTCTGTGCCTTGCTGGCCCTCGATGCCGCACCACCCGCCGGCCATCGGCCCCGCGCCGTCACGCCCGCCATCGGTCTTGCCGCGCCGCACGCCGCGTGGTAGATGGATGGCCGACGAGTCCTTGAAGCGTCGGTCCTTGAAGCGAGACATCGATCTAGGGTTGCGACACCGCGGCCGCGGGATGGGGAAATGCGGCCGCGGGATGGGGAAATGGGGCTAGGGTTGCGGACCCGGCCGGGCGTCGTGCGCCGTCGAGGGGGTGGACCCGGCCGGGGCACCCGCGGCCGAGGAGGCTAGGGTTTCGCAGGCGGCCGAGGAGAGGAGAGGCCGAGAGGAGAGGGGGAGAATGAGTGGGTGGGTGGGAGGGATTTGGGGGCTTTCATATCCCGCACCCGCGCTGTGTGCCCGCGGTGGGTGGGCGAATGACGTTGACGAACTTGCCACTGGGTCAATGACGTGTGGGTCCCAACTTGATTGGGCCCACACGTCAGCCACTGAAGTGTGGGTTTTCATGTCGCACTGACAGGTGGGCGGGCTGAGCAGGGGTGGGTGGGCCCAGTTTTGAGATGAGATTGGAATGGTATGGTGTTTGACTTTGAACAAATCCATATTTAAAATGTACTTGAATGAAGAACAAACTAAAACGAAACTTGTAGAAATTAAATTTAGAAAAATTTAGAAAAAAGAATCAACCGATTTGGAGTTCGTGCGAGGAAGAAAAACAGTTTACAAGTTTTATCCGAAGATTAAAAACAGAAATTTACACTTGCTATGAACTGGGATGAACAATTGTGGTTTCTCTTTTTAATCTTTGACTAAAACTTGTAACTAGTTTTTATGCCTCATAAAAACTCCAAATTGGTTGATTCTTTTTTCTAAAATTTTCTAAAATCGAAATCTATCTATATAATGTGTTTGTTTTTGTCATTTGTGCTGTGATGAAGTTTTAACAATTCAAGATTAGAAATGTTTTTCAAAGTGGTGATTTCAGACCACGTTTTGAAACCCTGAATGATTTAAGTTGAAGAAGTGATGAATACCAAAGTTTTAAGACTCATCCATATCTACAAACTTATGGCTAATCCAAATGTAAATAATTAGCTTGGCAACAGTTTGATAGGGATAATTCAAACTTACACTTCGAATATACAGTGTAGTAATTCAAATTATATCGTAAAATGCTCTGATGGTTCTACGAATTGACGTGGTAACATAATTTGGGTCCATAAACTTGTCATAAAAATTTCAAATGATTTCAATAATAGCGGAACACACGTTGTTTGTAAACAGATACATGTCTTGCACACTTTCTTGAAATGTTACTTGAACATTCAAGTGCATCATACCTTTCTGAAATTTCGAATTCACATAAACTTGAAACTTGACCGTAAGGTTGTGCTTAGTTCATTATTGCAAAATACGAAGTTACATTACTAATATTTGTCGAAAACAAACTCCTTTTCTAACCGATATTTTTGAGGAACTAGATAAATGGACATAAATAAGATCTGCAAAATTGAATCTGTACAAAAAAACTTCATTAAAGAAAAGAGTGTGATTTTAGAAAAATTCAGGAAAAAAACGTCGAAATCGGATTATGTATGACGAAGAAATACTAGTTGCAAGATTTAATTCCAGATCAAAAGAATAAATACCAACTATCCATGTGTTCTTCACTGCCAAGATAGCCGAGCCAATAGGGTGCCGACACTGGTAGCCCTTACCGTGTATTGTATGAGTAAGTTAATTTCAACACTTATAAATGAATTTACATATGGCGCAGTGGTGTGACTTCCTCAAGTTGTAGTTGTCGGTCTTGAGTTCGAGTCGTGGCTCGTCCCAATTTTTGGACAAATTTTTTGGTTTAAATTTTTGGACAATTTTTTTAAAAAAATTGTGCTATGGGGGCTGAAGAGTCATAGCCAGCCCACCCAAGCTCGACCGGCGAGCGTGAAGCCCAGCGACAGGAGCTCGAGTGGGCCGAGGCAGCCCACTAAGCCCCACATAGCAGGATAAGCAAGCACTGATGGATATTATGTCGGAATTCGAAAGTGCCAGTACCGCCTGCACTTTTAAGGTGGGTTGCGCTCTTCTACGGCGCCGAGGTGGGACTAAAATCTACACTGAGATGCGCCAAGGGGGAAATAGTTAGATGCACCTGAGATGCACCAAGGGGGAAATAGTTAGTTGGGCCGGCCCATTTCGTCACCGTCCATTTTCTTTAATTAGTCTCCGTCCCCTCCGTCTCCCCATCTTCCCCATCTTCCCGATCCGCCTAGGTGTCTCCGTCCCCTCCGTTCCCCATCTTCCCGATGGCGGGCCGCAGCGAGGAGGGATCCGCAGCGAGGGCCGGTGGCGGATCGAGGGGCTGCACCGGAG
Source organism: Cenchrus americanus (assembly GCA_947561735.1). Taxonomy (NCBI): domain Eukaryota; kingdom Viridiplantae; phylum Streptophyta; class Magnoliopsida; order Poales; family Poaceae; genus Cenchrus; species Cenchrus americanus. The sequence goes on from OX387245.1 coordinate 244,585,336, forward strand.
CAACCCAGGTGAGCGGCGGTCGTGGAGGGAGGACCCACAGCGAGAGATCCTCGGCGCGCGGCCGCGGCGGAGGGAGTGCCCGCACCGACGGATCCACCGCGCACGGCCGCAGCGGAGTGAAGGGCCGCGGTGGAGGTAGCCTCCACAGCGCCGCCACGCAGAAGCGTGATGCGCGCGGCCGTTTCACGGCTAGTACACCGCCGACGTCGTCCTCCTCCGGTGGGCGCCGCGGGACCTCCTCCTCTTTGTCCTCCGGTACACGCGGCGCCGGAACCTCGTCCTCATCTTCATCCGGGATGCACGTCATCTCCTCCACTTCGTCCGAAGGCCAGCATCCATCGGGTCAGAGGAGGCAGCCAGTAGTGGGACGCAAGCGAGGCCATGGTGAACAGAGGTAAAGTTTTACTGAAGTTGCTTGTGTTCCTCAAGATGTTTTATCAAAATTCAATGGCTATTTGAATAGCACCGCCCCACTAGGTTGTTGATGTTGCCTGTAGTTGAGATTGCCTGCAGTTCTATATACACATTTACTAAAAGTTTGTATGCTAGAATCATACCTCTTGTTTATGGACTTGAATCAATAATACCTATTAAATTGATATAATTGTTGAGGTTAAAAACTTGAACCAGACAACCAGTGCTCATTCACTTTTCTTTAGTTTGTCATGGCCATTGAGTATCTCTACTGCTTGCTCCTCAATGTGCCTTGTTTGATTTTACTAAAGTTGCCTGTCTTCTTCGATGTGTTATCAGGGGGTACAAGATTTGTTGCCAAAGTTCAATTGCTGTTTGCTGATTGTTAAATTATTTTTCTACATTGATAATGTGCCCGGTCGCCCTTCACTTGGTCATTGGAGAGTATCGCTAACAGATACCAATTTTGCATCAAGATCGCTAACTTGCAAGTTCTTACTAAATGGGCTAGATTTATTAATAATCAGTTCATAGGCTAAATTCTTTGTTGTCATATGCTAATTGTCACTTCTTATTCATTGATGAATTCATGAATATTTTGTAATTCAGTGGTACATTCAGTCCCTTCTCACAAGTTTATTTTTGGAATTTCCTTCCATGTAGTGGTGAGATAGGTTGTTCCAAGCATGTGAGAATCATCATTCCGGACTCAGATGGTGAACAAGACAACAAAAACAATCTGTTGCCATCGGAAGCAGCTGGACCGTCGAAAAGACAGGTGAGTTAGGACTGCATTGTATGGCTGCGTTGTCTACTACTGATGCTTGTAAAGTCAAACAACTTATGTGTGTTGTCTTGCTGCAGAAAATTTCCGTACGCCATCAGGTTAGGCAGCTGCAGGATCGCTATGATGATTTGCGTGAGCAGATTGAGGACCTGAGGCTGGACATTGATGGAACACATGAAATCATGGAAGAGCACTTGAAGGAATTCATGGACAAAGTCGCAAGCTTGAGCTGAAAGTCAAGGGCAACAAGTAGTAAAGTCGTAGTACTTAGCATAAATAATTAAGTCAAGGGCAATCTGGGAGTTGTGAAGCTTCTTTTGCTTTTGGCGGCAACAAGTAGTGAAGCTTCTTTTGCTTAGAACCAAGGATCTGTGTTCTGTGATGTGTCATGATGGTTCATGTATATATGTATCGAAACATGTTGCTGCTAAGTGTAGTGAACTTAATGAAAATTAGTCCTATTATCTATCCTTCTATGTGTTGATCTGATGGCCGAAATCTATTCCTTATATATGCTATCTATTCCCAGATTGTTATGTGATGGCTGCTGGACAACTGAACATGTGCCTGTTTCATCCGTTCCCAGCATGTGCTATCTATTCCTTATATATGCTACCTATTCCCAGATTGCAATGGTTTCATACAGCCATGGCATGTGCTGGTTGCACAACAATTTAGAACATGTCTTACACACAGCATGTCTTGCATAATTTCTCATTCAAATAATTTAAAACTGCATGTTTTACAACCCAAGCATTACAAATCCTAGGTTATTAACTAGGTAAATAAGTTACAACTCTCATGGACATGTGCCATGGACGCCCAGCAACAGCTGATGCTCCTCCCTGGATGCTAACAACTGTTTCACCCAAGAACTTCACGGATGCTCCTCACCGAAAATAAAACACACAACTAAAGACTTTCGACTAAATTGGTTCAGTCACATCAAAAGTGGTAAGAAGTAATTCAAATTAATAGCATGGACTTACATTTATTCAAATTGGTTCTGTCACATAACAAAGCAAAATGCTAGAAAAGATGGACTTACATTTATTCATCATCACTTGTCAACCTCCATTGCAAAGCACCGCCTTCTTCATCGCCGCAAGTACTCCAAAAGTGTGTCATCTTCTTCTTCCTCACCACCACCGACTTGTGCTTCTTCGTCTCTATCTTTAGTCAACCGAGCAATATCAGGTGACTTCAAACATAAGGCCTTATTCATCATCTCTATTCAAGGGCTTATCGGTTGTAGTGCTTGAAACTCGGTTCTCGTGTACCATCCTCTTCACAACACTCATCCTCTTGATATGCAGGAGCATTATAGTGTGCAGATTCAATTTCCCTCACATTGAAAAGATGCCTATGGTCAAATGTTTGGACAATTTGCCAATTTTTTCCCAACTTGGTGTCTGGTAAATAAAAGATTTTCCTAGCTTGAGTGGCCAAAATGAAACAATCATTCTTGTACCATAGACTTTGAATATTGATGCTTTTAAAAAAAACATCATATTGAAGTTCAGTTTTCTTCCCATCCAGTTTATACCAGTCACCCCTTGTCTCTCTAATTGTTCTTTGAACATTCTGCATATATAAAAAATTAACTAAGCATATGTAGAAGACACAAAGCTGTCATACAGAAGTATAATGGTCAGAACTTATGTGACATATTTTTCAGCTTGACTAGAGTTGTTCAACACATAGCACACCATTTGATCAAAGCAATCTTCATCATATACAAGCTCAGGCGCCGACATAAAATGAACTCCATGCCCAAAAACGTCAACACCATAGACCTCTTCATTAGAAAAACCTATGTTCCTTGATTCCCGATTAAATCTTGTTTCAACACCATCCAAGTATCTAGAGCAAAATGTCAAACATTCATCCGCAATATATGCCTCAGCTATAGACCCTTCTGGTCGAGCCCTGTTCCTCACATAGCGCTTCAAAGTATACAACCGCCTCTCAATTGGGTACATCCACCCATACTGCACAGGGCCTCTGAGCAAAGCCTCATCGGGTAAATGTACAAGCAAGGTGTATCATCACATCAAAGAAAGCCGGGGGGAATATTTTCTCAAGTTTCACCAAAATTATAGGGATCTCTTTCTTCATTTCAGCCAACACATCCTTGTTAAGGGTTTTGCTGCAGAGTTCCCTAAAAAACTTCCCTAATTCTGCTAATGCTTCATATATATCCTTGTCCAAAAAACCTCTCATAGCAGCAGGTAATATTCTTTGCAACAAGATATGACAATCATGTGTTTTGAGTCCTTGTACCTCGGTTCCATCAGCATTTATACATCTTGAGATATTGGAAGCAAAGCCATCTTGAAACTTTACCTCTCTTAGAAAATCACAAAAGGCCGCCTTCTTTTTTTGGACAAAGTATATCGAGCATTTGGCATCTCACATGAATCTCCATTCTCTTTAAATTGCAACTCCTTTCTAATTCCAAGATCTTTCAAATCAAGCCTAGTCAGAATCGTGTCCTTTGTCTTCCCAAGTATATTGAGAATTGTCGCAATCAGGCTCTCACATATGTCTTTCTCGATGTGCATGACATCGAGATTGTGCCTTAACTTCAATTTATGCCAGTATGACAACTTCCATAAGCACATCATGCGGCTCCATATTTTCACATGAGCACCTTCAGAGTTAGAACGTTTCCTTTTCCCACATACTTGTGGATTCATTGCATTCTCCAGTTCAACTAACAACTCTTCCATAGTGAATTGACCTGGTGGATCATCGGTTTCATGAAGGCCGGCAAACAGATTGTTTCTCGCAATGGATGTCCCTCTGGAAGGAAACGGTAGTGTCCAAAATAACCAATTTTGGACCTTAGGCCATAGGAAAGAGGGTTCTTGTCACAGTGAGTACATGCAAAATAACCTTTTGTGGTTCGACCTGAAAGAGTGCTCAAAGCAGGGTAATCATGGATGCACCACAAAACCGCAAAGATGAAGGTCAAACATTTTGCGAGTATTGGCATCATAAGCACGCACACCTTTCCAAAGCTCAATCAAATCTTCCACCGAGGCTCCAAAAATACATCAAAATCCTTCCCAGGGGATTTAGGACCGGTATAAGCAAAGCCATAATAAAGTTGGACTCCCGCATGCATGCCCAAGGTGGAAGGTTGTATGGCACCACAAACACGAGCCACATGCCGTATCTTGTGTTCGTTCGAAAATGGGTTGAACCCGTCAGTAGCAAGGCCAAGCCTGATGTTTCTTGCATCTCTAGCAAATTCCGGATATTCTTTGTCGAAATCTTGCCATGCATCACCATCAGCTAGGTGACTCATTTCCTTCTCACTGGGTTGCCGCTGTCGGTCGTGCCATTGTGCTAGTAGTGATGCTTCTTTGGTTGCAAAGAGCCTCTTCACCTAGGTGCTAGCGATAAAATGCCTCAACACCTTCGTGGAATCTTCTTTCTTTCTTCATCCTTCTATCTCGAAAGACCACAAACTGGACACTTGTCAAGGTGGGCATATCTCTTTCTGAACAAAACACAATTATTGCCGCACGCATGTATCGATTCGTATCCAAGACCTAATTCCTTCAAAAGATTCTTTGCTTCATTGTATGATCCGGGGAGTGCATTGCCCTCTCGGAATGCTTCAGCCAACAACTTCAATATTGCAGAAAATGCAGAATTTCTTATCATGTACAAGGACTTCATATGAAGAAGGTTAACCACAAATGAGAACCTTGAAAACTTGCTACAACCAGGATAAAGCTGACGCTTTGCCTCTCTCATGACTATTTTGAAAAATGACTGCGAGTCATGAGGGTCCGTAGCAAAGATCCTCATTTTCTCGCATCCTTTCTTCCTTCTACTACCGCAAAGATGTATGTCTCCTATAAGGTTCCCCAAACGATCAGCACTGCCATCTTCTCCCACATTTTCCCCACAACCAACACCACAATCCTCTCCCACATTTCCCCTATCACCAGTGTCATGCACATCAATAGGGTGCTCAACAACATCTACATTGACATCCTCTCCATGATGAAACCAACGAGTATAACTACTATCCATACCATTCATCAAAGTGGAGGTTGAAGTCACTACTGCAAATTCTCCTCAACCTCTACTGGATGCAACCCTACAGCCTGGAGCTCCATCTGTTCCCCAGGATACTAGGAGAACTCTGTCTCTGCCCAGGACAGTTTCAAAAAGAAGCAGCAGGAAGCCTTTGGTAACTCAAGGCTGTCGGAGGAGCAGTAGGCTCAATATTTCTGAAGGGTTCAAGCATTCTCAGCTGCCTGACAAGACCCCCAGGAAGAAAAGGAAGGTCCTGGACAGTGCTGCACTTCACCTTTTGGATAATCCCCCTAGGCCTTCTGATATTGTCCCTGCCCCGGTCCCAATTGAGACTCTGCAACAATGGGGGCTGTTTTGTAATGTGTCTCCTAGTGAGCTCACAGCTGATGAACTTATGACCAGGAAGACTAATGATGGACAGGATGCTGTGCCTTGATCTCCCGTTGTCCCGGTGCTATTTTGTTACTTTCGGTGCTTGTTTGTTTAGCCTCGCACCGTCTTCCTTCTCGGGGACATAAGTAGTCTTAGCTACTCTATCTTTATTCTCCGTGGTGCTTGTGGAACTTTCGGACTCCTTTGTTCTTGCCTCGCCGGAACTTTTTCATCTTTCTCGGTGTGCTTCTATTTCTCTCGGTGTCCCGTAGGCTTTCTCTTATGGCCGTGTTTGGATTTGCTCGGTAGCATTGATCCACTTTTCTATTTCCTCGGTGACAAATGAATATTAGAAATTGGAATATTTTGTGTTGGAATATTCGGGGTCTTAATGCCTCTGACAAGCATGATGCTGTTAGAAATAAAATTGACGAGAGTGGTGCCTCCATTATCTGTTTACAAGAAACAAAACTACAAAATGTTGACATGCATATCATCAAGAAATTTGCCCCGAGACGCTATGATAAGTTTGATTTTATTCCCTCTCTGGGTGCTTCGGGTGGAATCCTTGTGTTATGGAATAGTGCCCAGTTTCTTGGGTTGACTCTGGATAAGCAGCCTTTTGGCATTACGATTTCCTTCACCTCTCAATTCAACTCAGCGATGTGGAAGCTTACCACGGTTTATGGCCCATGCCATGACCCTGAGAGAGCTGCTTTTGTCAACTGGATGCGCTCTCATGTTATTGATGTCGCCGAGAACTCGGTTATTTCTTGGCGACTTCAATTTTTACGGATCTCTCGCATGATAGAAATAAGCCCGGAGGAAATCTTTCGGATACCTTAATTTTTAATGACCTTTTGGGCCACCCGGGCTTGCCGGAGCTGCCTTTAAAAGGAAGGGCCTATACCCGGTCTAATATGCAAAAGGACCCTCTTCTCCGGAACAATTGGATTGGTTCTTCACATCCGCGAATTGGACGGTTACATATCCGAATACAATTGTGTTGCCCTTGGCCAAAATAACTTCGCATCACATTCCTTGTAAAATTTCTATTGGTACCGACATCCCCAAGGCAAACATCTTTCGTTTCGAGAACTTTTGGCCGAGCATCCGGGGTTTTTAGAAACTCGTGGTTTATGCTTAGAATGCTTCGGTGAGGAATTCTAATTCTTCAGCTAGTGTTTTGGCGGGGAAAATTAAAGAATACAAGGTTTAATCAAGAACCGGAGTAAAAGTTTGTCCCAGCTTATCCTCTTTGATCAAAAACTGTAACAAGGTTATTTTTTACCTAGACTCTCTTGAGGATTGCAGGCATCTTCTGCTCACCGAATGGAATTTGAGAGTGACTATTAAACGACAATTACAAACGCTTCTGAGATATAAAAATTTATACTGGAGGAAGAGATTCACTGTCAACAGAATTAGGTTTGGGGATGAGTGTACCAAGTTTTTTCATGCTATGGCTACTGTTTCTCATAGGAAAAACTCCATCACTTACCTAAGGGATGAAGCTGGAAATCAAGTACATGATCATGAAGGGAAAGCTGCTCTCCTTCTACGAGAATACAAGAATAGAATGGGAATTTCTTTACGGCCACGTATGCTCTTTGATTTATCTACCCCGGTGCCCATTACTCGGGATTTGGACAATCCGGTGGCTCCCGTCCTTCCACAGGAGATTGATAATATCATCAAAATGGTTCCCGTTGACAAAGCTCCGGGGGCCAGATGGTTTCAATGGTTTGTTTCTAAAGAAGTGTTGGGGGATCATCAAAAAGGATTATTATACACTCTGTCAGGATTTCTTTGAAGGCAATATTAACCTAGAATGCTTGAATGAATTTTTCATCACACTTGTGCCAAAAAAGAACAACCCAGAAACTGTAAATGACTTTAGACCTATCTCCCTCCTGAACAGTAGTATCAAGTTGTTGACTAAGATTCTTGCAGAGAGGCTTCAGGCTATAATCCTAAATTTGCTTCATGCTAATCAATATGGTTTCATAAAATCAAGATCCATTCAGGATTGCATTGCTTGGTGCTTTGAATATATTCACCAATGTCAACAAAGCAAGAGGGAAATTGTTATTCTAAAGCTGGATTTTGCAAAAGCTTTTGATACTGTGGAACACACTGCCATTCTTGGCATGATGGAGGCTTTAGGCTTTCCTGCAAAATGGTTGTCATGGATTTCAGCTATTCTTTCTTCTGGCACCTCTTCAATTCTGCTCAATGGTACTCCTGGAAGGAAGTTTAAATGCAAAAGGGGAGTTAGGCGGGGTGATCCTCTCTCCCCTCTCGTTATTTGTTCGGCCGCCGAGTTACTTCGTATGTTATTAATGATGCACTTCGCAACAATCATTTGTCTTTGCCAATCCCTCATGCCAAGAATGATTTCCCCGGTTGTGCAATATGCAGATGATACTATTTTGATCCTACCAAAGTGATATATCACAACTACTTTATCTTAAGGGCCTCCTACAAACTTTTGCGAGTCCACAGCCCGAGAGTCAATTATCACAAGTCCTCTATGGTTCCCCTAAATGTGCCTCAAACTAAGCCGCATGACCTAGCTTCGGCTTTTGGTTGTCAAATTGCCAAAGATGCCTTTTACTTACTTGGGCCTCCCAATGGGTACGACCAAACCTAGAATGGAGGATCTCACCCCACTTATGGACAGGGTTGAAAGGAGACTAAATGCTTGTTCAATTTTCCTTTCCTATTCTGGTAGGCTTGAGATGATCAACACAGTACTTACTTCAACGGTGACCTATGCCATGTGCTCCATCAAGCTGCCAGTGGGGCTGATTGATAACATAGATAGAATGAGGAAGCAGTGTTTGTGGAGAGGAAACCACCCTGACAAAAAGGGAGGAAACTTGGCTGCTTGGTCTATGGTGCAGAGGCCAAAATCCAAGGGAGGGCTTGGTATCCTTAATCTGAGATTACAAAATGAGGCTCTGCTTCTCAAGCAACTCAATAAGTTTTATAACCATTTGGATATCCCGTGGGTGAATCTTATCTGGGATAAATATTATCTTGGGAAGGTCCCTCACGCTTCCTCGGAGGTTGGTTCCTTTTGGTGGAAGGATGTCTTGCGCTTAAATATCCTCTTCAGGGGGATTGCCTATTGTGTTTTGGGAAATGGTTCAACAGTTACTTTTTGGGAGGATCTGTGGTGTGGTGAAATTTTGGCTCATAAGTTCCCCAGATTGTTCTCTTTTGCCAGGAATGCTGGAATCTCAGTCCAAGATTTTGCCCAAGCTGATGATCTAGATTTACTCTTTGCCTTGCCTCTATCGACTGAAGCTCATGAGGAATTGCTGCAACTTGATACGGTGCTACTTTCTGTGGATATCAATCCGGTTGAACATGACTCTTGGTCTTTTTGCTGGGGAAACAAGATTTATACATCTAGAAGGTATTATCGAATGGTGTTTGAGAATTTTCAGTCTTCTAGGATTTTCACGCTTATCTGGCAGTCCAAGTGTGTCAACAGAATCAAATTCTTCATATGGTTAGTCTTGGTTGATCGCTTGAATACAAGATCTATCTTCTGCGGAGGAATTATAATGTGCAACCCAATGCTTCCCCGTTTTATGCACCGCTAATGAGGAGGAAGACATCGATCACCTTTTCTTTTCTTGTGTGTTCGCTCTTGGCTGTTGGGCAAGGCTTGGCATTACCTGGAACATGAATCTACCTGTCGATGAAAGGGTTACTCAAGCTTTTCGGCCGTCCAACCTGGAGTTTTTCATGGAAGCCTTCATCATGGCAAGTTGGGAGATCTGGAATCTTAGAAATACTATCATCTTTGATAATGGTTCAGCCTTCGTTAGCGCTTGGGTTAGGGAAGTTTAAAGCTCGTGGTTATCTTCACATCGTGAGAGTGAAGAGTGATAGGAAAGTGTGCTTTTATTTCGTTTTTGGAGAGTATCTCTTGATGTAATGTTAGCCTCTTCTCCCCCCTCCTTTTTCTTCCTTGCCCCTGCTTGTACATAAACTCCTTTCAGTTATTTTAATTTTTTCAAGCTGTGGGGAACTCCCCCACAGTATTTGCCTCAAAAAAAAAATGTGCTTCTTCACAACAGGCTGACAGTGATACTTGTGATTCAGGCATCTTGAACATGGGCACAAAATCTCAACATTGTCACTGAACTTCTCTGCAACGAAGCTCATAAATTGTCTGACTCCATCAATGTGTTCAGAGGAAAACAACCTTCCATGGACCCATCTTCTATCCATCTAACCAAGCATTACACAAAAGACACAAATCAACACCTCTGCACCAATTCAAATCTAAAAGTACAACAAAGTTAAGAAACAAATGTACCTTTCCTCGGCTGCAATGACACTGGGCGCCTTGGATGCGTCAATGGACTAGCAATGCTGCACGCATTGTCTCACCATCCACCACCACAGACACGGGCACCACCACTGGAACAAGCACGCGCATGGTGGTGACGGTCGGGAGGATGAAGGAGATGTGGTGTTAGCCACCCCTTGTTCAGGTGGAAGCTCGTGGTACCGACGAGAGTTCAGGCGGAAGGGGCAGCGGGAGGAAAGGCGACGGCGGCACTGCGGGATGGCGTGGTGGGCGGTGGTGTCATGGATGGCAGCATTGGCAAAGGCAGCAGCGAGATGCGGATGGTGGGCGGTGGCGTCATGGATGGCGGCATTGGCAGGGGCAGCAGCTTGGTAGGCAACAGCGGCGGTGCGGGGCGTCGGTTCTGGTAGGCAGCGGCGGCACGGACAGCGGCGGCGGCGGTGTGGGGCGGCGCCGCTGGTGGTAGGCAGCGGCAGCGGAAGGGAAGTCTGCATCTGGATTGATGTGAAACTTCAATCCTTTTACTCCTCTGGTTAGATAGGTTCAAAAGCATTTAAATGTTAGATACCGTCACAAACAACGTTGTAGCCCAGTGGTAGAAGCGCGCCTGGGTCAGGTGTGAGGTTGGGGGTTCGATTCCCCTTGGTTGCAGGTTTTCCTTTTTTAGAGGAACTCATGCCTTGGGTGAGGTGGCGCTTGTGTGGCAGTGAAGTGGGCCCTAGATGCTTGCGTGGCAGTGAGGTGGCATCTGGGTGAGGTGGCGCTTGCATGGCAGTGTGGTGGGCCCTGGGCGCTCACGTGGTGTGACGTGGCGCCTGGGTGACGTGGCGCCTGCGTGGCAGTGTGGTGGGCCCTAGATGCTTGCGTGGCAGTGAGGTGGCATCTGGGTGACATGGCGCCTGCGTGGCAGTGTGGTGGGCCCTAGATGCTTGCGTGGCAGTGAGGTGGCAACTGGGTGACGTGGCGTCTGCGTGGCAGTGAGGTGGGCCCTGGGCGCTCACGTGGTGGTGACGTGGCGCCAGCGTGAGGTGGCGCCTGCGTGGCAGTGTGGGTGGGTCCTAGGTGCTGGTGAGGTGAGGTGGCTGTTTTTTTACGGATCGCGACGAATCTGCTAAAACGTCACGGTGTTGTGGGCCATATTGCGACGAATTTAACAAATCGTCGTGATGGTCTGGGCTTCAATATCCATCCATGCACGTCCGTAACGAAAAAATATGAATACGTCGTAGAATCGCGACAAACTAAACAAATCGTCGCAGTGTTTGTGACGAAAAAAAGGAATACGTCGTAGAATCGCGACGAATTTAACAAATCGTCGTAGTGTTTTGGGCTTCGATGCAAATCCGTGACGAAAAAAAGGAATACGTCGTAGAATCGCGACGAATTAAAGAAATCGTCGCAGTGTTTTGGGCTGCAATGCACATTCGTGACGTTTTCTGAAAACGTTGCGGAGAAAGCATCACAGATTAAATAGTTTCGTGTAGTGTTTGTATAAGTGCATGTTGATGATAGAAAAAAATTGAACATGAAAAAGTGATTTTTTAAAATTTCTTCGCCGAGAGCCAGACGGCTTGCTCTCGGCGAAGAAATTCTTCGCCAAGAGTATTTTTTTGCTCTCGGCGAAGAAATTCTTCGCCGAGAGTTTTTTTCTTCGCCGAGAACATTTTTTTTTACTCTCGCCAAAGAGATCTTCGCCGAGAGCTTGAGATTAAGCTCTCACCGAAGAATATTGCTCTAGGCGAAGCCTCGGTTTCCCGTAGTGTCTAGTCTACCTTTGTGCAAAATTAGTAAAGCCATAGGTTAAGGTTTTTAGTTGCCTAATTCATCCCCTTCCCCTCTTACGCTAACGAGCATTGGATTCGTTACAGGCGGATGGCAGCGGTGCTGCTGCGAGCGACGGCAAGCAACGGGACGCGGCGACAGGAATAGGGCAACCTCACTGAAGTTGCTCATTTTCGAGCATCCAGCCACCGTTTGCAACGCAGTTTGGCCGTAAAGCAACCTAGGAGCGCCACGAACCTACCTAGGTGATTCTTGCAGTCGGAAAGGCAACGACAGCGACACACAACTCAACGGGGCGGACGACGGCGAACTACACGGCGCCGGCGAGCTGGAACGGGCGGAGCAGAGCACGAGGACGTGCACGAGCGGCACGTTCGGCTTCCTCACCTTACTTACGAAGGAGCTCCGAGTGCAACTCACGTCGACCGGGAAGCGGCAGAGCAAGATATCGTTGGAAGCGGCTTGGAAGCTCTGGCGGCACAAGGCAACCATAGTACATCAGATTGGGAAGGATTGGGGAATGCGACATGTTGGCTTGAAAAAGAAATTGCGCGGAGACTATTACGAAACATCGTTCTTGAAGAGCTGGTCTTCTTAGAGGGAGATAAATTACTAGTGCATCCAAATTCAAACGCTTGTCAAGTCCCCATTAGTCCTTGGTTGGCTTGTCATATCACCGCCCCCGTGGAGTCGATAGACATTGCCATCGCTATTGTCAAGTCAAGCCAACAATGAGCACGTCAGGGAGCATGTTGTTGAGAATTTGTTCGATACCAGGAACAGCTTGGTCTTTCTGTGAAGTGCCACGGAATTTCTCAGTTTTGTTGTTAAATGTCTTGTTTAGTCGTGTAGAACTAGCAACAAAAGTTTTCTCAAATCAAGCATAGGTTAACTGCTTTGAACTCGGAGTGCAAAATCAGTCGAGAAATCTAGGGATAGCGGTTTAGAATCCTGTTATATGAAAGAAGAATGCCTGCAGATGCACACACCTGATTTCCGTCTCTTCGAACCTCAAAATTCTTCTGATAATGTATAACATGTATCTATAATTTTAAATTAGCTTAAATATAGAAATAAATTTCTTTAATATTTATTCTTATATCGTTTAACTGATTAGTAGTTATTAACAAACCTGGTTGAAGTATATATGTCTACTATCTATTGATTATCATTCCCCATTAGCTTTGGGTTTTCAGCGCATTTCCTCAATATGTTGTTTGACCCAGCACAATTTAAGAAAAAGTTATTGCCAACTTTAATTCCATATTCAAGGCTTGATGGATCCTCCAGGTAAGTGTGAGTGTTATTACAACCTTTATATCGGATTAGGTTTTCTTGCAAGCATACATTTCAATAAAAAAAACATATCATAGTAAATACTCAATAGTAACCAACTTTTATCCTTCTGCATGTGCTGTCATCTTTTTATTTATTGGTTTTGCCTACATTCATAGTGTATAAATGCTCGAGTGAGAGAAGAGAAGGCATGTATGATTTTTCATAGAAAATGTGAAAGAGCCGATAGCTGTATTCCTTAAGTTTATCCAACTTAAAATGTGCCACGCCAGTTGTCTAAAAATCGTACATTGGAATTGCAAGCACCAGGGAAAGAGAATGTATATGACTAGAATAATCAGACGCGCGATGCGCGCCCTTTCAAAAGTGATATCCACCATGAACAAAGATTGTATGCATCTAGTTCTATAACGAACTGAATTGTTTATCCATAGCTGGTGCCTCCAAATAAAAATGAAGATCATATGAGCATCTCATGGTGTCAAGAATAAAATGAAATTATTTTGGGAGGGATCCTTGGATTCTGGAATTAACACAATTTATATATCTCATATTTAACAAGATCACAATCGCAAGTATATTACATCTAAGAATTTGTCATGCAGCGGCATATCTTATATGATCAACCATGGCACACCGCAGAGCATAAGAATTCGATTGGCACATTAAAACATCATTCGAAGCTAAGATGTGTCCTAAACAACAAATAGAAGATAAATAGACATCATACATGCCATAAGTAATGGTACAACAAACTGATTAATCCCACGCGCTTCAGGCTCCTGATTTTCAGAGAAGGGAAGGCCCCTCCCTTCTCTGCGCACTACGCGTGCAGGCGGACGCACTGGAGGCATCCAGTGTGAGCAAACCTGCATGGTGCACTGTTTTACAAATCGATATTTTTTAACACATCTCTACATATTCATGTGGATATATGGTATGAATACTTTTATGTGCATAATTTAACTAAAACAGCAACAAATTGTATGCAACAGACCGAGTTCTAAGAATGCACATTGCTATTTTGTAATAGTTTTAAGGACAAGCTAGGTAGCTATTATGTTTTGGTGTAGGATCATACTTATTTTAATCTCATCCAGAAAAAATTCTTAAAAATACCTCTTTAAAGATCAGACCAAAAGGGCTATGTAGGCCCATGCTACATGCCATATGCCAAACAATTTCATAGATGCCAGAAGAATATTTCATTCTCGGTTATTAGTCAGAGCAAACGTTGAAACAAAACTCACCCTGAATTCCTGTAGACCAAAGCAAAAACCTTCACTGCAGCCACAACAAAGAAGAGGGTATGGTGTTAACCAACATAATTCTTTTTACAGCTGATGAAGTTACATATGTGCAAACCCCCAGGTAATCTCGAAACAAAGCTAAGCACAATGCTACCCAACATTCTTTCTTACAGCTGGCAAATGCATATGCAAAATGCAAACACTAGGTAACCCTTTGGTCTATTTTTTTCTAAATATGAATTCAAAAGGAAAATCTTCCTATGCCACCAACCCTGACAATTTAACCTCTACAACCAGAAGTAACCATCTTGGTGATTCATCTAGCACAATAGTAAAGATCAGTACCCTACTACTGAATTTTCGAGGAATCATAGCTTTTTTTTCCAAACATGCACACCAATATGGCAAATGTATTTTTTTCTACATAGAAAGATGCAGTGTGATGTTCCTATTCCCCTGTCCGGCTGTCCCCATCTCTAACCATTGCCACACATCAGGTAGAATGAACTGGGAAGAGAGAAAGCTTCATTTTTCCAATTTGCAAAGCAATGCGCGCTCTACGTTTGTACAATCAAATACAAGTATAATATTTGAACAATTGAACAACATATTTCACAGTGGTATATGGCCATGCTCAAAATTATGGCCACACAGATGGATTGCCCCATCCACTTTGCTCTTGTATACTCCAACTCCTATCATCAGTTCAAAAGAATGAAATAAACTCAAATAAGGATCAGCCACAACCCATCTCAGTACAACCTTTGGCTGCGGGAATGTGTCTTAAGCTCTTCTGCTTTGCCTAGCTAAATTTGCACTATTTGGTTATCTACATTTGTACATAAATAACAGAAACCAATAGCTTCAATTGCCTTCATATCAAATCAAGACTTGTCCAGAATGGACGGATCCAATGGAAATCTGGAAGAATTGCACTGGTTCCTATAGGATTCTAAGTTCCAAATTACTATTCAAGCAAACATTCATTGCATATTTGCATGAATCAAACTGTGTCTCTAAAGGGGTAAAACTTTCCTTGATTTTTGTCCAAAAAAAGTATCTACGCTAGTAACAACACATCTTGCAGTATAGTATCTCAGAACTGGAAGTATCACATACTCAGTCCTGTCCGAAGTGCCCCCAATTTTATGATGGTCACGTGCTTCTAATCGTAGCATCAAGGTTATCTAGCATTGATTGCAAGACTGTCTGCCCCGGGTAGAAAGATAAGGAAGGACCTGAATGTGATTTAGGTGGAACACTCCATCGTTGCTTACTTGCTTCTCTTTCCCCTGGAACGGAAAACACAAAAGTGCATAAGCACGAAAATTGGAAAAATAGCAATCTGCTGAAGCCAAAAACACACCACAGAAGCAGTACCCCGAAGTGGATATCAGAAAATTGCAGATAAATTAGTGAACCCCACAACCATTCTCCTTCCTCTTCTTTTCCTATTTTCTGCTCTCTTCCCTGATTGCCTCCAACACCGTAGCAGGCTAGCAGCAGCAACCCTACTCCACAAGCAGTAGCAGCAGCAACAGCAGTTCGCACGTCGCAAGGAGCATGTACCAATAAAACAGTGAGGCATGGAAAGTAACCGCAGGAAAAGGTCTTAGCCTTACCCATGGACTGAACCAGGAGCACAATGACGACGGCGTACAACTGAACCAGATGGTGGTGCCTCAAAAATCGCACCAGCTTGTCCATTCGGCCATTCCGTGCCCCATGCTCAGCACATTGGTAGATAGGCCATGGGTGGATGGGTTTATTAGATGCAGAATAAACGTTCCCTAGAGCAGCCCTATGTACGCCGCCCCGACGGGATCCTACCCGAGCGACGTTCGGAGGTCTTTCGCCGGTTCACCCCGACAAAGGTCTGACCGGTGACCTTCACCAGTCTGACCAGTGGGCGAAGTTCTGACCGGTGACCCACACCGGACTGACCGGTGCCTATGCAGAGGTGCTGCAGCAAGCCCCTTCGCGTTGTTGTTGTTGGCCGTACACTTGTGCCACCAGACACACAGACACACGCGTACAGGATTACAACCACCAAAAAAGACCGATCATGGCTCTAGGTCTCACAAGCAGAAGCTCAAGCTGCTTCGCCCAGATGTTATCCAACTCGAAGCTTACTGATCCTTGATTTGAGACTATTTGTTTGAAGGTTCATTCATTTCAATCAAAGGTTCTTGCATTTCTATCACACCATATCTCTCTGACGATGAGAATTATGAGGCTGCGCATTCCTTTTTGTTGAATCACCAGGCTGTTCGCTAGTCACTACAGGAAACTTAGACTTTGCCTAGGGTTTCAGGCTTTGCCGAGGGCTTTTTATCGGGCTCTCGGCAAAGAGTTTCTTTGCCGAGCGCCGCGCTCGGCAAACAGAAGTACTCACGGTACTACATCCTGTTGCCGAGAGCCAGCCCTCGGCACGGAGGGCGCCGTCGGAGAAGGAGCGAGCGCCGTCACATTTGGGCTGCCGTCCACTGTGCCGACGGCTCCGCCATGAGGCCGTCGGCACATATGCCACATGTGCCGAGGGCCTCCTCATCAGCTCTTGTCAAAGGTGTTGACCCGGGTTTACCCCCGGTTGACTGACCTTTGCCGAGAGCCAGCTGGGGCCGTCGGCAGAGAAGACGTCTGTGCCGACGGCCCCCGCTCGGCACAGGTCCTTTGCCGAGGGCCCCACCAGGCTCTCGGCAAAGAAGTAATTTTTTTTAGTTTCTGGGTTGAACTCATTTCTTTGCTAAAGGTACACTAGTTAGAGCTTGATTTCCATTTTGGTGTTTTTTCATAATTGTTTACTATATTTCATGTATTTTCGTCTTATTTTTGAATTTCTCTGCATATTTCAAATTTGAACTGCAAGTCCTCAAACAGTGCATGTATATGATTGGAAAATTGATATTGTTGCTTGTTAGTGTGAGTTTAGTCCTAATCTAGCGCCATGTGTCAAACTTCAAACATCTTTGTGGGGATCACATGTCCACCCGCTTTCTTGCGAATCATTTTCAAATTATATAAAATGCAAATAAAGTTGAAAAATCACGAAATTTGACAAGTTGTCGTTTTATCACATGTGTAAGCAGTGGTAAAAATTTGGAATGACAGACACTTTCACGAAATCATTCTAAATTTTTACCACTGCCTACACATGTGATATAACGACAACTCGTGAAATTTCCTGATTTTCCGACTTTATTTGCATTTTATATAATTTGAAAATGATTCGCAGGAAAGTGGGTGGACATGTGATCCGCACAAAGATGTTTGAATTTTGGCACGTGATGCTAGATTAGGACTAAACTCACACTAACAAGCAACAATATCAATTTTCCAATCATATACATGCACTGTTTTGAGGACTTGCAGTTCAAATTTGAAATATGCAGAGAAATTCAAAAATAAGACGAAAATACATGAAATATAGAAAAAGTTATGAAAAAACACCAACAATGGAAACCAAACTCTAACTAATGTACCTTTAGCAAAGAAAAAAGATGAACCCAAAACCAAAAAAAATTACTTCTTTGCCGAGAGCATGGTGGGGCCCTCGGCAAAGGCCCTGTGCCGAGCGTGGGCCGTCGGCACATACATCTTCTGTGCCGACGGCCCCAGCTGGCTCTCGGCAAAGGTCAGTCAACCGGGGTAAACCCGGGTCAACTCCTTTGCCGAGAGGGGGGGGGGCTTGGCACAGGTTGCACCTGTGCTGACGGGCTCCCGATCTGGCCGTCGGCAAAGGTTTATTTTTTGTTTTTTTTAAATTACTTTACCTTTGTCAACGGCCGGATCTAGGGGCCGTCGTCAAAGAAGTGCCATTACACAGTGGCACGCCCAACACTTAGCCACACGCACACACGCACTCATGCAAACAACTGCTGCTGCCGCACCCGCCCGCCCGCCGCCGTGCCCGCGCCACCGCCCTTCGCCGCCGCGCGCCCGCCCCCACCGGCCCCCGCCCTCCGGCCGCCGTGCCCCCGCAACCGGCCCCCGCCCTCCCTCCCCGCCCTCCGGCGCCCGCCCCCACCACCGCCCGCCCTCCCCCGCCGCGCCCATCCCCACCACCGCCCGCCGCGTGCGCCACCTCCCCTGCCCGGCCGCGCGAGCCCCCTCCCTTGCCCGCCTGCCATTACTGGAGAAGGAAGGGAGAGCGAGCAATGGAGTAGGAGGTGGAGGAAAAGGAGAGGGAGGAGAAGGGGAGAGGAGGAAAGGAGGATCGATAAGGGGGGAGAAGCACAGGGCCAACGCCCGGGACAGCCCCGCCGTCGTCGTCCATCCTCGTCCCGCCCGCCCATGAGCAAGGTGAGCCGGCATGTGAATGTGACTAGTGGTAATGACTAGTGGTAACTAGTGGTAGAATACTATAATATGAATGTGACTAGTGGTAATGACTAGTGGTAGAATCTCTAGAATATGAATGTGAATTGGCAATGCTTTGTTGAGTTTGATGAGAATGCATATATCTGGATGTCGGCCTTCGTGTCGAATGCTTAATTGCAGGTTTTGACACCTCACCGTGCAGGGGAGGTGCTGCCGAAATTTTGAGTTGAGTTGTATTTTCATTTCTTTTTTTTGCAGAGACGGTGAAGGACCGATACGGCAAACCAGAGAGGGGGGGAGTGAATGGGAGCCAATAAAAATTCTTCTCGAAGGAGATGAAAACTCCAACTAGATGAACGGCTTCCAACACACTTCTCCAACTCACTACCCAAGTTGGTCAAGCCCACGTAGCCACTGGAGTGCCACTAGACCTAGGAACCAACACACAACCTTAAGACCCGAAAACGCAGCTGAACACCAAACCTCGAGTCTACAGACCAACACCGGTCAGACCGGTGAGCACCACTGGTCAGACCGGTCCCTGCTGGTGAAACTGGGCAACTTTCACTAAGTGGCTCCACACCGGTCAGACCGGTGAGACACACCGGTTAGACCGGTCATAGCCTGAAAGCCCCCAAAGCACAAAACAGGCCAACCGACCACCAAACTGACCCAAACTCCAAACAGCAGCAACACAAAACAACAGCGAACACACCCAGACGTTCACTCGGGCAAAAACCCACCGAGGGTTGCACCGGTCAGACCGGTCAAGAGCACCGGTCAGACCGGTGTAGCCTGGGCAGCTCGGGATGAACAGCACCCGCGGGTCAACTCCCCCAAATCCAAACCTCGATCTCCCGAATCGCTCCACGGACTTGAACAAGACTTTGGGGATATTAGGAACACCTCATAAGGAGTCCATAGCCAAGTTTAATCCCACCAAAACTTGTCCAAAAAGGAGGAATCGAAGAAATCCGGCCAAGAACACCACAAACCCTAGAACTCGGAAAACCCCAAAATCGAGCCCCTTTACTCACGGATTTGAGAGGGGAATCACAGCCCAAAGAACCACGAAGGGTTCCCTCAAATTCCCCCCATCAAATCCCCAAGAGAAAGGTCCCGAAAACAACCCAAAGAAATCACCAAGAGAGGGCTCCGAAAATCACCACCAAGAACAACAGGGAACAACACATCCAAACCATGAGGAACCACGCCGAATCATCTATAGATGCAACAGATGTTCATACAAGGTATAGGTTGCCGCCCGATCATCCAACCCTCTCACAAGATCTCACCATGAAGCTCTCAAGCTAGTCCAATGGAAATCCTAAGGAAAATAGGAAGGGAAAATAGGAAAGCAAATGAACTAGGGTTTCAAAAACTTGGCTGCCATCCTCTCACCTCTTGGGTTATATGGAGGCAACCGAAAGTCTAAAATGCCCTTTCCTAATAACTAGGGATACAAGCCCCTCAAGGGCGGATTTGGAAGTCTTCATGTCTTCTCCATCGGACGGATGCCTGGCGACCGCACCCTGCGTAGCCTCGACGCAAGACATGCGATCCCGACGCGTTTCCTCCGCTTCGAAGTCTCCGGACTGCGTCGTCGCCCACTTGTCTTCTCCACACCTGGAGGCCTCACCGGCGATGACCTTTCGCGCTTGTTCTTCACCTGCACCAACACCAGTCAAGCCGCAACCTGCACCTGCAATACTTACCGAAGAATCAGTCCACACAACGTTGTCAATCACTCATCACACAAGGAAGCAACCATCCACCGGTCCTCGAACCACACATGGTCCTCAATCTCCCCCTTGATGAGTGCATTGACAACACTCACACGAGAGTAACAGAAGAGAAAAGAAAACGAAAATAAACGAACAAAAAGAAACTCCAACAAGCGATCAAAAGCCAAGCAAAGGCAAAGAGCAAGATCACTTGAAGAAGACAAGTCTCGGACCCCTTAGGCAAGGGCAACGACTCGACACAACCGAGACAAAGCAAAGCTCAAGCAAAGAGCGCAAACCACTGAAACAAAGCTCGAAAAACCACAAAGAGCTCCCCCTGCACACATGCAAGCTCCCCCTGAACCAATGCACCTCCCCTGAACGAATGCATGCAAACCAGCTGAAAACAGGGCAGCTGCAGCAACTTCAGTTCACACCGGTCAGACCGGTCATCACCACCAGTCAGATCGGTGCCTAACATGTGCACAGGACCAGCAGTCACACCGGTCAGACCGGTGCTCACCACCGGTCAGACCGGTGAACAACAGAGCCCAGAAATGGCTCGAACCCATCTGAAAACCTTCTAAATGCGTCCAGCAAGCCATTTCAAGCTCAAACTTCTCCCCCTTGTTGGCAATGCATGAATCAAGCCAAAAATGCAAAAGTTTCAACCTAGAGCTTCTCAAATAGACAAAATTCAACAAAGAATGTTACACATGTCCAAATGAGAAAGTTAGATACTTTACAGCTTCGTATCGATCTCAACTACATGATCACCAAGTTTCACAACCATTGGACGAAGCTAAGATGGATTGGGGCAATTTTGCGAAAAACTTGCCTCTCATGAACAAAGTCCTAAACATGATCAAGACATATCAAAATGGCAAAGCCACACAAACTTCATGCTAGGACAGCCATTCTAATCATAAGACCATCACAAACACCCACAAGCACCTCATGTCATGTCAAAGCCACCGAGCCATGTGCCTACTTCTATGTATGAGACTTCTTATTGGTAGGCATCATGCAACGGTTTAGCACCCAAAACAAATTAAATTCAGCACGTATGACATTGGAGCATATTTTCCAAGCATTTTACATTTCATTTTCAGATTCATATATGGTACATGAAATGTCTTTGCGACAAAAAGGAACTTATTCCCCTCCACAAAATGAAGCAAGAGGGCTAAACATTCATGATGGCAAATGAGCCTTTGGCCCCATATGATCAATAAACTAGCTATCCAACCACAAATTAAGCATAGCAAAGCCACTAAAACATGTCAAGATCATGTAAAGGCATTTACACATGAGAGAGCATATATGTGACATTTTTCAAAAATATAGCCATCAACCATGGATCATTCATCAAGATCATCAAGAGCTAAGCCAAACTAACCATAGCATTCCAAACAAGCTCACAAAGACATATATCTCATTCCATGGTGAACAATGTATATGAGAGAAGCTTTTCCTAACCAATGCATATGATACAAAATGCATGCAATCTAAGATACAAGGATGCCTATGCATCATGTTACATATGCTATGCCAAATGCAAGAAATACACAAAGGAAAGCTATACATATGTTACAAAGGAGCTACCACACACCCAACTCAAGAAATTAAACACACACCAAGTCCCCCCCCGCAAACGAGTGAAAGTTGCTTGATCTAGGGGTTTGGTGAAAATATCGGCTAGTTGGTCATGTGTGGGTACATGGATCAAAGCTATCTTTCCTTTCTCTACGTTGTCTCTTAGAAAATGATACCTCACTTCTATGTGCTTGGTTTTGGAATGGAGCACTGGGTTCTTTGCAACACTTATGGCACTGGTGCTATCACATTGAAGTGGGACATGGGTATACTCCTCACCAAAGTCACTCATGGTGTATGAAATCCAAAGGAGCTGAGAGCAACAACTAGCAGCGGCAACATACTCGGCCTCGGTAGTGGATTGAGCAACACTCGATTGTTTGCGGGAAGACCAAGACACCAAATGAGAACCCAAAAATTGGCAAGTCCCAGAAGTGGACTTCCTATCCAACCGACACCCGGCAAAATCCGCGTTTGAAAAACCATGAAGCGCCAAAGAAGAGGACGCGGAGTTCCAAAGGCCGAAGTCGGGAGTGTGACGCAAGTACCTAAAAATTCGCTTCACCGCTTGCCGATGCGAAGTCCTTGGAGACGCTTGAAAACGAGCGCACAAATACACAGAGAACTGTATGTCTGGCCTCGTCGCCGTCAAGTAGAGGAGTGACCCGATCATGCTCTGGTACTCCTTCTGGTCCACGTGTTCACCTTCCTCGTCCGCATCAAGAGCTGTAGTCATACTCATCGGCGTCGTCATAGCCTTGGAGTCCTCCATTTTGAACTTCCGCACAACGTCCTTGGTGTACTTAGCCTGGTGCACAAATGTTCCTTCCTTTGATTGTTTGATTTGTAGCCCGAGGAAGAACTGCAACTCACCCATCATGCTCATCTCAAATTCCCTCCTCATATCCTTTGCAAACCTTGCAACAAGAGAGTTAGACGAGCCACCAAAGACAATATCATCCACGTACACCTGCACAATCAGGATATCTCTGCCCTGCCTCAACAAAAACAAGGTCTAATCGACTTTCCCCATCTCAAAACCTCTCTCAAACAAGAACCCCCTCAACCTGCCATACCAAGCTCTAGGCGCCTGCTTCAACCCATACAGCGCCTTCCTCAACTTGTACACCCGGTGGGGGTACTTCTCACTCTCAAACCCCGGGGCTGCCTCACATACACTTCTTCCTCCAACACCCCATTCAGGAATGCACTCTTCGCATCCATTTGGTGCAACTTGAACCCTTTAGCCACGGAAAAGGCTAGAAGGATCCTAATCGCCTCCAAACGGGCTACGGGAGCAAAGGTCTCCTCGTAGTCGATCCCCTCCTTCTGACTGAACCCTTGAGCAACAAGCCTCGACTTGTTCCTCACAACTTCACCTTTCTCTCCCTCTTTGTTCTTCCACACCCACTTTGTACCAATCGGCTTACACCCTGGGGGAGGGTCAACCAACTACCAAACCCGATTCCTCTCAAAGTTCTCCAACTCCTCATGCATCGAATTAACCCAATTGTGATCAGATAGCTCGTGTCTAATGTCTTTGGGCTCAAAAGTATCAACAAACGCAGCATGAGCGAAATGAGAATTGTTCCGAACCCTCGACCGTGTAGTGCGTTCATTCATGTCGCCGATGATCCTCGAAGCTGGATGATCCACTTGTACTTGCCGGGGAGGTTCTCGCCTCGATGCTACCTCCCCCTCAACATCAGCTTCTCCTCGTTCTTGATTTGTCGTCGTAGGTGTAGGAGAGGGTCTGTCCAGCACCGTAGTCGAAGTAGTGGGTACATGTTCAGCCGGGGGCACCACACCGCCATCTTCATCGTCTCCATGTTCATGCTCCTCCTCCTGAAAGATCTCCTCGCCAAGCACATCATCACCTGCACACTCAAAGACAAGCTGACTACGTGGCTCTGTCTCGTCGAAGGTTACCTCGCAAGTCTCCACGATTTGGTTAGTTTCAAGATTGAGCACACGATATGCTCTAGAATGAGATACATAACCAAAGAAAATACCATCGACAGACCTAGCCTCAAACTTATCCAACTTCCTGCCTTTCTTCAGAATGAAACACTTGCAACCAAAGACATGGAAGTGACTCACCTTGGGTGTGCGACCGTGCATCAACTCGTAGCATGTTTTCTTCTTGTGCACTCTGAGGTAGATCCTATTCGACACATAGCACGCGGTATTCACCGCCTCAGCCCAATACCTCCTCGGAGTCCTATGCTCATCAAGCATCGTCCGAGCCATCTCGCACAAGGTCCTGTTCTTCCTTTCCACAACACCATTATGGGGAGGCGTATACGGACTCAAAAACTGGTGCTCAAGACCCAAGTCATGGCAAAAGGTTTCAAAACGAGAGTTTCTGAATTCCGAGCCATTATCACTACGGATAGCTCGTATGGCATCTCCATGCCTCTCGTTCCTCAACCTCAAGACTAGATCTCGAACAAAACCAAACGTCTCCCCCTTATCCTCGAGAAAGAACACCCACTCATACTGAGAATAGTCGTCCACCACAACAAGGACATACCACTTCCCACCCGCAGATCGCACACGAGCTGGGCCAACAAGGTCCATATGGAGCAACTCGCATGGACGCTCAGTCATCACATCGATGAGAGGCAGGTGAGAAGAGGCTACCATCTTGGCATGCCTACACGACGCACAAACCAACTCTTTCTCAAGCCTCAACCGTGGCAATCCTCGGACCAAATTGAGTTTACTCAAGCGAGACAAAAGGTCAAAGCTCAAGTGACCCAACTTCCTATGCCACCTCCACAACTCACTCGAAGAACCAGCCAAGAAACAATGCTCCACACCCGAAGACTGAGAGAAATCAACACGAAACACCTGACCCTCGGGAACGACCATACAGACAAGGTCCCCTCGAGAGTCCAAAATCCGAGAACCACCTGGCTGAAACAACACCTCAAAGCCCTCATCCAACAACTGGGACACAGAAAGCGGATTGTACCCCAGCGATTGAACAAGAGCAACACGCCTCAGAGTGATCTTGTCACTCACTTTACTCTCACCTTCTGAAAGCACACGCCCACGCCCATTGACCCCAAAGGTGATGTACCTCTTTGTCACCACCGGGACGAGACTTGAGAACCACCCCCTATCTCCGGTCATATGCCTCGATCAACCAGAGTCAATCAACCAAATGTTCTTCAAGTCTCCCACCTGGAATTCAAAAATGAGCACGTGAGCGAACAAACGACTCAGCACTGGGGTTAGTACCAAAAGAGTAAAACCAGTGCCGAGCCATTTGCTCGAAAGTGGGGTTAGCACCAACCAAAGCATCTCTCCTACCAAAGCTACCTCCACGAACACCACCACGGTAACCACCCTTAGGGAACCTCCCCTCTGTGCCTGGAGGAGGACCAAAACCACGAAAGAAAGCCCGTGGAACGTCCCTCCTCTCCTTCTCAAAGCTACGACTCCTCCCATCCCCGTAGTGAACTCGAGGGGGAGAACGCCTAGCAACCTGACCACCTGCAAACTCTCCAACCCAACCACCAGAACCACGACCTCCAGAAACAACCCTCGCACCTGTACAAGCACGAAACCCAAAACGCTGCCTGTCCAGGCCTGCACCGGTCTGACCGGTGCTCCACTCCGGTCTGACCGATGTGACCTGGGCAGCAGCATCTCCAACAGCCTTCTGCTCTCCCCAAGCCCGAACTGTCCTCACACTCGCCTTGGCCCTGGGCATCTGCACACGAGGCTCAAGTACACCATCGGAAGGGTGGTACTTGTCCTTGTTAGCCCACTCCTTTGCCATTCTCTCCTCTCGCTTCCACTTGAAGCAAAACTCATCCTTATGGCCATCTCTCCCACAATAGCCACAACGGAACCTCACAAGCTTAGGCTTAGGCTTGGGATGTGGCTGCTCACTAGGTTTCTCTCCACTCAACTCCTCCACCGGTTTCCCCTCACTAGCCTTCTCACTTTCCTTCCCAAAGAACACTTTCCCCGAAGTGCTCACAAACTTGATAGGCTTTTGTAGATAATTTGTGGGTGTAGGAAACACGGGTGGAGCTGGGGTTGTGTCTAGTCGGTTCCTAAAATGGTTAGGTTTTGGGGGGAAATCATTTTTGTGGTGGGTTTTGGTTGCTCTGGGATATTCTCTCCACTTCCCTCACCAACCATGTTTGCCCCAAGTCCCTCACCATCCTGCCTCTTAAATGCCTCGATCATCATCCTCAACTGAGGCTCATGACCAGACAACCAACCCATCAACTTCCTCAGCTCATCATTCTCATCATGCAAACGATCAACATAGTGTGCAAGTTCCAAATTTTTCAAAGCATGCATTTCACAGGTAGAGCATGATGTAGGCATGGGTTCTTTCAATTTAGCCTCAAGAAAATTAGTGTAAGCATGCATCTCATCAATCTTAGCATGCAAAACAGGGCAAGAAGTGCAAGCACCTAGCAAAGCAGGTCTGGACTTAAGCTCAGCCACTTCAACCCTAAGCACATCTAGTTCCTCACACTTGGAGGCATGCTTTTCCTTGAACAAAGCAAGATCAGCAAGAAAGATGGAGCAATCAGCACAATCAACCTCATCCGAAACAACAGGGCTAGCCTTGAGGGAATCAATCTCAAGCTTGCTATCAAGCATCTGTCTCTAGCTCAGCCACTCTAGTCCTAGCATCCTCGAGTGAAGCCCTAAGCTCTTTTCTCATTTTCTTGGCCTCTCTAAGCATGTCATCGTGGTTATCAAGCAAAGTGCCAAGCCTCTCATTCTCCTGGCGCAAGAAGGGAAGTTCATCACGCACCTCGTCGTCGGAATCAGAGTCCGAGTCGCTCTATGTGCTCTTCTTGCTGCCGGAGCTCAGCGCCATGGTGCGAAGCCGTCTCTCGCGGCGGGCGCTCGGCCCCGCTCGGTGTTCTTGGACGACTTCTTGTTCTTGCGACGATCACCTTCATCTTCACTGCTGCTGGAGCTCGAGGTGGAGTACGCAGAACTGGAGTCGACGTCGCTCGCTCCAACCATAGCTCGGGCCTTGCCTCGGCTCTCCTTCTTCCTCGATCGTCGCTCGTCCTTGTACTTGTTCTGGTGCTTGCTCTTGTGGTCGCGCCTCGACCAGTACTTTCCATCCATCCTCGACTTGTGCTTGTAGCCATCCTTGTTCTCGACCTTCTCCGGGCAGTCGGTGATGAAGTGTCCTGGCTTGCCGCACTGGAAGCATGTCCTCGTGTTCCTCCTCATGCTCACTCGGTTCTCGTGTAGCCTCTCGAACCGTCTCGTCAGGAGAGCCAGCTCGTCCTCTCCAAGCACTTCAAACTCCTCATCTGGCATAGACATCAAAGAGGAAAAAGAGAACATCCTGGTGGATGGGTTAGTGTTAGCCTTTCCTTTCGAACCACCATTGAGGGCAAGACTATGGGAATCAGTCAGACCCTCGAGCTTGGCAATCATGCCCCTATCCACCTCAGCCGACTTGAGCTTCGAGAACAGCTCGTTCACCGTCAGAGTGTCATACTTCTCCGACTCCACAATGGCCTCGAACTTTCCGCCCCAAATCGTACGATCCAAAGAGTGTAAGAGCTTGACCGCTCTATCATGATCATCGTACGGGAGCACGTCCACATTGGCCCTCATGTTGTTTACAACCACCGTGAACCTCTGAAACAAGGCATCGATGGACTCACCGGGGAGATGAGTGAAGTTCTCGTACTCTCTCCGGTAGGTCGCATACATCCGTGCCTAAACCTGGGCATTCCCAACATGAGCCTCCTTCAGCACCGACCAAATTCTACAAGCCAAGTGCTCGGTGTGCACCCGATCGAACTCAGGCTGACACAAAGCACGAAACAAGTAGTCGACCGCCTTATTGTTGGCGTCGAATTTGTCCCTCGATCCCGGGAGCGAGGAAGTCCATCACCGGACATAGCCTGTGTCCACCGTGACATCCCAAAGGATCTGACCCTTTCCGCGGAGGAACGCACCCATCCGCTTACTCCACATCTGGTAGTTCTTGCCATCGAAGTGTGGAGGACCCGAACCCCGTTCCTGGTACGCCATCCTTGGATCTTAGACTGGTTAGAGTCAATAAAGACCCGAACCAGCTCTGATACCACTTGAAGGACCGATACGGCGAACCAGAGAGGGGGGGAGTGAATGGGAGCCGATAAAAATTCTTCTTGAAGGAGATGGAAACTCCAACTAGATGAACGTGGCTTCCAACACACTTTTCCAACTCAATACCCAAGTTGGTCAAGCCCACGTAGCCACTGGAGTTCCACTGGACCTAGGAACCAACACACAACCTTCCGACCCAAAAACGCAGCTGAACACCAAACCTCGAATCTAGAGTTGTTTGGCGTTCCAATCCAGTTCCAACAATGCACTTTTCGGACCGAGAAAGTGGAACTGCTTGGCGTTGCATATTAGAACTCATTAAAGCCCGATTCGCATCATTATGCTCAATAAAAGGAATGAGAGAACCCCCAATACAAAAATATTGGAAAGGGAAAATACTTCTAACATGAATCGTTCCCATGCAATAGTCGGGAATTCTTGATGGTATCTAGCTGGAACAACCTGTTCTTCCTGAATACCCTGATTCAAGGACAAAGAATTTCCTGCTGCTATCATATAATATTCATCTCTAGTTGGTGATAAATAAACCACCTGTCTCTCTTTTTTCTTCTGCTTTCTCAGATATTTCATAAAACGAGCTCTCTATAGATCCCCACCAGTGATCAATTCTCGCATGAACCGGTCTGACCGGTCCCTGCTGGTGAAACTGGGCAACTTTCACTAAGTGGCTCCACACCGGTCAGACCGGTGAGACACACCAGTTAGACCGGTCACAGCCTGAAAGCCCCCAAAGCACCAAACAGGCCAACCGACCACCAAACTGACCCAAACTCGAAACAGAAGCAACACAAAACAACAGTGAACACACCCAGACATTCACCCGAGCAAAAACCCATCGAGGGTTGCACCGGTCAGACCGGTCAAGAGCACCGGTCAGACCGGTGTAGCTCGGGAACTTCGGGATGAACAAAGACCCGCGGGTCAGCTCCCCCAAATCCAAACCTTGATCTCCAGAATCGCTCCACGGACTTGAACAAGACTTTGGGGATATTAGAAACACCTTATAAGGAGTCCATAGCCAAGTTTAATCCCTCCAAAACTTGTCCAAAAAGGAGGAATCGAAGAAATCCAGCCAAGAACACCACAAACCCTAGAACTCGGAAAACCCCAAAATCGAGCCCCTTTACTCACGGATTTGAGAGGGGAATCACAGCCCAAAGAACCATGAATGGTTCCCACAAATTCCCCCATCAAATCCCCAAGACAAAGGTCCCGAAAACAACCCAAAGAAATCACCAAGAGAGGGCTCCGAAAATCACCACCAAGAACAACCGGGAACAACACATCCAAACCTTGAGCAACCACGCCGAATCATCTATACATGCAACAAAGGTTCATACAAGGTATAGCTTGCCACCCGATCATCCAACCCTCTCACAAGATCTCACCATGAAGCTCTCAAGCTAGTCCAATGGAAATCCTAAGGAAAATAGGAAGGGAAAATAGGAAAGCAAATGAACTAGGGTTTCAAAAACTTGCCTGTCATCCTCTCACCTCTTGGGTTATATGGAGGCAACCGAAAGTCTAAAATGCCCTTTCCTAATAACTAGGGATACAAGCCCCTCAAGGGCGGATTTGGAAGTCTTCATGTCTTCTCCATCGGACGGATGCCCGGCGACCGCACCCTGCGTAGCCTCGACGCAAGCCATGCGATCCCGACGCGTGTCCTCCGCTTCGAAGTCTCCAGACTGCGTCGTCGCACACCGGTCAGACCGGTGCTCCTCACCGGTCAGACCGGTACCCACCGGTCAGACCGGTCTGGCACTGCTGCAGCACCGTCTTCGGTTCTTCGGTCTTGGCTTTGTGGATCAACCAAGGAACCTAGTGGTTTTCTGGTGAACCACCGGAAACCCCGCGAACTCGCTGTACCCTCCGCCAATCTCCACTCATGACTCAGCTCCCACATAGTCCCGTCTCGACCGTGGTTTTGAGGCTCAACCAAGAAACCGTCCACGACTTCATCTTGCTATTCATGCCACCATGCGGCCCGCACTTGACCCCGCTGGCCACCGGGTCCCTCGAACGAAGCCTACTTGTCTTCTCCACACCTGGAGGCCTCACCGGCGACGACCTTTCGCGCTTGTTCTTCACCTGCACCAACACCAGTCAATCCGCAACCTGCACCTGCAATACTTAACCAAGAATCAGTCCACACAATGTTGTCAATCACTCATCACACAAGGAAGCAACCATCTACCGGTCATTGAACCACACATGGTCCTCAGATGGGCTAGTGGAAGGCAAGCCGGAGTACCTCGGCAGCCCTGATCTTCTTCGTTGTTGTTGCGGATCTGCCTGCACTGCGGTGCCTCGTCACCGGCACCCTAGGTATGGCTAACCTGTCTTCTGGTC
The DNA here is from genome assembly GCA_947561735.1 of Cenchrus americanus. Classification (NCBI taxonomy): domain Eukaryota; kingdom Viridiplantae; phylum Streptophyta; class Magnoliopsida; order Poales; family Poaceae; genus Cenchrus; species Cenchrus americanus. The sequence goes on from OX387245.1 coordinate 244,615,732, forward strand.
GTATGGTCGTAGATCATGTAACCTAGTTAGGTGTCTTCCGTCCGAAAGAGATACGGCTGGAGGTATGCATTCTTGTGCATACCTACGACTGTATCTGTTTCGGATTGTCCACGTTATCTGGACAGCCCGCAGATCTGTGGATGAGTTAGTTTCCATATCCTGGTCCGATCTGAGGCAGAGTTTTGGCATCACCTCCTGTTGTTCTCTGGATACACAATCTCCATACTCGGACGTGTATCTGGAGAACAGCGGGGATGTGCTACCGAAATTCTGCCTCGATAGGATCGGGGTATGGAAACTAACTCATATACGGATCCGCGGGTGGGATTAGGACCTATCCTCACCTATTAGACAGCAGGATCACAATATACATGAATTTTATGGTTCGCATTCCTGATTGATAAAGGACAGAGGTCCGTCAGTGGATGTACATCGGCTGGAGAAGTAACCGTGATTTTGACGATGAATGGATGGTTAAGACCAATGATTTCTTGGAATTTGCATGGGCCAATTCTCATGGTCATTTGCTAGTTTGGTGTCCTTGCACAAAATGTGACAACAAGAGGAGAGTTAGCAAGGAGGATATGGGCCGACATCTTCTGTACAATGGATTTACCAAAGACTATACCGTGTGGATCTACCATAGTGAAGCACATCGTATGAGAGAGGAGGTGGTGAGACCACGCCTGGAGGCGTGCAATGATGATGCGGGGGTTGTAGACATGTTAGTAGATGCCCACCAAGCACTTTTCAATGACACCCGTGATCAGGAGGCGATGGAGGAGGAGGCAAAGTTGTTCTACAAGATGATGCACTCGGCAAAGATACCTCTTCACGACAACACCACCGTTTCGCAACTGGACACCATTGGGCGGTTATTAGGGGTGAAATCCGAGTTAAACATCAGTCGAGCAGGCTTCAATAGGTTGTTGGTCGTTGTTGGCTTCTTGCTTCCAAAGGGCCATTCCCTGCCAACGTCCACGTATGAGTCAACAACACTCTTCAAAGCACTTAAGATGCCGTATGAGCAGATAGATGCCTGTGTGAATGGGTGTGTCCTATTTAGGAAGGAACACGCGGATGCCATGCACTGTCCAAAGTGCAAATCCTGGAGGTTCGAAGAGGTACCAGCTGCAGATGGTCAGATGAAGCAGACTGATATCGCCCAAAAGATCGTACGGTACCTTCCGTTCATGCCGAGGATTTAGCGACTTTACATGACCGAGGAAACTACCAAATAGATGACATGGCATACGGTATAGTCCTGACAAGATGGTACATCCATAAGATGGTGAAGCATGGCAATACTTTGATGGACAACATCTTGAGAAAGCAGGTGAGGTGCGTGATGTACGTGTTGCGCTGGCAACCGATGGGTTCAATCCTTATGGAATGAGTACCGCCCCTTACACATGTGTGCCCGTGTTCGTTATACCCCTGAATCTCCCCCCCCCCCGGTGTCGCCTTCCAACGAGACACCATATTCATGTCCTTAATAATTCCTGGACACCCGAGGAGTAATATGGGTGTGTACATGGAGCCTTTGTGGGATGAATTGATTAGTGCTTGGGAGGTAGGTGTAGGGACATACGACCGAGCTCAAAGGGCAACCTTCAAGATGTATGTTTGGTACCAGCACTCTATTCATGACTTCTTGGCGTATGGGTTGTTCTCAGCCTGGTGTGTTCATGGAAAGTTCCTAGGCCCAATATGCAAGGAACGTTTGAGGTTCATCTGGTTGCAGAAGGGTGCTAAGTATTCATCGTTCGACCAACATCGTTAGTTCCTACCTCTTGATCATCCATTTAGACAAGACAAGAAGAACTTCACAAAAGGGCTTGTAGTGACACAACCTCCACTGCAGATGCTGAATGTTGCCGAGGTTCGTGCTTAGGTAGAGGCTCTTGTGGGGTGGTCGTTATGTGGGTTATGGTGAGTAACATATGTGGAGTCATAAATCGGGCTTACAACGGCTACCCTATCACGATGACCTTCTTGTGCCACATCACATTGACTTCATGCACACTGAGAAGAATATCGCAGAGGCACTTTTTTGCACACTCATGGACACCGAAAAGTCCAAGGATAACCCTAAGGCCAGAGTGGACATTGCAACACTATGTGATAGACCAAATCTAGAGATGAGGCCTCCAGAAGGCCGCAAGAAATGGAGAAGACCTAAGGCCGATTATGTATTGTCCATTGAACAAAGGAGGGAAGTACTTAAATGGATGAAGGTGCTTAGGTTTCCAGATGGGTATGCACATAATGTGAAGAGGTGAGTCAATCTAACGACATTGCAAGTAAATGGCATGAAGAGTCATGACTACCACATATGGATTGAGCGGCTTCTTCCCACGATGGTTCGAGGCTTTGTCCCAGAGAATTTATGGCAAGTGCTAGCAGAGTTGAGCTATTTCTTCCGGCAGCTATGTGCGAAGAGATATCTCAGACCGTATGTAGAGAGTTGGAGAAAGCGGCCCCTGTGTTACTATGTAAGTTGGAGAAAATCTTTCCACCCGGATTCTTCTTGCCAATGCAGCATATGATTGCGCACCTTCCATATGAGGTACGTATGGGTGGGCCAGTGCAGTACCATTGGTGCTACCCAATTGAAAGAACTCTAAAGCTCGTACGCAATACTTTTAATACATGTAATACTATGTTCTTTTGTAATTGTGTTTTCATTATTGTCATGCATGTCTCATTATTATTATACATGTCATACTAATTTTGTTTTGTTTATAGGTTGATCACAGGTGACTCAAAAAGATGGCAGGCGGCCGTCGCGGATGACGACGGCCAGTACCAGAGGCGGAGGTGGACGAGGGCTGGCGTCAGGTGCCCTTGTCCACCTTTTACAGTGCCTCACGGGGGCAGGACGACACGGAGGGGTTAGAGAGGAGGCCCAGGAAGGCAAGGAGGCCACCTCCCGAGCCGACGGATGGTGCACGGGGGGCCGAGGAGGACGACGACAAGGGCGGTTGTGAGGGCCAACCGACGGAGACCGAGGACGACGCCTCAGGTGCGGGTTCTTCGGTGGAGGCCGCTAGGGCGGCGAAGGTCTACTTGCGAGGCCCTGCACAACTCCCTCAGCCCCCGCTCCCTCAGGACCGCCCAGTGATTCGCCCCCAAGGGTGAATGTCAGTAAATTTAGATAGCTAACTTCATTTACATGCCAAACTCCATTTTGATTATCTAGATTCACTGATATTTTGTTCGACATGTGCAGGAACTGGATCGTTGTGTCGGGTGGCGACTCACGCAAGCCCAACGGCATTGTCGGGCTTCTGTGTAGGCAGCACTACCCCGGCATTGTCACGTACCACGGGCGGACAGAGCCAGCCTACACGTTTGGCCACTACTACCAGGGTGACGACCGGGACTTCACCCACACGGCAGAGCATGTGATGAGGGCGTTTTGGGTAACTCTAGCTCCCTTTTTCTCGTTACATCACATTCGTTTGACTCAATCTTAAAATAATGAATTTGACAACGTATTTGTATGCAGACCTTCTTCAGATGTGAGGATGGCGAAGAGGAGAGAGCGGACATGTGCCTGAAGAACTCCTGCAAGAAACGTGTCACCGACATGCATCACGAGGTAAAGCACCAGGCCGTCATAACCTACTACGCGTTGGTGCTTGGTCAAAAGATAGCCAAGGAAAAAGACAGAAGAACGATGTTGACCCGTGAGCAGTTCCTTGAGGTACATGAATACCAGCTATGTTTTGATATTACTTATGTTATGTTTGATCTTCTAATGTATCAATTACTACGTGACGTGCAGGTGAATCCTTGGTGGATCCGCACCAAAGCCGACACGTGGGCAAATGAGGTGGACAAGTGGTTCACGGAGGAGTTCCAACAGGCGCACGACGCTGCACGCGAGAGGCGTTTGATGATGGAGGGCCCATCACACCACCAAGGCCAGCGGAGCCTTCCAGAGTACAAGGCGCTATGGGTACGCGGTTTCTTTAATCTATTTTCAACCTCAAACTTGTTTCATCACACTAATCTTCGTCCTGCTTTTCTTGTAGGAAAAGACACATCCTGGCCAGGAATGCTCAGACTTCGATGCCTTGTGCATGGCACACAAGGGCAAGGCGACGTCCGATGTGTCCTATAACGTGAGCGACGGGCCGGAGGCATATAGCAACACTAGCTTCAGCCGGCGCATCGCAGAGTACACAGAGGCCTGTAAGCTGAAGTACGGGGAAGAATACAACCCAAGTGAGCATGACATCGATACAGACATAGTCATGGCCTTGGGAGGAGGAAAGAAGCACGGGAGGTTGTGGATTGGTGACGGCATCATCGACAGTTCGAGCCTGAGACTTGCCGACGTCCGAGCACGAAGGACGGAGTCTGACCCCCAGATACGAGCACGACCAAGCGTGGGGATGGGCCGTTTGAACGCCCTTGAGGTATGCACTAGTCATGTTATATTAATGTTTAAACACATTCTTAGATTTGCATTACTGAAACACTTAAGTCAAATGTTGTAGGTCGAGCTAGCAGAGGAGCGGGCTCTACGTCAGCAGCTAGCAGACCAGCTAGCACAGGAGCGGGCTCAGCAGCAGGAGTATTTCCGGTCGCAGCAGGCAATGGTGAGTAAGTTCGAGGAACTTACTAGGTACCTTGCGACGTCAGGTGGTATGACTCTACTACCAGGGCTCCTTGCTCCTATCACTCCGCCCCCACAGGTGTTTCCAACACAACAAGTCCTCGGTACTCCGGTGAGTATGATACCAAAGAGTTTTTGGTTTTCCTGTCTAATCATGTCTAACACTTGCAATCTTGTCTCCTTTGTGCAGCCTTTCTCAGCGGGTTCGAATCAACAGGGTCCAAGTGGTGAGCAAGTCTTCCAGTCGCCCGTCCCACCTTTCCCACCGCACGAGCACTCACCGTAGGCCCTTGGACTTAGCTGATCATGTTCTGAACTTATTTCGTTGGATTCGAGACACTTTGTGGATTTGTGGACTTGTTTCGATGGACTTGTGGTGTGTATGAACATGTGGATGTGATATATATATGTGTTATTTATTGTTGCATGTGATATTGTCATATATATATATATATATGTGTGTGTGTGTGTGTGTTTGTCAATGTGGAAAGCAAAAAAAATGAGGCCTCTTTGCCGAGAGGGCCCGTCCGCAGAGGACCATTTGCCGAGTGCTTTTGACAACTATGCTCGGCAACTCCGGGAAAAATGTTCCCAGCTTTGCCGAGGGTAGTAGCCAAAAGCCCCCGGCAAAGAATTTTTTTTAAAAAAATAAAAAACTGTCTTTGCCGACGGCCTGTGTCAGGTACGCTCGGCACATGATTTTCTCAAACAAATAGAAAAACAACCTTTGCCGACGGCCTTTGATAGGGGCTCTCGGCACAGGTTTTTTCAAAAAAAATAATAATAACCCCCCTTTGCCGACGGCCTTTGCCAGCGCCTCTCGGCACACATTTTTTTTTAAAAAAAATAAAATCCCCCTCTGTGCCGACGGCCCGGCCTCGAGGCCGTCGGCAAAGAAGGTTTCAAAAAACCGTCAGCCTACCCGCCGTTAATGGCTACTTTTTTTGTCCGACGGCCCACTATGGGCTCTCGGCACATCCTGTGCCGAGAGCCTCGAGCTCGGGTGCTGGGCAAAGAGCCGTGGCCGAGAAAAAATTCTCCGTGAGGCCTGTGCCGAGCGCGACCGTCGGCAAAGCCGTTGCCGACGGTTTATTGGCCTTTGCCGAGAGTTTGCTGCTCTCGGTAAAGGCTGGATTTCCAGTAGTGGTCTATTTTTAATTGCGTTCACTTCTTTTCCACTGTTGTCAACTTAATGCTGAACCAATGTAGTAAGAACCAGATGGTACATCTCCGTGATGTAGAGGCTGGAAACAAGTTTCCATTATCTAAAAAATATGCAGATAATAATAGTAATAACTCGTATCATATACTCATTACACATATATAAGAGGGATGCATCTACTATTCTGTGCAAGCTATAGTTCACATCATCACTATACATATAAAACACATGTCTTTAATTCTTGTTGCCCTTATCCATTGCACTTGCGTCTATGACACATGCATACTATATGGGATTGGGAAGCACCAGGGAATAAAATGTTAGCTCGTGAGGCAATTCCGTTTCAAGTTAGCTATGTCAAACAATTTTCTCCTTTTTTAAAAGATGAGAGTTCTTTTCTCCTCGTTTAAAACATGAGATTTCGCATGGATTCGGCTTATGCTGTAGGTACTTCTTAAGGTGAGTAATGTACGTATACAGCTGCACACACCACCTGGCTGTGTATGCTCGTGTAACCATATCAACGCTTTTGGCATCAAAGATGAGGAAAAAGATGGAAGAAGTTCAGTGCTATTCTATACAGATATTCAACTCAATAAAGAAAAAGATACTCTTTGCTCCATCCACTTTGCTCTTGTATACTCCAACTCCTATCATCAGTTCAATAGAATGAAATAAACTCAAATAAGGATCAGCCACAACCCATCTCAGTACAACCTTTGGCTGCGGGAATGTGTCTTAAGCTCTTCTGCTTTGCCTAGCTAAATTTGCACTATTTGGTTATCTACTTTTGTACATAAATAACAGAAACCAATAGCTTCATTTGCCTCCATATCAAATCAAGACTTGTCCAGAATGGACGGATCCAATGGAAATCTGGAAGAATTGCGCTGGTTCCTATAGGATTCCTAAGTTCCAAATTACTATTCAAGCCAACATTCATTGAATATTTGCATGAATCAAAATGTGTCCCTAAAGGGGCAAAATTTTCCTTGATTTTTTCCAAAAAAAGTATCTACGCTAGTAACAACACATCTTGCAGTATAGTATCTCAGAACTGGAAGTATCACATACTCAGTCCTGTCCGAAGTGCCCCCAATTTTATGATGGTCACATGCTTCTAATCGTAGCATCAAGGTTATCTAGCATTGATTGCAAGACTGTCTGCCCCGGGTAGAAAGATAAGGAAGGACCTGAATGTGATTTAGGTGGAACACTCCATCGCTGCTTCCTTGCTTCTCTTTCCCTGAAACCGAAAACAGAAAAGTGCATAAGCACGAAAATTGGAAAAAAAAATAGCAATCTGCTGAAGCCAAAAACACACCACAGAAGAAGTACCCCGAAGTCGATATCAGAAAATTGCAGATAAATTAGTGAACCCCACAACCATTCTCCTTCCTCTTCTTTTCCTATTTTCTGCTCTCTTCCCTAATTGCCTCCAACACCGTAGCAGGCTAGCAGCAGCAACCCTACTCCACAAGCAGCAGCAGCAGCAGTTCGCACGTCGCAAGGAGCATGTACCAATAAAACAATGAGGCATGGAAAGTAACCGCAGGAAAAGGTCTTAGCCTTACCCATGGACTGAACCAGGAGCACAATGACGACGGCGTACAACTGAACGAACCAGATGGTGGTGCCTCACAAATCGCACCAGCTTGTCCATTCGGCCATTCCGTGCCCCATGCTCAGCACATTGGTAGATAGGCCATAAGTCCTAGGAACGGATCCATGGGTGGATGGGTTTATTAGATGCAGAATAAACATTCCCTAGAGCAGCCCTATGTACGCCGCTCCGACGGGATCCTACCCGAGTGACGTCCGAAGGTATTTCGCCGGTTCACCCCGACAAAGGTCTGACCGGTGACCTTCACCAGTCTGACCAGTGGGCGAAGTTCTGACCGGTGACCCATACCGGACTGACCGGTGCCTATGCAGAGGTGCTGCAGCGAGCCCCTCCGCGTTGTTGTTGTTGGCCGTGCACTTGTGCCACCGGACACACAGACACACGGGTAGAGGATTACAACCAACAAAAAAGACCGATCATGGCTCCAGGTCTCACAAGCAGAAGCCCAAGCTGCTTCGCCCAGATGTTATCCAACTCGAAGCTTACTGATCCTTAATATTTGAGACTATTTGGTTGAAGGTTCTTGCATTTCTATCGCACCATATCTCGCAGACGATGAGAATTATGAGGCTGCGCATTACTTTTCGTTCAATCACCAGGCTGTTCGCTAGTCTATTTTTAATTGCGTTCACTTCTTTTCCACTGTTGTCAACTTAATGCAGAACCAATGTAGTAATTACCAGATGGTACATCTCCGTGATGTAGAGGCTGGAAACAAGTTTCCATTATCTAAAAAATATGCCGATAATAATAGTAATAACTCGTATCATATACTCATTACACATATATAAGAGGGATGCGTCTACTCTTCTGTGCAAGCTATAGTTCACATCATCACTATACATATAAAACACATGTCTTTAATTCTTGTTGCCCTTATCCATTGCACTTGAGTAAGGTAGTTAGTATCCAGTCAGCGTCTATGACACATGCATACTATATGGGATTGGGAAGCACCAAGGAATAAAATGTTAGCTCGTGAGGCAATTCCGTTTCAAGTAAGCCATGTCAAACAATTTTCTCCTTTTTTAAAAGACGAGAGTTCTTTTCTCCTCGTTTGAAAGACGAGAGTTTCATTTTTGTGTGTTATTAGATTGCTAAAATAATATGGCAATGCTTATAACCCCACCTCTCTCCATAGTCTGAACACTGACATTGAACTATGTTTAGCTGACGAGCCGAACAAAACAAGCTCGAGTTTTTTAAATGAACCTCATCCAAGCCTTATGATTGTCAAAGCAAAGCTTTAACCAAAACGTGCCTAGCTCATTACTCAACTTAACCCGATCTGTAGTGATGGCATTGACTCAAGAAGTTACTACCAGTTTGTGTTTCTTTCCCATACTCTATATATAAGCCACACGCTGAATCTACATATATATAGAAGATCAGGAGAACGAGCAAGAGGGGGTAAGAAAAGAACACTCCAAATTATGGTAGATGGGCATGCCCGGTTCTGGGACTGGGAAGCATTAGGGAACAGTAGATGGAGCATGCCCAGGTGTATTATTGTTGAAAAGCAAGAGGGGGTATGCATAGAGGATTTAAGAGCCTCGCTGCTTAGAGGAACACAGAATGTTCCTGCCCAGAGCCTCGATGAAAATGATTTAAGAGCCGGTATGCTTAGAGGAACACAGAATGTTAGTGAAACTTAGGATCATGGGTGGACGTTTGTTCACTTCTCGTGCAGAAATGCTCGAGTCTAGACGAGAGAAGGCATGTATAATTTTCCATAGAAAATGCAAAAGAGGCAAAAACCATATTTCTTAGCGATGACTGGACACTCACCATTTAATTAAGTTTATCCAACTGAAATGTGCCACGCCATTTGCCTATAAATCGTTGGAATTGGAAGCATTAGGGAAAGAGAATGTATATGAGTTGAAGTTTCAAGAGCTCCACCTCACGATCACAACATACACCGTAGCTGCATGATGACTACGCGCGCTAGAAGATTGCTCATTCAACTACTATATATGTAGTGAGCAAGTCTAGCTAGGTGTTAATGCATATTTAGCAGCTAGAGTATATATTTGCATATCTGCCATATGTTATGGGGAAGTTTGTGATGATCTTGAGGAGCATACAGTCTTGTTGTTGAGCTCTTAACAGAAAATTTCCTTATATCTGCATTTGTCACAATACTGTACTCTGTTAGAATAATATTTTTGTTACGTCCTTGAATAAAAATAATGTAATAAAGACGATTGTTAATCTACAAGAAAGAAAAAGGTGATAAGCAATTATGGACATTAGACTTGCATTTCTGTAATTTCCGGAGGTTTAGTTCTCATTAACAAATGCAGATGGATATTCAATAGCATTAGGTTGTGTAATGGTTGAAACTGTACACAATATTTGATTGTCTCCACTTCTTCTTTTCCAGTCATTCCCTCAACTTAATGCTGAAAAATTGTTGTAAAAACCATGCAGTACATTTTCATGGCCATAACTCGTATTCAGTACGTACTCGTGTTGCACTTACATATATAAGAGGGATGCATCTACTCTCTGCAAGCTATAGTCCGCATCACTATATATATAAAATACATGTGTTTCTTTTTGCCTTATCCATTGCACTTGAGGAAGGCAGTGAGACTAGGTGTCGGTGACATGCATACCATGCATATGGGATTGGGAAGCGCCAGGGAGTAAACTTTTAGCTCGTCAGCCCTTGTCACACCCCCGAAATTTCCAATTTCAGGATGTGAATAGAAATGATAATTAAATAACGATTTTCTCATAATTTTAAAATTTTTCCAAGATTTATTTTCTTTACAGGAAATATAGTATAGGAAAAATCCTTTGATGGATTTTCTAAATTAAATAAAAGTTATGTGTGTTGCATTCATGCCGATGCATCTAGTGGTTCTTGAGTGCAAAAAGGTTCCAACAATGCGTTTAGGAGCTGTCCAAAACCTTCCGAGAATTTTCCAGAATTTTCTGGAATTTATTCTCATTTTCTCCGAGCATTTTCTATTTATTAGAAGGCTCTAAAATCTTTTTCATGAGCACCAAATGCTTTATTTGGGTTGTTCATGTCTTAATCTATCTCTAGGAATTTTCCTGGAATTTTTGGGATTTTCTGACTATTTTTCGTGCTTTAACGTATTTTCTGGACTTTTTCTGGAATTTCGTATGCACCGGAAAATATTTCGAAAAAAAAAAAAAAAAAGAAAAAAAAAACAAAACCTATCCTAACGGGCCGGGCCCGGAGGCCCGACCCGGTCCGCCCGGCCCACCCGCGCCGGCCCGGCGGGGCCCATCCGGCCGCGCCCATGGCCGCCGCCGCCGCCGCGGGCGGCCGTCCCGCACCCGCGCCCCTATAAAGGCGGCCCCGCGCGCCGCGCCCTCGCGCCCTAGCCGCCTCCCCGCGCCGCCGCCCCCCGCCGCACCGCCGCCCCGCCCCCGCCACCGCACCCCGCCGCCGCCCGCCGGAGTACCGAGCCCGGCGCGCCGGCCGGCCGAGCGGCCGTCGTCGATTCACCGATTGGAGGCATCCCCGGGCGAACCGACCCCACCCAGAGTTCCGGCCCATCGAGACCTACCCGTTCCACCGCTTCCCGTCGCCGGAGGAGCTCCGAGCACCACCGCCTTGTGAAGCCGCCGCCGGCCGTCGTGGGGTTCGCCGCCGGCCACCTTGCGGTCCGCCCCCGCCGAGGGTGAGCAGCCACACTGGTCCTCCTCGATCTCCTACCCCTTTTCCCCACCCTGGACGTGCTCGAGGCCGCTCCAACCGCCGGCGCCGCTGACGACCAACCCTCCCTGTCCGCCGTCCATGGCCGGCCAGAGGTAGGGGATGAAGTGCTAAATTTGCACTTAGGCCCCTATTGAACTTGGTAATCAGTGGCTTAACTCTTGTGCCTTGCAGATCTTACACGTGAACCCCTAGATCTATTAGATGTTTGCAACTAGATCCAACCGAGCATTTTTTATAGATCTAACCCCGAGCTACATCAGTTTCACGAGCACTATTCTCCGTGTCTTGCAAATTTTCCTTGCTACTCCCCGAAATCTACGGTTAATCGCGACTAGGTCCCCGTAATCTTGTTTTGCTCACCAAATCTTCGCTTTAGCTCCGATTTAATCCGTTCAAGTTGCGTTAGGTCCATAATAATGTAAACCACGCGTTAGTGATGAGTTTTCACCATGTTTTGTTTCTGAAAATAAAATTAATATTAATTTTGATTAATGACTCGCTATGCATGTCTTTTCCAAATAAAAGCAATATAGATCTATATATCGTTTTTCATAATCAAATTTAATTTGATTAATGATTACTTTACATGCTTTTATGAATAAAATCTAATTAGATCTTTTACTCGGTTTTCCATAAGTCAAATATTAATTTGCTTAATGATTAATTAACTTTTATAATTAAAAGTTGATTAGGCTTTTACTCCGGCTTTATAAATAAATGTTAATCTTGATTAATACTAATTTAATACTGTTTTTGTTAATAATATGATCTACTCGAATTACAAAGTTTCGTTTAGATTGTTCATATAGTTCAGTTTTTCTAAATTAAAATGTTTAATCGGTTTAATCAATATATGAATCTTTATTAATAAAACTTGAATAGTTCTTTACACCGGTTTCATAAATAAAGTTTAATATTGCATTAATGTCAACATGGGGTATTTTATTTCTAAAATATCCTTTATATTTGTTTTGTTAATTAAAATGAACCTAGCTCATAGTCTTGTTCTCTCATAAATGCAAACAATTCGTTAGACGTTCGGTATCAGCTTTATCTCTTTTGATCAAGTTTATCCGAAGCTCTAAATCTTTCTAGTGTTAGCCAAGCTAAACCGGGCGCATCTAATCAAGCCTTAGAGTTTCTGCTTATCTTAGAAGTTTTGTCTATGTGAGTAGTTTGCACCGCTCATTTGCCTATCAAGTAATCTTATCACCCTTGTTTCATGTTTATCCTAGAATCTTGTATATCAGCATCTAGCTAGTTGATGTCTATCCCATCTCTGTTAGGTTGTCTTTTTATAAATCAGCTATGTTCTTATGCCCAATCGTTCGTAGCTATACCTTTCTTCAGAGCTAATCTTGTTATCAGTTCCTTTACCAAGTAGTTTAGCTTACCTTTTGCTCAGTTCTTGCCCTTCGATCTAGTTCTCTACGTAAGCTAGTTTTCCTAAACCCATCTTAAGGTTCTCTTATACGTTGATAGTCCGTTTGTGCTGTTCTAGTTCGTTTCACCATAACTTATGCGTTAGCACGTGTATCACCTGCTACTTGTTTTAATATTAAAGATGCATGTTAATCTTGACTAATTCTTATTCCAATACTTTTATGAATAAAAAGTGAATAGGTTCTAATCCGGTTTTCTTTAATCATGATGTAATTGGTTAATCCTTATTTATAACTAGTTTTTCTAAATAAAAGATGTTAGAGTTAAACACCGGTTTTCATAATAAAGTTAATATGCCTAATGCCTTTTCAATATAAATATGTTTAGTTGAACACGTGATATAAAGTTACTCGTTTAGATATCTTACACCCGCTTCATCTTTCTAAAGTAATTGTTAATTTGACATAATTTTCTATTGGAATGTTATAAATAAAACATGATTAGGTTTATCGTGATTTCTTTAATTAAATGTAACTGTGTAATGGTAACATAGAGTATTTCTCCGAAATATTCTTTCACGTGGTTTCTTAATTAAAATATGCCAAGCGTAGTCTCTTGTTGTTTGATAATGATCTCATGATAGTTTCGAGCTTAGTTTTGTTTTCAGTGTTTCTCGCGCTTGCGTAACCAATAGAATCGAGCTCTATGTCAATGTGATCTTTCCGGTTCTTGCTCAATCTTCGCAACCATCTCTTTAAAGCAAACCAAGCCTTTCTTCCTCTAAGCACACTTTGTGTTCTTTAGTGATCCATCTAATCGATCCTATCCTTTAGTGCGTTCTTTTAAAGTTTTCTTTTGATTGGTGTTTTGTTCTTAGTATGTCTGTTTGTTTGTCTGCTTTGTATGTTGTGCCCGATGATTGATGCGCTTAGAGTGAACGCCGTTCGAGAAGTTTGGAAGAGCTTGAAGTTGAAGATTCTGAGCAACGACATTACTTTGGTTAAAGGCAAGTGTGTCCTTGATCCTTTGTCCTAAGAACTATATTTAATCACTCATTGCATATGCTTGCATTAATATGATGGGACCCATGTTTAAGGTTTGACTAGTGTTGTTTATCCTGTGCCTTGATCAAACGGGTTTATCTTTATGTTGGGTAGCTATGCTTAGTTGCTATACCTGGGTTATGGTGGTTTTTAATGAACATTAATGATGAATCATGTTATACCTTTGTGCTATATCTTTGGATGCTTAATACAAGATCATATGATTAATCGGAACATGGAGCGACCACCCAGGACAACAGTGCAACCACAAGAACTATATGGCTCTGGTCTTGGCCGATTAATTAGGGAAGTCTTTGTGTGGTTATTACTCGCATAGTAGGTTGGGGACGGAGGAATGCTTTTATGGCTACTTCTATTCCGGAGTGGTGATGGAACGGAAGACTCTATGGCTTACCGTCCGTAATAGAAGTGTGGAACGAAAGATAGCCTCTATGACATACTACTATGGACTAATACGCACGGGAGGACTCTTTGTAAAGGCCTCGTAGCGTCCCTATGCAATCACACCTCGGTAGTGTGGTATGATGCTTGGCCGGCATCGCATGGTTGGGTTTAAAGTTCTTCGGGACTTTTACGCGACTTGTGGGTAAAGATGTACAACCTCGCGAGTGTAAAACTAATCGATTAGCCGTGCCCACGGTCACGGGCGGCCCGGACCCTCACATGATAATTAAACTTGAAGATGGACTTAAATCGTGTTCTCTGGTTATGTTTGCCATGTGCTCATGGTGTATTTCTTACCTTATGCTTAATGTGGGTTGGTATAAACTTATACTTTATTAGTAATCAGTGCTAATAAAACTTGACCAACTAAAATTGCTTAAATGCTTTGAGCCGATCCACTATAAAGCCTTTGCATTCATTCTTTTCTCCACACTTGCCGAGTACGACAAGTGCTCACCCTTGCTATAACCATTGTTGCTCGTAAAGAGGATGCTACTTTGAAGTCTTGTGAAGATGTTGCTGGTGCTAGGCGTACGCAACCCCCAGTCGATTGCCTGTGATGTTTGGAGCCTTCGTTTCCAGGATTAAGCGTAAATCTCTGATAATCTTTCTTTTTCATACGTGATACTGTTTCTGTATTCACTTTTATGTCACTATATGCATGAAACTTGATCCTGGCATGCATATAGGTATGCACTTGGTTTCCTTCGGAAAATCGGGTGTGACAGAGTGGTATCAGAGCTGTATCGACTGTAGGACGTAAGCCTAGTTAGCACTGGTCGTTTCTTAATGCCTCTTTTGTTCTACAATCCCTCCTTACCTTATCCGTGACCTCTCTGATGAAGGATCTCACATCTTAACCATCTTCTCTTCTCTATACCATGAGTTCTTGTATATTTATCTTCACTCCCCTTGAACATTTCTTCGATCTCGTCCGTCCATTCTCTCAAGCAATAACACCCCCTTGATTCATTGGTGGAAGTGTTACCCTTAACATTCCATCTATTCGCGCAGCTCTCTGACACATCAGCGCTGTTTTAATTCTTTCTCGAGCTACGGAACTCCGATCGACATGAAACCAGTTGGGTTAGTTCCTAAATTTCATAAGTGAATTTCTGTCAAAAATTCAGCCCTATCCTGTATATGTTCCAGGAGCTATGCCCGAAACATTGGAGCTAACAGAATCTGTAAAACTCTGCTGACCTAGTTACCTTCAATATTCTATATCTCGGGCTATAGACCTCCGATTGAGGTAAATCCAATTGGAGTAGTTCAGGAATTTCATCAGCTTCACTCTGTCCAAAATTCAGCAGTATTCGTTTTGTATCCAAGGAGATACCTACGAATTAGTGGAGCATTCAGAATCTGCCAACACTGCTGACATAGCCATCTCGTTTAATTCATATCTCGAGTTCTGAACCTCCGATTGAGGTGATTCCAGTTGGGTTGAACTCATAATTTCGTACTCCTTGATCTGGGAAAAATCCATTATTTATGGAGATCCCTGCTGGGAGCTACATCTGATCTATTAGGAGGATACCCCCTGACTTCATTAACAACGTGTAGTGTCGTTCCCTTTAGCTATGCCTTGATTGGTGGAATTGTGTTTGCATGATGATGCTTGGTTTTATGGACTTGATTGATTCGTTTCTTTGAAGTGAGTGTTGGTGTATTGTGGGTCTTACATCCGCAATAACATCAGTTGCTTAGTTGGGTTCTTCTTTTGTACCTCCCACCTCCTTGTTCTCCCCACCCGTTTTGCACTACTCTTGTTCCCTTCTGATAATATCTTTACCTACCAACCAGATGGAAAACCAAGAAGGAGGTAACCAAGGAGAAAGCTACGAGAACGGTGATGACTATGGATACAACCAAGATGCGCCATCATTTCCACCCCCGGAGGATAAGTATGCAGAGTTCATGAAGGCTGAGCCGCCAATGTTCTCCAGTACCACATATCCCTTAGAAGCTGAAGACTGGATCAAGACAATTGAAGAGAAGCTAGATGTGGTACAATGCAATGATGGAGAGAAAGCTTTGTATGCATCTTGGCAACTTACAGGAGCAGCTTTAGAGTGGTGGAATTCTTACACCAATGGACATCAGCAACCTGAGAGTATTGTGTGGAAGGAATTCAAAGACAACTTTATCTTACACCATACTCCTGTGAGTGCGATGAAGCTCAAGAGGAAGGAGTTCCTTAACTTAAAGCAAGGACAGATGACGGTAACTGAGTACGGGGATAAGTTTGTTCAATTATCTCTGTATGCCCCAAGATCAGCTGAAAGTGATAAGAAGAAACGAGAGCATTTCATCAAAGGGTTGAATGAAGATCTTCAAAGTATACTAAGCTTACATGATTATTCAAGTCTACAAGATTTAATCAACAAAGCTGTTGGGCTAGAAAGCAAGCTACAGGAGATCATGAGTAAGAAGAGAAAACGGGAATATCCAGGGGAAGCCAATAACAATTCTCACCTACATCATATGTCACAAGCCCAAGGTTTTCCTGAAGATCACAATGAAGATGCATATCTAGAATATCCTCATGGTGTCACAATACCAGTGATTTATGAGACCCCACAGAATCGTCGGAATATTAGGGAAAGTAAAGCTTGTTTTTATTGCAAAGCTGGTGGACACTTTATCAACAGGTGCCCGAAGAAGTTTCTAGATCGTCATTTTAAGAAGGAATGGCGACAGCGACACAAGCAAGACAAGACCCCCGATACCTAAGGATGTTGGTATAAGTTAGGCTGTGGAAAGTTTTCTGTAACATGAAAGGAATAATATTGCTGAAGGATATGAAAAGAGTTCGAAATAAACCCTTGTCTCTTGCTAGCCTTTTTCGAATCTCGGGACGAGATTCCTTTTAAGGGGGGTAGATTTGTCACACCCTGAAATTTCCAATTTCAGGATGTGAATAGAAATGATAATTAAATAACGATTTTCTCATAATTTTAAAATTTTTCCAACATTTATTTTCTTTACAGAAATATAGTATAGGAAAAATCCTTTGATGGATTTTCTAAATTAAATAAAAGTTATGTGTGTTGCATTCATGCCGATGCATCTAGTGGTTCTTGAGTGCAAAAAGGTTCCAACAATGCGTTTAGGAAGTTTGTCCAAAACCTTCCGAGAATTTTCCAGAATTTTCTGGAATTTATTCTCATTTTCTCCGAGCATTTTCTATTTATTAGAAGGCTCTAAAATCTTTTTCATGAGCACCAAATGCTTTATTTGGGTTGTTCATGTCTTAATCTATCTCTAGGAATTTTCCTGGAATTTTTGGGATTTTCTGACTATTTTTCGTGCTTTAACGTATTTTCTGGACTTTTTCTGGAATTTCGTATGCACTGGAAAATATTTCGAAAAAAAAAAGAAAAAAAAAACAAAACCTATCCTAACGGGCCGGGCCCGGAGGCCCGACCCGGTCCGCCCGGCCCACCCGCGCCGGCCGGCGGGGCCCATCCGGCCGCGGCCATGGCCGCCGCCGCCGCCGGGCGCGCCGTCCCGCACCCGCGCCCCTATAAAGGCGGCCCCGCGCCGCGCCCCCGCGCCCTAGCCGCCTCCCGCGCCGCCGCCCCCGCTGCACCGCCGCCCCCGCCCGCCACCGCACCCCGCCGCCGCCCCGCCGGAGTACCGAGCCGAGCGCCGCCGCCGGCCGAGCGGCCGTCGTCGATTCACCGATTGGAGGCATCCCCGGGGCGAACCGAGCCCCACCGGGAGTTCCGGCCCATCGAGACCTACCCGTTCCACCGCTTCCCGTCGCCGGAGGAGCTCCGGAGCACCACCGCCTTGTGAAGCCGCCGCCGGCCGCTGTGGGGTTCGCCGCCGGCCACCTTGCGGTCCGCCCCCGCCGAGGGTGAGCAGCCACACTGGTCCTCCTCGATCTCCTACCCCTTTTCCCCACCCTGGACGTGCTCGAGGCCGCTCCAACCGCCGGCGCCGCTGACGACCAACCCTCCCTGTCCGCCGTCCATGGCCGGCCAGAGGTAGGGGATGAAGTGCTAAATTTGCACTTAGGCCCCTATTGAACTTGGTAATCAGTGGCTTAACTCTTGTGCCTTGCAGATCTTACACGTGAACCCCTAGATCTATTAGATGTTTGCAACTAGATCCAACCAGAGCATTTTTTATAGATCTAACCCCGAGCTACATCAGTTTCACGAGCACTATTCTCTGTGTCTTGCAAATTTTCCTTGCTACTCCCTGAAATCTACGGTTAATCGCGACTAGGTCCCTGTAATCTTGTTTTGCTCACCAAATCTTCGTTTTAGCTCCGATTTAATCCGTTCAAGTTGCGTTAGGTCCATAATAATGTAAACCACGCGTTAGTGATGAGTTTTCACCATGTTTTGTTTCTGAAAATAAAATTAATATTAATTTTGATTAATGACTCGCTATGCATGTCTTTTCCAAATAAAAGCAATATAGATCTATATATCGTTTTTCATAATCAAATTTAATTTGATTAATGATTACTTTACATGCTTTTATGAATAAAATCTAATTAGATCTTTTACTCGGTTTTCCATAAGTCAAATATTAATTTGCTTAATGATTAATTAACTTTTATAATTAAAAGTTGATTAGGCTTTTACTCCGGCTTTATAAATAAATGTTAATCTTGATTAATACTAATTTAATACTGTTTTTGTTAATAATATGATCTACTCGAATTACAAAGTTTCGTTTAGATTGTTCATATAGTTCAGTTTTTCTAAATTAAAATGTTTAATCGGTTTAATCAATATATGAATCTTTATTAATAAAACTTGAATAGTTCTTTACACCGGTTTCATAAATAAAGTTTAATATTGCATTAATGTCAACATGGGGTATTTTATTTCTAAAATATCCTTTATATTTGTTTTGTTAATTAAAATGAACCTAGCTCATAGTCTTGTTCTCTCATAAATGCAAACAATTCGTTAGACGTTCGGTATCAGCTTTATCTCTTTTGATCAAGTTTATCCGAAGCTCTAAATCTTTCTAGTGTTAGCCAAGCTAAACCGGGCGCATCTAATCAAGCCTTAGAGTTTCTGCTTATCTTAGAAGTTTTGTCTATGTGAGTAGTTTGCACCGCTCATTTGCCTATCAAGTAATCTTATCACCCTTGTTTCATGTTTATCCTAGAATCTTGTATATCAGCATCTAGCTAGTTGATGTCTATCCCATCTCTGTTAGGTTGTCTTTTTATAAATCAGCTATGTTCTTATGCCCAATCGTTCGTAGCTATACCTTTCTTCAGAGCTAATCTTGTTATCGGTTCCTTTACCAAGTAGTTTAGCTTACCTTTTGCTCGTTCTTGCCCTTCGATCTAGTTCTCTACGTAAGCTAGTTTTCCTAAACCCATCTTAAGGTTCTCTTATACGTTGATAGTCCGTTTGTCTTTGTTCTAGTTCGTTTCACCATAACTTATGCGTTAGCACGTGTATCACCTGCTACTTGTTTTAATATTAAAGATGCATGTTAATCTTGACTAATTCTTATTCCAATACTTTTATGAATAAAAAGTGAATAGGTTCTAATCCGGTTTTCTTTAATCATGATGTAATTGGTTAATCCTTATTTATAACTAGTTTTTCTAAATAAAAGATGTTAGAGTTAAACACCGGTTTTCATAATAAAGTTAATATGCCTAATGACTTCATAAATGCCTTTTCAATATAAATATGTTTAGTTGAACACGTGATATAAAGTTACTCGTTTAGATATCTTACACCCGCTTCATCTTTCTAAAGTAATTGTTAATTTGACATAATTTCTACTTTGGAATGTTATAAATAAAACATGATTAGGTTTATCGTGATTTCTTTAATTAAATGTAACTTTGTGTAATGGTAACATAGAGTATTTCTCTACGAAATATTCTTTCACGTGGTTTCTTAATTAAAATATGCCAAGCGTAGTCTCTTGTTGTTTGATAATGATCTCACGATAGTTTCGAGCTTAGTTTTGTTTTCGGTGTTTCTCGCGCTCGCGTAACCAATAGAATCGAGCTCTATGTCAATGTGATCTTTCCGGTTCTTGCTCAATCTTCGCAACCATCTCTTTAAAGCAAACCAAGCCTTTCTTCCTCTAAGCACACTTTGTGTTCTTTAGTGATCCATCTAATCGATCCTATCCTTTAGTGCGTTCTTTTAAAGTTTTCTTTTGATTGGTGTTTTGTTCTTAGTATGTCTGTTTGTTTGTCCGCTTTGTATGTTGTGCCCGATGATTGATGCGCTTAGAGTGAACGCCGTTCGAGAAGTTTGGAAGAGCTTGAAGTTGAAGATTCGAGCAACGACATTACTTTGGTTAAAGGCAAGTGTGTCCTTGATCCTTTGTCCTAAGAACTATATTTAATCACTCATTGCATATGCTTGCATTAATATGATGGGACCCATGTTTAAGGTTTGACTAGTGTTGTTTATCCCGTGCCTTGATCAAACGGGTTTATCTTTATGTTGGGTAGCTATGCTTAGTTGCTATACCTGGGTTATGGTGGTTTTTAATGAACATTAATGATGAATCATGTTATACCTTTGTGCTATATCTTTGGATGCTTAATACAAGATCATATGATTAATCGGAACATGGAGCGACCACCCAGGACAACAGTGCAACCACAAGAACTATATGGCTCTGGTCTTGGCCGATTAATTAGGGAAGTCTTTGTGTGGTTATTACTCGCATAGTAGGTTGGGGACGGAGGAATGCTTTTATGGCTACTTCTATTCCGGAGTGGTGATGGAACGGAAGACTCTATGGCTTACCGTCCGTAATAGAAGTGTGGAACGAAAGATAGCCTCTATGACATACTACTATGGACTAATACGCACGGGAGGACTCTTTGTAAAGGCCTCGTAGCGTCCCTATGCAATCACACCTCGGTAGTGTGGTATGATGCTTGGCCGGCATCGCATGGTTGGGTTTAAAGTTCTTCGGGACTTTTACGCGACTTGTGGGTAAAGATGTACAACCTCTGCGAGTGTAAAACTAATCGATTAGCCGTGCCCACGGTCACGGGCGGCCCGGACCCTCACATGATAATTAAACTTGAAGATGGACTTAAATCGTGTTCTCTGGTTATGTTTGCCATGTGCTCATGGTGTATTTCTTACCTTATGCTTAATGTGGGTTGGTATAAACTTATACTTTATTAGTAATCAGGTGCTAATAAAACTTGACCAACTAAAATTGCTTAAATGCTTTGAGCCAGTCCACTATAAAGCCTTTGCATTCATTCTTTTCTCCACACTTGCTGAGTACGACAAGTGCTCACCCTTGCTATAACCATTGTTGCTCAGAAAGAGGATGCTACTTTGAAGTCTTGTGAAGATGTTGCTGGTGCTAGGCGTACGCAACCCCCAGTCGATTGCCTGTGATGTTTGGAGCCTTCGTTTCCAGGATTAAGCGTAAATCTCTGATAATCTTTCTTTTTCATACGTGATACTGTTTCTGTATTCACTTTTATGTCACTATATGCATGAAACTTGATCCTGGCATGCATATAGGTATGCACTTGGTTTCCTTCGGAAAATCGGGTGTGACAGCCCTTCTCAGGTTCAAGAAAGCTATATCAAGCCTGAGTGAATGCAGCTGCACACAACACCTGACTGTGTGTATATACACTATACTCGTGTGTAACCATCCACGCTTATGGCATCAAATTAAAAATGGGAGGGAAATGGAAGTTCGGTGCTCTTTTACGGATACAAAACTGAATAAAGAAAAAGATACGAGCTGTGTGTGTAGATTGGGTACTTATGCCTCTGCCATTATTTATATGGCTAGTTTGATAAACCATTCTCCATATGAAATTAGTATCTTATACGGAATTGTGTGCGCTCCGTATGTGCTGGAGACAAGACCCGACTGTTTGCTTGTGTGCGCTGTAGTGATCTGTAGTGATGGCATTGACTCAAGTATGTAGGGCCCAATAAGTTACTACCAGTTTGTGTTTCTTTCCCATACTCTATATATAAGCCACACGCTGAATCTACATATATATAGAAGATCAGGAGAACGAGCAAGAGGGGGTAAGAAAAGAACACTCCAAATTATGGTAGATGGAGCATGCACTACGGGAAACACGTGCTTTGCCGTGCGTCTCGGGCGCACGTCAAAGGCTAAAAAACGCACGGCAAAGGCTTTGCCGTGCGTTTTTTGTGGAGGCGCACGGCAAAGGGCGCACGGTAAATTCCCTTTGCCGTGCGCCTTCTTCTATAACGCACGGTGAACAAACTTTGCCGTGCGTCACATGCGGCGCACGGCAAACAAAAGTAACAGACGGCACGCCTGGGGTGACGGACGGCGCAACGGAGGAGATGGCGTCCAAAGGACTTTGCCGTGCGGCAGGAATGGGACGCACGGCAAACAATGACACCTTTGCCGTGCGCCTCATTCTTTCACGCACGGCAATCAAAACAAAAGGAAATAAAAAAATACAACACGCCGACGATGGCCGTCGGGCCACCACTGCATCCCCAGTTCTCGCCGCCCGCCGCCGGTCGGGAGTGGAGGGAGAGAGAGTGTCACACCCGAAATTTCCAATTTCGGGATGTGAATAGAAAGAATAATTAAATAACGATTTTATCATAATTTTAAAAATTTTCCAACATTTATTTTTTCGTTACAAGAAATATAGTATAGGAAAAATCCATTGTTTGATTTTCTAAATTAAATAAAAAGTTATGTGTGTTGTATTCATGCCGATGCATCTAGTGGTTCTTGAGTGCAAAAGGTTTCAAAAATGCGATTAGGAGCTGTCCTAACTCCCTCGAGAATTTTCCGGACTTTTTCGGGATTTATTCTCATTTTCCTTTGAGCTATTTCTACTTATTAGAAGGCTCTATAATCTTTTTCATGAGCTCCAAACACTTTTTTTGGATAGCTCATGTCCCAACGTGTCTCTAGGAATTTTCCTGAAATTTTTGGGATTTTTAGAATATTTTCCGTGGCTTTATTGATTTATCTAGATATTTCTAGATTTATCTTTGCATAGGAAAATACTTCGAAAAAAGAAAAATATTCCTATTCTACCTGGGCCGAGCCCGTAGGCTCGACCCGGTCCGCTTCGGCCCAGCCGCGAGCCCGCGCGAGCCCATCCGGGCCCGGCAGCCAAGGCTGGCCTAGCCAAGCCACCGCCCCCTCGGCGTGCGTGCCGCACATGTTAGGCGCGACGCCACCGCACCTATTAAAGGCAGAGCCCGAGACCTAGCTGTCACACGCCCTACTTGCCTCCCACCGCCTTCAGCTGTGCCACGCAGCCGGAGCTAGGAACCGCCGCCGCTGACGTTGCCGCCGCCGACTCGCCGCCTCGTCCCGTTGTCGTGCCGTCACCGGAGTCTCGCCGTCTCGCGAGCGCACCGGCCAAGTCGCACGTCGCCACTGGTCATCGTCGTTTTCGCCGCGAGCACCGCTGGACGGAGCCGACACCTTCCAGAGCTACGCGACATCGAGCCGCGTACCGAGCTCCGCTCGTCGCTGTCGGACGTCCACCGGACCGCCACATGAAGCTCCCCGGCCGCCGGTCAACCAACCGCCGCCGAGCCGCCTTTCTCTCCATATGCTAATATGCGAGAGGTTTTGCTTTATTCTCTTGAGATTTTATTTTAGCCTCCATAATTCCAAAACCCAATCACGTAATTTATTCCACCGTTACAAGTATTACTTTTGGATCCGCATAGCGTCATCTATATCATCTCAACTTATTTCGTCATCTATATCATCTCAACTTATTTTTTTAGTTACTCCATCTTCTTTTCAACAATATATCTGTAGTACCCTATGACTACTTGTATTATCTTTTGATTTTTCTCTAATTCCTTTTGGAGTACGAGAGCAACATCCACATGGACCTGGACCAATACCATCACCGTTACGTGCTCTTTGCCTCTTGGCTTGAAAAATCAATTCACCTCTGTCCTGCTATGGAACGGAAGGTGACCAATTCGACTCGAGCCTGGAGTCCTGGCCGTCCTGCGTTTGCCTCCAATCCCTGGGTTCGCTAGCCGGTCGTTGCCCTTATAAACTCCCATCAAACCCCCAACAGACCTGTTTCGCCTAAAGTCCTAATGCCCTGCCTCATGAGCGCCGCCACCGCGTTGCTAACCCTAGCGCATGCCTGCCGCGGCTACCACGGAGAGCCGAGCGCCGCCACAACCTTTCACCGGACAAGGATGCCACCTGGGAGCCCTGCGACGTCGAGCCGAAGCTCCGCCGCTAGTACTCGTCGCCGGACACCGCCGCTGCCGTCGACATCTCATCCAAGGCTACTGCTGCGGCGCGCCGTCCAGATCAAGCTGCGGGCTGGCGCCGCCGATCTCATCTGCACGAGCAACTTGATCTGTCATCGCCACCGGGAGCAGCACCGTAGCACCTCTGCGCCGCCGCATGGGTCGTGGCCACCAATTGTTTGCCCTCAAGCACGAACAGGCCTGGCCACGAGTGTGCCTATCTCTGTCCAATTGCAAGTCGTTAATCTATGTTTCCTGACCGAGCTCCAAAGTAAGCTCTAAGCTTCTCCTTTTCTTGCACCTTTAGTTGACGAGAATTAAATTCAGACGTACGTGCTATTTATTAATCTTAGATGAAACTGGCTATCTGCTACTCCTTACATCCAGCCAATCAGCAACTTATCGCAGTTTCCATGGACAAGCTAATTTTCCTCCCACGTCCCCACCATGACATCAACAGAAGCCGACGTGATGGAAGGTGTTGTTTGCCTCTTTAATTCCTTTTCCACACTAATTTATTGCCTAATAAGTACCTAGATGATGTCATGCTTGAGTCATACTTAAGCAATAATGATTCTCTTTATCTAAATCCACATGCACGCATGCCCTACTGATTCTTTAGCTACCTGTTGTTTTGCGTGCAGCCATGCAATGCATGTGTTGGCCATCACGTTTAGTAGCTACTCTTTTATTCTTTCAACACATATCTTATCAGGATCAATTGTGATTTCAACGTTTCTTCATCCTTGTGATCTTAGAATCGTGCATTGTCTTTTAGTGCGTTCTTCCAAATCTTTTCTTTTGATTGGTGTATTGTTCTTAGTTTTTGCTTGTTTGTTTGCTTTGCATGTTTGTACCCAATGATTGATGCGAGTAGAACGAACGTGGTTCGAGAGCATTGAAGAACTTGAAGTTGAAGATTCTGAGCAACTACTCTCTGGTTAAGGCAAGTGTGTCCTTGATCTTTGTCCTAAGAATTATATTTAATCATTCATTACCTTGCTTGCATTAATTTTGATGGGTTCCTATTAAGGATTACCTAGTCTTTATGATCACTCCTTGTTAACCTGGGTTTGCATTTATGTTGGGTAGCTATGCTTAGTTGCTATACCTGGGTTATGGTGGTTTTAATGAACAACAATGATGAATCGTGTTATACCTTGATGCTATATCTTTGGATGCTTAATACAAGATCATATGACTAATCGGAACATGGAGCGACCACCCAGGAAAACAGTGCTACCACAAGACATATGGCTCTGTCTCTTGGCTTATTAATTAGTGAACCGGGTGTTAGGTATGCTTTACACGATAAGGGTTGGGGGCGACGGGTAGTGGCGTATGGACTGCTCGGGCGTAGGTGTGGGCTTAGCTAAGACACGGTACTCGTCGGGAGCTTTATACGTTGCACCGACCGGGTAACCTAGCGGGCGACCTTCATGCGGGGATCTTTGTAACGGCCTCGTAGCGTCCCTATGCAATCACACCTCGGTAGTGTGGTATGGTGCACGATCGGCATCGCATGGTTGGGTCTAAAGTTCTTCGGGACTTTTACACGACTTGTGGGTAAAGATGTACGACCTCTACGAGTGTAAAACTAATCGATTAGCCGTGCTCACGGTCAAGAGCGGCCTGGACCCTCACATGATAACTGAACTTGAAGATGGACTTAAATCGTGTTCTCTGGTTATGCTTGCCATATGCTTATGGCGTATCTTATCTATCTCTTTATGATAATTGTGGGATGGTATATACTTATACTTTATTAGTAATCAGGTGCTAATAAAATTTGACCAACTAAAATTGCTTAAATGCCTTGAGCCAGTCCACTATAAAGCCTTTGCATTCATGCCTTTCCCCACACTTGCTGAGTACGACAAGTGCTCACCCTTGCTATAAACTTTGTTGCTCAGAAAGAGGAAGCTACTGTGAAGATGTTGCTGGTGCTAGGCGTACGCAACCCCCAGTCGACTGCCTGTGATGTTTGGTGCCTTCGTTTCCAGGATAAAGCGTAAATCTCGATAATCTTTCTTTTCGACGTGATACTATTTACGTATTCACTTATATGTCACTATATGCATGAAACTTGATCCCGGCATGCATATAGGTATGCACTTGGTTTTCTTCGGGAAGTCGGGTGTGACAGAGAGGGAGGCGGCGATAGCCTCATGCTCCACTACTGCCGCCGTC
Source organism: Cenchrus americanus (assembly GCA_947561735.1). Classification (NCBI taxonomy): domain Eukaryota; kingdom Viridiplantae; phylum Streptophyta; class Magnoliopsida; order Poales; family Poaceae; genus Cenchrus; species Cenchrus americanus. Next base: position 244,642,152 of record OX387245.1, read on the forward strand.
CGTCGTCGGAGGGAGAAGGGGGGCGTCGTGCTCGTCGTGCTCGCCGTGCGCACCGACGAGGTGATGGGGGCGTAGGGGCGAGGAGGCGACGTCACCGACCGCCACGCGCCTCCGCATCGACCCGAGGGCGTGCCTCCGCCGCCGGGAGCCCGTCCTCGGGCCGGCGAGAGCAGATCGGAGGCGGGAGGTCACCTCCGTCGTTGTCGCCCGTCCTCGGGTTCCTCCGCCGCCGGGAGCCTGTCCTCGGGCCGGCGAGAGCGGATCCGGTGGCGGGGAGGTCGCCTCCGCCGCCGCTGCCCGTCCTCGGGTCCTCCGCCGGCGGGGAGCCCGTCGTCGGGCGGCAAGAGCGGATCCGGCGGATCGAGGCCGCCTCCGCCGGCCGCCGCCGTTCTCGGCTTCCTCCGCCGCCGAGAGCCCCGTCCCCGGCCGGCGAGCGCGGATCCGGCGGAGGGAGGCCGCCTCCGCCACCGGGAGCCCCGTCGGCCGGCCGGCGGCGCGGATCCGGCGGAGGGAGGCCGCCTCCGCTACGGGAGCCCATCCTCGGGCCGCCGCCGCCCGTCCTCGGGGCGGCGCCGTGGGAGGAGGAGGAGGGGGGGCTGCGGCCCGCGGCGCCGTGGGAGGAGGAGGTAGGGGTTGCGACGCGCGGCGCCGTGTGAGGAAGAAGGAAGGGGCGGCGGCGTCGGACTGGAGGAGGAAGGGGCGGCGGCGTGCAAGATGAGGTAGGGGAAGGGGGGCTGCGGGTGAGGTAGGGGGGAGGGGGCGGGTGTGGGGTAGGGTTAGGGTTTTGTTTATATATATGTGTGTCTTCGTCTAACGTAGACCGTCAGATCGCGATCGACGGCTCACAGTGAGCGGGTGAATTTGGGCCGGTTTCAAGTGGGCTTTGTCGTGCGCCACACATAAAAACGCACGACAAACATTTATTTTGCCGTGCACCACATAATAAAACGCACGGCAAACACTTTTTGCATCATTAAAAATTTTTGTTGCATTTGATATTTTAAAATTATCAAATGATTTCAAGTCAACCAAAATTTTACATAGATCATTTTCACTCGTTTTATTCTATAATTTAAATCACTTGTAGTTCAAATTTGGCTTCTTTGAAAAATTTGCTTGAATGCAAATGATTAGTTTAATATAGAAATAAACAAAAAACTACCAAAATTTATCATAAAGTATCACATGTTGTATCTATAGAGTAGAAAAAAATTCAAAGTGAGAAAAATTTGTTTTGAGAGGCAATTGGATTTGGGACTTAGGAGGACATACATTGGGGAAACTTTGCCGTGCGCCATAAGAAAACGCACGGCAAAGAGGTAACTTTGCCGTGCGCCAAACAGAAAACGCACGGCAAAGGGTTTTTTTCATTTATCTTCATTTCATCCTCATAATTAGTGTTAATGTACTAAAATTATCAAACGGATCCAAAAAATTACCATAAATTAAAATGTGACAATATAATTTGTATATTACCTAAATAAAAAATTTTGAATTCAAATTCAAATTTGAATTTTATTATGGCTACAAACTGAATCAAGTGTGTCGCAAGACTCTGAAACTTCTAGCGAGATACTTCGGTTTCTAAGCACCATCTATGACAACTTGCTCAAAACACTCTATATGATTTATCACAAGCTTCACATAGGATACCATGAGCCCTCGATGAATCTCATGATTTTCAAACTTTATTTGCATTTTATACAATTAAAAAACAATACAACCACATGTGGGTTTTCATGATTCGCGAACAAAATGTTCAAAATTTCATCCAATTTCATGGATAAGGTCTTAAAAATGATTCAATTACATGAATATGATTTTTCCACAAACTTTACTACATTACTTTATGCACTTGCAGTTCAAATTTGACTTATACGACAAAAATTCTTTAAGTGAGACATAATTTTTAAAATTAGTAAATTAATCGAGACATGTATAAATTTGAAATATAAAGTACAAAATAATGTTTTTGTAGTGGAGAAATTAAAAGAAGTACAAAAAACAAATTTTTTAGAAATACTTTGCCGTGCGCTGTGTGAAAACGCACGGCAAACGTATATATTTGCCGTGCGTTTTTCGATGGCGCACGGCAAAGGGAATGTCTTTGCCGTGCGTCTTACCCTAACGCACGGCAAAGGCGACGAACAACCTAACGGGGTTAACGTCCACTAGGGAAAAAATGTTTGCCGTGCGCCACAAAGAAAACGCACGGCAAACTATTTATTTGCCGTGCGCCAAAATAAAAACGCACGGCAAACTATTTTTTACTGGGCGCTTTTTTTTACCGTGCGCCGTGGAAAATGCGCACGGCAAAGCTTCTCTTTGCCGTGCGCCCAAAAATATGTGCACGGCAAAGATTGAAACGCACGGCAATCATCGTTTTTCCCGTAGTGATGCCCGGTTCTGGGACTGGGAAGCATTAGGGAACAGTAGATGGAGCATGCCCAGGTGTATTATTGTTGAAAAGCAAGAGGGGGTATGCATAGAGGATTTAAGAGCCTCGCTGCTTAGAGGAACACAGAATGTTCCTGCCCAGAGCCTCGATGAAAATGATTTAAGAGCCGGTATGCTCATGGGTGGACGTTTGTTCACTTCCATTGGTGTGCCAGGCGCCAGTCATCTCGCCGCGCGCTGTGGAGCTGGCTGAAACCAATCATGTATGCGCACATCGGTGAGCTGGCTGAAAGAGAATGTACATGAGTTGAAGTTTCAAGAGCTCCACCTCACGATCACAACACACACCGTAGCTGCATGATGACTACGCTAGAAGATTGCTCTTTCAACTACTCTATGTTGAGGAAGTCCAGGTGTTAACGCATATTTAGCAGCTAGAGTATATATTTGCATATCTGCCATATTTTTGGGGGAAGTTTGTGATGACCTTGAGGATTATACAGTCGTGTTGTTGAGCTCTTAACAGAAGATTTCCTTATATATATTTGCATGTGTCACAATACAGTCTGTTAAAATAATGTTTTTGTTACGTCCTTGAATAACAATAATGTAATAAAGACGATTGTTAATCTACAAGAAAGAAAAAGGTGATAAGCAATTATGGACATTAGACTTGCATTTCTGTAATTTCATGAGGTTTAGTTGTAATGGGAGTGGGACCAACTAGGTCTGGGCCCAGGATACTGTAGCGCGTGAACAGTGCAGGGTTAGTTGGATAAGATCAATTAGAGATAATATTAGAGTTGGTTTGGACCTTTACTTAAGGGTCAAGCCATCACCTGTATATAAAGGGAGACAGTGTATTCAGATAATCAATCAATGAAGAAGAATTAATCCAATCTCTCCCCCAACTTCCAACAAGCGATGAGCAGCCGAGGCAAATAGATCTCGACCCTCCTGTGCCTATCCTGGCCAAACCATGGCCGTAACATTAGTTCTCATTAACAAATACAAATGGATATTCAATAACATTAGGCTGTTTATGGTTGAAACTGTACACAATATTTGATTGTCTTCACTTCTTTTCCGGTCATTCCCTCAACTTAATGCTGAAAATTGTAGTAAAAACCATGCACTACATCTTCATGGCAATAACTCGTATTCAGTATGTACTCGTGTTACAGTTACATATATAAGATGGATGCATCTACTCTGTGCAAGCTATAGTCCGCAAAACTCTATATATATGAACGCGTGACCGCAATAATCACCTAAAACGGAGCTACAAGCAAAAAGTAATAATCATTTTAAAGTTCTAAGGACTAAATTGTAAATAAAAAAAGTTAAAACCACCCATCAAAACTGCCCGATGGTCAATTATGAATGGTTTTAAGAGTTGGATGGTCAAAGAATCCAATTTTAAAGTTGGATGGCCAAAATCAAACTGAGGCAAAAGTTGGATGGTCAAAAAATGAACTTTATTCCATATAAAATACATGTGTTTCTTTTTGCCTTATCCATTGCACTTGAGGAAGGCAGTGAGACTAGGTGTCGGTGACATGCATACCATGCATATGGGATTGGGAAGCGCCAGGGAGTAAACTTTTAGCTCGTCAGCCCGAGCTCGAGTCCGGTTCAAGAAAGCTATATCAACCTTTGGCCTATGCCGTAGTTACCTCTGAGTGAATGAATGCAGCTGCACACAACACACCTGACTGTGTATATACTCGTGTGTAACCATCCACGCTTATGGCATCAAATTAAAAATGGGAGGGAAATCTACGGATATAAAACTAAAAAAGGAAAAAGATACGAGCTGTGTGTTTGGGTTCTTATTATGCCTCTGCCATTAATTTTGTGGCTAGTTTAAATAAACTATTCTCCGTATGAAATGTGTATCCTAAACAGATTTGTGTGCGTCCGTATGTGCTGGAAACAAGACCTGCACTGTTTGCTTATCCTAAACACAAATCCTAAGTGCGTATCCTAAACACAATACCTGATTGTTTGCTTTGCTTCTGTGCGTATCCTAAACACAAGGGCAGGCCGGTGCCTATCTCTGCCCATCAACATGCACCCTGCTTTAAAGTTTAAAGCATGTAGAAAGAGAATAGTCCTGTTACTATAGAGATTGCAAAACTATTCCAAGTGACTCTACTAAAAAAAATATTCCACGTGGCAGCTAAGAATTTTTGAGTTGTTCAGTATTTATTTGCAACCTTAACCATGCATGTGTTCAATTTTTGTATGTTATTACTTTGCTAAAATAATACGGCAATGCATACAACCTCACCTCCCTCAATAGTCTGAACATTGATATTGGGGGTGTTTGAATCCAGACTATTTTTTAGCACTTCGCTTTTTGGCCCAATTATAGCCTAAAAGGAGCCAAACATGTGAGCTATTTCAGAGCTATTTGCAACTAGCCCACCTCAAAAAAATTGTCCACTAAAAGAGATGCTAATTAGAGCTATTTGGGTTGTGGCCCACTAAAAAGCACGGCATCCACCGTTGCGATCGAGTTGCGCTAGCCCCCCCCCCCCCCCTCCCCCTCCCCATCCGCGTCGTTTTCCTTGGGGGTGTTTGAATGCATGAGCTGTTTTTTAGTCCACCTTTTTAGTCTAAATAGCTCAAATAGCAACTAAATAGGTGGGCTATTTTAAGGCTATTTGCATCTAGCTCACCCATGGTACGTGAGGAACGTCGGTAACATCCCCTCCGCGGCAGTGTGCTTCTAGTGCGGACTACAGAGTGTGCTGAAACACAACTAAATTTGTATTTTTTTTAGATTTGTATGTTCGGATTAAAGGTCAAATAGCCCAAATAGTCCTGGGATCGAAACACCTCAAGAGCTATTTAGTTGAATGGTTATTTCCTTTGTTAAATTTGAACGCTCAAAATAGGTCTAGGCTATTCCTCCAAACACGGCCATTGAACTATGTCTAGCTAATGAGACAAACAAGCCAGCTCGAGTTTTTAAAATGAACTAGACCAAGAATGTTAGCTTTGAAATCCGATCCAAGCCTTATGATTGTCAAAGCAATAGCTTTAACCAAAACGAGCTGCCTCATTATCCTATCATATCTGTAATAATGGCATTTGGCTCAACTAGGGCCAAGAAGTTACTACCAGTTTGTGTTTCTTTCTCATGCTCCATATAAAGCTGCTGAATCTACCCACAGAAGGGGGAGAACGAGTCAGAGGGGTAACAACAGTGCAAATTCTGGTAGATTCAGCATGACCGGGTGTGGGACTGTGAAGCATTTGGGACTGTGATGCTCTGGCTTGCAAAGCATCTAAACCTAGTGGATCGCCGTGGCTTGTAATTTAAGAGCAATCGGTTGCCTTACATATTCGGTCAAAAAAAATCGGTTGCTGAGAGGCAATTACAAGGCACAAGCCGGATCCATCTCACTCTTTGTGGAGCTGGCCGACCTTGCCCTCGCTGCTGTCAGACTGGTCACCAGAACGTCAGGGTGTGCGTGGTTGATAATCTGCTCCGCGGAGTGAGGCACCAGCAAGAACTATATAGTGCCACGCCAGGAAGGTGGGTAACATACTCTTTCATAGGCTCATAGCCCATGCCAATGAAGATCAAGTGGGTTATTAACTTGGCGGCATATGGCATTGCTCTGTTTGGTTGAATTTATGTTGCTCTGTTTTCTCAATTGAAGTATATATTTGTTTAGCGTAACCCAAATTTCTCAGCTTTTCTATGGATATTGAGATGAAAATGTCAAACGAAACATAAGATTTTTTGCTGGTCATTGCTTAAGGATCAGCTCAGCACTAGAGATCTTTTAAGTCGAAGAAACATGGTTTTGGAATCATATAAATGTGAACTTTTATCCTCCAAAATCTAGAAACAGTCACCGACCTCTTCCTAAAGTGATGTAACTTTTCCGAGGCTTGTTGGGCTTCTATATTGGTGATTCAGTCATAACTTCTAGACCTTTTCATATATTCAACATCATCACAAGCCAGCTAGCGGTACCGTTTTTCATGGAGATCAGCTTCTCTATGTCCTAGTGGCTGGTACATCCCAAGCTTCTGTTCCTGCTATGACTGCTTGTATACAAAGCCTGTAATTTTCCTTTACGTTTTCATTGTAACTTTCTTGTTTCCTTTTTTTGGACACAAGTTTGTATTTATTTTATCTCCTCTTAATACATATCCAGTAGGGGCTTGCTCCTCCTGTTCTTTCAAAAAAAAAAAACATAGTTCAGCTGCTGTGAATCCATAGCACAAAATCGTCCAACCATCTAGACCTAGCACACCACCGTTTTAGCATTAGAACCCCATCCTCTGAAATCACAAGTTCTTTAAGAAATGAATTAGACCAGGCTCTGTATTCAGAATGTTAGCCTTAACAAACCGATCCAAGCCTTATGATTGTCAAAACAAAGCTTTAACCAAAGCAAGCTGCCTCATTATCCAACCCTACCTTCAGTGATTGCATTGACTCAAGTAGGGGCCCAAGAAATTACTAGTTACTACCAGCAGTTTGTGCCCTTCCCACGCTCCATATAAGCGCTGAATCTACCCACAAGAGAGGAAGAACGAGCTAGAGCGGTAGGAACAGTGCAAACTTCGGTGGGCATTGTACCTTCGAGGAAGCTATCCTATCTAGATAGAGGACAAGGATATTAGTCACTCAAAGCCTATACTACATAAGACTAGGAAGCATCAGGGAATTCTCATTCACAGCCCACGCGATTGAACTTGGTGTCACATCGAGTGCGTTATTAGGTTAGCAGTATGATGTTTGAACCCAGAAACTAGCAAAACAGAGCACCATGAATTCTCATTTGAAGTATAATTGAGCTGCTGCCAATACTAAGTGCAAAATCGGCCAAGAATCTATAGTACTAGCCCATTGCTATTTTAAGTTTAGAACCCCCATTTTCTTAAATCGGGACAATACAGCTAATATCTGGTACCTGTTGCTCCTACTCTGCTACCTGTGACCATGACGACATTATGCCATCCTCCAAAGTAATCTATTCTATAGGGCAATTCCCCTAGCAAGCTGGTTGCTTAGGGCACCCGCCCTGGGTGCCGTTAAGCTTTCTATAGCAATCCAACTCAGCATTTTCGGAATAAAAGAATTATAGGAGAGAGAAACCGTCTCTACACATAGCGAGAGTCGCCAGCACGCACATCAAGATTGAGTGGGCCCGTTGTCCCTGTCCGCACCCATGCCGAGCTTCCCACAGACGAGGCAGAGCAAGGCCGCGACCACCGGCTCCGCGGCGACCGCGAGCCAAGATTCGCCCCCACAGGTGGAGCTCGGCTACGCTGCTGTAGGTAGTCGGGACACGGGGAGGTGGCGGAAACCAGTGCAAGGAGGGCGAGGCCGGGGCGCAGGAAGGAACGGGCAGCGGCAGTGTCAAGGCCGGGACATGGGGGTGGCCGGCACCATGCTCGGCTCGGGCGGGGCTTGCCATGGCGGAGGCCAAGCACAGTCTGGCATAGCCGGCGGCCTCGGCACGGAGATCTTGTCGGCACGGATGCTGACGGTCGCTGCGGCCGGGGAGGCGGATTCCCAAGAAGGGGAAACGGGCGGTAGGCGGGGCAAGCTTGGAGTGCGGTCGACGGTCGATGCGCTGCCACTGACGTAGGGAGGGCAGGACGCCGCCGTCGGCCGTGCGCTAAACAACCGGCGTGGCGAGTGCAGAGCAGCAGAGGCGTGGATGCAGGGGAGGACGGGCGGGCTATGGCGGCGGTGAGGGGTGGCAGGGACCAGCCACGCCACGGCCAAGTGCAGAAGCCAAGGTGGTGGCCGGAGCAGGCGCATGGCCGCCGTGACGACAAGGCTCTGGGAGGAAAAGAGGAATGGGGGAGAGAGAAAGAGGAGGATGAGCAAGGATAAGGTTGGGAGCACCAGACCCACCAGTAATTAATGCTATAGAGTGACGGTTGGACAGATGATCTTGTTGTATCCTATGTGTATATTGTTATAGAGAGCAGTTTGCTATAACCATTACTGGTGCCCATAGGTTTCTTCTTTCCCGGACATTTGGGTTGCATGGGAAGTAGAAAAAAACATGCAACAACAATGAAGTCACTATATTTAAATGTTGGACATTCTCGACCTCTCTGTAAACTTCTTCTTTTAGTTTGCAAATTCTGATTTTTAGGAAACAGATTATATTTTTAAGTTTAAATCATGTAAGAAAAGAGAATAATCCTCTTGCATATAGATATTGCAAAATTGTTCCACATGACGTGACACCTGGAAATTTTTTAGTTGTTGAGTATTTAATTTAAGAGTAAAATGCATGGGAGGCCCTTTAACTTGTAATGTTGTGTCAAATAGGTCTACCAACTTTGGAAATGCATTTTTGGGTCTTTAAACTTGTCTAGGCATGCACCGCAGGTCCAAAACCCCATCGGATGCCTTTTTGCCGATGTGGCGTCGATGACGTGGAATTCATGCAGCTGCAGCACACGTGAGGGTCGCGGCCCATCGTGAGTTGCCGCACATCGAGACCTAGCATCGGCCCCTCGTCCTCAGCCCCCACCTGGTGTCCACACGCCACGTTTGCTTTATATACAACCCCGCGCCTCTCCTGCGGCTGTCCTCAGCTCTATCATCTCGCAGTAAGGGCCGATGACTGGTGCACCTGCACCTGGCCAGCAATGAGCCGCATCGGGCGCTAGAGAGGAAGCGAGGGAGGAAGAGAGGAACATGGATAGAGATAAGAGAGGAAAGCCAGGGGCAACGTGCATATTTCCACGCCAGCCCGCCCCTCACATGTGCTACAGCTGCATTAATTCCACATCAGCGACATCACATAGGTAAAAAGGCAATGGAGTTTGGACTTGCCGTGCGCACCTAGACAAGTTTAAGGACCCAAAAATGCATTTTTAAAATTGCTGGACCTATTTTACATAGCGCTACAAGTTAAAAGGCCTCCCATACATTTATTTGCAACCTTAGTAACAACACATGACCCAAATTTAGAAACTGCAAACCTGTTTAAGTCTAAAAACATCTATCTTTTGGCTAATAATTTATGGTCCAACTAAATTTTCGTAGTACACAGTAGTGCATGGATTTTATTTTTTTTATGTTATTTGATTGCTAAAGTAATGAGACAATGCTTATAGCCTCACCTCTCAATAGTCTGAACATTGATATTGAACTATATATGTTTAGATAATAACCCAATGCAAACAAGATAGCTCGAGTTCTTTAAAAAAATTAGACCAAACTCTCTGTTCAGAATGTTAGCCTTGACAAACTGATCCAAGCGTTCTGATTGTCAACGACATATTAATGTCTCTGCTTTGCAAAGCTTTAACCAAAACAAGCTGCATCGATCATTTTTTTTTTTTTTAGATGGAAGGCCAACAGGCCCGGCTTTACTTAAAAAGCAAAATGATGACTGGGGTTACCAGTTTTACAGAGCAGACACACAGAAATACAAGCCAGGAACCAAGAAACGCCCAAAACGAAACAGGCTCAAAAGACTGACTTGCACCCCCTCTATGACCCCTCTAGATAGCACAGAACAGAAGCCTAAGAGAAAATTATTACAAGGTTCCAGCATTTTAAGGCCACAATAGTCTGAAAACAAGAAAAAGCAGGGAAGATGACTTCAGGTCCCGTTCATATGCTCTTCGACAAAAGGGATTCAAGCTTCAGAGTTTGACAAAGATAGTTGATGTTTGAGCTTGAGTGTCACCAGCTTTATCCACCGTTGTCCCTTCTCCTTGTGCAGTATACTCCATTTCTGCATTAAAGATATTGTTCGGAAAATACAAATATCAGGGGATGGCACGACTAAATTGTTAAAGATGAGATCATTTCTAATTAGCCAGAGACACCAGGTTAAGCATCCAAATAAGAAAACAAAATATCCATTCTCTCTATTTGATCCCTCTACAAGCTTGTTGTGAATGTCATTCATGGTTATAGGAGAGCAGTCCCACCCCATGGTGTCTTTAACAACACTCCATGAAAATGAAGCTAATGCACATCTCACAAATATGTGTTCTGCAGTTTCTATATTTCCACATAATTTACACTCCAAAGGACCAGGCCAATTTTTCTTTTTGAGTTGTTCCGCGGATTGAACCTTGTCATTACATACTTGCCAGAGAAAGATTTTTATTTTAAGAGGTAACCTCGCTCTCCAAATATTCATCATCCATTTGTTTATGATGCCAGTAAAAGTCAACTCTCTATATAGTGAGGTTGTGGAAAATTCTCCAGATTTTTCAAAAATCCACCTTACCTTATCTGGTGCCTGGGTTAGAGACACCCCATCTATTAAAATCCTCAAATCAGACCACTCTATTGTTTGTGTTACCCCAAAATTTCTTCTGAAGGTCAGATGCAAGTTCTCATTTCTCAATACTTTAGCAACTGTCCACTCCTGCTGATTACAAATTTCATAGATCCCTGGGAAGGCCACTCTCAACGCACAGGTGCCAATCCAGACATCCTGCCAGAATCTGGCTTTCTTACCATTTCCTATTTTGTATACCATCCCTCTAGATATATCTTGTCTTACTGCCATAAGACCTTTCCAAAACTGGGACCCATTTTTTCTTTTGTAACTAGCAATGCCATTGTCACCTAAATATTTATTTCTGAGTAGCTTGCAACAGAGAGTGTCCTCTCCCCCCTCTGTTTTCAGCAACCATTTAGCCAGCAAGCATCTATTCATGATTCTAGTATTAGTGAAGCCAACTCCACCAGCCCTCTTCGGTGAAGTCATGATTTCCCACCTGGCCATGTGATACTTCCTTTTTAAATTAGGACCATGCCAGAAGAATGCATCGATCATTATCCAACCTTATCTGTCGTTATGGCATTGTCTCAAGTAGGGCCCAAGAACTTACTACCAATTTGTGTTTCATTCCCATGCTCCTTATAAAGCCGCTGAATCTACAAACAGAGGAGAGGATGAACTAGCAAGAGGGGGAAAGAAAAGAATAGTGCAAAACCCGGTAGATGGAGCATGCCGGGGTCCGGGACTAGGAAGCATTAGAATATGTGATGCTGGCTTGCAAAACATCTGCACCTAGAGGATGGTGGCGTGTTCTGGAACAACAATCGATCGCTTCACGGAGAGGCAACGAGACGGCACAATTCGGAACCATCGACGCTTTTCTCATCCAAATTGGCTTCCATGTCCAGCCTGTCCTCTCACTCTTGTGGACCCCCTTTAAGTATAAAAGAGGCCTGAAATTGGCATAAGGGTATTTTGTAAATGCTGAGGACCTAATTGTAACATCTAGGGACTTATTTGTAGTGGTTAGGGACATCAAGTGTAATTATTAAGGACCTAGATGTAATACACAACCCCACTGAGAAAACTAATATAAAATAATATAAACAATCGCCTCCTCACTGTAGGGTTTGGAGGGGGAGGGTACCTCCGCTCCCTATAAATTAATAGACCTCAAGGGATGGAAGAGAGGACTTTTGGGCTCTTGGCCATTGCATTCATTGGTCTCTCTTGTTCATTTGGCTTAAGTTCTCCTATTTTATCTGTTTGAGACCTCTGATCTCAACACCACTTAGTTCCCAACTTTTCTTGCAACTTGCACACATAAGGGAGAGAGTCCCTGATAATCAGCTACACAAACCGCAAGCGATGCGCAGGGTAATCAATCCTATGCTGCCGGCTGTCGCATGCAACAACTAATTAATATCGCTGCTGGCGGTTGTTGTCTCATACAGAACCTATCTCGCAATAGTTCGAGCTGAGCAACACATTGCTAGCTCTGGTGAAGTATATGCTAGCTTCTGTGAATCTAGTGTCAGAGGCCATCACGGGGATCAAGCTTCTCAGCACCTGTCGATTTGCCATCTCCTGCTCAGACCACAGTTTCAGCTTAGACGACTAATTTAATGAAGTTGCAAATATGCTCTCCGCCTCTCCGAAGTTGATATCCATCTGGTAAATGTATATCATTTTATAATAATGTCTTATTTCACTTTTACATTATCTCACCATATATGTCTATGTAATAATTGACGAGTATCATTTTCAAGTGATGACATAATTTTCAATATGGAAACTATCTTTGTCTCCTGAACCTAGTACTACTCAGCCCCCGTGAATTAGATTTAGAATTGACCCATGGCGCTGGAATGAAGTGTTACTATGTGTGATTGGGTTTGTTGTCCCTCTCAAAGATATGTTTATATAACATCACCAGGAAAAACATTTATGAGTCCCTAGTTCTTTTAGTTCTGTACCTCTTAATATCTCTTTTAGAAGAGCACTGGTGGGGGACAAATTACTCAAATGGAGAGCTTGTCGCAAGAATTGCATTTGTGCAATTGGATGACCATCAAGACTCCATCAAGTGGTCTCTTTCCAAACAAGGATCCTTTAATGTACAATCAATGTAAAAAACTGGTGAACCAAATACACTTGCCATCCAAGAAAGCATTATGGAAATTAAAATTACCACTAAAAATCAAGATTTTCATGTGGTTCTTGTTAAAAGGGGTAATTTTAACGGAAGACAATCTACTAAAAAGACATTAGAGAGGGGATCATCCATGTTGTTTTTGTGACAATAACGATACTATCCAACACTTATTCTTTGATTGTCATGGTACAAGGTTCGTTTGGAGAATTTTTACAATGGCATTTGGTTTGCGACACGTAAAGACATAGCTGATTTATATGGAGTGTGGCTGAATCAAGTAGACCAACACATACGTTCTCAAATTTGTGTGGGAATAAGTGCATTTTTCTGGTTTATTTGGTTGTGTAGAAATGCATATGATGGAAAAAGATTATACTCCTATTTGCAGGTTATTTTCAGGGCAACTTACTGGACACATTTCTGGAGCACGATGCAAAAGAACCGCAACAAATATTTACTGAAGTGGGTGTGTCGGGCGTGTCGCACACTAGAGACCATGGCTATGGAGGTCTTCGCCAAGCATGGGTGGTCGTCTTTTAAGAGGATCGACGCCTAATGTTACACCTTTGCTTAGTTCGCTCTTTGAGAGTTGTGCTTTAATTTTAGATGCTTGAAAGAACTATAATAAGGTTTGGTTGTGTGCAAAACTCTTGTAGAGGTCGGAATAAACACTCCTTTTTCTAAAAAAAAATATAACCAGTCGCTGCACCAACCAAGCAGGGTGGAGCACACACATCAGACACCTCTCCGGGACAAACTTTTCGAGATAATAAGAGACCAAATTTGCTGCAAAAAGGACATGAGAATGAGGGGTGACAAACAGGGTGCAAACGTACTAGGGACTAGGGTACGGTGTTCTCTGGAAGCCGCCAACATCAGCTTATGGACCTTTGAGCCGCTCATGGAACGTTGCTAGCATGTGGGAATGATACAGCAAGAATCAGTGCAAGAATCACGAGAGACCCGGAATAAGTATTTATAGTTTCCACTGAGACCAGATCAATCATCAATGAATGTGAGGCATGACTATGGAGGGAAGCAGAGCACCAGGACTCTGCTGTGATGCAACACCTCCACAGTGCCATGTCAATCATTTCGCTGGCTGAAGAATGGTATCTCAGTAGTTGTGTACAACCAGAGGATCTGCATCAAGTTCAATTCTGTTGAAGTTGGCGGTTTTCGTCACCAGTAGGAAAAAGACAAGATGCGACCAGCATATATAAGCGGGCTGTTATTCCTGAGTTCAAGAAACAGCAAAGAATAGAGCTATCAGGTTCGTTCCTCTTCGGATTTCCATTCGCTGCAAGACTGCAACTACTAGTACCTCTGCAGCTAGGAGGACCAAGTTATATTTACAAAAAAAATCACCTAATGATGATAATAACTTACTGTACTACTCAGTACTGGGGTGGCCATACAATGCCGTTGGGATCAAGAATATATAAGATAGCCTTACAATGCCGAGGCTACCATGTCCTTGTACAATGCATATGCTGGTGTGCATGGGGTGGAAGGAAATGCATGCCGTATGGTGACCATATGGGATTGGGAAGAGTCAGCGAGAAGAAAAGTTAGCCTAGAAAGCAGCTGTGTGTCTCTCTATATCCCACGTTTTGTGCTTGTCCTATACGACGTTGAACGTCAAAATATGCCCTTGTCCAAAGCTTTTGTTAAAGGCGGCTAAGGAAGGAGAGGGAGTCTGGTCTTCAGGGACAATCTCCCGAACTTCAACCAAAGGAACATGTATATATCATGAAAATCATGTGTTCTCACGTAGAACAAGAAGACCAGCATCGTCAATTATTATTCGAGATAAACTCAGCCCTAGGAACAAAACAATTACGTTTATTACACTATTAAGAATCCCATTCGTTACAACTGCACATGACCACAAGCAACACTCCCTCTGCAGCTGAGGAGATCGGCACTGTGTCCATATAAGATATGTTCCCTACTCTGCTTCTGCTAGAAATGGAGAGATTCCATCACCTTATCGATTAATGTTGTTGGGAAAATTTTGATCACTGCTGGTAGTGAGGACATTAATGCCTTTAGCTAGGGTACTAACCACAAATAGGACAAAGCAGTTGTTCTGGACAAGGACACCTCACCCGTTTGCTTGTACTGTACTTCTTCCAACCCTCTTCTGGGGCATATATATATAAGTAGCTGAATCTTTGGACGATGAGCAAGAGCGACAAAATTGCAAAGCATAAGGATGATAGTCATGCATATCTGGCCTATCCCACATGTATAGGATTGGGAAGCATTAGGGAATGCAATGTTGGCTTGAGAAGCATCTGCACCTGGATGATCTATCTGCATTGTTTCACTAGAGAAAATAGCTTTACTGTAGTAACCTTCCCTCCAAATTAAGATTGCTGCAACTTCAGCGTCCCAGAGTGTCCATGATGACTGCTGTGCAAGGCGTGGCACTTCCAAAGCTATGGTGCAGGTGCCTCTTATATGTATAGTACTAGTGAGTGGAGCAAGAGTGCAAGACTTCAATTTTAATTTCATATGTCCTCCTAGATCCGTTGAAATGTTAATGCAGAGTCCTCTTTCCTCCATAGCATAATCAACTCATGGAAGCCCCTTCGTGTTTGACTGGCATTAATACACAAATTGAGTGCACAGTAATTGTTTTTCCACCTTGGGGTCTCGCGGGTGTCTTGATCTATATACAGTTCAAGCTACAGAGAAGAAACTACAAACTATTTATTCATATTTTTCCTTACAGAGAAGATAGTAAAATTATTTAATCATGTTTTTTTCTTATTTATTAACTTGTCCTGCATTTACAGGATTGTTATATCTCGTTTCCTCATATTAGTGAAACGGATTATAATGGGGCATATATATAAGAGGCTGAACATACAGTAGCTGATAAAAGGATGATAAGGGGCAAGGGCAGAAGAAGAGTGTGAACTCTTGGGCAGCATCTATCATATCTATGTCTTTGAGGAAGCCATCTAGTTGTCTCAACTTTGATGGCAATTTTATATGTAGGATTGGGAAACATTAGGCAATGGAATGTTAGCTTCCAAGGCAGCTTCATCCGAACAACTTTCAGGATCGGTGCCACATGTGACAATGGCCCTATTTGATACTCCAGCAGGGTTAGAGTTAGAGTTAGGGCCTGCTTGGTTCCCCGCCGTAAACTGCCACAGCGCTGTGCATCTCGCCACAGCTCGCGGCGCACGTTTCGTCCGCCACGGAAAACACTGTTCCGTGGCGGAGGGGCGCGTGGCGTGGTGGGTGTTGGCTGGCAGCCAAACATCCCCTTAGTTTCTAACTCTAGCTCTAGCATTAAACTAACTCTAGCTCTAGAGGTGTTTGGATGGAAGGGTTAGAATGAGATTAAATGTACTTTTTTCCAATCATTATGTGTGGGTGGAGATAGAGAGGAAAGTCACTTTTTGGTGGAGCCAACATGAACTAGCCTCAATAAGCACCTCTTGGGTGGGATAGTTTTTTGGGTGGGTTAGATGCAAACTAGCGCATGGATCCAAACATGGCCAATCTCTCTTTTGAAGCGTGAGTAGAAAGCCCGAAATAAAAAGAGAACATATTGACTGGAGAGAGAATAAAGGTGCAAAAGAAACTTGTACACAAAGTAGGGCTAGTCAGAAGCATCAAGCAGACCCTTGATATCTAAATGAATATTCAAGAGTGCACAAGTAAGGCCAATGTCACATCTAGCTCGCATTCAAACAATGGAATCCTTTGTTCAGAGGTCGTTAATCAGACAATGATTGAGTGGATGTCAGGATGTGTGTGCAGATCCAGCGGTGCAGCCTCGATCATCAGCAATCATGGAACATGGATCGCATCACCATGGCATAGTAGTTCAATCTGACTCTTCTTTGAATGTCGCTAAGACATAGCTTGCTACTAGCGTAGAACATAAACCACCTGCAACCTGGACAACATGGAGCCCTTACCAAACATTTCGTCCAATTTCACCAGCGTGTCCTTCCTGAACATCTTTCGGCAATAGTTGTAGAATACACAACCCATGGTTTGCGAAGAAAAAAGAAATATTGGGCTTAATTATTCATTAAAATCAATGGTTAGGGAGCTGTTTACACCCAAATTTGGCAAAAGCCGACTCGGGCCAGTCAGGCCGGTTAGACCAGGTCCCAGGGGCGGTCTGACCGGGGTGCACTGTAGCCAGTCCGGCACAAAGGTGCCAGGCGGTCTAACCGCCCCCTGGGGGCTGTCTAACTGGATCTCCTCGATTTCGGGTAGAATTAGGAGTTTAACTTGATTCCGAGTTGTCAAGTGCTACTTTCAGGGCAAGTCCTCCCACCCTATAAATATAAAGGGTCGTGGCCGATTGAGAGCTATCATCCAATCGTCATTATCAATTTTATCTTATTTTCTCCAAACCCTAGCTTTTCCAACCTCCTTTCCTCTCGTCGTTCGTCTCCACGGCGGTTGAGGGAGTTCTGAGTGGCCTGCCGATCTCAGGACAACCCTAGGCGCACCGTTCCTGACGGGGTCCCTCCTGGAGCATCGAATCTAGGTTTCGACATGCCTCCTGTCAAAGGCGGTTAGACTGCCCCCAGGCGGTTAGACCGGCCCATGCTGGGAGGTTCGGTGAGTGGATTTCTGACGACCACGCGATCTAGTGCATTCGTGTGTTCGACCGAGAAAAGCGTCAACAGGAGCACAATGGTTTAATTCTGCATTAGATCAATGGTTGGGGAGCTCAATTATTGCTTGGAACCCAAGCATTAGGGCTAAGTTTCAACATAACCAATTTTAGTAAGAATTATATGAGGAAAATCGATTTTTAGTTGTTATTGGTGTAAAATTTAGTTTTTGCCTCGTTTGGATTAATAAACAATTAAACAAAATCTAGTAATCTCATGTTTGGCCTGATTGCGTACCCTATCTTATTTGTATCTTTCTCTACCCTCCCTTGTTTCAAAGCATGAACATGTTACATTGTCAGAGGCTCTTATTCATTATATCATTATGTCCATTTGTATTTTCACCATCTCTCTCTCTCTCATTAGTTTGTGTTCTTAGCTTTCCAACAAATCAAATTTAGGGGTGAGCCATGTTGTGAGAATGACTTATGCTCGCGAGTTCATCATCTACAATGTCTGGCCCTGTTGTCTAACTTCTCCCCTAGTCCCATACCTCGTGGTTTCTGATACCATCGATCCATGATGAGTTGATGACCTCAACCAAGCTTGTTGCTCAGGTTTCTTCTTTCACCAACGTCCACAAGCCAATGCAACTTGTACGAATATTATCACACCTATTTTTCCAAAGAAAACCAAGTGCATAGCTATATGTATGCCAGGATCTATTTTCATACATATAGTGACATATAAGTGAATACAGAAACAATATCACGTAAGAAAAGGTATGTTGTCAAAGTATTATGCTAAATCCTGAAAACAAAGGCTCCAAACATCATAGGCAGTCAACTGGAGGTTGTGTATGCCTAGCACCAGCAACATCTTCATAACAACATCCTCTTTCTTTGCAACATTGTTTATAGCAAGGGTGCGCATATGTCGTACTCAACAAGTGTGGGGGAATATACGAATGCAAAGGCTTACACAAGGAAAGGTTGACTGCATTAAGCAATTTTAGTTGGTCAAATTTTGTTAGCACCTGATTACTTAGTCCAAATTTAACAAAATCCTAATACACGGACTATAGAAAAACACACGAGGACTGGAGTAGTAGGAACAAACTAGGGATGTTTACACACAGGCAAGAACCATAGAACAAGATCCACCCATTTCAATTTCAAGAATCGTGAAACATGACAAAGCATGCAGGACATCAAGCTAAACTAAAAATTAATGGATGTTATTTAGGAGTAGAAACATACCATTGTAGGAAGAGGTAGGCGAAACGATTGGCTTGTGTCGCCGCCGCCGGCGTGCTTGACACCGTCCCCTTGGCCGGCGGCGGCGTGGCGGCTGCCCAACGACGGCCTGTTGCCTTGGCCAGCGTTGTCTCCCTGTCCTCGCCCACGTCCTCTCCCCTACCTGCCGGTGCCTCTCGCGGATCCCCCGCCGCCGCCACCCAACACGAGGATGGATCCACAACCGGGTCCTCCATGGCCGCCATGGCCAGCAGCAGGACGGGAAGCCATGGCCATTAACTGGAGCTGCGCGGCATGGGCTTGAGCAGCGATATTAGGCACCTCGGGGGCAGCCCTTGGCGGAGGATCTCCTCCCCCCTCCATTTTACCGGCGACGACACCGGTCCAAGCAGGGGGCGGCGCAGGGAGAAGCAGGGGCGGCGCTAGGGTTGGAGCCTCCAGGGGAGGCGCGACGGGAGATTGGGGATGGGTCGCGGGAGGACGGTCAACGCGAAGGATTAGATGCGAACCATTTTTTCCTGTGTAACCGGTGGCATGGTGGGTAATTTCCCCCCCAACTCTCCTAGCTCTGAAAATTGGAGCACCTCTTGAGGAGCTCCTGAAAAAAGGTGGAGTGGAGCTCATTTTTGATGGAGTGGAGTGGAGTTGGTTGAGGTGTTTGGATATTTTTTCATGGAGTGGAGTCAAATTTGGTGGAGTAGAGTGCTCTCAAACGGGCCCTTACTCTTTGCCTCCACCTGCCCATTCTGCTGCGGTGCTGCCAATCGGCAATAGGCGGTAGCCCATTCGCATTCGGTCCCTACACAAGTACGCTGCCCATTTGTCAAGCTCGCATCGCTTTCCGCACCTCACTTGTGCTCCCCGCACGTGCGCTCCAGCTGCCCCGTCGCAGCCCGGTGCCCGCTCCAGCGCAGTTGCCGCGCTGCTAAGCTAGCTAGACGACAGCTCGGAGGCGTCCACGACCCATTTCAGGAAGGGTATCTGCTAGCCCAGCAGCTAACGTTCCAGGACGAGGAGAGGCTGTCGGCGGGGGTGTCGCTAGATGAACTACAGAAACTGAGCAACACATACAGCTGGATCACACGCTAAGTCGTATTTGAACAAGATTTGCAATTCAAAGAGGGTTAAATTTTTTAAAAAAAGGGCCAAATGAGATGAATATTCTGGAACAGCAGAGGTCTTAGTGACTTGGCTAAAACAAGGTTTCTGAGGGAAACTTCTTTAGAGCAGGACCTAGCGTTCATTGCTTTATTGGAGACAGGGAAGAAGGATTTCTCCCAGGGAACACTAGATAACTTTAGTGGGGGAAGAATTTCTTGTGGTACTGGACAACTCCTAGGGGGAGGTCCGGGGGCATCTTGCTTGGAGTTAATTTAGATTGGTTGGATGTGGGGGGTATTGAGGATGGGGACTTTTTTGTGAAATTCAGAGTCAGGGACAGGAGAAGTGATTTTAAGTGGGTTCTGGTGGCCGTTTACGGGGCGGCACAACCAGAGTTTAAGGAATCTTTTCAGACAGAGTTGGTGCAGGCGTGTAGTAGTGAGAGTCTTCCTTTGTGCATAGGTGGGGATTTTAATATTATCCGGAATAGTAGTGAAAAGAACAATGATAGATTTGAGGAAAGATGGCCTTTTCTGTTTAATGCGGTGATTGACAGTCTTGACTTACGTGAGATTGAGATGTCTGGACGTAAGTTCACCTGGGCTAACTCTCGTAGGGTACCTACATTTGAGAGGCTAGACAGGGTGTTGGTCAGCACGGATTGGGAGCAGAATTTCCCACTTGCGACAAGTGGAAGCCCTTAATAGGGAGATTTCGATCATACTCCTCTCTTACTCGATCCGGGCGAAAAAGGCAAACCCAAGAAGCAACCACCCTTCAAATTTGAGTTGGGTTGGTTGATAAAGGATGGGTTTTTTGAGGTGGTCGCCGAGGTGTGGAAGAAAGAGATCGGGGGTTCTTCCCCAATGCGAGAGATGGCAAAATAAAATTAGAAGGTTGAGACAATACTTGAGAGGCTGGGCACAAAATATGAATGGGGCATATAAAAAAGAAAAAAAGGAACTCATGAGGAAAGCAGAGGAGCTGGACAAATTAGCTGAGTCCCAACTGCTAAGTCAGAGGGATTGGGATTTAAAGCAAAGTATACATGAAAGACTTAATCAGCTACTCAGATAGGAGGAATTAAAGTGGTTTCAAAGGGCTAAGACCACTAAGATCTTAAAGGGGGGTAACAATACAAAGTATTTCCAGATGATAGCTAATGGCAAGAGGCGGAAGACGAGGATCTTTCGGCTCGAGCAAGAGGAAGGAGTAGTGGAGGGGGAGGAACGGCTCAAAGAATTTATCACCAAGTTTTACAAAAATCTCTTTGGACCATCGCTTTCTTGTGGGCTTACGCTCAATGAGTCATTGGTGGAGGATATTCCTCAAATTACTAGCTCGGAGAATGAGACGCTATTGGCGGACTTTTCAGAGAAGGAAGTTAGAGAAGCCATTTTCCAATTGAAACATAATAAGGCTCCGGGACCCGATGGTTTCCCTGCGGAGTTTTATCAGGTGTTTTGGAGTCTCATCAAAGATGACCTAATGGCCATGTTCCGAGACTTCCACGCAGGGGACCTGCCTCTCTTTTGTCTTAACTTCGGAATTATTACTCTAATTCCCAAGGAGAAGGAGGTCAAGAAGATTCAGCAATACAGACCCATTTGCATGCTTAATGTTAGTTTCAAAATCTTTACAAAAGTGCTGGCTAATAGACTCACGCCGATAGCATGCAGGATCACTAAACCGTCTCAATCGGCTTTCCTTCCTAGAAGATATATCTTGGAGGGGGTGGTGGTGTTGCATGAAATTATTCATGAGCTGAAAAGAAATAAGCAAAATGGCCTTATTCTCAAACTAGATTTTGAGAAGGCGTATGATAAAGTCAACTGGAACTTCCTTCAGCAGGTGCTTAGAATGAGGGGGTTTCCAAGGTTATGGTGCCAATGGATGGAGAATGTGGTTACGAAAGGCAGCGTTTGTGTGCAGGTCAATGATGATCTTGGGCACTTCTTCCAGACGGGGAAAGGTTTACGGCAGGGTGACCCCCTATCGCCTATTCTTTTCAATCTGGTGGCAGATATGCTGACAGTGTTAATCGAAAGGGCAAAAAGTTTAGGTTTCCTTGATGGGCTAGTGCCTCACTTAGTGGAGGACGGTCTATCCATACAGCAGTATGCAGATGACACGATCCTGTTTATTGATGATGATCTTGAAAAAGCCAAGGGCTTAAAAATAGTGCTCAGTGCATTTGAGAAACTGTCCGGTCTAAAAATCAATTTCCATAAGAGTGAGATATTCTGCTTTGGGGAAACGAGGGATAAATCCGAAGATTTTGTTCGTCTATTTGGGTGTAAAGAGGGTGAATTTCCTTTCAGGTACTTGGGAATTCCCATGAGTCCTAAGCGACTCTCTAACAAGGATTGGAGAATGGTTGAAGAGAGATTTCAGAAAAAATGGAGTAGTTGGAAAGGAAAGATGCTATCATCGGGAGGTAGATTAGTTCTTATCAATTCTGTCCTATCTAGCCTGCCCATGTGTATGATGTCCTTCTTCAGGATACCTAAAGGTGTCTTGGAGAAATTGGATTATTATAGGTCTAGGTTCTTCTGGCAATGTGATGACCATAAGAAGAAATACAGGTTAGCCAAGTGGAGTATTATTCACAAGCCAAGGAGTGTGGGGGGAATGGGCATTATTGACTTGGATATACAAAATAAATGTCTTCTACGTAAGTGGATTTTCAAATTGCTCAATGAAGATGGCCTATGGCAGCAAGTGCTTAAAAAGAAATACCTTAAGGGTAAGACCTTATCGCAAGTAGAGAGAAAGAAAGGAGATTCACATTTTTGGTCAGGGTTAATGGAAGTTAAAAATTTGGTGATTGAGAGAGGTAGGTTTCAAGTTCATGATGGATCCCAGACTAGGTTCTGGGAGGACCTTTGGATTGGTAAAGAACCTTTGAAGGTTAAGTTTCCTTCTCTTTATAACCTAGTTAGGAAGAAGAATATGACAGTTGCGCAAGTAATCAGTACCACTCCATTTAATGTTTCCTTTAGAAGGACATTGGATGGGATTAATCAGGATAAATGGAATTTCTTAGTGAGCAGTGTTATTTCGATGAACCTTAGTGAACACATGGATTCCTTCCGATGGACGGCTAGTAGGAATTTCTCGGTTAAGAATATGTATAATGACTTAGTGTTGAGGTCCGGAACTCCGGTTAACTGTTGGACTTGGAAAGCAAAGATTCCCCTGAAGATTAAGATCTTCCTCTGGTATCTTAAAAATGGAGTGGTGTTAACAAAGGATAATTTAGTGAAAAGACATTGGAAAGGGTGCACTGGGTGTTGCTTTTGTGCGGGACGGAGTCCATCCAACATTTGTTTTTTTATTGTCCCATGGCCGGACTAATGTGGGGAACCGTATGTTTCACTTTTGGGATTAAGAAACCAATTGACGTGGGGCATCTTTTTGGTCCTTGACTTAGAAGTTTTTCGAAAAAGCAAAGGAACCTTGTCTTTGGTTGGGATGGCGGCTTTTTCTTCGGGCCTTATGGATCAAGAGGGAATGATCCGGTGTTTCATAAGTCACAATTTAAATCTATTTTGCAGGTGATGTTTAGAGGAACCTACTGGATTAGGAGCTGGGCCATCTTGTCTAAGGAGGATGGCATGGTCATTTTGAAGAAAGGTTGCCGGTTGTTGGAGACTATGGCGTTGGAGATCTTCCATAAGTCTGGTTGGAATACTCGAAGGCGTATCGACATTTGGTTTCGGGTGTTTATGATTTCTTGTTTGCAATGTCTCCCATACCTTGTTTAGGATGTATCTGTGTTGGTTTGTTGCTGCGCCATAGGGCGGTTGGATGGGTGTTTTCCTTTCTGGTGCAGCTTTGTTGCTGCGACGTTGTATATTGGCTGCAGACAATTCCTGGAATTGTCGAGGCCGGAACAATGTTCCATTATCCAAAAAAATACAGCTACAGAACTACGAACTAGACGAACTGAAGCTTACGAATGACTGACAAACATACAGTGAACAAGTTAAATACTGTATGTTTTGGCATCCACTGTCCAATTTTCATTCCACAATTGCAACCATATCCACTTCAAGAGATAGATTTCTTGGCTCATTTTTGCTTCGGGATTAGAATTGGTTACTTTACTGGTTACAGGCCAAATGGATTTATTGTTTCTCCATACAATTTTAATTGTGTAATGCTAGTTTTGGTCACAAGCCAATGATCACCAGCCCATCGGCGGCATCGGGCCCGTTCGTTTAGCTGGTGCATTATGATGGCTAGTGCTTGATTTGTTACGAGAGAAAGATCTTCTGCTTGTTTGGTGGTGGTGGTGGTTTTGTTACGAGAGAAAATCTTGTTGTTTGGTGGCGATGATAAATGCGCGAACACAGTGTCAGTTCTATCACCTCTGGAATGTCCATCCTCCCTAGTATCACCAGTAAGAGTAAATCCTCCTCGTACCTGTCCCCAGTGTCCACTTCGTCACTGGCGTTAGTGAGTGCGACGACGTCCACGAGCAAGGGGTCTGCTACATCGTCGGCGATGCCCGCGGCGGAGTCCATGATGTCGTCGTCATGGTGTCTTTCCTCGTCGACGACGCTAGCATCAGAGCCCATGCTGCCGCCGTCGTGCTGGAGGGGGCAGGAGCTCGAGCAGATGGTGCAGCGGACTGGGGTAGGGACCGGGTGGGGGTGCCGCCGGCGGAGATCTCCCACCGATGGCAGCGGAACGGGGAGGAACGGAAGGGAAAGTGGTCGAATCAGATCGGTGCGGGGTTAGTCAACGGACCAGAGACGCTGGGCTGGGTAGAGGCGCCATCATGGACCAGGTGCGGATAGGGCCGGGCCCATTCGAAACCCATCCAGGCATTATAATAATCAAGGAAGTGGATAATTAATTATTGAGCCGCTTTAATTTTGGTGCAGAAAAATTGTAAAGGGAGTACCGGAGCGGATCTCAATTCGTACACGACAGGAATTCAGTTGCATATCCAAGAACCACTAAGTTCCTTGTAGAAAAAATCTGCGTGCTGACTTTCCATATGTACGGGGCGGGGGGGGGGGGGGGGGCAATTGTATTTTTAAAATTTTCACCTGAAAACTTATTGTACTACTCAATACTGGGTTGGCCATCAATCCCTGAGACATCTAGCAGTTGGGATGAAGCATATATGTATGATAGCATTACAATTGGAGGTTTTTTATGGTACACAATACCACCATTTACCACCGGTTGAAAATGCCTCGTATGTAAAAGAAAATGATCTATATGTAAGGATCCGACGGTTGAGATTTATTCTGTGACACCAGTTTTTTAGTGTGGTATAGGTGGTATTTATAGGTGGTATATCGATAGTATATAGGTATTATCGTAAATATACAATATAATATTGTTGTAGTATATCAAAGCAAGTCTTTTTATGTAACCTTGGCAGCATGAAATTTTTTCCAAATAATATACATCCAGCAATTTACCATTTTACCCATAGTAAAAAAACTGAAAAAACCCGATAATATCACCATACTACTGTTGGGTGGTATTGTGTACCGTAAAAAACCTCTACAGTTGATGTTCTTGTACGATGCATGCTGGTGTCAATGGGGTGGAAGGAAATGCATGTTGTATATATCTTACTATATGGGATTAGGAAGCATCAGACAAGAAAAATTAGCCTAGTAAGGAGCTGTGTCTGTCTATTTATCCCGCCTTTTGTGCTGCTTCCTATGTTCCAAAAGTTAGCATATATGTATATAAGAGTGTTGATTGTCCTCAGTCCACATATATTTGGAAGGGGATATTAAACTGCACAACTATGTGACCTTGAGTCTAAGAATTCACTGACTCTTTTGTAGCCAGCTAGGCGACCTACGTGACCCAACCGCTAACACGAACTTGTCGAATAGTATGCCGTCGAAAACCTAGTCTGCAACGAAATGCCAGCACGAAGTTTGTATATGATGATATCCGTTGTTCTCGCGTACACCAATTCAAGTTCGAGTTATTTGAGAACTGGAGTTGACAGAACAAGATATCATGAACCCACCAGACCATATAACCAACTGAATATGGTATAGTAGAGGATTTTGCATAGTGACAACCAAATGCTACATAGAAATGGTAAGAAGGGGATGTTACCTTGTTTGATAAAGTTTGCTAACGTCCTTCCAATTCTCAGCTAATGTGCTTCCAATTTTCAGAGGCTGTGTCCTTCCAATTTTCAGAGAGGCTAATGTCCTTCCAAGTTTCAGCTAATGTGCTTCCAATTTTCAGGGAAGCTAAATCAATTTTAGAGAGGCCAAATCAATTCAAAAGAACCTGGATAGTTGAGGTGAAAACATCTATATGAACCTGCAAAATTGAGAATGTTTGGAAGGGGCAATAAACCGAACACATTGAGAGCATGGAACTCAATCAAACTGTTAGGGTTGTAGGTGGACAATGTGATACGATTGCAAAGCAAAATCACTGAACAACAATTTTCCGCAACCATTGAATACAGGAGTATATGAAATTAGAGCACACAATGATGTCTTCCAACAATTTGTTTAACTCTAAACTAATTTATTTGCAAAATCACACATCTAGTAGTAGGAAGAAGAAAGAGGGTGGAAGCAAGGTGGCCGGCGTGCAGATTCCGAAGGGAAGGGCCGGTATGCAGATCGAGTAGAGGTCGGTATGCAGCAGGAGGTGGCAAGGGAGGTGTTCCCTTGGCTTGTTGCAGGATTGAATGGGGAGCAGCCATCAAGAACGTGGGAGGCTCTACAACTGCCATCCAGAGTAGTTTCAGGTGGTTCGTGCGTGAGGGATGCCAGGTGCTGCGGGCGGCTACGGTGGGAGGCGGCGGACAGGCGGCGCAAGGTGATTTCACTCGTCACTTCTCGTCGCTGCGTTAGGGGAGGTGAGGGGGCCACGACCGGCTGCGGTGGGGAGTCGAGGGGAAGGACTGCAGTGGGCAGGCGGCGACGGAATGGGCCAACGAACGGGTGCTTGGGTGGATGGGCGGGCCAATGGGTGACGTCACACCATGATGTGGCGCATCCAGGATTGAGAGAAATAGGGGGTAGGATTCTTAGTGGGTCTCACCTATATAAGTTTTATAGATGAGTGCCCTACTCTGCTTCTGCAACAATGGAGAAAATCTATTACCACATCAATTAT
Organism: Cenchrus americanus; assembly: GCA_947561735.1. Classification (NCBI taxonomy): domain Eukaryota; kingdom Viridiplantae; phylum Streptophyta; class Magnoliopsida; order Poales; family Poaceae; genus Cenchrus; species Cenchrus americanus. The sequence goes on from OX387245.1 coordinate 244,669,027, forward strand.
TGTTCTAGGGAAATTTTTGATCAGTGCTGGACTGCTGGTAGTGGGGACATTATTAATACCTCTAGCAGTCTAGCTAGGCTCGGGAATGGATCGTGCAAGCCCAAGGGCCGAAAGGGGCTCCAAACTCACGGGTCTAGTTTCCCGGATCGTCTATGGGCTGTGTATACAAGAGGATCGAGTTGGATTGAATCGGCCCATAAAAGGATTGGGCCAAGTCGATGCTCGTTAAAATGCTTGAGGATCCGGCCCGAGGATCCCGAACGGATCGCGTGACGGGAGGGCTCTAAGACGACCGGGAGGGCGGAGACGGGCGCCGCGCCGACGCAGCGCCATCGCCGCTCCGCCCTGGTGCCACTCCGATCTCCTCCTCCTCCTGGCGTTGCTCCTCGTCGTCTCCATCGCCCCCGAGCTGAGAAGGCCAAGATCCGGCGTCCTCCACCTCCTCCCCCCTCGCCCGCCTAGTCTCTCGCCGGGGCCTCGCCGCAGGTACACCTACCCCTTCCTCCCCTCCTCCCAACCAGATCCGGGAGTCGCGTGCCCCGGTCGTATTGGGGAACATGTTGTCGCGATTGATGGTTTACCTTGCTGATGATGCCGTTTCATGTGATTGCCAGACGGCCATGGGCCTGCGAAGGTGCCCATGTGGAAGGACCCGATGAGCCCGAGCAAGTGGAAGGAAGAGCAAGTGAGTTTCCCCTCTCAATATCCTGTTTTAATCCATTGCAGCTAGTGGCATTTTGAGTTATTGATGTTCATCGTGCTAGGAGTAGAGCTAGTGGCATTGATGGTAACGATGGTGCTTTCTTGAACATAATATATAGTATAAATGAAATGGCCCCATAATTTTTAAACTTAGTAGTCCAAGTGCACTTGAATATGATGAAGCTGATTGATTGATGGATGATTGCATTTGGTAGAGCTTTAAGAGCTGATAGATTTTCTCGTTGTGTCCGCCATTTTTTTCGAGAGAAGTAATTTTTTCTGATTCAGTCATGTGATTCTCTAACATGGACTAAGAGGTTGGGAGCTGGAAAGGGTAGAACTTCTCCTAATGTTGTAAAGAAATTCTTCATCCTGATTTTAAAAACTTATGCTAGAGAAACACTTATATCTCTTTTCTTCCCTCCATATTTATGTGGCAATAATAACCATTCTGCTCATCCCATTCGATGAGAACCCTGTTGTTACCGTCCCGAGCAAATGCTTTTTAATAACGTGCTATTTATATCTCTTTTCTTCCCTCCATATTTATATGTTAATTTGATCTGTTCCCTTTACGAAACTGATCAGAGACTAGAGATGAAGCCCAACAATAACGACAAACCATAAACAATAGAAATAATATAAAAGTAGTTGCAAGACGGACATTTCCTTAGCAAGCAGAAATGAAAGGAAGCAACTTCTTCAGGCTTTAACACAACTAATAAAGCAATAGCTTCACCTGGAGAACCTTAAGAACTAGCAAGAGACTATTTTTTTTGAAAGGAAGTAGCAAGAGACTTAACTTCACACTATTTGCCAACAGATACAAAATGGCATGCATTTAATACAATTGCACACCTGAATCAAATATATTAATAGAATATTACATATTTAAATGTCCTACTATATAAAAGTTGCTTCAATATAGGCCAAGATGTCAATGGATTCAAATGAAGGTGAGAATTGAAATTGAAGTTAGTTTACTAAATGTTAACTGACAGAAAACATAAATGCTGAAGGGTATATGTGAGGTGGTGCTAACTTAATGCTCCATTAGTGAAAATGAAAAGAAATGTATTGACCAGCGATTGTTGTGGCGGGCTTATTTCTTTAGGTAAGGACATCAGAGCAACTTTAATTTGATCTGTTCTCTTTACTAAGCTTTGGTTTTCCATGGCACCAGTCACTCTACGAAACTGATCAGAGAGGTACCTCTGGTTTCTGATTCTCCCTTTGGAGCATCTTGGCAACGCTTGTCAGCTCTTTTTTGCATTATTGGGAAGACTTTGGTTTCGTCTTTCACTGCTTTTCTTGTAGGAAGCTTTTCTTGTAGGAATATGTAATTTTCATATGGAATACGTCAAGCATATGGTATATCAAGCGCTGACCTGACCTGTAGTGACTTATGGCCGGTCATATGTTTTTTTTAAAAAATTTTAGGTGGCATAGTAGGTCTCGAAACTGAATTCTTCAATGTGCTGTGTTCATGCACGAAGGTTGAGAAAACACCGACTCTGATTACCTGCCGTTCAGGCATAGTAGATTACAAAGTCAATGAGAAATAAATGAAAAAGTCGACCGTGTCTTCTGGTGCTTTCGGTACCTCATTTGTTCTTTTGAAACAAAAGGGATGCAATGCGAGTAGTCCACTGAACTTTCAAAGTCATATATTTTGGCTGGAAATCAGGATCACACAGCTGATCTAGTCATATAGCTAACGACAACAGTTAGGATTTCTTGTTATGACTGATAAGTACATTAGCCAGTTGTAGTATGTAATGCCCTGCAGGCCATGTTCTTTGTCAAGAACCATTCATAAAATACATAATGAGCAAAATAAGTACTGGTTGAGCTCTTTTGTATTAAAACTTTGCTTACTGATCTTCCATGTTTGTACCACTGCAGATGCTTGATATGTCTCATTGTCAGATTAATTTTTGGCATGTAAGTAGCTAATCATCTAGTCGTGTTGTTGTGCTGCTGTCATGTAAGTAGCTAATTATCTAGTCGTGTTGTCCTGTAAGTAGCTAATCATCTAGTTGTGCTGTTGTATCACTCGGGCATAACTTTAGGCCTTGCAGATTAATTTACATCCTTCTTGTAGCAGGTTACTCCTTCGATGGCGAGAAGCCTCCAAAAGATTCCTAAACTGCAGACCCTGAAGCTCATGGCTGATGGACTAACAGCCATTGGAAGTTCTTGTATTTATGAGAGACCTTTACAACCTGTTCCTGGAGACTGTGCGTATCATCCAACAACAAATAAGGTGAAATATGTCTCTCGTCTTGAGCAGTGTTATCTACTATATGGGTTGTGCAATACAACCTCAAGAACTAAACAAGTGGATATGCTGAAATTTGAATTGTACATGAATTTATTACACAGCCTTTACTATTGTTGCCAATAAGGTAATATTGCACTTTTATGCCAAGAAATATGATATAATGATTTTGCTATAGGCCTAGTAGTTTTTTCTAGAAAAAAGAGACATTACAGAAGTTGAAACCATCTTGTGATGTGTTTTCACTATAGGCATCATTATAATTACTCTGTTCCTTGTATTGACTCCACACATACCATTGCTGGCTTTGCAGATGGTCAAAATCACCGCTCCTCTTCCACATATTCTACAGACTCAAGAGGAATGTCGTGCCCACCTTTGAGCGAGTAGGTGATTGAACCTGTAAACTTCATTTCTGAGGATGCTTTGCATGTATCTTAGTTGAACTGAGCGATCAGCAAGTTCCCTCTAGCGAACACCTTTTTCTTGTGGGGATACGAATACCTACATTGTACTGTCGACTGTACATACCCAGTGCCATGCATTTTTTTGCTTGTATTTATTGAAATGAGTTATGGTTGTCTAGCTAGTGCTGCTCGCTCGAGATTCATTTGTGAAGGCCCATGGATCTAGTTTGTTGCTGTAATATGCCTCTATATTCATTTGTGAAGGCTCTAGGATCGTAGCGTGCACACAGCCCTTGGGCCCAAAATAGGATTGGAGTGGATTAGGGTGCTGTGAAACTTGGATTGGATTGGATTGAGTCAAACAAAACAAATAAGGGTTGGATTAGAATTGGATCCTGCTAGAACAAATTAGGATTGGAGTGGGGTTAGGGACGGATCCTGACCCATTCCCGGGCCTAAGTCTAGCTAGCTAGGGTACTAAGCTGCTGTGTTCTGCACAAGAAGTTATCACCTCACCCGTTTGCTTGCATTTCTTTCCATTCTCCTCTCAGGCATATAACTAGCTGAATCCATGGATGAGATAGAACGATAAGCAAGAGCGACGAGATTGCAAAGAACAATGATGATAGTCATCCATATCCAGCCTATCCCACATAGGATATTTTTCCTCAACAAATCCGTGATGGGATTGGGAGGCATATTAGGGAATGCGACGTCAATGTCTACATGATATTGTCACAAATGTCATGAGTTCAACACCGTTGAACATCTCTTCTACAATAGCATTGGTGGGCGAGAAACGAAATGAATGGCTAAGACTAGTACCCATATGATAGGGAACTCGACTTTAAAATTTAATCCTCCATGCCGCCACCGAGGCCCCGGCTCCGACTCTCCCGCAAGTGTGGAGGAGATTAGGAGAGACCGGGTCATGGCCGCCGGAGTGGTGTGCCCGCGCCGGAGAGCGAGAGGGAGGTAGTGGAGCACCCCCATCTCGTCCTTCCGTGTCGCAGCTTGACATCGCCCGAGAGGCGAGAGAGGGGGAGGATGAAGGAGTCGGGAGAGGCCGCGGAAGCCCGAGAGGCGAGAGAGGAGAAGGAGGACGATGGAGGCGGTGGGGGATTGGAGGGAGGCGGCGGGGGAGGAGAGGGTGGGCGGGTAGGGAAGCGGGTGGGGATTTATAGTTAGGGTTAGCTAGGGGAGGGGAGCCGGGGGACGGCCGGCCTGGTCCAACTTGGCTTTGCATTTTTTTCATTCTTGCAAAAATATTCAACGTGACAGCTAAATTTTTTTAGTTGTTTATTACTTATTTGCTACCTTCGTAACGTAACCCAAACTAGAAATTGGTAAACCTGTTTTGACGTTTTACAACATCTAGGTTTGTCATGCATGGGTTTCACATTTGTATGTTTTTTTTGAACGGAACGACAAGAGAATTGCCGTAGTTTTTACTAAGAAGGAAAAAAGAGGTACAAGAAACCCCAAAAGAAAAGAAAACAAACAAGACAACTCGTAGAGAAGCAAAAACGGCAAACAAGAAAATAGAATACAACTAAGAAGGAACAACTTCCATTGTGGCTTGTCCCGAAGCCGAGTTTGGAAGCCTCGAGTGTCGCTTATGATCAAAGAAGCTACTTCCCCTACTTCCATTGAGACATGTTGAAAAACTCTTCTATTTCGTTCTTTCCAAATATTCCACCAAAAGTATAAAATGAGTCCATCACTCGAGGTCTTTGTTTCTTGTCAAAAGGTCATTGTAAACGTTTCCACCACCCATTAATAGTGCGAGCGAGAAGGTTGTTGTACGTCATGTCTCCGAAGCTGTGCGGTGAGGTGCATCCACATTTGTATGTCATTAGATTACTAAAATAATATGGCAATGCTTATAACCTCACCACTCTCAATAGTCTAAACATTTGATATTGAACTTTATTTAGCTGACGAGCCAAACAAGGCAGCACGAGTTTTTTTTAAAGAATTAGACCAAGCTCACTGTTCAGAAAAGCCTTAAGAAACCGATCCAATAGCTTTGATTATGACTGTAATAGCAATGGGTTAGCCAAAACGAGCTGCCTTATTATCCAACCCTATCTTAGTGATGGCATTGACTCAAGTAGGGCCCAAGAGGTTAGTACCAGTTTGTGTTTCATTCCTATGCTCCATATAAAGCCGCTGAATCTACACACATGAGACAGGATGAACGAGGAAGAGAGGGTAAGGAAAGAACAGTGCAAATTCCGGTAGATGATGGAGCATGCCTGGCTCTGGGAGTGGGAAGCATTAGGGAATGTGATGCTGGATTGCAAAGCATCTGCACCTAGAGAAGTGCCCAGGCGTGTTCTTGAAGAGCAATCGGCCACTTTACAGAGAGGCATTTAGATAGACAGCACAAGCTGGATGCATCAGTGCTGTACCCATCTAGCTTGGCTTGCATGTCTGGTCGGTCCGCTCACTCTTGTGGAGCTGGCGAACCTTGCCCTCGTCGCTGCTGTCAACAAGAGTAACCAGTCCGTTTACAAATAGGCGATTAGACGGCACAAGCTACCTTCGTAACGTAACCCAAACTAGAAATTGGTAAACCTGTTTGACGTTTTACAACATCTAGATTTGTCATGCATGGGTTCGGTAAATACATCCCACAACCAGTAGGTACACCTATTCTTATCTGCAAACCTTGAATAGGGCATCGAGATTTGTGTTTGTCTTGCGTGGTGCACGGCATGTTGATCGCTCGCTTGCTGCCGCCGCTCACGAGTTCTCGCGCATCTCTCTCTTGCGCCCTCCTTTATTCCTCCTATCTTCCACCTCCGTCCGGTCTTCTCCGTCCACTGTTCATTGCCGATGCCGATGCCGATGCCGCCGCCGTCCGCCCCCGCTCACGGCGGCGGCATCCTCCCCGCATGGACTTCTAGCTATCCGACAACGCACCACCGTCCACCGCAAGTTGTTGCTTAGTTTCAATTTCTTGATTTGGCGTCCTTCTTCCTCGATTTATGCCCTCCATTTTCGATTCAATGTAGTGATTGTTGTTCTTTGCTCCCTGTTCTTCGGACGGTGGATCGCGAAGTGTTTATGGATCCACCGCCGCACAAAGCACGGATCGGGAGAACATAATTTTTTTGGTATAACTCCACCAAAATGCGGGGAAAATATGGAGGAGAGAGACTGTCTTGGTAGCTCGTCGTTGAACGGATGGGTGGCGGCGCGAGTTAGAATTTAGAGCCATCATCGGCTCGGGGAATGGTGGCGCGAGAGCCGCGGCCTCACGGAGTAGCGGCGCGGAGAGCCGTGGTCTTGGCGAGTGGTGGTGTTGTGGGGGGGCGAGAGAGAGCACACCGGTATGCGGGGAGGAACGCGGGGTAATGGAGGCAGCGAGACTCACACGGGTGTCTCCTCAATTTCTCGCGAGATACGCAAGCCTCTCGCCCGCCCAACGCACATGTGCTGCAGTTGACTTGCACGAATCGTGAAGCAATAACTACCGCAGGATAAAGAGGGATGCACCGACCGGTACAACCACTTTGTGCATGGGTTTAACATTTGTATGTTTTTTTGAACGGAACGACAAGAGAATTGCCGTAATTTTTATTAGAAGGAAAAAAGAGGTACAGGAAACCCCAAAAGAAAAGAAAACAAACAAGACAACTGCGTATAGCACACAACTAGGCGACAACCGCAAAGAATCGAGAAGCAAAAACGGCAAACAAGAAAACGAGAATACAACTAAGAAGGAACAACGGCCACCGTGGCTTGTCCCGAAGCCGCAGTTTGCAAGCCTCGAGTGTCGCTTATGATCAAAGAAGCTACTTCTCCTACTTCCAATGAGACGTGTTGAAAAACTCTTCTATTTCGTTCTTTCCAAATATTCCTCCAAAAGTATAAAATGAGTCCATCAATCTGAGGTCTTTGTTTCTTGTCAAAAGGTCATCATAAACGTTTCCACCACCCATTAATAGTGCGAGCAGAAGGTTGTTGTAGGTCATGTCTCCGGAGCTGTGCGGTGAGGTGCATCCACATTTGTATGTCATTAGATTACTAAAATAATATGGCAATGCTTATAACCTCATCACTCTCAATAGTCTAAACATTTGATATTGAACTTTATTTAGCTGACGAGCCAAACAAGGCAGCACGATTTTTTTTTTAAAAGAATTAGACTAAGCTCTCTGTTCAGAAAAGCCTTAAGAAACCGATCCAATAGCTTTGATTATGACTGTAATAGCAATGGGTTAGCCAAAACGAGCTGCCTTATTATCCAACCCTATCTTAGTGATGGCATTGACTCAAGTAGGGCCCAAGAGGTTAGTACCAGTTTGTGTTTCATTCCTATGCTCCATATAAAGCCGCTGAATCTACACACATGAGACAGGACGAACGAGGAAGAGAGGGTAAGGAAAGAACAGTGCAAATTCCGGTAGATGAGGGAGCATGCCTGGCTCTGGGAGTGGGAAGCATTAGGGAATGTGATTCTGGCTTGCAAAGCATCTGCACCTACAGAAGTGCCCAGGCGTGTTCTTGAAGAACAATGGATTCTAGACATGCCTGCAGGCTGCAGAGTAGAAGTATGACATGTGACTGTGAGCTCTGCGATCTTCCAGATATTAACAATATGGGATTTTGTCATGAACCCACCTGTAACACCCGAAAATTCCATCACAATAAAATATTGTTAGCAACAAGGTTTAGTTTTATTTTCTAAGGATTTAATAAATTTGAATAAATAAATTTGCCTTTAATTAAATTAAACAACAATTAATAATTAGAATCACCCAAGTGTTTGTGCATCATGTTGAAATGCATGAGTTTTGGTTGTGGTGTGATTTTAAAAGTCTTAAAAAGAAAATATTTGTGAAAAAGTCCTTAAATTAATTGTGAAAAGTTTGTGGAAATTGGTGTAAAAGTTTAAAAAAAAAAAAGAGAATAAAAGTTTGAATTTAAAAAAAAATGTTTGAAAACTTGTTTAAAAGGTTTTCTAAAAAGTCTTAAAATAGTTGGTGAATTTGTGTTAAAATTTGTGTTTGAAAAGTTGAAAAAGTTTTGAATTTAAAAAGGTTTTGAATTTGGTTTGAAAAAGGATTTGAAAAGAAAAGAAAAGAAAAAAAAAAGAAACAGCCACCAACCCTCCTCGCGGCCCATTTCCTGTTTCAGCCCAAACCGGCCCACCCCGCCGCCTCCCTCCCTCTCCTCTCTCTCTCAGCCACCGACAGGTGGGCCCGCCCTGTCAGGGGCTTCCCCTACCTCCAGCCCGCGCCCCCATCCTCCCCGAGCCGGCCGCCGGCCACCGCCGCACCCCGGCGCCGCCCCTTCCTTTTCCCCGCGCCGCTCCACCTCCCCACCGGGCGCGCCGCTCCACCTCCCCGCGCACTCACCCGCCCCTCTTCCCCTCCCCGTAACGGACGCCGCCCGCACCGGCGCCATTAATGGCGCCGGCCGCCCACCGAGCTCCGCCACCGCCTCACCGCGCCGTCTCCTCTTCCTCCTCCGGGCTATAAAAGGTGCCCCAAGGCCCCCTCTACACCCCGCGCCACTCCTCCTCCCTCCTCCACTCCCCCACCGTGCCACCGCCGGAGCACCGCCGCCGCCGCCGGAGCCGCCGCCCGATCCGCTTCACCAGCGCATTTCCCTTCCCTCCGAGCCCCTGGTAATCTTCCCCTTGCTCTCCTCTTCGATTTGGTGCTTTTCCCGTGTGTTTTGGTGCACGGTAGGGCCTGTTGGCCGTCGCCGACGATCCTCCGGCGAGCCCCGCCGCCCGGCGCCGCCGCGCCGCCGCCGCCAGCCGGCTGCCGCCGCCGCCCGACGCCCACACGCCACCGCAGCCGTCCGATCCGGCAGACGGCCCAGATTAAAAGATCTCGTACCCCTTCGCCCGGTCCACGGTGGACCGGTGGACCGGGACCACCAGGCCGGTCCACGCGCTGACGTCATGCTTACGTCACCACCTGCGTCAGCACGGCCAGTAGCAAGCCGCCACGTGTCGCTCCCATGGTCCACCCGCCGGCTGCCCAGGCACTTTTGCAAAAAGGACCCTGCGGTTTTTAATATTACAAAAATATCCTTCCACCTATATAAAAGCCTTACAACTAGGTCCTGATTTTTATATCTAGGCCCCTGCAGTCCTTAGTTTCTATGTTCTTTAGCCTATCCTTAACCTTTTACATATTAGACCTTCTAGTTTCACACATATTTGTGTTTAGGTCCCTGAAATCTTCCAGAAAACCCCCTAAACTTCCAGTTCTTTTACAATTTAGTCCCTGAACCTTGTTTCAGCCATAACTTTTCCATCCTAGCTCCGTTTTACGCGTTCTTGATGTCCACGCGATCGTCTCTCCGAGCCCGTCATTTCTAAAAGCTTGTTTTAGCCTTTTGGTAATGTTTGATGTATTGTTTTATTTATTGTATGTTTTCTTGCATGATCGTAGCCAACACGCCGTTCGAGGAAGTTCAAGTGCAGAGCTTTGCAGATAAGGAAAGTAGCTTATCGTTGGAGAAAGGCAAGTGACCCTAACCACCCTTCTACCTATGCTTTAATCAAGAACACTATAAGTTAATCGGAACATGGAGAACCACCCGGAAAACGGTGCAACCACGGTCCATATGGCTCGGCTTAGCCAATTAATTAGGTGTGCGATTGATCTGATGGCCCTTTTCCGAAAGGAGCAGAGGGGGATCCGGGTTGCAGGGGTATAGCCGGTCCTTTTGGGGTAGCAGCCTTTGCTAAGGTGCTGACCACTAGGGAGGGTTATGGTCCGCCCTGATCTGTAACTATGCGGGTCGTTAGTCTTTTGCATATCTTTGTAAAGGCTTCGTAGCGTCCCTATGCAATCACACCTCGGAAGTGTGGTATTGTGCCCGATCGGCACATGCGTGGTTGGGTTCAAAGTTCTTTGGAACTTTTACGCGAACCGTGGGAAAAGTGTGCAACCTCTGCGAGTGTTAAAGGCGATCGATCGGCCCGTGCTCACGGTCAAGAGCGGCCTGGACCCTCACATGATTAATTGAACTTAAAGATGGATTAATATTGCTTTCCGGTTATTTCGTGGCCTTGCCGAGTACCAACCATAAGTGTACTCATCCTTGCTTACGTCGTTCGGAGAAGAACCCCGGAGTGGAGCACTTCACCGACTACGAGGAGTTCGAGGATGCGATCAACCGTCGGATGCTCGTGGAAGATGAAGATGGAGTCGCGTCTTCATAGTTATCGTTGTTCGTGTAAAGACCTTTGTGTCCACCATCGTGAGTGTAATAAAAGTTAATAAACCTTTTACGTACGTTTTTGAGCGGGTGTCTTGTGAAATTCCACTCTTGAGTCTATCATATGTGTGAAATTTTGATCCTGGCACACATATGAGATGCATTCGGTTTTCTACGGAAAATCGGGTGTGACAGAGTGGTATCAGAGCATTGCTGACTGTAGGACGCAGCCTCAGATAGAAATGGTCGATATTAAGGACTCTTTATCTAGAAAGCCCTTCTAACATTCAAAATATCTTATTTACGCTTAAAAAAAATATTTTATTCTTTATTCTTTAACAAAATCAAATCTTTTGTTTTCTTCTATGCTGAGACTGATTCTTGTTCTTCCACCTTAAACTACCACACGTGCTTTATAGGATAGTTTCATAAGTTGCCTACCCCTTCTACCAGTTTCGTTTCGATAGAGCCGTTCTTGTGAGGACGAGCGATGTTAATGCTTGTTGATTGTAAATATGCATGATTTGGATCTTTGACTTGATTGAAATGTTTTTGTGGAGTGATGGCCACAAATACATCAATAAAATAATTAAAACTAAAAAAAAAAAATTTTTCCCCCTTTTTCTCTGATTCACCTTTATCAATTCAACTTACTATCGGAAAACTTCTCTCTCTAACAATCAGATGATAAACACCGGGTCGGGAGCCGGACGAGATATTCCGTTCATCGTCAATCGGTTGAATCAAGTTCCCTCCTTCACAAGAATTAGCAATGGATCCCGCGATGCCAGCGGTTCTTTACGGAACGGATGCGGTTAATTCGAGAACCTCACCGCCCGCGTCCCGAATCTACGAGGCACGGCAGAACCGAGCCACCACCTCAAGGACCCCCACCACCTCCACCACCGGTGAACAAGCATAGAGAATTCATGAGCCACAACCCGCCCACTTACTCTCATTCCGTAGATCCCCTCGATGCCGATGATTGGCTCAAGACCATCAACAAGATGCCGAATATCACCCAATGCAATGATCGTGAGAAGGTTTTGTATGCCTCGGGACGTCCGGAAGGTGCGGCCCGCCGATTGGTGGGATGCTTACACCGTCGCACATGCTCGCCGTCGACACCATTACACCGGCAGGAGTTCCAGGAGAGTTTTCGTACACATCACATCCCAGCTGGTGTGAAGAAGCTGAAGAAGAAGGAATTTCTAGCTCTAAAGCAAGGCAACATGACCGTTAGTGAGTATCTGGATCAGTTTACTCATTTGTCCCGCTATGCACCAGATGAAGTCAACACGGATGCCAAGAGACAAGAACGCTTTCTCGATGGTTTGATAGGGCCACTTAACTATCAGTTGCAGAGCCACACATTTCTTAACTTTCAGATGTTACTCAATAAGGCTATAGGCTTGGAGAATAAACGCAAGGAACTTCGTGAACAGAAGCGCAAGTTTCAACCTCAAGGTCAATCCAGCAGTAACACCCGCCCTCGTTACAACTCATCGCAAGACTCTCAGTTTCGTTCTAGCACACCAGGCAGAGGCCATGGACAGAGTCAGCAGTATCGTTCGTTTGATGAACCCGAAGAATCCAACCCAATGACACCTCAAGCTCCAAATCCTCATCAGAATCGCTCAGGTGCACCAGTAAGGAACACTACTCCAGTTCACCCCAGTGGATGCTTCAACTGCGGAGAATTGGGACACTACGCCAGTATTTGCCCTCAACGCAATATGCAGACACCCCAGAGAGATAATAGAGGACAACGAGAACAATATGCATGGTAGGGTGAACCATGTGACGGTGAAGAAGCTCAAGGAGACAAAGATGTTGTGCTTGGTACGTTTCTTATCAACTCGTACCCGCAACAGCTTTATTTGATTCCGGGGCATCGCATTCATTTATTACTGAACGATTCGTGACAAAGCATGATGTACCCAAGAGTTCCATGAAGACACATTTGCTAATCAGTTCCCCAAACGGTGAAATGAAATCCACCTATGTATGCCCACAGGTCAATCTTAAGATCGGAGAGGTAGATTTTGAAGCAGACTTAGTGATTCTAACATCCAAGTGGAATAGATATGATCCTTGGTATGGATTGGTTAAGCAAGCATGATGGAATCATTTTGTGTGCCAAGAAGTCGGTGCTCTTAACTACCCCGCAAGGAGATAGGATTGAGTTTGCCGCTACAAGCCCGAAGAAGAAGGAGAAGTGAACAAGCTCGTGATAGTAACCCATCATCTATCAAGAACATCTTGTATCTCCTCTTGTTTCCCGATCCCTCCGAATCTCGGGACGAGATTCTTTTTAAGGGGGTAGGATTTGTAACACCCGAAAATTCCATCACAATAAAATATTGTTAGCAACAAGGTTTAGTTTTATTTTCTAAGGATTTAATAAATTTGAATAAATAAATTTGCCTTTAATTAAATTAAACAACAATTAATAATTAGAATCACCCAAGTGTTTGTGCATCATGTTGAAATGCATGAGTTTTGGTTGTGGTGTGATTTTAAAAGTCTTAAAAAGAAAATATTTGTGAAAAAGTCCTTAAATTAATTGTGAAAAGTTTGTGGAAATTGGTGTAAAAGTTTTAAAAAAAAAGAGAATAAAAGTTTGAATTTAAAAAAAAAATGTTTGAAAACTTGTTTAAAAGGTTTTCTAAAAAGTCTTAAAATAGCTGGTGAATTTGTGTTAAAATTTGTGTTTGAAAAGTTGAAAAAGTTTTGAATTTAAAAAGGTTTTGAATTTGGTTTGAAAAGGGATTTGAAAAGAAAAGAAAAGAAAAAAAAAAAAAGAAACGACCACCAACCCTCCTCGCGGCCCATTTCCTGTTTCGCCCCAAACCGGCCCACCCCGCCGCCTCCCTCCCTCTCCTCTCTCTCTCGCCCACCGACGGGGGCCCGCCCGTCGGGGGCTTCCCCTACCTCCGCCCCCGCGCCCCCATCCTCCCCGAGCCGGCCGCCGGCCACCGCCGCACCCGGCGCCGCCCCTTCCTTTTCCCCGCGCCGCTCCACCTCCCCACCGGCGCGCCGCTCCACCTCCCCGCGCACTCACCCGCCCCTCTTCCCCTCCCCGTAACGGACGCCGCCCGCACCGCGCCATTAATGGCGCCGGGCCGCCCACCGAGCTCCGCCACCGCCTCACCGCGTCGTCTCCTCTTCCTCCTCCGGCTATAAAAGGTGCCCCAAGGCCCCCTCTACACCCCCCGCGCCACTCCTCCTCCCTCCTCCACTTCCCCACCGTGCCACCGCCGGAGCACCGCCGCCGCCGCCGGAGCCGCCGCCCGATCCGCTTCACCGGCGCATTTCCCTTCCCTCCGAGCCCCCGGTAATCTTCCCCTTGCTCTCCTCTTCGATTTGGTGCTTTTCCCGTGTGTTTTGGTGCACGGTAGGGCTCGTTGGCCGTCGCCGGCGATCCTCCCGCGAGCCCGCCGCCGCCGCCGCCGCGCCGCCGCCGCCGCCGCCGCCGCCGCCGCCGCCCGACGCCCACACGCCACCGCGGCCGTCCGATCCGGCGGACGGCCCCGGATTAAAAGATCTCGTACCCCTTCGCCGGTCCACGGTGGACCGGTGGACCGGGACCACCGGGCGGTCCACGCGCCGACGTCATGCTTACGTCACCACCGCGTCGGCACGGCGCAGCAAGCCGCCACGTGTCGCTCCCATGGTCCACCCGCCGGCTGCCCGGGCACTTTTGCAAAAAGGACCCCGCGGTTTTTAATATTACAAAAATATCCTTCCACCTTTATAAAAGCCTTACAACTAGGTCCCGATTTTTATATCTAGGCCCCCGAGTCCTTAGTTTCTATGTTCTTTAGCCTATCCTTAACCTTTTACATATTAGACCTTCTAGTTTCACACATATTTATGTTTAGGTCCCCGAAATCTTCCGGAAAACCCCCTAAACTTCCGGTTCTTTTACAATTTAGTCCCCGAACCTTGTTTCGACCCATAACTTTTCCATCCTAGCTCCGTTTTACGCGTTCTTGATGTCCACGCGATCGTCTCTCCGAGCCCGTCATTTCTAAAAGCTTGTTTTAGCCTTTTGGTAATGTTTGATGTATTGTTTTATTTATTGTATGTTTTCTTGCATGATCGTAGCCAACACGCCGTTCGAGGAAGTTCAAGTGCAGAGCTTTGCAGATAAGGAAAGTAGCTTATCGTTGGAGAAAGGCAAGTGACCCTAACCACCCTTCTACCTATGCTTTAATCAAGAACACTATAAGTTAATCGGAACATGGAGAACCACCCGGAAAACGGTGCAACCACGGTCCATATGGCTCGGCTTAGCCAATTAATTAGGTGTGCGATTGATCCGATGGCCCTTTTCCGAAAGGAGCGAGAGGGGGATCCGGGTTGCGGGGGTATAGCCCGGTCCTTTTGGGGTAGCGGCCTTTGCTAAGGTGCGACCACTAGGGAGGGTTATGGTCCGCCCGATCCGTAACTATGCGGGTCGTTAGTCTTTTGCATATCTTTGTAAAGGCTTCGTAGCGTCCCTATGCAATCACACCTCGGAAGTGTGGTATTGTGCTCGATCAAGCACATGCGTGGTTGGGTTCAAAGTTCTTTGGAACTTTTACGCGAACCGTGGGAAAAGTGTGCAACCTCTGCGAGTGTTAAAGGCGATCGATCGGCCGTGCTCACGGTCAAGAGCGGCCTGGACCCTCACATGATTAATTGAACTTAAAGATGGATTAATATTGCTTTCCGGTTATTTACGTGGCCTTGCCGAGTACCAACCATAAGTGTACTCATCCTTGCTTACGCTCGTTCGGAGAAGAACCCCGGAGTGGAGCACTTCACCGACTACGAGGAGTTCGAGGATGCGATCAACCGGTCGGATGCCCGTGGAAGATGAAGATGGAGTCGCGTCTTCATAGTTATCGTTGTTCGTGTAAAGACCTTTGTGTCCACCATCGTGAGTGTAATAAAAGTTAATAAACCTTTTCTCGTACGTTTTTGAGCAAGTGTCTTGTGATATTACACTCATGAGTCTATCATATGTATGAAATTTTGATCCCGGCACACATATGAGATGCATTCGGTTTTCTACGGAAAATCGGGTGTGACACCACCGGACCATATAACCAACCGAATATGGTATAGTAGAGGATTTTGCATAGTGACAACCAAATGCTACATAGAAATGGTAACAAGGGGATGTTACCTGGTTTGATAAAGTTTGCTAATGTCCTTCCAATTCTCGGCTAATGTGCTTCCAATTTTCGGAAAGGCCGTGTCCTTCCAATTTCCGAGAGAGGCTAATGTACTTCCAAGTTTCGGCTAATGTGCTTCCCATTTTCGGGGAGGCCAAATCAATTTTAGAGAGGCCAAATCAATTCAAAAGAACCTGGAAAGTTGAGGTGAAAACATCTATATGAACCTGCAAAATTGAGAATGTTTGGAAGGGGCAATAAACCGAACACATTGAGAGCATCGAACTCAATCAAACTGTGAGGGTTGTAGGTGGACAATGTGATACGATTGCAAAGCAAAATCACTGAACAACAATTTTCCGCAACCATTGAATACAAGAGTATATGAAATTAGAGCACACAATGATGTCTTCCAACAATTTGTTTAACTCTAAACTAATTTATTTGCAAAACCACACATCTAGTAGTAGGAAGAAGAAAGAGGGTGGAAGCATTGTTACCTGCAGGAGGTGGCCAGCGTGCAGATTCCGAAGGGAAGGGCCGGTATGCAGATCGAGTAGAGGCCGGTGTGCAGCAGGAGGTGGCAAGGGAGATGTTCCCTTGGCTTGTTGCAGGATTGAATAGGGAGCAGCCATAAAAAACGTGGGAGGCTCTACAACTGCTATTCAGAGTAGTTTCAGGTGGTTCGTGCGTGAGGGAGGCCAGGTGCTGCGGGCGGCTATGGTGGGAGGCGGCGGACAGGCGGCGCAAGGTGATTTCACTCGTCGGTTCTCGTCGCTGCGTTAGGGGAGGTGAGGGGGCCGCGACCGGCTGCGGTGGGGAGTCGAGGGGAAGGGCTGCAGTGGGCAGGCGGCGACGGAATGGGGCAACGAACGGGTGCTCGGGTGGATGGGCGGGCCAATGGGTGACGTCACACCATGATGTGGCGCATCCAGGATTGAGAGAAATAGGGGTAGGATTCCTAGTGGGTCTCACCTATATAAGTTTTATAGATGAGTGCCCTACTCTGCTTCTGCAACAATGGAGAAAATCTATTACCACATCAATTATTGTTCTAGGGAAATTTTTGATCAGTGCTGGACTGCTGGTAGTGGGGACATTATTAATACCTCTAGCAGTCTAGCTAGCTAGGGTACTAAGCTGCTGTGTTCTGCACAAGAAGTTATCACCTCACCCGTTTGCTTGCATTTCTTTCCATTCTCCTCTCAGGCATATAACTAGCTGAATCCATGGATGAGATAGAACGATAAGCAAGAGCGACGAGATTGCAAAGAACAATGATGATAGTCATCCATATCCAGCCTATCCCACATAGGATATTTTTCCTCAACAAATCCGTGATGGGATTGGGAGGCATATTAGGGAATGCGACGTCAATGTCTACATGATATTGTCACAAATGTCATGAGTTCAACACCGTTGAACATCTCTTCTACAATAGCATTGGTGGGCGAGAAACGAAATGAATGGCTAAGACTAGTACTGCAGGTTTCCAATTCACTTAAAATGCGGGAAAGGATACTTTTGTATGGTACTTAACCAAGAGTGGACAATTCACGGTTCGCTCTATGTACCTTCAACTAATGAACCAAAATTTCCCTTTCTATTTTAAATTGATTTCAAAACATAAAATTCCCCTAAAGATTAAGATCTTTGGTACCGACAAAAGGGGTCCTTCTATCCAAAGATAATCTTGCATATAAAAATGGGAAGGACAGTCAAAAGTGTATCTATTGCAATTGTAATGAAACAATTAAACACTTAGTTTTTGAATGCCAACACGCAAAGGTAATATGGAGGATTGTCCAAGCTGCCACTGGTTTAACCCAACCTAGATCAAAAACCCATATGATAGGGAACTAACTTTAAAATTTAATCCTCCACGCTGCCACCGAGGCCCCAGCTCCGACTCTCCCGCCGGTGTGGAGGAGATCAGGAGAGACCGGGTCATGGCTGTCGGAGTGGTGTGCGCGCGCCAAAGTGCGAGAGGGAGGTAGTGGAGCACCCCATCTCGTCTGTCGCAGCTTGACATCGCCTGAGAGGCGAGAGAGGAGGAGGATGAAGGAGTCGGGAGAGGCCGCGGAAGCCCGAGAGGCGGGAGAGGAGAAGGAGGACGATGGAGGCAGCGGGGATCGGAGGGAGGCGGCGGGAGAGGAGAGGGTGGCTGGGTAGGGAAGGGGATGGGGATTTATAGTTAGGGTTAGTTAGGGGGAGGGGAAGCTAGGCTAATGGGCTGGCTGGTCCAACTTGGCTTTGCATTTTGTTTTCATTCTTGCAAAAATATTCGACGTGACAGCTAAATTTTTTTAGTTGTTTATTATTTATTTGCTACCTTGGTAACGCAACCCAAACTAGAAATTGGTAAACCTGTTTGACGTTTTACAGCATCTAGGTTTGTCATGCATGGGTTTCACATTTGTATGTCATTAGATTACTAAAATAATATGGCAATGCTTATAACCTCATCACTCTCAATAGTCTAAACATTTGATATTGAACTTTATTTAGCTGACGAGCCAAACAAGGCAGCACGAGTTTTTTTTAAAGAATTAGACCAAGCTCTCTGTTCAGAAAAGCCTTAAGAAACCGATCCAATAGCTTTGATTATGACTGTAATAGCAATGGGTTAGCCAAAACGAGCTGCCTCATTATCCAACCCTGTCTTAGTGATGGCATTGACACAAGTAGGGCCCAGAGGTTAGTACCAGTTTGTGTTTCATTCCTATGCTCCATATAAATCCGCTGAATCTACACACATGAGACAGGATGAACGAGGAAGACAGGATGATGGAGCATGCCTGGCTCTGGGAGTGGGAAGCATTAGGGAATGTGATGCTGGATTGCAAAGCATCTGCACCTAGAGAAGTGCCCAGGCGTGTTCTTGAAGAGCAATCGGCCACTTTACAGAGAGGCATTTAGATAGACAGCACAAGCTGGATGCATCAGTGCTGTACCCATCCAGCTTGGCTTGCATGTCTGGTCTGTCCTATCACTCTTGTGGAGCTGGCGAACCTTGGCGTCGTCGTTGCTGTCAGGCAGGTCACGACTCACGAGTACGTCGGGGTGTGCATCGCTCATCGCTGGTAATCTGCTGTGCGACGGGAGGCGCCTGCCACAGCTGCTCTGCTGGTAGCAAATCAGGAATGTTCGGTGATGGGCTGGTATCTTGATCTCCAAATTTGTCACTAGTACAGATTGTGGTAGAGCTTGAACAAAATGCCATTCCAACCTTAAAATTAGGCATTGCCATCTTGTAGGAAGCTAGCTAGATGGAGAACAAGGATACTAGTGATGCATATCCGGCCTATCCTAAATAGAATTGGGATTTCGGAAGCATTAGGGAATGTGATATTGGATTGCAAAGCATCTGCACTCACATTATCTGATGGCCAAGTGTGTTGAACACACTGTGTTCAACAAGAGTAACGGCCAGTCCGTTCAACAAGAGTAACCAGTCCATTTACAAATAGGCAATTAGACGGCACAAGCCGGATCCATCACTACACTTTCTTTCCACCTTGGCTTCCATGTCCTGTCTGTCATCATCTCGCTCCAGACTCCAGTAGAACCGGCGGGCTTGATGCTCTTGATGCTGTCTTCATGATGAGATCATCGGGTTGCATATCGTTGATAATCTCTGCGCGACGAGAGGCGCGAGGAACACATATTAATTCCCCGAGAGCCGCAATGTTGCGTTCGTAGCACACGCAACTGAACCAGTTGTTGGATCCGAGTGCGTTGTTAACTCAGCGGCATATGGCGTTGCTCTGTTTGAAGCATGATGTTTGGTGTAAACCCCAAACAGAACCAGCAAAAACAGAGCAACAAAAATCTATCCTTCGTCAAGACCGGACGATCCCGCCTCATCCACGCTCGCCGTGTCGACGATGAACCCGTCACTGCCGAGCTCGCGGAAGATGCGTTGGGGCCGGAGGTATTTGTGGCATGTGGATGCGATGTGAAGAGCATATAATATGCATGGATAGGGTTAGTTGCGGCTTGGTGTGTCGTCGCTCGGCTCGGCATAGAACGGAGGAATCTCGACGCAGCGTGCTTCGCAGCAGAACGGATGACGACGCGGGGCTGTCTCAGCGATACCGTCGTACGTATGGCAAGGACGCTGAGGTACCAACGACAGCGCAAGGGCGACGGCGAAGGTCCCCAGCTGAATAAGAACACCGGCCGGCAGCTTTGATGCAGCATAACAAAATTAAATCGCTGCGGAGAAAATGTTAAAAAAAATGCAAATTTATGAGCACTTCCAAGGTAGGGACTGCAATGCAATCAAAGAAATATCATTCGGAGATCAAATAAAGCTTCGATGACTTGATTGATTATCTGATTCTGCATCCACCGATCAGCGCAAACTCTAGCCATGGTGCCCTGACCTGGCCGGAACATCCATATCTGACATCGCAGCGCACAAGCTATAGCTTCAGCCATGGCCGGCTTGGTCTCTGAGATCGAATTCCTCAACCAGCGAGAGAGCAAAGGAGAGCGGCACAGTCACAAGGACGACGACCGGAGGGTGTGGGAGGACGACGTGCGAGATCTTGCACCGCCGTCGTAGCTGTGTGGTGTGCTACAACTAGAAGGGTAGAAGGGGATAGCCGGATAGGTGACCAGGCATAGCCGCTCGGGACAGCCCCCTCCTCTTTTGTCCACCGCGGCCAAGCTCGCCGGCGTTACGGTTGCATGTTGCCGGTTCACGAAATACCCTTTGCTTAATTTTAGCTTATTTCGCACAAATATTTGGTACTGGTACACAATTTGAGTTCATCGTAATATGTTCTTCCTATTTTTCATCTATCCGATCTGGACTGATGGACGGCTCTTAAATTCTTCAAGCACTACAGAAACTGTCATACTTTTTAGGACATAAGAGGTGCCATGTATCTTGATCACCAAATTTTTCACTACAGACTGCTAGAGCTCGAAGAGAGTACCATTCCAACCTGGAAAGAACATACCACATCTGATCTTTTAACTGCATGGTGTTAACCAAACCAAAATATAATAATACGTATTAAATCATCAACCATACAACTGTCCTTATACGCATCAATATAACATCATTTCTTACTTTTTTCGGTACCAGCTGTGCTTAATATAAATGTTGATATAATCAGATGAGAGATGAGCTATATAGTTGACTGTAGTATAAATAGGCAAAAGCGCCTGGGTATGCACATGCACACGCCCTCCAAATGCTTGGGATTGGGAGGAATTGGGAGAAGATATGGTTCGATTCGAAGATTCAAGAGCACTTGTTGTTCCACCAGGTTATCTCAAATAACATCTTACGGAACTGGAATTAATACATGGAGATGCGCACACCTGATTCTCTCTTCTAACGTGGCATCGTTCTGATAATGGCAACTTGAATATAGTACTGTCAGCTCACTAAATCTCCTAAACGATTGATATATCAATTAATAAATTACTATCTGACGAAACTGCTAAAGTACAAGTCATTGACTACTTAAGTTTGAATTATGAGTCACAGAATTTAATAAAAGCTGTTCCCTAATTTAAAAGTTGTTCCCTAATTTAATATAGTGTCTCAGGCATAGTCATCAGTTCAACCATATTTTGTAACTAACGACAACCTTTGTCCTTCTGCGCTTGTGTGCTGCAGCTCCATAGGATTGGGAGGCATCGGGAAATGTGATGTCGGTTTGCTTGAGCACTGTATGTCCACATACCTCTCTGTTCCCCTATTGACTGTCTATTTACCCGAAATGTGAGATATAGTGTGACATGGAAAAATCAGGCACCAGCCAACCTTTAGCTTGTATCAATGTCTCCTGCCTGCGAGTCATGTCTTTTCTCTCGCTCTTCTGGAACCGGCTTGTTGTGTAGTGTGGTCGTTGAGAATCTGCTCCCGCTAGTTCTCCTTCCGGAACAATGCATGTGCACAGTACACAACATTTCATGGTTGCCTCGGGGACAAAAAAAAGTCGAATAAAGAAAGTTAATATATTCCGTAGGTTATAGGGAACCAATGGATTGATGTAGTAAGATGGAATCATTTGGATGGCTCAATTTATCGGAAAAAGTAATGTTATTAACTCATCTTCAGTCCTAACTACATCTTGTCATGCATTTGTGAGCTTTTAAGACTAACTCCAACAGCACAAGGAAAATGCATATATGCATCTCCATGGACAATGTGCATCACCAAATCGTTGTCCAACAGACTATGCAAAGGAGGAGGCATCCTGCCTTCCCAAGAGAGAGGCGATGCAAAAATACCTCGCCTCTCTCCTCAAATGCATTCGCAGCGAGGGGGCGGCGGAAGGGCGAGCTGCACGCGGGAGGGTGGATCCGCGCCGGCTCCAATATTCGCCGCCTCTCGCTCCTCGGGGAGGGGAGGGGAGCCGACCATGGAGCTCTCCGCCGCGACAATAGAAGAGCGACACCTTGTCACACCCGATTTTCCGAAGGAAACCAAGTGCATACCTATATGCATGCCAGGATCAAGTTTCATGAATATAGTGACGTAAAAGTGTATACAGAAACAGTATCACGTATGAAAGAGAAAGATTATCAGAGTTTTACGCTTTATCCTGGAAACGAAGGCTCCAAACATCACAAAGCGATCGGCGGGGGTTGCGTACGCCTAGCACCAGCAACAACTTCACAAGACTTCAGAGTAGCATCCTTTTTCTGAGCAACAATATTTATAGCAAGGGTGAGCACTTGTCGTACTCAGCAAGTGTGGGGAAAAAGAATGAATGCAAAGGCTTTATAGTGGACTGGGTTATAAGCATTTAAACAATTTTAGTTGGTCAAGTTTTATTAGCACCTGATTACTAATAAAGTATAAGTATATACCATCCCACAATTAAGCATAAGGTAAGAGATACGCCATAAGCACATGGCAAGCATAACCAGAGAGAACGATTTAAGTCCATCTTCAAGTTCATTTATCATGTGAGGGTCCAGGCCGCCCGTGACCGTGGGCACGGCTAATCGATTAGTTTTACACTCTCCAGAGGTTGTACATCTTTACCCACAAGTCGCGTAAAAGTCCCGAAGAACTTTAAACCCAACCATGCAATGCCGGCCAAGCATCATACCATACTACCGAGGTGTGATTGCATAGGGACGCTACGAGGCCTTTACAAAGAGTCCTCCCGTGCGTATTAGTCCATAGTAGTATGTCATAGAGGCTATCTTTCGTACCACACTTATGTTACGGAAGGTAAGCCATAGAGTCTTCCGTTCCATCACCCAGAATAAAAGAGCCATAAAAGCATTCCTCGCGTCCCCAACCTACTATGCGAGTAATAGCCACACAAAGACCTCCCTAATTAATCGGCCAAGACCAGAGCCATATAGTCCTTGTGGTTGCACTGTTGTCCTGGGTGGTCGCTCCATGTTCCGATTAAACATATGGTCTTGTATTAAGCAATCAAAGGTATAGCATAAAGGTATAACATGATTCATCATTAATGTTCATTTAAAACCACCATATCTCAGGTATAGCAACTAAGCATAACTACCCAACATAAAGGTAAACCCGTTTGATCAAGGCACAGGATAAATAACACTAGTCAAACCTTAAACATGGGTCCCATCATATTAATGCAAGCAATGCAATGAATGATTAAATATAGTTCTTAGGACAAAAGATCAAGGACACACTTGCCTTTAACCAAAGTAATGTCGTTGCTCAGAATATCTTCAACTTCAAGCTCTTCCAAGCTTCTCGGACGGCGTTCACTCTAAGCGCATCAATCATCGGGCACAAACATACACAAAGCAAACAAACACATATACACCAATCAAAAGAAAACTTTAAAAGAACTCACTAAAGGATAGGCTCGATTAGATGGATCACTAAAGCACACAAACCGTGCTTAGAGGAAGAAAAGCTTGGTTAGCTTTGAAGAGATGGTTATGAAAGATTGAGCATGAAATGGAAAGATTACACTTAGATTGAGCTGAGAAAAGAACGTCTAACAAACATTTTGCATAAATGAGAGAACAAGGCTATGAGCTATGTTCATTTTAATTAACAAAACAAATATAAAGGATATTTCAGAAATAAAATACCCTATGTTGACATTAATGCAATATTAAACTTTTTTGTGAAACCGGTGTAAAGAACTAGCCAAGTTTTATTAATAAAGATTCATATATTGATTAAACCGATTAAACATTTAATTTAGAAAAACTAAACTATATGAACAATCTAAACGAAACTTTGTAATTCGAGTAGATCATATTATTATTAAAAACATTATGGTATTGACATTAATCAAATTAATATTTATTATAAAAGCCGATGTAAAAGCCTAATCAAATTTTAATTAGAAAAGATCAATTAACTATTAAACAAATTAACATTTGGTTTACGAAAACCGAGATAAAGATCTAATTAAATTTTATGTACAAAAACATGTGATAAAAACATTAATCAAATTAAATTTACTTATTAAAAACGGTGTATATATCTATTTTACTTTTATTTATAAAAGGCATGTGTAAATAGACATTAATCAAATTTAATATTAATTTTATTTTCAGAAAACAAAACATGGTGAAAACACACCAGTAACGCGTGCTTTACATTATTATGAATCTAACGCAACTTGAACGGATGAATTCGGAGCTAGAATAAAAAAGATATGAGCAAAACAAGATTACATGGACCTAGTCGCGATTAACCGTAGATAACAAGGGCTAGCAGACAAGATATGCAAGACACATTAAATAGTGCTAGCAAAAAAAGGACGAATGATAGGGTTAGATCTATAAAAAGGCTTAGGTGGGCTTTATGTGTGAAAGTGGGATCTTTGTAGGGGGTTATCCAGAAATTTACTAAGACTCATAAACAAATCTATATATTACAGGAAGACCTAAGGGTCTATTTGCAAAACAGACTTATCTTCTTCAACCTGCTGCCTGGGACGAACAGGAGCTCTGCCACACAAGAACGTGGTCATGGTGCATCAAATCAGTGGGGTTCTGTCACACCTGTTTTCCAAAGAAAACCAAGTGCAAACCTATATGCATGCCAGGATCAAGTTTCATGCATATAGTGACATAAGTGAATAACAGAAACAATATCACGTAAGAAAAAGGGAGATTATCAGAGTATTACGCTATATACTGGAAACGACGACACCAAACACCACAAGCAGTCGACTGGGGGTTGCGTACGCCTAGAACCAGCAACATCTTCACAAGACTTCGGAGTAGCTTCCTCCTTCTGAGCAACATTGTTTATAGCAAGGGTGAGCACTTGTCGTACTCAGCAAGTGTGGAGGAAAGAGATGAATGCAAAGGCTTTATAGTGGACTGGGCTATAAGCAGTTAGCATTATAGTTAGTCAAGTTTTATTAGCACCTGATTACTAATAAAAGTATAAGATTATACCAACCCACAATTAAGCATAATGATAAGAGATACGCCATAAGCACATGGCAAACATAACCATAACACATATAACAATTTAAGTCCATCTTCAAGTTCAATTAATCATGTGAGGGTCCAGACCGCTCTTGACCGTGAGCACGGCTAATCGATTAGTTTTACACTCGCGAGTTTGTACACTTTCACCACAAGCGGCCGTAAAAGCTGCGAAGAACTTTGAACCCAACCATGTGATGCCGCGCGGGCACCATACCACACTACCGAGGTGTGGTTGCATAGGGACGC
Organism: Cenchrus americanus; assembly: GCA_947561735.1. NCBI lineage: Eukaryota > Viridiplantae > Streptophyta > Magnoliopsida > Poales > Poaceae > Cenchrus > Cenchrus americanus. The sequence goes on from OX387245.1 coordinate 244,694,442, forward strand.
TACATGGCCTTTACAAAGGTTCTCCAACAAGTTGTGACCCACAAGGTCGGATCGATTAGCAAGGTATAAAGTCCCCTAGCAGGTCAATACCCCACCATAAAAAGAATAACTCACCCAACCCCCCGCTAGAGCGAGTCCATACCCCGATGTACCGCCGATCCCTTGTCCTTATCGGGTAAGATCACCCCAAGCTAAAGTTCCTAATTATTCGACCAAGACCATTGCCCATTAGTTCTTGTGGTTGTACTGTTTTCCTGGGTGGTTCTCCATGTTCCGATTAATGCACAATGATCTTATAAATTAAACATCACATATCAAAATGGAACATAGAGCATAAAATGATAACCATGTTGATTATTACCAACCTAGTTGAGCAAACTAAGCAATAGCTACCATCAATATTAACTAAAACCAGGTTCAAAATAATGGCCAAAATAGGCTAGTCATCCTTAACAGAACCCATCAAAATTAATGCAAGGCACATGCGGTAGTGATTATTAAAGTTATTGGGACAAAAGATCAAGGACACACTTGCCTTTAACCAAATTGTAGTTGCTCAGAATATCTTCACCTTCACGCTCTTCAAAGCTCTCGAACCACGAACAACGTTCACTCTAATGGCATCAATCATCGGGCACAAAGCAAACACACAAGCATATACTAAGAACAAAGCACCAATCAAAAGAAAACTTTAATAGAACGCACTAAAGAATAGGATCGATTAGATGGATCACTAAAGAACACAAAGTGTGCTGGGAAGGGAAAGGCTTGGTTAACTTTGAAGAGATGGTCGCGGAAGATTGAGCAAGGACTGGAAAGATCACACTGGGATAGAGCTCGATCCTATTGGTTATGCAAGCGCAAGAAACGTTGAAACAGAACTAAGCTCGAAACTGTCGTGAGACCATTATCAAACAACAAGAAACTACGCTTGGCATATTTTTAATTAAGAAATCATGTGAAAGAATATTTCAGAGAAATACTCTATGTTACCATTAAACAAGTTACATTTAATTAAACAAATCACGATAAACCTAATCATATTTTATTTATAACATTCGAGTAGAAGTTATGTCAAATTAACCATTACTTTAGAAAGATAAAGCAAGTATAAGACATCTAGGCGAGCAACTTTATGTCACGCGTTCAACTAATCAAATTTTAATATTGAAAAGGCATTTATGCTGTCATTAGGCATATTAACTTTATTAAGAAAACCGATGTTTAACCCTAACATCTTTTATTTAGAAAAACTAGTTATGAATAGGGATTAACCAATTACATCATAATTAAAGAAAACTGGATTAGAACCTAATCACTTTTTATTTATAAAAGCATTGGAATAAGAATTAGTTAAGATTAACATGCATCTTTGATGTTAAAACAAGTAACAGGTGATACACATGCTAGCGTACAAGTTACTGTGAAACGAACCAGACAGATAGCAACGAACTATCAAGCGCATAAGAAACCTTAGGCTAGATTTAGGAAAACTAGTCTACAAAGAAAACTTGGATGAACAACTGACACACTAGCCAAGGGTGAATTGATGTGACAGTGAAGCGGATAACGGGGGTAAACTCTAAAGAAAGGTAGCTACGATAGATTAGGTACAAGAACAAACTCGATTCATAAAAAGACAACCTAACGAGAGATAGGATAGGTATGAACTAGATATCGATGAACGAGATTCTAAGAGAAACATGAAATAAGAGTGATAAGATTACTTGATAGGCAACTGAGCAGTGAAAACTACTCACACAGATAAAGCTACTAAGCTAAGCAGAAACTCTAAGGCTTGATTAGATGCACACGGTTTAGCTTAGGCTAACACTAGAAAGGTTTAGAGCTTCTGATAAACTTGATCAAAAGAGATAAAGCTGATACCGAACGTCTAACAAATTATTTGCATAAATAAGAGAACAAGGCTATGAGCTGGATTTATTTTAATTAACAAAATATATGTAAGGATATTTCAGAAACAAAATATCCTATGTTGACATTAATGCAATATTAAACTTTATTTATGAAACCGGTGTAAAGAACTAGTCAGGTTTTATTAATAAGATTCATATATAGATTATACCAATTAAACATTTAATTTTAGAAAAACTAAACTATATGAGCAATCTAAACGTAACTTTGTAATTCGAGTAGATCATATTATTATTAAAAATATTATGATATTGGCATTAATCAAATTAATATTTATTATAAAAGCCGATGTAAAAGCCTAATCAAATTTTAATTAGAAAAGATTAGTTAACTATTAAACAAATTAACATTTGATTTACGAAAACCGAGATAAAGATCTAATTAGATTTTATTTGCAAAAGCATGTGAGAGAAACTTTAATCAAATTAAATTTGATTATGAAATACGGTGCATAGATCTATATAGCTTTTATTTAGAAAAGGCATGCATAACTAGACATTAATCAAAATTAATATTAATTTTATTTTCAGAAAACAAAACATGGTGAAAACACTCCGCTAACGCGTGCTTTACATCATTATGAACCTAACGCAACTTGAACGGATGAAATCGGAGTTAAAACAAAGGAGATATAGATAAAACAAGATTGGAAGGACCTTTACGCGATTAACTATAGATCTCAAGGGCTAGCTAAGAAGATCTACAAGACACATGCAAAAGTGCTCGCAAAATTGATAAGGCTCGGGGTTGTTAGATCTGAAAAAGGTTCTGGGAGGGATCTGTTTGATAGGTGGAATATCTCTGGGGTGTTTCATATAGTTTTTCTAAGACACGTGAAATAGATCTACTCATTACCGGAAAAGGTAGGGGCCTTACTGCAAAACCACCGGCCTTCTTCTTCCTCTGGTTAGAGGCGCGAACAGGGGCGGTGGTGGCCTGTCCCCATGCACGGGGCGGCGCTCCGGCAGTCTTCCGGCGACGGGGAGCGGCGGGGAAGATTCAGCTCGGCGTCCTGGAGGTCGTGGCGGCGTCGGTTAGCTCCGGCCGTGCTCCCATGCGCCGAATCGAGGCGGGTCCGAGCGCGAGCTCGGCTCGGCTTGGTGCGGGCGGCGGTCCGGCGCTTCGCATGGCGCGCGGGGCGGGGCGGCGGCGGGGCGCGGGGACGAGGGCGGCGCGCGCGGGCGGCTCGGGGCGGGGGGCGGCGTGCGGGGGCTCGAGGGTCCCTTTTATGGGGGCGCGGGGCGCCGGGGGCGCGCCGGCCCCGGGCGGGCCGCGCCGCCGGCCGTGGCCGCCTCGGCCTCCGGCCGAGGCCGGGCCGGGCCCCGCCGGGCTAGGCGGTTGGGCCGACGCGGCGGGCCGAGGCGGGCGGGTCGGGCCTCCCGGCTCGGCCCGGTTAGATAGGAAGTGTTTTTTTTTCCGAAATTATTTCCCAGTGCAAAATAAATTCTGGAAAATCTCAGAAAATGTTTAAAGGCACTGAAAAATAACCAGAAAATCACAAAAATTCCAGGAAAATTCCTAGAGATAGATTAAGACATGAACAATCCAAATAAAGCATTTGGGGCTCATGAAAAAGATTTTAGAGCCTTCTAATAAATAGAAATAGCTTAAGAAAAATGAGAATAAATTCCAGAAAAATCCAGAAAATTCTCGGAAAGATTTGGACAGCTCCTAAACACGTTTTTGAAACCTTTTGCACTCAAGAACCACTAGATGCATCGGCATGAATGCAACACTCTCAACTTTGTTTTAATTCGGAAAATCAAACAAAGGATTTTTCCTATACTATGTTCCCTGTAAGGAAAACAAATGTTGGAAAATTTTTAAAATTATGAGAAAATTGTTATTTAATTATTCTTTCTATTCACATCTTGAAATTGGAAATTTCAGGGTGTGACAGGTTCCGGGCAGCTAGGGGCTCGTGTGAGACACAAAACGGAGAGAGGAGATTGAGGGGATCGCAGGGAGATGCTCACCGGCGTTGGAGACGAAGGGAGGACGCCGGATTTTGGAGAAGGGCGGCGGTCAACGGACGGCGTCCTGCAGCTCGGGTGTGCACGCGCGAGGATATTCGGCGGCGTGGAGATGAAGAAGGTGGCGGGCCGGGTGTTCGCTCGGTGCTTCCAAACTCTTGGAGGCGACGTCCTCGTCGGCGGCGCCCTTGGGCAACGAACGAGCGGGCGGCGGTGCGAACTCCGAGCTTCGGCGGCTCGAGCGGCGGCGATGCAAGATAGGGCGAGGCGGCGCGGGACGAGCGGGGCGCGCGGGGCTCGGGTGGCGTGGCTTTATAGGGCGCGGGTTGCACCCTAGCGTGGCACACACGCCTAGGAAGGGGGCGGCGGCGGCGGTGCTACGCACCGGCCCGCAGCCGTGCTCGGCCATATGGGCCTAGCGGGCTCGCGGGCCGGGCCGGGGGTGGACCGAGTCGACGGAGATGGGTCGGGCTCGCAGTGCGGGCTCGGCCCAAAAGGGAAGGGGGGTTTTTCTTTATTATTTCCCGAAATTACTTTTCAGTGCGAAAACAATTCCAGTAAAGACTAGAAAATGTTTTTAAGGCACGAAAAATACTTGAAAAATTCCAAAAATTTCAGGACATGAACAATCCAAATAAGGCATTTGGTGCTCATGAAAAAGATTTTAGAGCCTTCTAATAAATAGAAATAGCTCAAGGAAAATGAGAATAAATTCCAGAAAAATCCGGAAAATTCTCGGGAGAGTTTGGACAGCTCCTAAACGCATTTTTGAAACCTTTTTGCACTCAAAAACCACTAGATGCATCGACATGAATGCAACACACATAACTTTTATTTAATTTAGAAAATCAATCAAAGGATTTTTCCTATACTATATTCCCTGTAAAAAAATAAATGTTGGAAATTTTTTTAAAAATTATGAGAAAATCGTTATTTAATTATTCTCTCTATTCACATCCTGAAATTGGAAATTTCGGGTGTGACAAATCTACCCCCTTAAACGGAATCTCGTCCCGAGATTCGAAGAAAGAAGAAGCAAGGTGGAGGGAGATAAACAAGAGCATTGCTATTGAGGTAGGTAGGTGGTCATTCTCTTTTGTTGATCGGTGCAGAGTCTTCAATCTTTTTCTTCAATGATTGTTGGAGTCTTCATGAGAATGAGCTAGGTGGGACAAAAGCAAACACAAGGTGGGAAGGAAGGTAGAGTGATGTCTTCTTTTCTTCATCTTGCATCTGCGTTTGACTTCGTTCCGGTAACACCTCTAGCAAGTTGAAACAAAGAAAGATGACAAGGATGTGGGAGGTACAAAAGAGAAACCCAACTAGGCAACCGATGTTATTGCGTATATAAGATCCACAATACACCAACACTCACTTCAAAAAACCAACACAAGCAATGTCATAAAACCAAGCATCATCATGCAAACACACAATTCCACCAATCAAGGCATATCTAAGGGAACGATACTACACGTTGTTAATAAAGTCAGAGGGTATCCTCCTAATAGGTCCGATGTATCTCCCAGCAAGGATATCCATAAATAATGGATTTTTCCCAGATCAAGGAGTACGAAATTATGAGTTCATCCCAACTGGAATCACTTCAATCGGAGGTTTAGAACTCAGGATATGAATTAAACAAGATGGCTATGTCAGCGGTGTTGACAGATTCGAGAACCTCCAAAGTTTCGGGCATAACTCTCTGCATATGCCACCAAAATTAATGAATTTTGGTCAGAGTGAAACTTGTAAAATTCCTGAGCTACTCCAATTGGATTTACCTCAATCGGAGGTCCATAGACCGTGATATAGAATACTGAAGGTAACTAGGCCAGCAGAGTTTACAGTTTCTGATAGCTCCAATGTTTCGAGCATAGCTCCTGGAACATGCACTGGATAGGGCTGAATTTTTGATAGAAATTCACGTACGAAATTTAGGAACTGTAACAGAGGTGATGTGTCGGACAGCTGCGCGAACAGATAGAATGTTAAGGGTAACGATTCTACCAATGAATCAAGGGGGTGTCATTCTTGAGAGAATGGACATGCGAGAACGAAGAGATGTTCAAGGAGAGTGAAGATAAATATATAAGAATTTATGGTATGGAGATAAGAAGATGGTTAATATATGAGACCATTCATCAGAGAGGTCAAGGATAAGGTAAGGAGGGATTGTAGAACAAAAGAGGCATTAAGAAACGGCCAATACTAACTAGGCTTACGTCCTACAGTCGATACAGCTCTGATACCACTCTGTCACACCTGATTTTCCGAAGGAAACCAAGTGCATACCTATATGCATGCCAGGATCAAGTTTCATGCATATAGTGACATAAAAGTGTATACAGAAACAGAATCACGTATGAAAGAGAAAGATTATCAGAGTTTTACGCTTTATCCTGCAAACGAAGGCTCCAAACATCACAGACAGTCGACTGGGGGTTGCGTACGCCTAGCACCAGCAACAACTTCACAAGACTTCAGAGTAGCATCCTTTTTCTGAGCAACAATATTTATAGCAAGGGTGAGCACTTGTCGTACTCAGCAAGTGTGGGGAAAAAGAATGAATGCAAAGGCTTTATAGTGGACTGGGTTATAAGCATTTAAGCAATTTTAGTTGGTCAAGTTTTATTAGCACCTGATTACTAATAAAGTATAAGTATATACCATCCCACAATTAAGCATAAGGTAAGAGATACGCCATAAGCACATGGCAAGCATAACCAGAGAGAACGATTTAAGTCCATCTTCAAGTTCATTTATCATGTGAAGGTCCAGGCCGCCCGTGACCGTGGGCACGGCTAATCGATTAGTTTTACACTCTGCAGAGGTTGTACATCTTTACCCACAAGTCGCGTAAAAGTCCCGAAGAGCTTTAAACCCAACCATGCGATGCTGGCCAAGCATCATACCACACTACCGAGGTGTGATTGCATAGGGACGCTACGAGGTCTTTACAAAGTGTCCTGTCGTGCGTATTAGTCCATAGTAGTATGTCATAGAGGCTATCTTTCGTACCACACTTCTATTACGGACGGTAAGCCATAGAGTCTTCCGTTCCATCACCGCTCCGCAATAAAAGAGCCATAAAAGCTTTCCTCCGTCCCCAACCTACTAAGCGAGTAATAGCCACACAAAGACTTCCCTAATTAATCGGCCAAGACAAGAGCCACATAGTCCTTGTGGTTGCACTGTTGTCCTGGGTGGTCGCTCCATGTTCCGATTAAACATATGGTCTTGTATTAAGCAATCAAAGGTATAGCATAAAGGTATAACATGATTCATCATTAATGTTCATTTAAAACCACCATATCCCAGGTATAGCAACTAAGCATAACTACCCAACATAAAGGTAAACCCGTTTGATCAAGGCGCAAGATAAATAACACTAGTCAAACCTTAAACATGGGTCCCATCATATTAATGCAAGCAATGCAATGAATGATTAAATATAGTTCTTAGGACAAAAGATCAAGGACACACTTGCCTTTAACCAAAGTAATGTCGTTGCTCAGAATATCTTCAACTTCAAGCTCTTCCAAGCTTCTCAAACGGCGTTCACTCTAAGCGCATCAATCATCGGGCACAAACATACACAAAGCAAACAAACACATATACACCAATCAAAAGAAAACTTTAAAAGAACGCACTAAAGGATAGGCTCTATTAGATGGATCAATAAAGCACACAAACCGTGCTTAGAGGAAGAAAAGCTTGGTTAGCTTTGAAGAGATGGTTATGAAAGATTGAGCATGAACCGGAAAGATTACACTTAGATTGAGCCGAGAAAAGAACGTCTAACAAACGTTTTGCATAAATGAGAGAACAAGGCTATGAGCTATGTTCATTTTAATTAACAAAACAAATATAAAGGATATTTTAGAAATAAAATACCCTATGTTGACATTAATGCAATATTAAACTTTTTTTGTGAAACCCGGTGTCAAGAACTAGCCAAGTTTTATTAATAAAGATTCATATATTGATTAAACCGATTAAACATTTAATTTAGAAAAACTAAACTATATGAACAATCTAAACGAAACTTTGTAATTCGAGTAGATCATATTATTATTAAAAACATTATGGTATTGACATTCATCAAATTAATATTTATTATAAAAGCCGATGTAAAAGCCTAATCAAATTTAATTAGAAAAGATCAATTAACTATTAAACAAATTAACATTTGGTTTACGAAAACCGAGATAAAGATCTAATTAACTTTTATGTACAAAAACATGTGATAGAAACATTAATCAAATTAAATTTACTTATTAAAAACGGAGTATAGATCTATTTTACCTTTATTTATAAAAGGCAAGTGTAAATAGACATTAATCAAAATTAATATTAATTTTATTTTCAGAAAACAAAACATGGTGAAAACACACCACTAACGCGTGCTTTACATTATTATGAATCTAACGCAACTTGAACGGATGAAATCGGAGCTAGGATGAAAAATATATGAGCAAAACAAGATTAAAAGGACCTAGTCGCGATTAACCGTAGATAACAAGGGCTAGCAGACAAGATATGCAAGACACATTAAATAGTTCTAGCAAAAAAGGACGAATGATAGGGTTAGATCTATAAAAAGGCTTATGTGGGCTTTATGTGTGAAAGTGGGATCTCTGTAGGGGGTTATCCGGAAATTTACTAAGACTCATAAACAAATCTATATATTACAGGAAGACCTAAGGGTCTATTTGCAAAACAGACTTATCTTCTTCAACCTGCTGCCTGGGACGAACAGGAGCTCTGCCACACAAGAACGTGGTCATGGCGCATCAAATCAGTGGGGTTCCGGGCAGCTAGGGGCTCGGGTGAGACACAAAACGGAGAGAGGAGATTGAGGGGATCGCAGGGAGATGCTCACCGGCGTTGGAGACGAAGGGAGGAGGACGGATTTTGGAGAAGGGCAGCGGTCAACGGACGGCGTCCTGCAGCTCGGGTGTGCACGCGCGAGGATATTCCGGCGGCGTGGAGATGAAGAAGGTGGCCGGCTGGTGTTCTGCTCAGCGCTTCCAAACTCCTGGAGGCGACGTCCTCGTCTGGCAGCGCCCTTGGGCAACGAACAGAGCAGCGGCCGGTGCGAACTCCGAGCTTCGGTGGCTCGAGCAGCAGCGACGCAGTATAGGGCGAGGCGGCGCGGGACGTAGCAGGGCGCGCAGGGCTCGGGTGGCGTGGCTTTATAGGGCGGGGGTTGCACCCTAGCGTGGCACGCACGCCTAGGAAGGGGGCGCGGCGGCGGCGGTGCTGCGCACCAGCTCTACAGCGTGCTCGGCCAGATGGGCCTAGCGGGCTCGCGGCTGGGCCGGGGCGGACCGAGTCGACGGAGATGGGTCAGGCTCGCAGGTGCGGGCTCGGCCCAAAAGGGAAGGGGGTTTTTCTTTATTATTTCCCGAAATTACTTTTCAGTGCGAAAACAATTCCAGTAAAGACTAGAAAATGTTTTTAAGGCACGAAAATACTTTACAAATTCCAAAAATTTCAGGAAAATTCCCAGAGATAGATGAAGACAGGAACAATCCAAATAAGGCATTTGGTGCTCATGAAAAAGATTTTAGAGCCTTCTAATAAATAGAAATAGCTCAAGGAAAATGAGAATAAATTCCAGAAAAATCCGGAAAATTCGCGGGAGAGTTTGGACAGCTCCTAAACGCATTTTTGAAACCTTTTTGCACTCAAGAACCACTAGATGCATCGGCAAATCGTTATACTATATTCTCTGTAAAAAAATAAATGTTGGAATTTTTTTTAAAAATTATGAGAAAATTGTTATTTAATTATTCTCTCTATTCACATCCTGAAATTGGAAATTTCAGGGTGTGACAGACACACCGACGGAGAGAGCGGCGCCCCGCCTCGCCTCGCGCCGGAGAAGGCCGCTGCTCCCCGCATCGCCGCCTGCTCAATCCGGAAATGGAGCTCCGCCGCGAGCATGGAAGGCGGCGCCCCGCCAACGGATGGAGCAGCGCCCCTTCTCGCCGCGTTGACCACCGCTCCTTGCCGGAGAGGGTGGGGCCGTGTCGTCGCACGGGCCGGGTAGCAAAAGCAAGACGCAGGGAGGCCACCCGTGCCAGATTCGACCGTCGCCGGAGCTCCCCTGTGCAGGCGTGGCTCGGTGGAGGATTTGCAAATGCAAATGCATTTCTCTCTTGGAGCCGATGGGATGCGAAGAGAGTGGAAATTACTGTACACGCGAGGCAAAAGCCAATTTGCCTTCTGTCACAGCTGATTTTCCAAAGAAAACCAAATGCATCTCATATGTCTTCCATGATCAAGTTTACACACATATGATTGACGTCATGAGTGAAATATCAATAAACAGCAATAAAACGTGCAAGAGTTAAACCATTACATTATCTCTTTATTACACTCAGACGTTAGACTCGAAGGTCTTTACAACGATCAAACGATATCTATGAAGATGTAACTCGATCTTCATCTTCCACGAGCATCCGATTGGGGGCATGCAAGCCTCGGAACTCCTCGTAGTCGCCGAAGTACTCTTCTCCGGTGTTCTTCTCTGAACAGCGGGTAAGCAAGGGTGAGCACACTTATGGTTGGCACTCGGCAAGTGGGGGAAAGATGCAAGGCCATCAAGGATAGGCTAAGAGTTTGTGCAGTTAGCATTTTAATGTTGGTCAAATTTTTATTAGCAAGCACCTAATTACTAGATGTAAGTCTATACCAGCCCACTTAAGCATTTAGGAAAGCATCTCCTCTCAAAAACCCACAAGAAACCACGATTTAATTCCATCTTTATGTTTGATTATCATGTGAGGGTCCAGGCCGCTCTTGACCGTGAGCACGACTGTTATAACAGTTTTACACTCTGCAGAGGTTATACACATTCACCACAAGTCGCGTAAAAGTTCCGAAGAACTTTGAACCCAACCATGCTGTGCAAAAGTAGGCACAATACCACACTTCCGAGGTGTGGTTGCATAGGGACGCTACGAGGCCTTTACAAAGAGTCCTCCTATGTGTATTAGTCCATAGTAGCACGCCTAGAGGCTATCTTTCGTACCCTCTCTCTACCCTCAGACCAGGTTAGCCTAGAAGGCACTTCCGTTCCAAAACCCGTCCAGAGTAGAAGAGTCATAAAAGCATTCCTCCGTACCCCAAGCTACTAAGGCTAATAACCACACAAGACTCCCCTAATTAATTGGCCAAGACAGAGCCATATGTCTTGTGGTTGTACTGTTTTCCTGGGTGGTTCTCCATGTTCCGATTAAATCATATATGATCTTGTTATTAACCATAAGCAAACACACACAAATAATTATATCACCAAAGATCATGATAAACATTCATCATATTGTAAAAGATTCATTTTAACCATCCCAAGTTATAGCAACTAAGCATTTCTACCCAAAACATCTGTTTAAAAGGGTTGTCCAAGGTAAAGGGGATAAAATTCTAGTCATGTCCTTAAATAGGTAATTTTCCCATTCAATTTATGCAATACAACAGTTAAAAGTAAACTTAGTTATCATGCAAGTTGTGTGGGACAAAAATAGAATATGCAGGGGGAGAAGTCCACTTGCCTTCCTTGCTTAAACACTGGGGTTCTTCTTCTTCAAACACTTGCTCTTGATCCACTCCAACTGGCTGCTCACTTGAAACCGGCACGATGTCTACGAGCACACAAGAAAGCATACAATAAACAAAACAATACACCAAGCATGAAAAGCTTAAAGAGAAGACAAGGGTTGGCTCTAGGAACGCGAACACAAAAGCACTAGGAACTATCGGAAGATTTGGATGATCACAAACAAGAGCTAGCTATGTGCTTGGTATATTTTAATTAAGTAAAATCATGTATATAGGTTATTTCAGAGAAATACCCTATTTATAATTAAGCAAGTTATTTTTTGTATTTAAAAGACGATGTAAAACTAGTTCAGTTTTATTTATAAATATTCAAGTTTAACTTATACAAATTAAACATTTAATTTAAAAGAAGCATGTAGAATATCTAAGCGTATAACTTTATGTTTCGAGTTGAACTAATCAAAGTATAACTTAATAACACATTTATATTCATATTAATCAAATTAACAATTTAATTAAGAAAACTCGAGATAAACCTATATTGCTTTTATATAGGAAGCAAATTGCATAAACATTACTCAAATTAAGTTTGATTATAAAAACCGAGGTACACATCTAATTAGCTTTTAATTATAAGAAATATTTAACTAGTATTAAGCATATTAACTTTCTTATGAAAACACGTGTTGAACTCTAACTAGGTTTTAATTAGAAAAGCATGAATAATAAGATTTAATCATATTTAACATTTAAATAAATTATAAAACAAGGAACATGTAGAATATTGGTCCTATCACGTAGTTTTAGTTGATATGAGCCTAACGCAACTTGAAACGGTGGAAACGGAGCTAAAACGCACAGGATGCGGCCAAAACAAGGTTCTAAAATTGACGGGCTCAAAAAGACGGTTGCGTGGACACCAAGAACGCTTAAAACGGAGCTAGGACGGAAAAGATACGGCTAAAACAAGGTTCAGTGGGCTTTTCCGTGAATAAACGGGACTTCCGGGGGCTTATCTGCAAGAAACCAGGGACTTGATACACAATTTCATATATAAACAGAGGGGTTTATGTGTGAAAAGAGTGAAAAGGATCTCTGGTGGAAGAATCTAAGGGAAACAGGGGTTAGATCATAAAAACAGGGACCTAAATGCGAGGAAACTTAAAGGTGAAAGGACCGGCATGAGATATTATAAAACCGCAGGGGCTTTTTAGCAAAACTGACGACGGAGACAAGTTTGACTCGAGGCTTGGGGCGGTCTGGGCCGTCGATCTGCTGATGGACGGCTAGAGCGGCTGTGCATCAGGTGGTGGACGTGGTCCACGGGTTCATGGTGGACTGGGCCAAGGGGGTTACGCCCCGGTTTAATTTGGACCGTCCGCGCCGATCGGACGGCCCTGGTCGCACGTGGGCGAGGCCAGCGGGGAGGCGACGGCCCGCGGCGGTGCCGGTGGACGGCGCGGCGGCGGCTCGCCGGTGGCTCGCCGGGAGACGGTGTTCTCGAGCTAGGGACCACGGTTTGGGGTGCGGCCGGGCCCTACACGAGCTAGAAGAACGGCGAACCCAACCGGGGCTACGGGGAGGTGACTCATGCGGCCACGGCGGCTCGCACCGCGAGGGGGCGCGCGCGGGCGGCGGCGGCGCGCGGAGGCAAGGGCTACGGCTCGGGGTAAAGTAAAACAAGGGAGGGGGCGAGGTTCTCACCACGCGAGCAAGCCTCGGCCGAAGGCGATGGCGTCCTCGAGGCGACACGAGAGGGAGATCGACACGGCGATTGGAGGTTGAAGACGACGGCGGCGCTTTGGATGTTGGCTCGGTCCCGTGAACGAAGAATTGGTCCTGGAACAAGAGAGGGCTCGAGTGAGCGATGTAGACGGAGAAGAGAGGGAGAAAGAGTCGGGGCACATTCACCGGCGATGAGGAGCTTGCACGGCCGGCAATGGCCCGGCGGCAGGGGACTTCACGGCGGTGGCGTGTGCGCGAGAGAAGAGGATGCAGGGCGCGCACGAGCAAAGGAAAGGGGTGCGCGAGGGCTCAAGCACGTCTCTTATAGCAGAAGGGAGGGAGAGGGAGCGGCGACCGTGCCCAATCGGCCATTGATGGCTAGGGGGGGCGACCGGTGGCACAAGGTATTCAAGGGGGCGCTTGATTGAGGTGAAACGGAAGAGAGTAAAGGAGGGGTAGTGAAGCCGGGCTTCAATGCGTATTGATTCGAGGTTTGGAGGAGGGAAGGGGCGGGGGACGCGGGGGAACGGCCGGCGGTGCGCTGCGGTTGCGAGCAGGGGAGAGGAAAGGGGTCGGCTGGAGGTGGGGGGCGATCCAGGCGGGCCCCAGCTGGCAGTGACCGGAAGAAAAAAAGAAAAAGGGCGAGGGAGATCTTTCGGGCCGCGCGAGCTAGCCGGGTCGCTTGCGGAATGTTGGCCGCGGTCGGCGCGAGTGGGAAAAAGGAGGGAAAAAGGTGAAGCAGACCGTGTGGGGTTGCTGGGCCGCACGGGCTGAGAAGAAAGAGAAGGGGAGAGGGAAGAGAGGGTTTGGGAAGTTTTCTTTTCTTTTTTTTAACTTTTGTTTTAAACCTTTTCAAACTTTAAATTCAAACATCTTTTTTTAACTTTTCAAACTTTAAAACTTTTCAAACCCTATTTTTCAAGTTTTCAAATTATTTTAAAGTCTTTTAAAACTTCACAGAAACAAATAATAAAACCATGCATTCAAAACATGATGCACAAGCACTTATTGCTTCTAAATTATTAAAATGATATTTAAATATTTTAAAGGCCAAATTTATTTGATAATTTATTTAATCCTTAGAAAATAAAATCTAAAACACCTTGTTGCTTACATTAATTTGGTGATGGAATTTTAGGGTGTTACACCTTCCAAAATTGCCTCACCTTGTTGGACTTAGCTAGCCTAATTTGTTCCCTTCCCTCCTCTGGGGCATCTGTAAGTAGCTAGCTAGCTGAATCCACAATAGAGGAAGAGCGATAGCACTGCACGCTGGTAGCCATTGTCAACCCTTAGAATAAGTTATCTAGTTGGAGGCTTAGAGAACAAGAAATTTAGCCATATATAATGCTCATACATACACGTGCTATACTGTGGTTGCATTGCTGATCGATGTGTTTGTGTTTGGGTTGGTTTAGAAGTGACATATGTCTGTCGACTGATACTGCTTGTACATAAGATTGGGAAGCGTCAGGGAATGTGTGTTTACAGGAACTGATCTTGTAAATAGTGCTAGCTGGAGCCACCAGCCATGAAAAGACATCCTACCGTGGTGTTCTGAAGTCGACGGACATGAAGAATCTCGTCAAGGACCCAATCAGCTGTATTTAGTAAACCAAGAAATTTCAGATGAAGATGAGCCTTACAATCGCAGTCTGCCATTACAAGGATACAAGTAGTTAAATCTCTCTGCGGAGAGTGAATTGTAGAATGTTGCATCTGCAGGCTTCATTTTCCGTTTTCTTGTACAAAAGGTTAGCTTGCAAAGATCTACGTCCCTACAGAATTTCATCCTACATTCTAGCCTAGATCGAAAGAGGTGTGAGGAAACACATTTCGGAACTGAAATACTAGCAGCTTTTCAAAGTTAATAAGCCGAGCCGCGTCGAGTCAGCCTATTATCATTTGTAATTAGACATGCCTGATCCCTTGTCATTCACTTCTATGAGTGGTAATGTCATTAGCTCATCTTCAATCCCATCCCAACCATAGACGTGATGCACATGCTCTTCTGTACAATGAGTTAACTAGATCATCTTCTTCATGTGGTCGGAGACCAAACGAGCTGAGCACCGCAAGCCCGTGGGTCATGCGGGGTGAAGGTGCAGCGGGCCTGCTTGAGCGCTTGATGCTTTCGCATATTTTGATGCTATAGAGAATGCTCTCAACACGATTGTGTCCGCGATCAGATCACTAGGAGTGGACGGGTGGGTTTCCATCAACAAATCGGATTCGACCTGCTGGAAGGCGGTGGCCGCGACGCTCTCGTTGACGAGGCAGGCGGCTGGAGCGGTGGATTTTGGCAGCATAGAGGCGAAGAGGATGTCGACGTGGTTGGCGAGGAAGTCCGCCATGCTTTCGAAGACGACGCCGCGTGATGAGGCCATCGAGTTGCACGAAGAGCTCTAGATGCACCCCTACCTGGCACGCCAACTGTGAGAGGTTTAGTTCTGAGCAGTCCCTAGGGGGTCAACCCTGATCATTTATTTTTTTTAGTGGCGGACATCTAGAGCTAAGAATGCGATGGTTATGCTAGCGTAGCACATGGAACAAGAGAGACACGGTGAGTTTGTACTGCTGGCGTGGATGATGGCGAAGTTACATGTGGTCCTCAGAAGGATGCCTTTGACTGCCTTATATTGGCTGACAGACAAGGTCGGTGGACCCAGAGTCCAGATCGGTTACAACATTATCCCGTGATCTCTGGATTGCCTAGCGGCGTGGCCGACGTCTTGGCATGCACTCCAAGTCTTGTATCGGATAAGATCGTCTCGAAAAATCTTCTAGAAGGTTTGCGAGTCTTCTGATCTGCCGAACCTACTTGTCGGGCACGGCCGTGAGCCTGGTCAGTGGGGACCCAGGGGTACCCATGTCTCACAATATGCTCGTACACACACGTGCTATCCTGTGGTTGCATTGCTGATCGATGTCCTTATGTTTGGGTTGATTTAGAAGTGATATATGTGTCTGTCGATTGATACTTCTTGTACATAAGATTGGGAAGGGTCAGGGAATGTGATGTTAGCTTCTAGGGCATCTGACCCTCGAAAAATCTTTATGATCTGTCGGTTTACAGGAACTGATCTAGCAAACAGTGCTAGCCGGAGCCGCCAGCAATGATAAGACATCCTACCTTGCTGCTCTGAAGCCGACAGAC
This sequence comes from Cenchrus americanus, assembly GCA_947561735.1. Lineage (NCBI taxonomy): Eukaryota > Viridiplantae > Streptophyta > Magnoliopsida > Poales > Poaceae > Cenchrus > Cenchrus americanus. The sequence continues at coordinate 244,710,798 of OX387245.1, forward strand.
ATATACGGATGATTGGACAAAGGACACAAAGGTTATTGCATTGTTTCCTTAAACTTTTCAAAGCTGTCGGAAATGTCACGTGATATGACATGGAGGGAGTATTATATAGTATATACATGCACGGTAGGGAGAGGGCTTTTTGGTCTCAGTCCGTAGAGGCCTTAGGTCTCTCCGGTCCAACCAAGACTAATGATGAGAGACAAAAGGACCCCCTTTAGTCCCAGATGAACGAACCTGGTACTGGTAGGGTGAGGGGCTTTAGTTCCAGTTGGTAAAGAGTATAGGTCTCTCAAGTCCAACCGGGACTAATGATGAGAGACAAAAGCCCCCCTAGTCCCGGGTGAACGAACCGAGACTAAAGGATTTTCTAGCAAAATTAAAAAAAAGCACCCTGGTTGCCTACACTAACAGCCACACCCATGCACCGAGCCTTGCCAAGAACACGAACAATAAGTTCCATTCCATCTCAATACCATCTCACAGTTCATCACACAATAACCATCACAATAATAAGTCATTCAATTTTACCACTACCATAAACATCACAAATTGAATCGATTCACAACACATCCACTGGAAAGGAGAGAGAGGCATGCTATCGGTGGTGGGATTCCCTTTAGTCCCAGTCGTGTTTCCACCCGAGACAAAAGGGGTCCCCTTTAGTATTCGATGGAAACACCACCCAGGACTAAAGTTTGACGCCAATTATTAATGGTTTGGTACCCTCCTTTAGTCTCGGTTAGTATTACTAACCGGGACTAAAGGGGTAGACCCCACAGCTATTTCGGACCACGTTGATGAAACCCCTTTAGTCCTGGCTCCAAAGTTGAACCAGGACTAGAGGGGTGTACCAAAGCCTCTGATTTTACCAGTGTGGAATAATGGGGTGCCTTTAGTCCCGGTTGATAATAGCAACCATCACTAAAGGGGGCACGGCAGTGTCAAAAAAATATTTCAAAATCCCTGCGAGGCCCTCACAAGTCACAAGTCACACGCTATTCACGCGAAATATACATGTGTGTGGTGCGGTGATTCGAACTCGTGACCTCTAGCCTCGCACGTAGCTTCCTTACCATCTCGCATACACAACACATTTGACTAAGTAGAGGATGCAATCCTCTTATAGTAACTCGTGGGAGACCCTTTAGTTTCGGTTGGTAACACCAACCCAGACCAAAGGCCCCTTTAGTCCAAGTTCGTGTTACGAACCGAGACAAAAGGGTCACCCCATTTAGTCTCGATTCGTAACATGAACCTAGACTAAAGGGGTTGGTGTTACCAACCGAGACTAAAGGGGTGAGAACTCCTGGCATTAATAGACATGTCGACGGAACCCCTTTGGTCTGGCTCCAAAATTGAATTGGGACTAAAGGGGCGTACCAAAAGGTCCTTCTCTACCAGTGATGAGAACTAGTTGTTAATTATTATGGATAATTTTTAATTATCACATAATAAAATGTGATATTTCAAATGAAATGGTCATTTAGACTTTAAGATAGTATCATAAAAATATTATAGTGATGTCATTTGTATTTTTTTACCATGATACTCCTATAGTACTTGTGTATACTATATGTACCGCAGATAAAGTTTTTAGTAGTATACAATTAATTTTTATTGTCCGGTTTTTTTGTACTAGTCTCTTTTGGAACACTAGTATAGTCTAATATTTTGTACCGTAAAGGATCTCAATTATCAGGATTGAGAATCTATAATGGGATCAAATGTTAGATTGCAAAATCATATGTGGTTATGGCTCTACCATGCAAAGCATCTGGTGTCTTTAGAGACTCATGTCTTCCCACTTGATCTCCGGTGTGGTTATGCAGTGTAAAAGAACTTGAATCCACAGCACAGAACGAAAGAGTCAAGAGTGGGCAAGAGTGATAAATACCAACACAAAGTCTGGTAGCCATTGTCTTATTACTTACCTTTGAGGAAGCTATATATATAGTTGGAGCACAAGGAATATAGTCATGCCTAGCTATATATATGCTTGTGTTTTGGCCTGGGTTGGAAGTGCGGTACATGCATCCGTTGCATTGGGCTGGAAGGAAATGTTGTGCGTTGCATGTGGATGACACCTGCATATACGATTGGGAAGCATTCGGGAGCGTTGGCTTGCAGAGTATACGTGCCTCGAGGGACCTAAACCTTTTTCCTACTAGTGACAAAATCTTTACAAAAACTCTTGCTGAAGATGTTAAATCTGGCATTCCACTTTGAATGTGGAACCTTACCAGTGAGTCCCGGCTTCCAACTGACCTCTTGTTCTTCTAAAGCGGGCAGATGTGGAACTCGCTGATATCAGTCGATCATCGAGAATCTGATCCGCTACCTGCCGGCGTGGCAGACGGCCAGTGCCAGGGTGTTTCTCTTTTTGCAGTACGGTGTCGGATGCATGCTCGAAGTTCAATCCTAAGTCTCCCTACTTGAACCCTAATTGAAACTTCACAAATGCTACATCAGCATACTGCATTTCTTTTTATTGTACAAAATGTTACTAGCAGGATCCATGCGCCTAGAGAATTTCATCATGACTTCTAGCCTAGAACATGGAAGTTCATCGTGCACTACTACAGAAAACGTTTATAGCAGTGCGTGGATTCACATTTTTAGGTGTAGACCCGAGGCCTGCTCCTAGCTGTCGCTTTTAGAAGTAATGGTTTCTAGGCATGGGTAAATCGCCCGCAACTGGAAATGCATTTCCAGGTGGCGTCACCCGCACCTAGAAACATCAATTTCAGGTGCGGGTGACCGGGTGGCCTGCACCTATTAATCGATTAAAAACAGAAATTGTGGATGCGTTAAAAAGCTCAAAATAAATAGAAAATATTTTTATGGGAGGGACCCCACCGGCAAGTCGCGCATTCTTTCACTTAAAGTCGCGCCGCTACGTTGTCGCCTCCTCTTGTTCTTCTAGAGCCGGCAGATGCGGAACTCGCTGATATCAATCGCTTATCGAGAATCTGCTCCGCTACCTGCCGGCGTGGTAGACGGCCTGTGCCAGGGTGTTTCTCTTTTTGCAGTATGGTGTCGGATGCATGCTCAAAGTTCAATCCTAAGGCTCCTACTTTAACCCTAATTGAGACTTCACAAATGCTACATCAGCATACTGTATTTCCTTTTATTGTAGAAAGTGTTACAAGCAATATCCACGCACTTGCAGAATTTCCTCATGACTTCTAGACTAGAACTTGGAAGTTCATCGTGCATGCTACTGCCAAAAAGGTTTGTAGCAGCGGGCGGATTCATATTTTTAGGTGCAGGCGCGAGACCCGCTCCTAGTTGTCTCTTTTATAAATACTAATTTCTAGGCACAGGTAAATCGCCCGGAACTGGAAATGCATTTTCAAGTGCGGGTCATGGCGTCACCTGCACATAGAAACACCATTTTCAGCTGCGGGTGACCGGGTGGTCCGCACCTGCTAATCAATTAAAATCAGAAAAAGTGGATGTGTTAAAAAACCCAAAATAAATAGCAAAAAATATTTTTACGGAAGGGACCCCACCGGCAGGTTGCGCCGCCAGTACTCGAACCCGCGACATCCAGCCTCGCGCGCAGCCTCCTCTATCACTGCACCACACTCACATGTATCCATATCTGATTTTCATTCTACTCATATTATAATACTCTGAGTGCAAATCGTTTTTTGAGGCTCTAAATGGATGCAAATTAAAAACTTCAACTACAAAGGTTCATAACTTTCTGAGATCTACAACATTCATGTTCGGAGTTTTTTCCATTTGAGGTTGTTAACAAAATTTGAATTTAAAATTTGAATTTCATTGACAATATGATTTCAAATAAAAATGTTGTAAGCTACAAAGTTTCATAACTTCTCATGATCTACAACATTCATGTTGATAGTTTCTCCATTTGCGGTTGTTTGAAAAAAATCAATTTTTTCAAATTTCAAAAATCTAGACATACTTAACTTTGACAGAAGTAATTCAAAAACAACATGGTTCAACTACAAAGTTTACTTTTGAATATGAACAACTTTTATCTTGGTCATTTGGTCATTCAGTATAGTGGTATTAACATTCTTCACAAATTTTATACATCTATCATATAGTTCCAGGAAACTATATAATAGATAAATGAACATTTTGAAATTTTAAACAATATCAAATGAAAAACTTGTTAACTACAAAGTTTTAGGTCTCATCGGGCTATACAATATTGATATGAAGTTTGTCTTCATCCGAGATCATATGAAGAAGGTATGAATTTTTTGACACGAGACCATTTCTAGGTGCGGGTGATGTCATCACCCGCACCTAGAAATGATTTTCAGATGTGGGTGACGCATTCACCCGCACCTAGAAATTAATGAGGATATTTCCAGGAAAGGATCATGGCGTCACCCGTACCTAAAAATGATTTCTAGGTGCGGGTGATGGGGTCACCCTCTCCAAATAATGATTTTAGGTGCGGATCTAGCTGCTACGGTGCCTCGCATTGTTCTTAGTTCAGGCGGCAAAACGGCCCACTCCTGAAACAAAATCGGTGGCTCTGACCAATGTTTTCTGTAGTAGTGGTGAACACATTTTGCAATTAGCTTGCCCTTTCTCCTAGTGTGCTAGATAAAAATTAAAGAACCTATATTGCCCTTACCTATACTTCTATCTTGCTTATATTACTAGTATGTATTAACATAGTATTAGCATCCCTTCCCCATGCTGTACTGGTACTTCAGTTTAGGCCACAAAGTCAAAAGTACATAGCTCATCGCTCAAAAAGTTGTCACCCTTCAACAAGGGAAACCTCGACCTATTTTTATAAATTGTATTCTAGTCTCGTTCAGTAAGGAAAACCCCTACCTATTTTTAAATAAATTTTATTCTAGTCTTGTTTAATTCACTCCCACAGGGAGTCGAACCCCGGGGCTGCTCTAGGTGCTACTCAAGTGCTCTAACAAGTAGGCTAGATCGAGGCCCTTCAGTGTGGTTCTTAGTCTCCTCGGGTGCATATGCAGTGGAGAAAGCACTAATATATAATAGTTAGTTTAATCTAGGATCGTAAAATCTATCTTAAGTCTCAAGACATCGACATCTTCTAAAGCTTATGAACCAAATTTTGGTAGCTTAATCATTTGTAGATTATCATTTTTTTATACTTACAGCGTATAAGCTAAAATAAAGGACATCATCTAATCTCAACATTAGTTATGCTTTTGTGCAAGCCAACAAATGATATAGATTGAGATTTCTTACTGTAGATCTCCATATTTATTATCAAACTGAGCTTTAATTAGCAGAGCCGGACAGAGCCAGTTTTTATCAAAGTGAGTTTTAGTTGGATGAGTTTCTCAACGATCGACTACTTTCGGTCTTACTATAATTAACTCATCTTCAGTTCAATTCTGACCACAAATTATGTGTTTCTTCCCATCATCCTTCAGGGCATGTAAGAGGCTAAATCAGTAAATCGACAGCAGAGGACGAACAGCGAGCTATATCGACAACACCGACACAAACTCTCTGATAGCCATTAATTGTCATCCCTTCGAGGACGCTATATGTATCTAGTTGGACCAGAAGGTCGGTAGTCACATGCCTAGCATAACCTGTGTGTGCTTGTGTTTGGGTTTGTTTTAGAAGTGTGCTAGTTGCATGCATTTTGCATGGGTCTGAATGGAAATGTCTATGGATGACAACTAAGTACGTAAATAGGATTGAGAAGCATTGGGGAATTTGATGTTGCCTTGCAGAGCATAAAGTAGTCATGGGCTTCCACCATGAGCTGACCTTCTACTTGGCTTTCCTGCATGCAGCCGGCAATCCTGGACCTCGTTGATGTCCAGGAGCATGCATGTAGGTATTGACCTCATCCAGCGTTCCAGGTGTAGGATCTAGTCACACATAGAAGGGGGGGTTGAATATGGGACTTCTTTTTCAAGCTCTAAGGAAAAACGAGAAACCTTAGCCTATCAACTAGTGTTGCCCATCTAAAACCGGTTCTTCCCTACTACTAGAGCACACTAACAAAAGTTTCCTTAGCAAATAACACACCAGGAGGTAAGAAACAACACTAGGCAAGATATGAATCACACAAGTGAAAGACAAGAGCAAAGACAAGGAAACTTAAGTGCGGAAATTAGGTGCTGAAATTAAGAGCTAGAAAGTAAATGGGAGGCACAAGAGACAACCGAATTTTTTCCCGTGGTATCGAGAAGTTGACGCTTCCCCCTAGTCCACGTTGGAGCACTCACTTAGAGTATTATTCCGCCTTGAGTCACCAAGATACAAGTGCTCACTAAGAGTACCCGTTCTCCATCTCCGGAACGGTGGGTCTTGAACCGTGTACACCAAGCTTGTCTTGAGGCTCCCACAATCTCCAAGAGCTCACCAAGAACCCTCCAAACACCGAGACCGTCTAGGAGCCATCAAACTCCAAGAGTAGAAAGCCCGCACACCTTCACTTGACCTGAGCACTCAGCTAAGCCATGTACGCACCTAGAAACTCTTCCTCATTAAGAAAGAAGGCCCTCAATCAAGAGGAAGAGGATCCCAAATAGCAAGAACAAACTCTCCTTCTCTCCTTGGCTGCAATGGATCTTCGGAATGGTAAAGGCGGGTCAAGAGAGGCAGGGGGATCATATTTATAGGCCTAGTAAGGGAGGCTAGCCATTGGAAAAGGTTTCCTGAAAAAGTAGTACGTCGGATGAACCGATGGTCTCCCCCTGCAAAGCGTCGGATCATCTAATACGTCCAATATAGCAGTTGAACCAAGAAACCCAGACAATGCACCGACGCTATACATCGACGCCCCGTCGGATCATCCGGTGTTGAAGAATTCAACGGCTATATTGGCTTCTATTAGTGACCAGCTGATCCGACGCTCAGCAGGGGGGCACCATCGGTTCATCCGACAGTACAACTTTTCAGGGGACCTTTTCCAACGGCTAGCCCTCTTTGCTAGGCCTATAAATAAGCCCCCTGCCTCTTTAGAGTAGCCTTTGCCACTCTGAAGATCCATTACGGCCTAGGAGAGAAGGAGAGTGTGTTCTTGCCAATTGGGATTTCTCTTCCTCTTCATTGAGGTGTTCTTTCTTAGTGAGCAAGAGTTTCAAGGTGCATACATGGCTTAGCTGAGTGCTCAGGTCAAGTGAAGGTGTGCGGGCTTGTTACTCTTGGAGTTTGACGACTCCTAGACGGTCTAGGTGACTTGGGGGTTCTTGGTGAGCTCTTGGAGATTATGGGAGCCTCAAGACAAGCTTTTAGTGAGAACGGGTACTCTTAGTGAGCACTTGTGTCTTAGTGAGCACTTGTGTCTTAGTGAGTCAAGGGGGAGCGATACTCTAAGTGAGTGCTCCAACGTCGACTAGGGGGAAGCGTCAACTTCTCGATACCACGGGAAAAAATCCGGTCGCCTCTTGTCCCTCTTATTTACTTCTAGCACTTACTTTCAGCACTTTATTTCTGCTCTCAAGTTTCTTTGCCTTTGCTCTAGCTTGTTTCGCTTGTGTGCTTCATATCTTGCCTAGGTTGTCATATTGCCTCCTAGTATGATATTTGCTAAGGAAACTTGTGATAGTGTGCTCTATTAGTAGGGAAGAACCTTTTAGTATGGGCAACACTAGTTGATAGGATAAGGTTTTCGTTTTTCATAGAGCATGCAAAACAAGTCCCATATTCAACCCCCCCCCCCCCTCATTGTGACTAGATCCTACAAGTGGTATCAGTGCTAGGCTCCCTTTTGCTTGGCTTAACAGTCTAGGGAGATGGGGAAGGGAAGCGTCAATGGCCCTCCATGGTTGGCGGGGAAGCGCTTCACCTTTTCGGCGCATAGACTGGCTAGCTATCTTCAAGCTCAACATCATGATGCATGGCGCACTACCATGTATCCGTTTCCTTCGGTTCCCACTGAGAGTGAGGCTAAGTGGAATGCACGTGCTAGAAATCACATATTTGAGGCGTTAGACGAGGAGTTGTTTCGGGTCTTTGCTTTGCCCACCGCCCATGAGGTGTGGATGGAACTCAAAGAAATCCATGTGGGCAACAAAAAGATCCATGAGGAAAAATATGAGTTGCTCAAGTTGTAACTCAATGAGTTCAAAATGAAGGATGACGAGGGGGTACAGCAAATGTATTCTAGGATGGGGGTGCTTATTCAAAGTATCAATGCTCTCGATGTTGCTAACCTTTCCGAGCAGGAAATCATCCTGAAAATCCTTCAAACACTCCCCAAGCAAAGATACAACATCGTCAAGGCACTTCTCTTTGAGAAGGACTTCACCACCCTCACCATCACCGTGGTTGTGAGCAAGATCCGCTCCCACGAGATGTTCATGATGGAAGACATGGAATCATCTACCTCACACTCAAACGCCAAGAAAGATCTTGTACTCAAGGCAAGTGAAAAGGGCAAGTCCGAGAAGATCAAGGAAAAAGCTCCTTCTTCCTCAAGTGAAAGTGATGATCCAAGTGACTCAAGTGAAGCGGAGAGCGATGATGCTAAGCTTGCTCTTCTCATGAGGAAGACCACAAGAATGCTCTCCAAGATTGGCAAGAAGGGCTACAACTATGATCTTAAGAAGCAAAAGTTCCGGTCATCAAGAAGAAGTGGTGAGGGAAGCAATCGGAAGTTCTACAGTTGTGGTAGCTATGATCATCTCTCATACGATTGCCCAAGCCCGACAAGCGAGTGTCAAATTCAAGCAAGAGAATGATGAAAATGACAAGGATGCCAAGTACTACAAGAAGAACTCATCCAAGAAAAAGTCATCAAACAAGACCTACCACAAGAAGAAGGGTGAACATCGTTCTCTCTTAGTCAATGAATGGGTGACCGGGGGTGAGACATCAAGTGAATCAAGTGAAAGTGAAGAGGACAAGAACAAGAAGATCGTTGTATTGCTAGATGAGCCTCCACTCCCACCTCCACCTATGTGCTTCATGGCAAACCACTCCAGGTGAGCGATAGTGATAGTAGTGGGTCTTCTAGTGATGATGATCTCTCACCTCTTGCTCTTAAAGATCTTCTTGATGAATATACCTCCATGATTAAGAAACAGAAGAGTAAGCTCAAAGCACTTGATGAGACTCATGAGAAACATAAGCTATCATATGATGAGTTGCTTGTGAAGCACAATGACCTTAGCAAAGAACATGATGCTTTGGTAGTGTCCAACAAGTCATTTAGAGATGAGAGATGACCACAACAAGTTACTTGAAAAGCACAATGAGCTAATCGTCAAGCATGACGACATAACCGTGCTTAAAATGTCTCCTGAGTCAAATCATATGAAACTTAAGAAAGAACATGTGCTCTTAGAGATGAAATATCAAGAACTTGAGCTTGCTAGTGAGGACATTGGTTCTAGTGGGCATGCAAATGCTAGAGTAGACACTAAAGTCAATGTCTCCACCTCATGTGATGATCTAATTGAAAAACCTAAGGTCTTGGTTAATGTTGAAAATATTGCATCTTCCTCCAAGACTAACCATGATAGGGTGAAAGCTCTTGAAGATGAAGTGAGAAGCTTAAGGTCTTGTGTAAAGACTTTGGCCAAGGGTGAGGAGTTGCACAAGGAGATCCTCTACTACAATGCAAGAGACTATGGGACAAAGGGGCTTGGTGCTTTCCCTAATCCCATCAAGGAAACTCCTAGGTCAAAGGAGCTATATGGGTGTTTCATCAATGAAGTTGGATCTTATTGTCAACATTGCAAGGTTACCAGTCATCACATAAGGGAGTGCCCAACACCTACTCGCCCCTTGCCCACCTTGCCTAACAATTACAAGTCCATGTACAATGATAACCATTTCTTGTTGATGAAGAAGAACAATGGCAAACTGGCAATCAAGTTCATTGGGGCCAAACCAAAAGGCAAGCCACCTAGAAGCTTGGGGATTTCTAAATCTCTTGTCACTCACATCAAAGGGCCCAAACTAGCTTAGGTTCCTAAATCTCAATGCTAATTTCTTGTGTGTTCACCTCACTAGTGGAGTCAATGGATACTTGATAGTGGTTGCACTCAACACATGACCGGCCAAGTAAAAATGTTCACCTCACTAGTGGATGATGCGTGAGATCATGAACAAGTCTCATTTGGTGATAACTCAAAAGGAAGGATCTCCGTATTGGGTGAAATCTCTCTGACAAATGATATATCCATTTCCAATGTTCTCTTTGTGGATTCTTGTAGTTATAACTTGCTTTCCATTGCACAATTTTGTGACCTTGGTCTTTCATGCACATTTGACGATGAAGGGGTCAAATTACTAACAAGAAAACTAATGAAGTTATTTTCAAGGGATTCCGCTATGGCAATCTTTATCTTGTAGATTTTACATCCCGTGAAGCAAACTTGACTACTTGCCTCATCTCCACTACATCCAAGGGTTGGCTATGGCACCATCGCATTGCACACATAGGCATGAGCCAACTCAAGAAAGCTTTCAAGAAAGGCATGGTCCTTGGTGTGAAGGATGATACATTCAAGAAGGACAAGTTGTGTAGTGCATGTCAAGCCGGCAAGCAAGTTGCAAGTCATCATCCCATGAAGGCTTATGTATCTACCACAAGACCATTGGAGCTCATTCACATGGACCTCTTCGGACCAACCACATACAAGAGTCTTGGTGGTAATCTCTATTGTCTTGTCACTGTTGATGATTTCTCACGCTATACTTGGACTTTCTTTTTGGAGAACAAGGGCAAGACAATTGACATCTTCAAGAAGTTCGCTATTAGAGCCCAAAATGAATTTGGGTCATCCATTGTGAAGATTAGGAGTGACAATGGGTCGGAATTCCGCAACACAAAGGTGGAAGAGTATTGTGCTGGTGAAGGCATCAAGCATGAATTCTCCTCAACTTATACACCCCAACAAAATGGTGTGGTTGAGAGGAAGAACAAGACACTCATCACTCTTGCTAGAGCTATGTTGGGTGACTATGGAGTCTCGCAAAAGTTTCGGGCGGAAGCTATCAACACGGCATGTCACGCTTCAAATAGAGTGTATCTCCACCGACTCATGATGAAGACACCATATGAGCTACTCATTGGGAGAAAGCCCAACATCTCTTACTTCTGGGTGTTTGGTTGTAAGTGTTTCATATTCAAGAACAGAAAGCATCTAGGGAAGTTTGAGAGTAGAGTAGATGAGGGCATATTTGTTGGTTATGCATCTAACTCCGAAGCATATAGAGTATTCAATAACTCTACACGAGTGATTGAAGAAACATGTGATGTGGAGTTTGATGAATCTAATGGCTCCCAAGGAGATGGTTTTTGTTGTGATGATGTAGGAAAAGAACCTCTTCGAGAAGCAATGAAGAAGATGGCCATTGGTGACATCAAGCCAAGGGAGGATGATGACCCTCACTCCATTCTTGAAGACTCGTCCTCCGATGATGATAATGATAATGATCCACCAAGGCATCCACCTACATCACCCACAAGACAAGATAGCCCATCTTCCTCACAAGAACCACCTCCTATCTCACAAGACACTCAAGATCAAGTAGAGGACATGGGTGAAGTTCAATCTCAAGATGATCCCACCTCTACAATATTTGGAAGATGCACAAGGACTTCAACAAATCATCCAATTGATCTTGTGTTGGGTGATCCCCAAGGGGGTACAAGGACTCGCCACAAGCAATATGCCTCATTTTGCAAACATCATGCTTTTGTCTCTTTTGTAGAACCCACCACTATAGATGAAGCTTTTGGGGGAAGCGGATTGGATCTTGGCTATGCAAGATGAGCTCAACAACTTCACAAGAAATCAAGTTTGGGAGTTGGTCGAGCGCCCCAAGAACAAGAATGTGATTGGCACCAAGTGGGTCTACCGGAACAAGCAAGATGAACATGGCATTGTGGTGATGAACAAGGCAAGACTTGTCACCAAAGTGTACTCTCAAGTAGAAGGCTTGGACTATGGGTAGACATTCGCTCCGGTGGCACATCTTGAAGCTATCCATATCCTCCTTGCATATGCATCTAGTCATAAAATGAAATTATTTTAAATGGATGTAAAGAGTGCTTTCTTGAATAGCTTCATCAATGAAGAAGTCTATGTGGAGCAACCTCCTGGATTTGAGGATGCTACATATCCTAACCATGTCTATAGGTTGCACAAGGCGTTGTATGGACTCAAGCAAGCTCCTAGGGCATGGTATGAGAGGCTCCAGGATTTTCTTATTGAAGCGAGATTCAAGATTGGTAGAGTGGACAACACTCTCTTCACAAAGATAATCAACAAAGAACTCTTTATTTGTCAAATTTATGTTGATGACATTATCTTTGGCTCTACTAATCTCAAAGTGTGCAAGGATTTTAGTGAACGCATGACTAGGGAATTCGAGATGACAATGATCGGAGAGCTCAACTTCTTCCTTGGGTTTAAAATCAAGCAATTGAAGGAAGGGACTTTCATCCGTCAAGAGAAGTACACCAATGATATTCTCAAGAAGTTCAAGATGGATGATTGTAAGCTCACTTTCATCCGTCAAGAGAAGTACACCAATGATATTCTCAAGAAGTACACCAATGCCTACTAATGGACATCTCGACCTAGATGAGGGAGGTAAATCGGTTGACCAAAAGCTTTACCGTTCTATGATCGGTTCTCTTCTTTATCTTACCGCATCTAGGCCCGATATCATGTTTAGTGTTTGTATGTGTGCTCGGTTTCAAGCCAACCCTAAAGAATCTCACCTAAGTGCTTTGAAAAGGATCCTTAGATACTTACAATACACCCCTAGCATTGGCTTGTGGTACCCCCATGGTGCTTGTTTTGAGCTCTTGGGTTATTCGGATTCGGACTTTACCAGATGTCGAGTAGACCGTAAGAGTACTTCGGGTGGGTGCCATTTGCTAGGTCGCTCTTTGGTTGCTTGGTCCTCTAAGAAGCAAAACTCTGTGGCCTTATCCACCGCGGAGGCGGAATACATTTCCGCGGGGGCTTGTTGTGCTCAAATCCTCTATATGAAGCAAAGCCTCTTTGATTATGGTGTGGTTCTAGATAGGGTTCCCCTCCTTTGTGACAATGAGAGTGCCGTAAAAATTGCTAACAACCCGGTTCATCACTCTCGCACCAAGCACACTGATATCTGTCACCACTTCTTGCGAGACCACGTTGCTAAAGGGCACATTGTCCTTTGTGGTCTTCGCTCCGAGGAGCAATTAGCGGATATATTCACCAAGCCTCTTGATGAAAACACCTTTTTTAGGCTTCGGAGTGAATTAAATGTGCTTGATGCATCCAACATCATGTAATGCGTGTCATATAGTTTGCATTTGCATATGTACATGATTAGGGGCTTGTCTAACCTTGATGAGATAGTGATGAGTAAGGGTCTTGCTTGAGCCGGTGGTTCTCTTGTTTCGCTCAAGGCATGTAGAATGGCTCATCATGAACAAGCTCATCAAGGGTCCAAACTTGGCAAGATAGTTTACCTTCTCGCTTTGCATTTATACTTGTCATGTAGATGCACTCATGTTTATTTTCATGCATTTGTCCTTGCATAGCATTGCGTGAGAGAAGTCACAAAGGAAACTCACACTATGAGAAAGTTGCTTAGCGTTTAATGCAAATCAACAACTCTTAAGGTGTGATGAGACAAATGATTGTGCTTAATGCCTATTGAGTTAAGTCCTAACGAGCTTATGGTATCAATCTCTAAGTTCAAAGGCAATTAACTCATACATTCCCTTTTCGGAGCTCCCTCCCTCCTTTGGTTCTTAATTTGCCTATTTTTACTAATGGGTTATCCCTTTTTAGGGAGCTATTTGTGTATTATATGTATTTTATAAAGGAGTGCTTGAGGGGTGAGGTTGTCACTCAGGATTGATCCAAAGATGTGCTTGTAAATTCTGGCCGTCGGACCATCCGATGCCCTCTTTTACCCCGGAGCTCAGTTGCACCAACGGTTCGACCGACGATTCGATTTTTCCACCATCGGTTCATCCGACGCTCGACTGAAGCGTGGGTCCTACTTGTCATCTCCGTTGGCGGTGGTTTCATCTCAAACCCTATCTTTTCCCAGCCACCCGCGCCCGCGCCCGTGCGCCACCTCCCTCGCCGCCTCCGGCCGCCACCCGCGCACGCGTGCCTCTCCGCCGGCCCTCCGCCGCTCCTCGCACTACGGGAAACAGCGGCTTTGCCGTGCGCCACGGGCGCACGGCAAAGGCCCTAAAACGCACGGCAAACTCTTTGTCGTGCGTTTTTCGTCGGGACGCACGGCAAAGGGCGCACGGTAGCATTTTGCACGGTAAAGGCCCTTTGCCGTGCGTCGTGTCTGACAACGCACGGTTAATAATCTTTGCCGTGCATTATGGGGAGGCGCACGGCAAAGAAAAGCAACTGTCGGCGCCCCCATCAAACGGCACGTTACGGCCTTTGTCGTGCACCTGTAAAAAAAACGCACGGCAATCCCTACACTTTGCCGTGCGCCCTAGTCTAAAACGCACGGCAATCATCTCGCTTTGCCGTGCGCCATGGCCTAAAACGCACGGCAAACAAAATAAAAAAAATAAAAAAAATACAACACATGGCGGGCCATGGCAGGGCCCGCCGCCGGCGGCCACCAGGGGAGGGGGCGACCGGATCCACCGCGCCATGAGATCCACCGCGCCTCCGGCGAGAGCGGATCCCGGCGGGGGAGGTAGCCTCCGCCGCCGCCGCCCGTCCGCGGGTCCGCCGCCGCCGAAGCCTCGTCCTCGGGCGGCGAGAGTGGATCCGGCGGCGGGAGGTCGCCTCCGCCGCCGCCGCCCGTCCTCGGGTCCTCCGCCGGCGGCCACCGGGGGAGGGGGCGACCGGATCCGGCCTTCTCGCGCCATGGAGGAGGAGGCCGCGCCCTCCCCGTGCTCCTCCCCGGCCACCACCGCGCCGCCGCTCCACGCATCGGCCACCACCGCGCCGCCGCCGGGTCGGGGGACGACGCCGCCGCCGCAACCGGTCCTCGGGTCCTCCGCCGGCGGCCACCGGGGGAGGGGGCGACCGGATCCGGCCTCCTCGCACCATGGAGGAGGAGGCCGCGCCCTCCCCGTGCTCCTCCCCGGCCACCACCGCGCCGCCGCTCCACGCATCGGCCACCACCGCGCGCGCCGCCGGGTCGGGGACGACGCCGCCGCCGCAACCGGTCCTCGGGTCCTCCGCCGGCGGCCACCGGGGGGAGGGGGGCGACCGGATCCGGCCTCCTCGCGCCATGGAGGAGGAGGCCGCGCCCTCCCCGTGCTCCTCCCCGGCCACCACCGCGCTGCCGCTCCACGCATCGGCCACCACCGCGCCGCCGCCGGTCGGGGGGACGATGCCGCCGCCGCAACGGGTCGGGGGACGCCGCCGCCGCAGCCGGGTCGGGGGGCGCAGGGGATGAGGGGTGAGAGAGATAGAGAGGGAGGAGTTAGGGTTTGAGGTGTGTGTGTTTTTATATAGAGCGCCTGATCTAATTTGGACCGTTAGATCGTCAGATCTACGGATCAAAATAATCGGAGTGTGCTGGGCTGAGGTGGGTTGTTGGGCTAGGTGGGCTTAGAATTTCTTTGCCGTGCGCAAAAAAAAAGACGCACGGCAAAGAAAATCATTGCCGTGCGCAAAAAAAACGCACGGCAAACAATTTTTCTAAATTTTATATAATTTATAAGAATTATCAAACAAATTTGCAAAGAATTAGAAAACTAACACAAATAAGTTATGTTGTCTATTACTTATAGAAACAAGTTTTGAAGTCAAAACTCAATTTGACCTCTTTCACAAGATTATTTGAAATAAAATTAATTAGTTAAATATAGCTTTTGTGAATGTTAATACAAAAAATTAACAAATTGATGCCAAAAATTACCGTACACTAACAAGAGACAATGTACGATGTATGTTCATTAGAGAAAAAGCTTTGAAGTCAAAAACACATTATGAACATTATTATAGACCACAAACCCAATAATGTTACTCTAAACAATCTAAACCTTCTCATGAGATGTCTTGGTTTCTAAACACTATGTGTGAAGATTTGCTCAAAACCTTTTTCTACTATTTTTCACAGTCTTCCCATAGTATATCATGAGGTCTCAACGAATCTTGTGATTTTTAAACATCACTTGCATTTTATACAATTAAAAAACATTTCCTAATCATGTATATTTCCATTTCTCGTGAATAAAATGTTTGAAATTTCAACAAATTTCATGCATAAGATCTTAAAATGGACTCACTTACACGAATATCATTTTTCCACGAACTTTACTCTATAATTTTATGAACTTGTAGTTCAAATTTGACTTATTCGAAAAAAACCTTTCAATGAAATAAATTCGTTAAAAATAGCAAAATGATCCAAATGAGTACCAAATTGAAATATATATTACAAAGTAATGTATTTGGACTAGAAAAATATAAAGAAGCCAAGAATTCAAAAAAAATTTTGAAACTTTGCCGTGCGTTTTGCTAAGGCGCACGGCAAAGTTTCATATTTGCCGTGCGTTTTATGTAGGCGCACGGCAAAGAGAGAGAAAAAAATTGCCCGCCCCCCCTCGGTGCTAACGGTTTCCCCTCGGTGTCAACATGGGGACGACGAACGTTAGGATAAAAAAGGTTGCCGTGCGCTATGAGAAAACGCACGGCAAACTCAAGGGTTTGCCGTGCGTCCCAAAAAAAACGCACGGCAAACAATTTTTCCCGTGTGTTTTCTCTTTGTCGTGCGCCCTATATAAAACGCACGGCAAAGAAGTTCTTTGCCGTGCGCCCGATGGAAAACGCACGGCAAAGATTTTCACGCATGGCAAAGCTCGGTTTTCCCGTAGTGTCGTGCCCGCCGCACCTCACCACCGCGCTCCATTTCACGCGCCGCCGCCGCCGCACCCTAGCTAGGGTTTGGGTCGCGCCGCCGATTCCGGCCGTCCGCCGCCACCACTGCTCGCCGGCAGCCGTCTAAGGGTGCGCGAGGAACGGGTCTTCTTCCACAGCTGCTTCTCCTCGTCATCTTCACGTTGTGGTGAGCACAAGCAAAAGTTCCCCTCCATTGCACTATTCTTAGGCCTCCACTGCACTGTTCCTTAGGCAGATGACCCCTGTTCTTCACATTTGAGCCATCTAGTGCCTGAGATCGTAATGCTTCTAAAATTTCTAGCATTTGTGGTCCTGCACATCCCTTAGCAATCAACTATACATGCTCGAGTGCTCCTTAGCCATTGCATTTGTCACACTTTGAGCATGTTTATGATGATTTGTGCAAAAACCTCAAATATTTGTCCACACACACATCATCTTGAGCACCTAAGGACCAACCTAGTATCTCTTTTAATCATGTGGTCACAATCTCCTAGAATTTTCTTTTTTAGGCTCTTATCTGCGTATATGCTATGCTTAAGGACCCTTACCTCTAGTTACATATCTCGTTTATTTGTCTCTAGCCATTCTATAATCTTCTACCTTTTCTCTCACAGATGGCAGGCAACAAGCGGAAGGGTAAGGTGGATCTCGAGCCGAAGAAGAAGAAGAGCAGACAGCAGAAGGATTGGGACAGAGTGCTTGCAGTGCCAGATACATAGGGACAACCTCAGAGGGGCATCAGGATTTCAGAGGGCACTCAGAGTCAGGGGAGCAGCCCCAGAGTCAGCAGCAGCAGTAGACAGAGCAGCAGACACAGCAGCAGCAGCAGCCACGTAGGTCAGGCAGAGGGCACCAGACCACTGAGCAGACAGAGTCACCTCCCTCACTGGCCAGGTCCGGACCTCAGACACGAGGAGGTCATACTCAGCCACAGCCGACACCACGTCAGAGGAGAGCTGCAGCAGAGGAGCTCACAGAGAGAGAGAGAGAGCAGCAGGCTCCAGACCCCCAGCTACCTAGAGGACCACGAGCAAAGGCTTTCGGAGTCTATCTTCGTGACCTCCGTCACTTGCCGGGGCCGAAGATTCGGCAGTTGAGGAGTGTCCCCGAGGACCAGTGGTTCCCACGTGGCAGAGAGGAGTGTGATCCCAAGTTCTGAACGATCCTTCAGGAGAGTTTCTATGCGTCCTACACTCACAGAGGTTCTCAGCTCAGCTAGCACCGTATGCTTCAGTTCACCGCTCTCAGGGCAGCTGCAGCTGGTGTGCCGATCCTCCCTTTCTTCGACTACCAGTGGGGATTGGTGGACTTAGTGACTCGGAGGTCACGATACGTCCCCGACTGGGTCAGAGTGTTCTATGCCACTGTCTACGTCGACGCTGACCGGGTCGCTATCAGGTTCATGTTCATGGGTCAGCAGCAGAGGCTCACTGGAGAGGGGATCGCAGAGCTGCTTCAGGTGGATCTACACGATGATTCTATTCACTACCTGGCGTACCCCAACGTCGAGCCTCCTCGTCGTGCACACTCACCTATCCTACCTACAGACGAGGAGATCAGTTTCCTATTCCAGCAGCCTTTCGTTCCCGGCACACCTAGGACACCAGATCGTCTGATTCGCGAGGCCTACGTGGTTCACTACGCCGTCAGACGGTCTGTACTCTACCAGATGGGGAATGCAGAGTCCTTGACAGCGGTGCAGCAGTGGCTACTGATGTATGTGATGGCGAGGCGCCCCTTTGACCTCGTGGATATCATGCTAGCAGAGATCGAGGACGCCATTATGGATGGCATGGGGATGACACGACAACACCCTTTCGCTCATTGGATCAGTTGGCTGCTGTCCCGGCTCGAGGCTCAGGGGTATGTCGGGATGCTTGTGTCGTCGAAGTTCGTGTTCCCGACCTACCGGCCTCCGATACCAGATGACAGGAGGAGAGTCCCGAGAGGCCTGAGGAGAGCCGAGGAGACACTACAGGCTCGGGTAGAAGTAGAGGCAGTTATGGATGAGGCAGCCCGGCTGTCACACCCGATTTTCCGAAGGAAATCAAGTGCATACCTATATGCATGCCAGGATCAAGTTTCATGCATATAGTGACATAAAAGTGAATACAGAAAACAGTATCACGTAAGAAAAAGAAAGATTATCAGAGATTTACGCTTAATCCTGGAAACGAAGGCACCAAACATCACAGGCAATCGACTGGGGGTTGCGTACGCCTAGCACCAGCAACGTCTCCACAAGACTTCAAAGTAGCATCCTTTTTCTGAGCAACAATATTTATAGCAAGGGTGAGCACTTGTCGTACTCAGCAAGTGTGGAAAAAGATATGAATGCAAAGGCTTTATAGTGGACTGGGCTATAAGCATTTAAGCAATTTTAGTTGGTCAAATTTTATTAGCACCTGTTTACATAAAGTATAAGTTTATACCAACCCACATTAAGCATAAGATAAGAGGTACGCCATAAGCACATGGCAAGCATAACCAAAGAACACGATTTAAGTCCATCTTCAAGTTCAGTTATCATGTGAGGGTCCAGGCCGCCTGTGACCGTGGGCACGGCTAATCGATTAGTTTTACACTCTGCAGAGGTCGTACATCTTTACCCACAAGTCGCGTAAAAGTCCCGAAGAACTTTAGACCCAACCATGCGATGCTAGCTAGGCATCATACCACACTACCGAGGTGTGATTGCATAGGGACGCTACGAGGCCGTTACAAAGATCCCCGGATGTAGGTTGCCCGCTAGGTTACCTGGTCAGTGCAACGTATAAAGCTCCCGGACGAGTACCGTGTCTTAGCCAAGCCCACACCTACGCCCGAGCAGGTCCATACGCCACTACCCGCCAGCCCCCAACCCTTATCGGGTAAAGCATACCTAACACCTAGTTCACTAATTAATAAGCCAAGACGAGCCATATGTCTTGTGGTAGCACCGTTTTCCGGGTGGTTCTCCATGTTCCGATTAATGCACAATGATCTTGTATTAAACAGAGATATATAGCATCGAAGTAAAGCATGTTCATCATTGTTGTTCATTAAAACAACCATAACCCAGGTATAGCAACTAAGCATAGCTACCCAACATATAAGTAAACCCAGGTTAACAAGGAGTGATAAGAAAGACTAGGTAATCCTTAATAGGAACCCATCAAAATTAATGCAAGCAATGCAATGAGTGATTAAGTATAATTCTTAGGACAAAATAAAGGACACACTTGCCTTTAACCAAAGTAGTTGCTCAGAATATCTTCAACCTCTTGCTCTTCAAAGCTTCTCGAACGGCATTCACTCTAAGCGCATCAATCATCGGGCACAAACATACACAAAGCAAACAAACAAGCATATACTAAGAACAAAGCACCAATCAAAAAAAAGCTTTAAAAGGACGCACTAAAGGATAAGCTTGATTAGATGGATCACTAAAGAACACAAAGTGTGCTTGGAAGGAAAAAGCTTGGTTAGCTTTGAAGAGATGGTTGTGAAAGATTGAGCAAGAACCGGAAAGATCACACTTAGATTGAGCTAAGAAAAGAACGTCTAACGAATGTTTTGCACATAGGAGAGAACAAGGCTATGAGCTAGATTCATTTTAATTAACAAAACAAATATAAAGGATATTTCAGAAATAAAATACCCTATGTTGACATTAATGCAATATTAAACTTTATTTATGAAACCGGTGTAAAGAACTAGTCAAGTTTTATTAATAAAGATTCATATATGAATTAACCGATTAAACATTTAATTTAGAAGAACTAAACTATATGAACAATCTAAACGAAGCTTTGTAATTCGAGTTCATCATATTATTATCAAAAACAGTATTAAATTGGTATTAATCAAGATTAACATTTATTTATAAAGCCAGAGTAAAAGCCTAATCAACTTTTAATTATAAAAGTTAATTAATCATTAAGCAAATTAATATTTGACTTATGGAAAACCGAGTAAAAGATCTAATTAGATTCTATTCATAAAAGCCTGTAAAATAATCATTAATCAAATTAAATTTAATCATGAAAAACGATATATAGATCTATATTGCTTTTAGGTATAAAAGACATGCATAACTAGGCATTAATCAAAATTAATATTAATTTTATTTTCAGAAACAGAACTTGGTGAAAACAAATCACTAACGCGTGCTTTACATTATTATGGACCTAACGCAACTTGAACGGATTAAATCGGAGCTAAAACGAAAAAGATATGAGCAAAACAAGATTGAAAGGACCTAGTCGTGATTAACCGTAGATTTCAGGGAGTAGCGGACAAGAATCCCGAGACACAACCTATAGTGCTCGTGAAACGATAAAAGGTTGGGGGTTAGATCCGCAAAAAGCCTGCGATTGGATCCGGGTGCAGGGAACCTAATAGATCTAAGGGGTTTTCTACAAGATTTGTAAGACACAAAAACAAATCTAGTGGTTACAGGAAAAAGCAGGGGGCTAGACGCAAAACCACCCACCATCTTCTACCTCCTGCTTCTGCTCGAAGGACAGGGGCGACCGGCGGTGGTGGTTTGAAGGCGTCCGGTCTCGGGCACGGGCGGCGCTCGGTGCATCCCAGTCGACGGGCGGGGCAGCAGAGGTCCAGCTCGACCTCGCGAAGCTGCTGTCGGCGGTTTCCTTTGGCGGGACTCCATGGCCGGCGGATTCGAAGACGCGCCGGCGGCGGACCTGCGCCCCCGGCGGCGCGCGGCTAGGGCGGCGCGGCGGGGGGCGGCGCACGGGCGGCGGCGGCGCGCTAGGGCGGGGGTAGGGCACACGCGCGCGGGGCTCGCGGCCTCCCTTTATGGGGGCGTGGCACGGGGCGCGAGGCGGCGGCGGCCATGGCCGCCTCGGCCGATGGGCCTTGGCGGGCCCGGCCAGCCGAGCCGGTGCGGGCGCGGGCGGACCGGGTCGAGCCTTTGGGCTTGGCCCGTTCCAGAAGGGTAGATTTTTTTTTTGAAAAATATTTTCAGTGCAAAAGAATTCCAGACAAAACTCCAGTAATTCGTTTAAAGCACTAAAAATACTCAGAAAATCAGAAAAATTCCAGGAAAATTCCTAGAGGTAGATTAAGACATGAACAATCGAAATAAAGCATTTGGGGCTCATGAAAAAGATTTTAGAGCCTTCTAATAAATAGAAATAGCTCGGGGAAAATGAGAATAAATTCCAGAAAAATCCGGAAAAATCTCGGGAGAGTTTGGACCGCTCCTAAACGCATTTTTGAAACCTTTTGCACTCAAGAACCACTAGATGCATCGGCATGAATGCAACACTCACAACTTTTTATTTAATTTAGAAAATCAATCAAAGGATTTTTCCTATACTATATTCCCTGTAAAGAAAATAACTGTTGGAAAAATTTTAAAATTATGAGAAAATCGTTATTTAATTATTCTTTCTATTCACATCCTGAAATTGGAAATTTCAGGGTGTGACAAATCTACCCCCCTTAAACGGAATCTCGTCCCGAGATTCGAAGAAAGAAGAAGCAAGGAGGAGGGAGATAAACAAAAACGTTGCTCCCAAGTTAGGTAGGCGGTCATCCTCTTTTGTTGTCTCTGTGTAGGATCTTCAGTATTCATCGTTCTTGGTTGGTGGGGTCTTCATCAGAGTGAGATAGATGGGATAAAAGCAAGCACAAGGTGGGAAGGAAGGAAGAGTGAAGTCTTCTTTTATTCAACTTGCTCACTTCTAAATGATGACGGTAGCAGTAGCATTTGCTTGTTGGCATTGGTGCATGCTTCAATTTCTTCTTCTGAAGTATTTCATTTGATCCAGGTGGAGAGAAAGAAAGACAACAAGGATGTGGAAGGTACAAAAGAGAAACCCAACTAGGCAACTGATGTCATTGTAGATATAGGATCCACAGTACACCAACACTCACTTCAAAGGAACCAACTCAAATAAGGTCATAAAACCAAGCATCATCATGCAAACACTGAATTCACCAATCAAGGCATAGCTAAAGGGAACGATACTACACGTTGTTAATATAGTCAGGGGTATCCTCCTAATAGATCAGATGTACCTCCCAGCAGGGATCTCCATAAATAATGGATTTTTCCCAGATCAAGGAGTACGGAATTATGAGTTGAACCCAACTGGAATCACCTCAATCAGAGTTTCAGAACTCGAGATATGAATTAAACAAGATGGCTATGTCAGCAGCGTTGGCAGATTCTGAATGCTCCACTAATTCGTAGGTATATCCTTGGATACAAAACGAATACTGCTGAATTTTGGACAGAGCGAAGCTGATGAAATTCCTGAACTACTCCAATTGGATTTACCTCGATCGGAGGTATATAGCCCGAGATATAGAATATTGAAGGTAACTAGGTCAGCAGGGTTTACAGATTCTGATAGCTCCAATGCTTCGAGCATAGCTCCTGGAACAGGTACTGGATAGGGCTGGATTTTTGACAGAAAATCACTTATGAGATTTAGGAACTAACCCAACTGGTTTCATGTCGATCGGAGTTCTGTAGCTCGAGATAAAATTAAAACAGCGCTGATGTGTTGGAGAGCTACGCGAAGAGATAGAATGTTAATGGTAACAGTTCTACCAATGAATCAAGGGGGTGTTATTGCTTGAGAGAATGGACAGACGAGATCGAAGAAATGTTCAAGGAGAGTGAAGATAAATATACAAGAATTCATGGTATGGAGAAAAGAAGATGGTTAAGAGGTGAGATCCTTCATCAGAGAGGTCAAGGATAAGGTAAGGAGGGATTGTAGAACAAAAGAGGCATTAAGAAACGACCAATAGTAACTAGGCTTACGTCCTACAGTCGATACAGCTCTGATACCACTCTGTCACACCCGATTTTCCGAAGAAAATCAAGTGCATACCTATATGCATGCCAGGATCAAGTTCATGCATATAGTGACAGAAAAGTGAATACAGAAAACAGTATCACGTAAGAAAAAGAAAGATTATCAGAGATTTACGCTTAATCCTGGAAACGAAGGCACCAAACATCACAGGCAATCGACTGGGGGTTGCGTACGCCTAGCACCAGCAACGTCTCCACAAGACTTCAAAGTAGCATCCTTTTTCTGAGCAACAATATTTATAGCAAGGGTGAGCACTTGTCGTACTCAGCAAGTGTGGAAAAAGATAAGAATGCAAAGGCTTTATAGTGGACTGGGCTATAAGCATTTAAGCAATTTTAGTTGGTCAAATTTTATTAGCACCTGTTTACTAATAAAGTATAAGTTTATACCAACCCACATTAAGCATAAGATAAGAGGTACGCCATAAGCACATGGCAAGCATAACCAGAGAACACGATTTAAGTCCATCTTCAAGTTCAGTTATCATGTGAGGGTCCAGGCCGCCCGTGACCGTGGGCACGGCTAATCGATTAGTTTTACACTCTGCAGAGGTCGTACATCTTTACCCACAAGTCGCGTAAAAGTCCCGAAGAACTTTAGACCCAACCATGCGATGCTAGCTAGGCATCATACCACACTACCGAGGTGTGATTGCATAGGGACGCTACGAGGCCGTTACAAAGATCCCCAGATGTAGGCTGCCCGCTAGGTTACACCGGTCGGTGCAACGTATAAAGCTCCCGGACGAGTACCGTGTCTTAGCCAAGCCCACACCTACGCCCGAGCAGTCCATACGCCACTACCCCGCCGCCCCCAACCCTTATCAGGTAAAGCATACCTAACACCTAGTTCAATAATTAATAAGCCAAGACAGAGCCATATGTCTTGTGGTAGCACTGTTTTCCTGGGTGGTTCTCCATGTTCCGATTAATGCACAATGATCTTGTATTAAACAGAGATATATAGCATCGAAGTAAAGCATGTTCATCATTGTTGTTCATTAAAACAACCATAACCCAGGTATAGCAACTAAGCATAGCTACCCAACATATAAGTAAACCCAGGTTAACAAGGAGTGATAAGAAAGACTAGGTAATCCTTAATAGGAACCCATCAAAATTAATGCAAGCAATGCAATGAGTGATTAAGTATAATTCTTAGGACAAAATCAAGGACACACTTGCCTTTAACCAAAGTAGTTGCTCAGAATATCTTCAACCTCTTGCTCTTCAAAGCTTCTCGAACGGCATTCACTCTAA
This sequence comes from Cenchrus americanus, assembly GCA_947561735.1. Lineage (NCBI taxonomy): Eukaryota > Viridiplantae > Streptophyta > Magnoliopsida > Poales > Poaceae > Cenchrus > Cenchrus americanus. Next base: position 244,735,680 of record OX387245.1, read on the forward strand.
GCGCATCAATCATCGGGCACAAACATACACAAAGCAAACAAACAAGCATATACTAAGAACAAAGCACCAATCAAAAAAAAAAGCTTTAAAAGGACGCACTAAAGGATAAGCTTGATTAGATGGATCACTAAAGAACACAAAGTGTGCTTGGAAGGAAAAAAGCTTGGTTAGCTTTGAAGAGATGGTTGTGAAAGATTGAGCAAGAACCGGAAAGATCACACTTAGATTGAGCTAAGAAAAGAACATCTAACGAATGTTTTGCACATAGGAGAGAACAAGGCTATGAGCTAGATTCATTTTAATTAACAAAACAAATATAAAGGATATTTCAGAAATAAAATACCCTATGTTGACATTAATGCAATATTAAATTTTATTTATGAAACCGGTGTAAAGAACTAGTCAAGTTTTATTAATAAAGATTCATATATGAATTAACCGATTAAACATTTAATTTAGAAGAACTAAACTATATGAACAATCTAAACGAAGCTTTGTAATTCGAGTTCATCATATTATTATCAAAAACAGTATTAAATTGGTATTAATCAAGATTAACATTTATTTATAAAGCCGGAGTAAAAGCCTAATCAACTTTTAATTATAAAAGTTAATTAATCATTAAGCAAATTAATATTTGGCTTATGGAAAACCGAGTAAAAGATCTAATTAGATTCTATTCATAAAAGCCTGTAAAATAATCATTAATCAAATTAAATTTGATCATGAAAAACGATATATAGATCTATATTGCTTTTAGGTATAAAAGACATGCATAACTAGGCATTAATCAAAATTAATATTAATTTTATTTTCAGAAACAGAACATGGTGAAAACACATCACTAACGCGTGCTTTACATTATTATGGACCTAACGCAACTTGAACGGATTAAATCGGAGCTAAAACGAAAAAGATATGAGCAAAACAAGATTGAAAGGACCTAGTCGTGATTAACCGTAGATTTCAGGGAGTAGCGGACAAGAATCCCGAGACACAACCTATAGTGCTCGTGAAACGATAAAAGGTTGGGGGTTAGATCTGCAAAAAGCCTCTGATTGGATCTGGGTGCAGGGAACCTAATAGATCTAAGGGGTTTTCTACAAGATTTGTAAGACACAAAAACAAATCTAGTGGTTACAGGAAAAAGCAGGGGGCTAGACGCAAAACCACCCACCATCTTCTACCTCCTGCTTCTGCTCGAAGGACAGGGGCGACCGGCGGTGGTGGTTTGAAGGCGTCCAGTCTCCGGGCACGGGCGGCGCTCCGGTGCTTCCCAGTCGACGGGCGGGGCAGCAGAGGTCCAGCTCGACCTCGCGAAGCTGCTGTCGGCGGTTTCCTTTGGCGGGACTCCATGGCCGGTGGATTCGAAGACCGGCGGCGGCGGACCTGCGGACCCGGCGGCGCGCGGCTAGGGCGGCGCGGCGAGGGGGCGGCGCACGGGCGGCGGCGGCGCACGGGCGGCGGCGGCGCGCTAGGGCGGGGGTAGGGCACGCGCGCGCGGGGCTCGCGGCCTCCCTTTATGGGGGCGCGGCACGGGGCCGCGAGGCGGCGGCGGCCATGGCCGCCTCGGCCGATGGGCCTTGGCGGGCACGGCCAGCCGGGCCGGTGCGGGCGCGGGCGGACCGGGTCGAGCCTTCGGGCTTGGCCCGTTCCAGAAGGGTAGGTTTCTTTTTTTTTTGAAAAATATTTTCAGTGCAAAAGAATTCCAGACAAAACTCCAGTAATTCATTTAGAGCACTAAAAATACTCAGAAAATCACAAAAATTCAAGGAAAATTCCTAGAGGTAGATTAAGACATGAACAATCCAAATAAAGCATTTGGGGCTCATGAAAAAGATTTTAGAGCCTTCTAATAAATAGAAATAGCTCGGGGAAAATGAGAATAAATTCCAGAAAAATCCGGAAAAATCTCGGGAGAGTTTGGACCACTCCTAAACGCATTTTTGAAACCTTTTGCACTCAAGAACCACTAGATGCATCGGCATGAATGCAACACTCACAACTTTTTATTTAATTTAGAAAATCAATCAAAGGATTTTTCCTATACTATATTCCCTGTAAAGAAAATAACTGTTGGAAAAATTTTAAAATTATGAGAAAATCGTTATTTAATTATTCTTTCTATTCACATCCTGAAATTGGAAATTTCAGGGTGTGACACCGGCAGGATGCTACTCTCGCTGCAGCAGAGGCACCTCTTCCTCAGTACTTCGCCACCGACGACGAGTCCTCTAGTGACGATGAGGATTTCACACCTGCTCCAGAGCCAGTTTTCAGAGTCCGTCGGTCACACGACGATGAGGCAGGAGGCTCCACCTTGCCAGGCCAGAGAGAGGCAGAGTCACTGGTTCCCATGATCACAGCTGCTCAGGTGCCCAGCCAGACCAGCTCACCTCACTGATTCAGGCCATGGCTGCTCAGTCTCAGGCGACACTCCCGGGTGCGGCGGCGGATGCGGAGCTCGGTTCCGGCGGTAGCACGGGAGTCACGGCGAGGTAATCCTAGAGGGGATCCGTCAACAAGATGAGGCTCAGAGGCAGCAGATGCTACAACACCAGATGTTGACTTCACAGATGTTCACCTTCATGCCTGGTTGCCTTGGTCAGCTCTTACAGCAGTCAGGACTTCAGCTACCTCAGCCCCCTACCACTACCGAGCTACAGGCTGACCCGACAGCGCCTCTTCCTCCAGCGGGTGGGTTCGTGAATGTTCCCTGTCGACTTTCCCACAGTCACGTTCGCGGTACCTCAGACGACGACACCACATGCAGCGGTCACCACTTCCTTCCTGGCTCAGCTTCAGATGACCACTCCTGCATCGTCCCAGCTGGTGTCTCCACTTACCACAGGAGCACTCGTCATCGAGACACCAGCTCGCACCACTCTGCCCAGTCCACTGGTGTCTTCACCACTTTCGACGTTCACTACACCGAGGGCGAGGGCAAAGGTCCCCAGCTGAATAAGCACACCGGCCGGCAGCTTTGATGCAGCATAACAAAATTAAATCGCGGCGGAGAAAATGTTAAAAAAGTTGCAAATTGATGAGCACTTCCACGGTAGGAACTGCAATGCAATCAAAGAAATATCATTCGGAGATCAAATAAATCTTCGATGACTTGATTGATTGATTATTTGATTCTGCATCCACCGATCAGCGCAAACTCTAGCCATGGCGCCCTGAGCTGGCCGGAACATCCATATCTGACATCGCAGCGCACAAGCTATAGCTTCAGCCATGGCCGGCTTGGTCTCTGAGATCGAATTCCTCAACCAGCGAGAGAGCAAAGGAGAGCGGCACAGTCACAAGGACGACGACCGGAGGGTGTGGGAGGACGACGTGCGAGATCTTGCACCGCCGTCGTAGCTGTGTGGTGTGCTACAACTAGAAGGGTAGAAGGGGATAGCCGGATAGGTGACCAGGCATAGCCGCTCGGGACAGCCCCCTCCTCTTTTGTCCACCGCGGCCAAGCTCGCCGGCGTTACGGTTGCATGTTGCATATCAATTAATAAATTACTATCTGACGAAACTGCTAAAGTACAAGTCATTGACTACTTAAGTTTGAATTATGAGTCACAGAATTTAATAAAAGCTGTTCCCTAATTTAAAAGTTGTTCCCTAATTTAATATAGTGTCTCAGGCATAGTCATCAGTTCAACCATATTTTGTAACTAACGACAACCTTTGTCCTTCTGCGCCTGTATGCTGCAGCTCCATAGGATTGGGAGGCATCGGGAAATGTGATGTCGGTTTGCTTGAGCACTGTATGTCCACATACCTCTCTGTTCCCCTATTGACTGTCTATTTACCCGAAATGTGAGATATAGTGTGACATGGAAAAATCAGGCATCAGCCAACCTTTAGCTTGTATCAACGTCTCCTGCCTGCGAGTCATGTCTTTTCTCTCGCTCTTCTGGAACCGGCTTGTTGTGTAGTGTGGTCGTTGAGAATCTGCTCCCGCTAGTTCTCCTTCCGGAACAATGCATGTGCACAGTACACAACATTTCATGGTTGCCTCGGGGACAAAAAAAAAGTCGAATAAAGAAAGTTAATATATTCCGTAGGTTATAGGGAACCAATGGATTGATGTAGTAAGATGGAATCATTTGGATGGCTCAATTTATCGGAAAAAGTAATGTTATTAACTCATCTTCAGTCCTAACTACATCTTGTCATGCATTTGTGAGCTTTTAAGACTAACTCCAACAGCACAAGGAAAATGCATATATGCATCTCCATGGACAATGTGCATCACCAAATCGTTGTCCAACAGACTATGCAAAGGAGGAGGCATCCTGCCTTCCCAAGAGAGAGGCGATGCAAAAATACCTCGCCTCTCTCCTCAAATGCATTCGCAGCAGGGGGCGGCGGAAGGGCGAGCTGCACGCGGGAGGGTGGATCCGCGCCGGCTCCAATATTCGCCGCCTCTGCTCCTCGGGAGGGGAGGGGAGCCGACCATGGAGCTCTCCGCCGCGACAATAGAAGAGCGACACTGTCACACCCGATTTTCCGAAGGAAACCAAGTGCATACCTATATGCATGCCAGGATCAAGTTTCATGAATATAGTGACGTAAAAGTGTATACAGAAACAGTATCACGTATGAAAGAGAAAGATTATCAGAGTTTTACGCTTTATCCTGGAAACGAAGGCTCCAAACATCACAGGCAGTCGACTGGGGGTTGCGTACGCCTAGCACCAGCAACAACTTCACAAGACTTCAGAGTAGCATCCTTTTTCTGAGCAACAATATTTATAGCAAGGGTGAGCACTTGTCGTACTCAGCAAGTGTGGGGAAAAAGAATGAATGCAAAGGCTTTATAGTGGACTGGGTTATAAGCATTTAAACAATTTTAGTTGGTCAAGTTTTATTAGCACCTGATTACTAATAAAGTATAAGTATATACCATCCCACAATTAAGCATAAGGTAAGAGATACGCCATAAGCACATGGCAAGCATAACCAGAGAGAACGATTTAAGTCCATCTTCAAGTTCATTTATCAAGTGAGGGTCCAGGCCGCCCGTGACCGTGGGCACGGCTAATCGATTAGTTTTACACTCTCCAGAGGTTGTACATCTTTACCCACAAGTCGCGTAAAAGTCCCGAAGAACTTTAAACCCAACCATGCAATGCCGGCCAAGCATCATACCATACTACCGAGGTGTGATTGCATAGGGACGCTACGAGGCCTTTACAAAGAGTCCTCCCGTGCGTATTAGTCCATAGTAGTATGTCATAGAGGCTATCTTTCGTACCACACTTATGTTACGGAAGGTAAGCCATAGAGTCTTCCGTTCCATCACCCAGAATAAAAGAGCCATAAAAGCATTCCTCCGTCCCCAACCTACTATGCGAGTAATAGCCACACAAAGACCTCCCTAATTAATCGGCCAAGACCAGAGCCATATAGTCCTTGTGGTTGCACTGTTGTCCTGGGTGGTCGCTCCATGTTCCGATTAAACATATGGTCTTGTATTAAGCAATCAAAGGTATAGCATAAAGGTATAACATGATTCATCATTAATGTTCATTTAAAACCACCATATCTCAGGTATAGCAACTAAGCATAACTACCCAACATAAAGGTAAACCCGTTTGATCAAGGCACAGGATAAATAACACTAGTCAAACCTTAAACATGGGTCCCATCATATTAATGCAAGCAATGCAATGAATGATTAAATATAGTTCTTAGGACAAAAGATCAAGGACACACTTGCCTTTAACCAAAGTAATGTCGTTGCTCAGAATATCTTCAACTTCAAGCTCTTCCAAGCTTCTCGGACGGCGTTCACTCTAAGCGCATCAATCATCGGGCACAAACATACACAAAGCAAACAAACACATATACACCAATCAAAAGAAAACTTTAAAAGAACTCACTAAAGGATAGGCTCGATTAGATGGATCACTAAAGCACACAAACCGTGCTTAGAGGAAGAAAAGCTTGGTTAGCTTTGAAGAGATGGTTATGAAAGATTGAGCATGAACTGGAAAGATTACACTTAGATTGAACTGAGAAAAGAACGTCTAACAAACGTCTTGCATAAATGAGAGAACAAGGCTATGAGCTATGTTCATTTTAATTAACAAAACAAATATAAAGGATATTTCAGAAATAAAATACCCTATGTTGACATTAATGCAATATTAAACTTTTTTGTGAAACCGGTGTAAAGAACTAGCCAAGTTTTATTAATAAAGATTCATATATTGATTAAACCGATTAAACATTTAATTTAGAAAAACTAAACTATATGAACAATCTAAACGAAACTTTGTAATTCGAGTAGATCATATTATTATTAAAAACATTATGGTATTGACATTAATCAAATTAATATTTATTATAAAAGCCGATGTAAAAGCCTAATCAAATTTTAATTAGAAAAGATCAATTAACTATTAAACAAATTAACATTTGGTTTACGAAAACCGAGATAAAGATCTAATTAAATTTTATGTACAAAAACATGTGATAAAAACATTAATCAAATTAAATTTACTTATTAAAAACGGTGTATATATCTATTTTACTTTTATTTATAAAAGGCATGTGTAAATAGACATTAATCAAATTTAATATTAATTTTATTTTCAGAAAACAAAACATGGTGAAAACACACCACTAACGCGTGCTTTACATTATTATGAATCTAACGCAACTTGAACGGATGAATTCGGAGCTAGAATAAAAAAGATATGAGCAAAACAAGATTACATGGACCTAGTCGCGATTAACCGTAGATAACAAGGGCTAGCAGACAAGATATGCAAGACACATTAAATAGTGCTAGCAAAAAAAGGACGAATGATAGGGTTAGATCTATAAAAAGGCTTAGGTGGGCTTTATGTGTGAAAGTGGGATCTTTGTAGGGGGTTATCCAGAAATTTACTAAGACTCATAAACAAATCTATATATTACGGGGAAGACCTAAGGGTCTATTTGCAAAACAGACTTATCTTCTTCAACCTTTGCCGGGACGAACAGAGCTCGCCACACAAGAACGTGGTCATGGTGCATCAAATCGGTGGGGTTTGTCACACCGTTTTCCAAAGAAAACCAAGTGCAAACCTATATGCATGCCGGGATCAAGTTTCATGCATATAGTGACATAAGTGAATAACGAAACAATATCACGTAAGAAAAAGGGAGATTATCGAGTATTACGCTATATCTTGGAAACGACGACACCAAACACCACAAGCGATCGGCGGGGGTTGCGTACGCCTAGAACCAGCAACATCTTCACAAGACTTCGGAGTAGCTTCCTCCTTCTGAGCAACATTGTTTATAGCAAGGGTGAGCACTTGTCGTACTCAGCAAGTGTGGAGGAAAGAGATGAATGCAAAGGCTTTATAGTGGACTGGGCTATAAGCAGTTAGCATTATAGTTAGTCAAGTTTTATTAGCACCTGATTACTAATAAAAGTATAAGATTATACCAACCCACAATTAAGCATAATGATAAGAGATACGCCATAAGCACATGGCAAACATAACCATAACACATATAACAATTTAAGTCCATCTTCAAGTTCAATTAATCATGTGAGGGTCCAGACCGCTCTTGACCGTGAGCACGGCTAATCGATTAGTTTTACACTCTGCAGAGTTTGTACACTTTCACCACAAGCAGCGTAAAAGCTCTGAAGAACTTTGAACCCAACCATGTGATGCTGCGCAGGCACCATACCACACTACCGAGGTGTGGTTGCATAGGGACGCTACATGGCCTTTACAAAGGTTCTCCAACAAGTTGTGACCCACAAGGTCGGATCGATTAGCAAGGTATAAAGTCCCCTAGCAGGTCAATACCCCACCATAAAAAGAATAACTCACCCAACCCCCCGCTAGAGCGAGTCCATACCCCGCGACCGCCGATCCCTTGTCCTTATCAGGTAAGATCACCCCAAGCTAAAGTTCCTAATTATTCAGCCAAGACCATTGCCCATTAGTTCTTGTGGTTGTACTGTTTTCCTGGGTGGTTCTCCATGTTCCGATTAATGCACAATGATCTTATAAATTAAACATCACATATCAAAATGGAACATAGAGCATAAAATGATAACCATGTTGATTATTACCAACCTAGTTGAGCAAACTAAGCAATAGCTACCATCAATATTAACTAAAACCAGGTTCAAAATAATGGCCAAAATAGGCTAGTCATCCTTAACAGGAACCCATCAAAATTAATGCAAGGCACATGCGGTAGTGATTATTAAAGTTATTGGGACAAAAGATCAAGGACACACTTGCCTTTAACCAAATTGTAGTTGCTCAGAATATCTTCACCTTCACGCTCTTCAAAGCTCTCGAACCACGAACAACGTTCACTCTAATGGCATCAATCATCGGGCACAAAGCAAACACACAAGCATATACTAAGAACAAAGCACCAATCAAAAGAAAACTTTAATAGAACGCACTAAAGAATAGGATCGATTAGATGGATCACTAAAGAACACAAAGTGTCTTTGGGAAGGGAAAGGCTTGGTTAACTTTGAAGAGATGGTCGCGGAAGATTGAGCAAGGATTTGGAAAGATCACACCTTGGGATAGAGCTCGATCCTATTGGTTATGCAAGCGCAAGAAACGTTGAAACGAACTAAGCTCGAAAGCTGTCGTGAGACCATTATCAAACAACAAGAAACTACGCTTGGCATATTTTTAATTAAGAAATCATGTGAAAGAATATTTCAGAGAAATACTCTATGTTACCATTAAACAAGTTACATTTAATTAAACAAATCACGATAAACCTAATCATATTTTATTTATAACATTCGAGTAGAAGTTATGTCAAATTAACCATTACTTTAGAAAGATAAAGCAAGTATAAGACATCTAGGCGAGCAACTTTATGTCACGCGTTCAACTAATCAAATTTTAATATTGAAAAGGCATTTATCTTGTCATTAGGCATATTAACTTTATTAAGAAAACCGATGTTTAACCCTAACATCTTTTATTTAGAAAAACTAGTTATGAATAGGGATTAACCAATTACATCATAATTAAAGAAAACTGGATTAGAACCTAATCACTTTTTATTTATAAAAGCATTGGAATAAGAATTAGTTAAGATTAACATGCATCTTTGATGTTAAAACAAGTAAAGGGGTGATACACATGCTAGCGTACAAGTTCTTGTGAAACAAACCGAACAGAGATAGCAACGAACTATCAAGCGCATAAGAAACCTTAGGCTAGATTTAGGAAAACTAGTCTACAAAGAAAACTTGGATGAACAACTGACACACTAGCCAAGGGTGAATTGATGTGACAGGTGAAGCAGATAACAGGGTAAACTCTAAAGAAAGGTAGCTACGATAGATTAGGTACAAGAACAGCTGATTCATAAAAAGACAACCTAACAGAGATAGGATAGGTATGAACTAGATATCGATGAACGAGATTCTAAGAGAAACATGAAATAAGAGTGATAAGATTACTTGATAGGCAACTGAGCAGTGAAAACTACTCACATAGATAAAGCTACTAAGCTAAGCAGAAACTCTAAGGCTTGATTAGATGCACACGGTTTAGCTCAGGCTAACACTAGAAAGGTTTAGAGCTTCCGATAAACTTGATCAAAAGAGATAAAGTTGATACCGAACGTCTAACGAATTGTTTGCATAAATAAGAGAACAAGGCTATGAGCTGGATTTATTTTAATTAACAAAATATATGTAAGGATATTTCAGAAACAAAATATCCTATGTTGACATTAATGCAATATTAAACTTTATTTATGAAACCGGTGTAAAGAACTAGTCAGGTTTTATTAATAAGATTCATATATAGATTATACCAATTAAACATTTAATTTTAGAAAAACTAAACTATATGAGCAATCTAAACGTAACTTTGTAATTCGAGTAGATCATATTATTATTAAAAATATTATGATATTGGCATTAATCAAATTAATATTTATTATAAAAGCCGATGTAAAAGCCTAATCAAATTTTAATTAGAAAAGATTAGTTAACTATTAAACAAATTAACATTTGATTTACGAAAACCGAGATAAAGATCTAATTAGATTTTATTTGCAAAAGCATGTGAGAGAAACTTTAATCAAATTAAATTTGATTATGAAATACGGTGCATAGATCTATATAGCTTTTATTTAGAAAAGGCATGCATAACTAGACATTAATCAAAATTAATATTAATTTTATTTTCAGAAAACAAAACATGGTGAAAACACTCGCTAACGCGTGCTTTACATCATTATGAACCTAACGCAACTTGAACGGATGAAATCGGAGTTAAAACAAAGGAGATATAGATAAAACAAGATTGGAAGGACCTTTACGCGATTAACTATAGATCTCAAGGGCTAGCTAAGAAGATCTACAAGACACATGCAAAAGTGCTCGCAAAATTGATAAGGCTCGGGGTTGTTAGATGCGAAAAAGGTTCGGGAGGGATCCGTTTGATAGGTGGAATATCTCCGGGGTGTTTCATATAGTTTTTCTAAGACACGTGAAATAGATCTACTCATTACGGAAAAGGTAGGGGCCTTCTTCGCAAAACCACCGGCCTTCTTCTTCCTGCGGTTAGAGGCGCGAACGGGGGGCGGTGGTGGCTGTCCCCATGCACGGGCGGCGCTCCGGCGGTCTTCGGCGACGGGGAGCGGCGGGGAAGATTCGGCTCGGCGTCTGGAGGTCGTGGCGGCGTCGGTTAGCTCCGGCCGTGCTCCCATGCGCCGAATCGAGGCGGGTCGGCCGCGAGCTCGGCTCGGCTTGGTGCGGGCGGCGGTCCGGGGCGCTTCGCATGGCGCGCGGGGGCGGGGGGCGGCGGCGGGGGCGCGGGACGCGGCGGCGGCGCGGGGGCGGCTCGGGGCGGGGGGGGCGGCGTGCGGGGGCTCGAGGGTCCCTTTTATGGGGCGCGGGGCGCCCGAGCGCGCCGGCCCGGGCGGGCGCGCGCGCCGGTCGTGGCCGCCTCGGCCTGCGGCCGAGGCCGGGCCGGGCCCCCGGCCCGGGCTAGGCGGTTGGGCCGACGCGGGCGGGCCGAGGCGAACTGGGTCGGGCCTCCCGGCTCGGCCCAGTTAGATAGGAAGTGTTTTTTTTTCCGAAATTATTTCCCAGTGCAAAATAAATTCTGGAAAATCTCAGAAAATGTTTAAAGGCACTGAAAAATAACCAGAAAATCACAAAAATTCCAGGAAAATTCCTAGAGATAGATTAAGACATGAACAATCCAAATAAAGCATTTGGGGCTCATGAAAAAGATTTTAGAGCCTTCTAATAAATAGAAATAGCTTAAGAAAAATGAGAATAAATTCGCGAAAAATCCGGAAAATTCTCGGAAAGATTTGGACGGCTCCTAAACACGTTTTTGAAACCTTTTGCACTCAAGAACCACTAGATGCATCGGCATGAATGCAACACTCTCAACTTTGTTTTAATTCGAAAAATCAAACAAAGGATTTTTCCTATACTATGTTACCCGTAAGGAAAACAAATGTTGGAAAATTTTTAAAATTATGAGAAAATTGTTATTTAATTATTCTTTCTATTCACATCTTGAAATTGGAAATTTCGGGGTGTGACGGAGTTCCGGCGACTAGGGGCTCGTGTGAGACACAAAACGGAGAGAGGAGATTGAGGGGATCGCGGGGAGATGCTCACCGGCGTTGGAGACGAAGGGAGGACGCCGGATTTTGGAGAAGGGCGGCGGTCAACGGACGGCGTCTGCGGCTCGGGTGTGCACGCGCGAGGATATTCGGCGGCGTGGAGATGAAGAAGGTGGCCGGCGGTGTTCGCTCGGTGCTTCCAAACTCTTGGAGGCGACGTCCTCGTCGCGCGGCGCCCTTGGGCAACGAACGAGCGGCGGCGGCGGTGCGAACTCCGAGCTTCGGCGGCTCGAGCGGCGGCGATGCGGTATAGGGCGAGGCGGCGCGGGACGTAGCGAGGGCGCGCGAGGGCTCGGGTGGCGTGGCTTTATAGGGCGCGGGTTGCACCCTAGCGTGGCACACACGCCTAGGAAGGGGGCGCGGCGGCGGCGGTGCTACGCACCAGCTCTGCAGCGTGCTCGGCCATATGGGCCTAGCGGGCTCGCGGCTGGGCCGGGGTGGACCGAGTCGACGGAGATGGGTCGGGCTCGCAGGTGCGGGCTCGGCCCAAAAGGGAAGGGGGTTTTTCTTTATTATTTCCCGAAATTACTTTTCAGTGCGAAAACAATTCCAGTAAAGACTAGAAAATGTTTTTAAGGCACGAAAAATACTTGAAAAATTCCAAAAATTTCAGGACATGAACAATCCAAATAAGGCATTTGGTGCTCATGAAAAAGATTTTAGAGCCTTCTAATAAATAGAAATAGCTCAAGGAAAATGAGAATAAATTCGAGAAAAAATCCGGAAAATTCTCGGGAGAGTTTGGACAGCTCCTAAACGCATTTTTGAAACCTTTTTGCACTCAAAAACCACTAGATGCATCGACATGAATGCAACACACATAACTTTTATTTAATTTAGAAAATCAATCAAAGGATTTTTCCTATACTATATTCCCTGTAAAAAAATAAATGTTGGAAATTTTTTTAAAAATTATGAGAAAATCGTTATTTAATTATTCTCTCTATTCACATCCTGAAATTGGAAATTTCAGGGTGTGACAAATCTACCCCCTTAAACGGAATCTCGTCCCGAGATTCGAAGAAAGAAGAAGCAAGGTGGAGGGAGATAAACAAGAGCATTGCTATTGAGGTAGGTAGGTGGTCATTCTCTTTTGTTGATCGGTGCAGAGTCTTCAATCTTTTTCTTCAATGATTGTTGGAGTCTTCATGAGAATGAGCTAGGTGGGACAAAAGCAAACACAAGGTGGGAAGGAAGGTAGAGTGATGTCTTCTTTTCTTCATCTTGCATCTGCGTTTGACTTCGTTCCGGTAACACCTCTAGCAAGTTGAAACAAAGAAAGATGACAAGGATGTGGGAGGTACAAAAGAGAAACCCAACTAGGCAACTGATGTTATTGCAGATATAAGATCCACAATACACCAACACTCACTTCAAAAAACCAACACAAGCAATGTCATAAAACCAAGCATCATCAGGCAAACACACAATTCCACCAATCAAGGCATAGCTAAGGGAACGATACTACACGTTGTTAATAAAGTCAGAGGGTATCCTCCTAATAGATCAGATGTATCTCCCAGCAAGGATATCCATAAATAATGGATTTTTCCCAGATCAAGGAGTACGAAATTATGAGTTCATCCCAACTGGAATCACTTCAATCGGAGGTTTAGAACTCAGGATATGAATTAAACAAGATGGCTATGTCAGCGGTGTTGACAGATTCGAGAACCTCCAAAGTTTCGGGCATAACTCTCTGCATATGCCACCAAAATTAATGAATTTTGGTCAGAGTGAAACTTGTAAAATTCCTGAGCTACTCCAATTGGATTTACCTCAATCGGAGGTCCATAGACCGTGATATAGAATACTGAAGGTAACTAGGCCAGCAGAGTTTACAGTTTCGATAGCTCCAATGTTTCGAGCATAGCTCCCGGAACATGCCTTTGGATAGGGCTGAATTTTTGATAGAAATTCACGTACGAAATTTAGGAACTGTAACAGAGGTGATGTGTCGGACAGCTGCGCGAACAGATAGAATGTTAAGGGTAACGATTCTACCAATGAATCAAGGGGGTGTCATTCTTGAGAGAATGGACATGCGAGAACGAAGAGATGTTCAAGGAGAGTGAAGATAAATATATAAGAATTTATGGTATGGAGATAAGAAGATGGTTAATATATGAGACCATTCATCAGAGAGGTCAAGGATAAGGTAAGGAGGGATTGTAGAACAAAAGAGGCATTAAGAAACGGCCAATACTAACTAGGCTTACGTCCTACAGTCGATACAGCTCTGATACCACTCTGTCACACCTGATTTTCCGAAGGAAACCAAGTGCATACCTATATGCATGCCAGGATCAAGTTTCATGCATATAGTGACATAAAAGTGTATACAGAAACAGAATCACGTATGAAAGAGAAAGATTATCAGAGTTTTACGCTTTATCCTGCAAACGAAGGCTCCAAACATCACGGACGATCGGCGGGGGTTGCGTACGCCTAGCACCGGCAACAACTTCACAAGACTTCGAGTAGCATCCTTTTTTCGAGCAACAATATTTATAGCAAGGGTGAGCACTTGTCGTACTCGGCAAGTGTGGGGAAAAAGAATGAATGCAAAGGCTTTATAGTGGAGCGGGTTATAAGCATTTAAGCAATTTTAGTTGGTCAAGTTTTATTAGCACCGATTACTAATAAAGTATAAGTATATACCATCCCACAATTAAGCATAAGGTAAGAGATACGCCATAAGCACATGGCAAGCATAACCGAGAGAGAACGATTTAAGTCCATCTTCAAGTTCATTTATCATGTGAAGGTCCGGGCCGCCCGTGACCGTGGGCACGGCTAATCGATTAGTTTTACACTGCGAGAGGTTGTACATCTTTACCCACAAGTCGCGTAAAAGTCCCGAAGAGCTTTAAACCCAACCATGCGATGCGGCCAAGCATCATACCACACTACCGAGGTGTGATTGCATAGGGACGCTACGAGGTCTTTACAAAGTGTCTGTCGTGCGTATTAGTCCATAGTAGTATGTCATAGAGGCTATCTTTCGTACCACACTTCTATTACGGACGGTAAGCCATAGAGTCTTCCGTTCCATCACCGCTCCGCAATAAAAGAGCCATAAAAGCTTTCCTCCGTCCCCAACCTACTAAGCGAGTAATAGCCACACAAAGACTTCCCTAATTAATCGGCCAAGACAAGAGCCACATAGTCCTTGTGGTTGCACTGTTGTCCTGGGTGGTCGCTCCATGTTCCGATTAAACATATGGTCTTGTATTAAGCAATCAAAGGTATAGCATAAAGGTATAACATGATTCATCATTAATGTTCATTTAAAACCACCATATCCCAGGTATAGCAACTAAGCATAACTACCCAACATAAAGGTAAACCCGTTTGATCAAGGCGCAAGATAAATAACACTAGTCAAACCTTAAACATGGGTCCCATCATATTAATGCAAGCAATGCAATGAATGATTAAATATAGTTCTTAGGACAAAAGATCAAGGACACACTTGCCTTTAACCAAAGTAATGTCGTTGCTCAGAATATCTTCAACTTCAAGCTCTTCCAAGCTTCTCAAACGGCGTTCACTCTAAGCGCATCAATCATCGGGCACAAACATACACAAAGCAAACAAACACATATACACCAATCAAAAGAAAACTTTAAAAGAACGCACTAAAGGATAGGCTCTATTAGATGGATCAATAAAGCACACAAACCGTGCTTAGAGGAAGAAAAGCTTGGTTAGCTTTGAAGAGATGGTTATGAAAGATTGAGCATGAACTGGAAAGATTACACTTAGATTGAGCTGAGAAAAGAACGTCTAACAAACGTTTTGCATAAATGAGAGAACAAGGCTATGAGCTATGTTCATTTTAATTAACAAAACAAATATAAAGGATATTTTAGAAATAAAATACCCTATGTTGACATTAATGCAATATTAAACTTTTTTTGTGAAACCGGTGTCAAGAACTAGCCAAGTTTTATTAATAAAGATTCATATATTGATTAAACCGATTAAACATTTAATTTAGAAAAACTAAACTATATGAACAATCTAAACGAAACTTTGTAATTCGAGTAGATCATATTATTATTAAAAACATTATGGTATTGACATTCATCAAATTAATATTTATTATAAAAGCCGATGTAAAAGCCTAATCAAATTTAATTAGAAAAGATCAATTAACTATTAAACAAATTAACATTTGGTTTACGAAAACCGAGATAAAGATCTAATTAACTTTTATGTACAAAAACATGTGATAGAAACATTAATCAAATTAAATTTACTTATTAAAAACGGAGTATAGATCTATTTTACCTTTATTTATAAAAGGCAAGTGTAAATAGACATTAATCAAAATTAATATTAATTTTATTTTCAGAAAACAAAACATGGTGAAAACACACCACTAACGCGTGCTTTACATTATTATGAATCTAACGCAACTTGAACGGATGAAATCGGAGCTAGGATGAAAAATATATGAGCAAAACAAGATTAAAAGGACCTAGTCGCGATTAACCGTAGATAACAAGGGCTAGCAGACAAGATATGCAAGACACATTAAATAGTTCTAGCAAAAAAGGACGAATGATAGGGTTAGATCTATAAAAAGGCTTATGTGGGCTTTATGTGTGAAAGTGGGATCTCTGTAGGGGGTTATCCGGAAATTTACTAAGACTCATAAACAAATCTATATATTACAGGAAGACCTAAGGGTCTATTTGCAAAACAGACTTATCTTCTTCAACCTGCTGCCTGGGACGAACAGGAGCTCTGCCACACAAGAACGTGGTCATGGCGCATCAAATCAGTGGGGTTCCGGGCAGCTAGGGGCTCGGGTGAGACACAAAACGGAGAGAGGAGATTGAGGGGATCGCAGGGAGATGCTCACCGGCGTTGGAGACGAAGGGAGGAGGCCGGATTTTGGAGAAGGGCGGCGGTCAACGGACGGCGTCCTGCAGCTCGGGTGTGCACGCGCGAGGATATTCCGGCGGCGTGGAGATGAAGAAGGTGGCCGGCCGGTGTTCTGCTTAGCGCTTCCAAACTCCTGGAGGCGACGTCCTCGTCTGGCAGCGCCCTTGGGCAACGAACAGAGCAGCGGCCGGTGCGAACTCCGAGCTTCGGCGGCTCGAGCAGCGGCGTCGCAGTATAGGGCGAGGCGGCGCGGGACGTAGCAGGGCGCGCAGGGCTCGGGTGGCGTGGCTTTATAGGGCGCGGGTTGCACCCTAGCGTGGCACGCACGCCTAGGAAAGGGGGCGCGGTGGCGGCGGTGCTGCGCACCAGCTCTGCAGCGTGCTCGGCCAGATGGGCCTAGCGGGCTCGCGGCTGGGCCGGGACGGACCGAGTCTACGGAGATGGGTCGGGCTCGCAGGTGCGGGCTCGGCCCAAAAGGGAAGGGGTTTTTCTTTATTATTTCCCGAAATTACTTGTCAGTGCGAAAACAATTTCAGTAAAGACTAGAAAATGTTTTTAAGGCACGAAAATACTTTAAAAATTCCAAAAATTTCAGGAAAATTCCCAGAGATAGATGAAGACATGAACAATCCAAATAAGGCATTTGGTGCTCATGAAAAAGATTTTAGAGCCTTCTAATAAATAGAAATAACTCAAGGAAAATGAGAATAAATTCCAGAAAAATCCGGAAAATTCTCGAGAGAGTTTGGACAGCTCCTAAACGCATTTTTGAAACCTTTTTGCACTCAAGAACCACTAGATGCATCGGCAAATCGTTATACTATATTCTCTCGTAAAAAAATAAATGTTGGAATTTTTTTTAAAAATTATGAGAAAATTGTTATTTAATTATTCTCTCTATTCACATCCCGAAATTGGAAATTTCGGGGTGTGACAGACACACCGACGGAGAGAGCGGCGCCCGCCTCGCCTCGCGCCGGAGAAGGCCGCTGCTCCCCGCATCGCCGCCTGCTCAATCCGGAAATGGAGCTCCGCCGCGAGCATGGAAGGTGGCGCCCCGCCAACAGATGGAGTAGCGCCCTCCTCGCCGTGTTGACCACCGCTCCTTGCCGGAGAGGGTGGGGCCGTGTCGTCGCACGGGCCGGGCAGTAGAAGCAAGACGTAGGGAGGCCACCCGTGCTAGATTCGACCGTCGCTGGAGCTCCCCTGTGCAGGCGCGGCTCGGTGGAGGATTTGCAAATGCAAATGCATTTCTCTCTTGGAGCCGATGGGATGCGAAGAGAGTGGAAATTACTGTACACGCGAGGCAAAAGCCAATTTGCCTTCTGTCACACCTGATTTTCCAAAGAAAACCAAATGCATCTCATACGTGCGCCAGGATCAAGTTTACACACATATGATTGACGTCATGAGTGAAATATCAATAAACAGCAATAAAAACGTACAAGAGTTAAACCATTACATTATCTCTTTATTACACTCAGACGTTAGACTCGAAGGTCTTTACAACGATCAAACGATATCTATGAAGATGTAACTCGATCTTCATCTTCCACAGGCATATGACTGGGGGCACGCAAGCCTCAGAACTCCTCGTAGTCGCTGAAGTACTCTTCTCCAGTGTTCTTCTCTGAACAGCGGGTAAGCAAGGGTGAGCACACTTATGGTTGGCGCTCAGCAAGTGGGGGAAAGATGCAAGGCCATCAAGGATAGGCTAAGAGTTTGTGCGGTTAGCATTTTAATGTTGGTCAAATTTTTATTAGCAAGCACCTAATTACTAGATGTAAGTTTATACCAGCCCACTTAAGCATTTAGGAAAGCATCTCCTCTCAAAAACCCACAAGAAACCACGATTTAATTCCATCTTTATGTTTGATTATCATGTGAGGGTCCGGGCCGCTCTTGACCGTGAGCACGACCGTTATAACAGCTTTACACTGCGAGAGGTTATACACATTCACCACAAGTCGCGTAAAAGTTCCGAAGAACTTTGAACCCAACCATGCTGTGCAAAAGTAGGCACAATACCACACTTCCGAGGTGTGGTTGCATAGGGACGCTACGAGGCCTTTACAAAGAGTCCTCCTATGTGTATTAGTCCATAGTAGCACGCCTAGAGGCTATCTTTCGTACCCTCTCTCTACCCTCGGACCGGAGTTAGCCTAGAAGGCACTTCCGTTCCAAAACCCGTCCGAGTAGAAGAGTCATAAAAGCATTCCTCCGTACCCCAAGCTACTAAGGCTAATAACCACACAAGACTCCCCTAATTAATTGGCCAAGACAGAGCCATATGTCTTGTGGTTGTACTGTTTTCCTGGGTGGTTCTCCATGTTCCGATTAAATCATATATGACCTTGTTATTAACCATAAGCAAACACACACAAATAATTATATCACCAAAGATCATGATCAACATTCATCATATTGTAAAAGATTCATTTTAACCATCCCAAGTTATAGCAACTAAGCATTTCTACCCAAAACATCTGTTTAAAAGGGCTGTCCAAGGTAAAGGGGATAAAATTCTAGTCATGTCCTTAAATAGGTAATTTTCCCATTCAATTTATGCAATACAACAATTAAAAGTAAACTTAGTTATCATGCAAGTTGTGTGGGACAAAAATAGAATATGCGGGGGAGAAGTCCACTTGCCTTCCTTGCTTAAACACCGGGGTTCTTCTTCTTCAAACACTTGCTCTTGATCCACTCCAACCGGTCGCTCACTTGAAACCGGCACGATGTCTACGAGCACACAAGAAAGCATACAATAAACAATACAATACACCAAGCATGAAAAGCTTAAAGAGAAGACAAGGGTTGGCTCTAGGAACGCGAACACAAAAGCACTAGGAACTATCGGAAGATTTGGATGATCACAAACAAGAGCTAGCTATGTGCTTGGTATATTTTAATTAAGTAAAATCATGTATATAGGTTATTTCAGAGAAATACCCTATTTATAATTAAGCAAGTTATTTTTTGTATTTAAAAGACGATGTAAAACTAGTTCAGTTTTATTTATAAATATTCAAGTTTAACTTATACAAATTAAACATTTAATTTAAAAGAAGCATGTAGAATATCTAAGCGTATAACTTTATGTTTCGAGTTGAACTAATCAAAGTATAACTTAATAACACATTTATATTCATATTAATCAAATTAACAATTTAATTAAGAAAACTCGAGATAAACCTATATTGCTTTTATATAGGAAGCAAATTGCATAAACATTACTCAAATTAAGTTTGATTATAAAAACCGAGGTACACATCTAATTAGCTTTTAATTATAAGAAATATTTAACTAGTATTAAGCATATTAACTTTCTTATGAAAACACGTGTTGAACTCTAACTAGGTTTTAATTAGAAAAGCATGAATAATAAGATTTAATCATATTTAACATTTAAATAAATTATAAAACAAGGAACATGTAGAATATTGGTCCTATCACGTAGTTTTAGTTGATATGAGCCTAACGCAACTTGAAACGGTGGAAACGGAGCTAAAACGCACAGGATGCGGCCAAAACAAGGTTCTAAAATTGACGGGCTCAAAAAGACGGTTGCGTGGACACCAAGAACGCTTAAAACGGAGCTAGGACGGAAAAGATACGGCTAAAACAAGGTTCAGGGGCTTTTCTGTGAATAAACAGGACTTCCAGGGGCTTATCTGCAAGAAACCAAGGAATTGATACACAATTTCATATATAAACAGAGGGGTTTATGTGTGAAAAGAGTGAAAAGGATCTCTGGTGGAAGAATCTAAGGGAAACAGGGGTTAGATCATAAAAACAGGGACCTAAATGCGAGGAAACTTAAAGGTGAAAGGACCGGCATGAGATATTATAAAACCGCAGGGGCTTTTTAGCAAAACTGACGACGGAGACAAGTTTGACTCGAGGCTTGGGGCGGTCTGGGCCGTCGATCTGCTGATGGACGGCTAGCGCGGCTGTGCACTGGGTGGTGGACGTGGTCCACGGGTTCATGGTGGACCGGGCCAAGGGGGTTACGCCCCGGTTTAATCTGGACCGTCCGCGCCGATCGGACGGCCCTAGTCGCACGTGGGCGAGGCCAGCGGGGAGGCGACGGCCCGCGGCGGTGCTGGTGGACGGCGCGGCGGCGGCTCGCCGGTGGCTCGCCGGGAGACGGTGTTCTCGAGCTAGGGACCACGGTTTGGGGTGCGGCCGGGCCCTACACGAGCTAGAAGAACGGCGAACCCAACCAGGGCTACGGGGAGGTGACTCATGCGGCCACGGCGGCTCGCACCGCGAGGGGGCGGCGCGGCTGACGGCGGCGCGCGGAGGCAAGGGCTACGGCTCGGGGTAAAGTAAAACAAGGGAGGGGGCGAGGTTCTCACCACGCAGGCAAGCCTCGGCTGAAGGCGATGGCGTCCTCGAGGCGACACAGAGGGAGATCGACACCGGCGATTGGAGGTTGAAGACGACGGCGGCGCTTTGGATGTTGGCTCGGTCCCGTGAACGAAGAATTGGTCCTGGAACAAGAGAGGGCTCGAGTGAGCGATGTAGACGGAGAAGAGAGGGAGAAAGAGTCAGGGCACATTCACCGGCGATGAGGAGCTTGCACGGCTGGCAATGGCCAGGCGGCAGGGGACTTCACGGCGGTGGCATGTGCGCGAGAGAAGAGGATGCAGGGCGTGCACGAGCGGAGGAAAGGGGTGCGCGAGGGCTCAAGCACGTCTCTTATAGCACAAGGGAGGGAGAGGGAGCGGCGACCGTGCCCAATCAGCCATTGATGGCTAGGGGGGCGACCGGTGGCTCAAGGTATTCAAGGGGGCGCTTGATTGAGGTGAAACGGAAGAGAGTAAAGGAGGGGGAGTGAAGCCGGGCTTCAATGCGTATTGATTTGAGGTTTGAAGGAGGGAAGGGGCGGTGGACGCGGGGGAACGGCCGGCGGCGCGCTGCGGTTGCGAGCAGGGGAGAGGAAAGGGGTCGACTGGAGGTGGGGGCGATCCTGACAGGCGGGCCCCAGCTGGCAGTGACCGGAAGAAAAAAAGAAAAAGGGCGAGGGAGATGCTGGGCCGCGCAGGCTAGCTGGGCTGCTTGCGGAATGTTGGCCGCAGGTCGGCGCGAGTGGGAAAAAGGAGGGAAAAAGGTGAAGCAGGCCGTGTGGGGTTGCTGGGCCGCACGGGCTGAGAAGAAAGAGAAGGGGAGAGGGAAGAGAGGGTTTGGGAAGTTTTCTTTTCTTTTTTTTTAACTTTTGTTTTAAACCTTTTCAAACTTTAAATTCAAACATCTGTTTTTTAACTTTTCAAACTTTAAAACTTTTCATACCCTATTTTTCAAGTTTTCAAATTATTTTAAAGTCTTTTAAAACTTCACAGAAACAAATAATAAAACCATGCATTCAAAACATGATGCACAAGCACTTATTGCTTCTAAATTATTAAAATGATATTTAAATATTTTAAAGGCCAAATTTATTTGATAATTTATTTAATCCTTAGAAAATAAAATCTAAAACACCTTTTTGCTTACATTAATTTGGTGATGGAATTTTAGGGTGTTACACCTTCCAAAATTGCCTCACCTTGCTGGACTTAGCTAGCCTAATTTGTTCCCTTCCCTCCTCTGGGGCATCTGTAAGTAGCTAGCTAGCTGAATCCACAATAGAGGAAGAGCGATAGCACTGCACGCTGGTAGCCATTGTCAACCCTTAGAATAAGTTATCTAGTTGGAGGCTTGGAGCACAAGAAATTTAGCCATATATAATGCTCATACATACACGTGCTATACTGTGGTTGCATTGCTGATCGATGTGTTTGTGTTTGGGTTGGTTTAGAAGTGACATATGTCTGTCGACTGATACTGCTTGTACATAAGATTGGGAAGCGTCAGGGAATGTGTGTTTACAGGAACTGATCTTGTAAATAGTGCTAGCTGGAGCCACCAGCCATGAAAAGACATCCTACCGTGGTGTTCTGAAGTCGACGGACATGAAGAATCTCGTCAAGGACCCAATCAGCTGTATTTAGTAAACCAAGAAATTTCAGATGAAGATGAGCCTTACAATCGCAGTCTGCCATTACAAGGATACAAGTAGTTAAATCTCTCTGCGGAGAGTGAATTGTAGAATGTTGCATCTGCAGGCTTCATTTTCCGTTTTCTTGTACAAAAGGTGTCACACCCGACTTTCCGAAGAAAACCAAGTGCATACCTATATGCATGCCAGGATCAAGTTTCATGCATATAGTGACATAAAAGTGAATACAGAAACAGCATCACGTAAGAAAAAGAAAGGTTATCAGAGATTTACGCTTAATCCTGGAAACGAAGGCTCCAAACATCACAGGCAATCGACTGGGGGTTGCGTACGCCTAGCACTCCACAACATCTTCACGTCATCTTCATGTAGCTTCCTCCTTCTGAACAACATTGTTTATAGCAAGGGTGAGCACTTGTCGTACTCAAGCAAGTGTGGAGAAAAGAATGAATGCAAAGGCTTTATAGTGGACTGGGCTATAAGCATTTAAGCAATTTTAGTTGGTCAAGTTTTATTAGCACCTGATTACTAATAAAGTATAAGTTTATACCAACCCACATTAAGCATAAGATAAGAGATACACCATGAGCACATGGCAAACATAACCAGAGAACACGATTTAAGTCCATCTTCAAGTTTAATTATCATGTGAGGGTCCAGGCCGCCCTTGACCGTGGGCACGGCTAATCGATTAGTTTTACACTCTGCAGAGGTTGTACATCTTTACCCACAAGTCGCGTAAAAGTCCCGAAGAACTTTAAACCCAACCATGCGATGCCGGCCAAGCATCATACCACACTACCGAGGTGTGATTGCATAGGGACGCTACGAGGCCTTTACAAAGAGTCCTCCCGTGCGTATTAGTCCATAGTAGTATGTCATAGAGGCTATCTTTCGTTCCACACTTCTATTACGGACGGTAAGCCATAGAGTCTTCCGTTCCATCACCGCTCCGGAATAGAAGTAGCCATAAAAGCATTCCTCCGTCCCAACCTACTATGCGAGTAATAACCACACAAAGACTTCCCTAATTAATCGGCCAAGACCAGAGCCATATAGTCCTTGTGGTTGCACTGTTGTCCTGGGTGGTCGCTCCATGTTCCGATTAATCTTATGATCTTGTATTAACAGCCAAAGATATAACACAGAGGTAACATGATTCATCATTAATGTTCATTTAAACCACCATAACCCAGGTATAGCAACTAAGCATAGCTACCCAACATAAAGATAAACCCGTTTGATCAAGGCACAGGATAAATAACACTAGTCAAACCTTAAACATGGGTCCCATCATATTAATGCAAGCATATGCAATAAGTGATTAAATATAGTTCTTAGGACAAAAGATCAAGGACACACTTGCCTTTAACCAAAGTAATGTCGTTGCTCAGAATCTTCAACTTCTTGCTCTTCCAAGCTTCTCGAATGGCGTTCACTCTAAGCGCGTCAATCATCAGGCACAAGCATGCAAAGCAAACACACGAGTACAACTAAGAACAATACACCAATCGAAAGAAAACTTTAAAAGAGCGCACAAAAGAAACGACTCGATTAGATGGATCACTAAAGAACACAAAGTGTGCTAGGAAGGGAAAAGGCTTGGTTAGCTTTAAAGAGATGGTTGCGGAAGATTGAGCAAGAACCGGAAAGATCACATTGAGATAGAGCTCGATTCTATGGTTACGCAACGACGAAAGAACGATAAAAACAAAACTAAGGTCGAAGCTATCGAAAGGTTATTATCAAACAACGAGAGACTACGTGCTTCATATGTTTTAATTAGAAAATAATGTGGCAAGAATATTACCAAAACGAGTTATATTTAATTAAGAAAACACGATAAGCCTAATCATATTTTATTTGCAACATTCGAGTAGAAGTTATGTCAAATTAACAATTAGTTTAAAAAAATAAGTATAAGATATCTAGACGAGTAACTTTATGTCACGTGTTCAACTAAACATATTTAATACCGAAAAGGCATGTATGAAGTCATTAGGCATATTAACTTTATTATGAAAACCGGTGTTTAACTCTAACATCTTTTATTTAGAAAAACTAGTTATAAATAGGGATTAACCAATTACATCATGATTAAATACAACCGGATTAGAACCTAATCACTTTTTATTCATAAAAGCATTGGAATAGGAATTAGTCAAGATTAACATGCATCTTTAATATTAAAACAAGTAGCAGGTGATACACGTGCTAACGCATAAGTTATGGTGAAACGAACTAGAACAAAGACAAACGGACTATCAACGCATAAGAGAACCTTAAGATGGGTTTAGGAAAACTAATTTACGTAGAGAACTAGATCGAAGGGCAAGAACGAGCAAAAGGTGAGCTAAACTAATTAGTAAAGGAACCGATAACAAGATTAGCTCGAAGAAAGGTATAGCTACGAAAGATTGGGCGTAAGAACATAGCCGATTTATAAAAAGACAACCTAACAGAGATGGGATAGACATCAACTAGCTAGATGCCGATATACAAGATTCTAAGATAAACATGAAACAAGAGTGAATAGATTACTTGATAGGCAAATGAGCAAAGGCAAATTACTCACACAGATAAAGCTACTAAGATAACAGAAACTCTAAGGCTTGATCAGATGCACACGGTTTAGCTTGGGCCAACACTAGAAAGATTTAGAGCTTCGGATAAACTTGACCAAAAGAGATAAAGCTGATACCGAACGTCTAACGAATTGTTTGCATAACTAAGAGAACAAGGCTATGAGCTGGATTTATTTTAATTAACAAAATATATGTAAGGATATTTCAGAAATAAAATATCCTATGTTGACATTAATGCCATATTAAACTTTATTTATGAAACCGGTGTAAAGAACTAGTCAAGTTTTTATTGATAAAGATTCATATATTGATTAAACCGATTAAACATTTTAATTTAGAAAAACTGAACTATATGAACAAACTAAACGAAACTTTGTAATTCGAGTAGATCATATTATTATCAAAAACAGTATTAAATTGGTATTAATCAAGATTAACATTTATTTATAAAGCCGGAGTAAAAGCCTAATCAACTTTTAATTATAAAAGTTAATTAGTCATTAAGCAAATTAATATTTGACTTATGGAAAACCGAGTAAAAGATCTAATTAGATTTTATTCATAAAAGCATGTAAAGTAATCATTAATCAAATTAAATTTGCTTATGAAAAACGGTGTATAGATCTATATAGATTTTATTTATAAAAAGCATGCATAACTAGTCATTAATCAAAATTATTATTAATTTCATTTTCAGAAACAAAACATGATGAAAACTCACCACTAACGCGTGCTTTACTTTATTATGGACCTAACGCAACTTGAACGGATGAAATCGGAGCTAAAACGAAGATTTGGTGAGCAAAACAAGATTGCAGGGACCTAGTCGCGATTAACCGTAGATTTCAGGGGTTAGCAAAGAAACTCCCGAGACACATCAAACAGTGCTCGCGAATGGATAAAATCTAGGGGTTAGATCTGCAAAAAGTTTCGGGATGGATTGGATCTAGGGAATCTAATCTTTCCAGGGGGTTTTCGAGGAAAGGTGCAAGACTCAAAAGTGGATCTACTTATTTTCCAGATTTTGCAGGGGGTCAAGTGCAAAGCTGCCACCTTATCTTCTTCCTCCTCAGGACAGACAGACCGAACAGGGCAGTCCAAGCGCGGCGGCTCTGGTGGCCATGGGCGCCGGCACTCCGGGCGGCTAGGAGCTTGGATGAGATGCAAAACGGAGAGAGAGGAGATCGAGAGGATCGCGATGATGTGCTCACCTCGGGCGGAGGACGCCGGAATCGGCCGGTATTCGAAGGTCAACGGCGGCCGGAGCTCGGTCCAGCGAGCGGCGCGGGCGGGGCGCGGCCGGTGCGCCGGGCGGCGGCGCGGGAACGGCGCGGGGAGGCGGCCTAGGGCGCGGGGGCGCGGCGCGGGGCCGCCTTTATAGGGGCGCGGGGCCGCTCGCTGGCGGCGGCGGCGGCCATGGCCCGCCGGCCGGATGGGCCGCCGCCGGCCGGCGCGGGTGGGCCGGGCGGACCGGGTCGGGCCTTCGGGCCCGGCCCGTTAGGATAGGTTTTTTTTTCTTTTTTTTTCCGAAATATTTTCCAGTGCATACGAAATTCCAGAAAAAATCCAGAAAATACGTTAAAGCACGAAAAATAGTCAGAAAATCCCAAAAATTCCAGGAAAATTCCTAGAGCTAGATTAAGACACGAACAACCCAAATAAAGCATTTGGTGCTCATGAAAAAGATTTTAGAGCCTTCTATTAAATAGAAATAGCTCAAGGAAAATGAGAATTAATTCCAGAAAAATCCGGAAAATTCTCGGGAGAGTTTGGACAGCTCCTAAACGCATTTTTTTGAAACCTTTTTGCACTCAAGAACCACTAGATGCATCGGCATGAATGCAACACACATAACTTTTATTCAATTTAGAAAATCAATCAAAGGATTTTTCCTATACTATATTCCCTGTAAAGAAAAATAAATGTTGGAAAAATTTTAAAATTATGAGAAAATTGTTATTTAATTTTTTTTCTCTATTCACATCCTGAAATTGGAAATTTCAGGGTGTGACAAATCTACCCCCCTTAAAAGGAATCTCGTCCCGAGATTCGAAAAAGGCTAGCAAGAGACAAGGGTTTATTTCGAACTCTTTTCATATCCTTCAACAATATTCTTCCTTTCATATTACTGAAATCTTTCCACAGCCTAACTTTTATTAAAATCCTTAGGTATCGGGGGTCTTGTCTTGCTTGTGTCGTTGTCGCCATTCCCTCTTAAAATGACGATCAAGAAATTTCTTCGGGCATCTGTTGATAAAGTGTCCACTAGCTTTGCAATAAAAACAAGCTTTACTTTCCCTAATATTCCGACGATTCTGTGGGGTCTCATAAATCACGGGTATTGTGACACCATGAGGATATTCTAGATATGCATCTTCATTGTGATCTTCAGGAAAACCTTGGGCTTGAGACATATGATGTAGGTGAGAATTGTTATTGGCTTCCCCTGGATATTCCCTTTTTCTCTTCTTACTCATGATCTCTTGTAGCTTGCTTTCTAGCCCAACGGCTTTGTTGATTAAATCTTGTAGACTGGAGTATTCATGTAGGCTTAGTATACTTTGAAGATCTTCATTCAACCCTTTGATGAAATGCTCTCGTTTCTTCTTATCACTTTCAGCTGATCTTGGGGCATACAGAGATAATTGAACAAACTTATCCCCGTACTCAGTTACCGTCATCTGTCCTTGCTTTAAGTTAAGGAACTCCTTCCTCTTGAGCTTCATCGCACTCACAGGAGTATGGTGTAAGATAAAGTTGTCTTTGAATTCCTTCCACACAATACTCTCAGGTTGCTGATGTCCATTGATGTAAGAATTCCACCACTCTGAAGCTGCTCCTGTAAGTTGCCAAGATGCATACAAAGCTTTCTCTCCATCATTGCATTGTACCATATCTAGCTTTTCTTCAATTGTCTTGATCCAGTCTTCAGCTTCTAAGGGATATGTGGTACTGGAGAACATTGGCGGCTCAGTCTTCATGAACTCTGCATACTTATCGTCTGAGGGTGGATGTGATAGCGCATCTTGGTTATATCCATAGTCATCACCGTTCCCGTAGCTTTCTCCTTGGTTTCCTCCTTCTTGGTTTTCCATCTGGTTGGTAGGTAAAGATATTATCAGAAGGGAACAAGAGTAGTGCAAAACGAGTGGAGGAAGAACAAGGAGGTGGGAGGTACAAAAGAAGAACCCAACTAAGCAACTGATGTTATTGCGGATGTAAGACCCACAATACACCAACACTCACTTCAAAGAAACGAATCAATCAAGTCCATAAAACCAAGCATCATCATGCAAACACACAATTCCACCAATCAAGGCATAGCTAAAGGGGAACGACACTACACGTTGTTAATGAAGTCAGGGGGTATCCTCCTAATAGATCAGATATATCTCCCAGCAAGGATATCCATAAATGATGGATTTTTCCCAAATCAAGGAGTACGAAATTATGAGTTCAACCCAACTGGAATCACCTCAATCGGAGGTTCAGAACTCGAGATATGAATTAAAGAAGACGGCTATGTCAGCAGTGTTGGCAGATTCTGAATGCTCCCCAAATTCGTAGGTATCTCCCTGGATACAAAACGAATACTGCTGAATTTTGGACAGGATGAAGCTGATGAAATTCCTGAACTACTCCAATTGGATTTACCTTAATCGGAGGTCCCTAGCCCGAGATATATAATAATGAAGGTAACTGGGTCAGCAGAGTTTACAGATTCTGATAGCTCCAATGTTTCGAGTATAGCTCCTGGAACAAGTACTGGATAGGGCTGAATTTTTGGTAGAAATCCACTTATGAAATTTGTGAACTAACCCAACTGGTTTCATGTCGATCGGAGTTCTGTAGCTCGAGATAAATTTAAAACAGCGCCGATGTGTCGGGGAGGTGCGCGAACAGATAGAATGTCAAGGGTAACGGTTCTACCAATAAATCAAGGGGGTGTTTATTGCTTGAGGGAATGAACAGACGAGATCGAAGAAATGTTCAAGGAGAGTGAAGATAAATATACAAGAATTCATGGTATGGGGAAAAGAAGATGGTTAAGAGGTGAGATCCTTCATCAGAGAGGTCAAGGGTAAGGTAAGGAGGGATTGTAGAACAAAAGAGGCATTAAGAAACGACCAGTGCTAACTAGGCTTACGTCCTACAGTCGATACAGCTCTGATACCACTCTGTCACACCCGACTTTCCGAAGAAAACCAAGTGCATACCTATATGCATGCCAGGATCAAGTTTCATGCATATAGTGACATAAAAGTGAATACAGAAACAGCATCACGTAAGAAAAAGAAAGGTTATCAGAGATTTACGCTTAATCCTGGAAACGAAGGCTCCAAACATCACAGGCAATCGACTGGGGGTTGCGTACGCCTAGCACTCCACAACATCTTCACGTCATCTTCATGTAGCTTCCTCCTTCTGAACAACATTGTTTATAGCAAGGGTGAGCACTTGTCGTACTCAGCAAGTGTGGAGAAAAGAATGAATGCAAAGGCTTTATAGTGGACTGGGCTATAAGCATTTAAGCAATTTTAGTTGGTCAAGTTTTATTAGCACCTGATTACTAATAAAGTATAAGTTTATACCAACCCACATTAAGCATAAGATAAGAGATACACCATGAGCACATGGCAAACATAACCAGAGAACACGATTTAAGTCCATCTTCAAGTTTAATTATCATGTGAGGGTCCAGGCCGCCCTTGACCGTGGGCACGGCTAATCGATTAGTTTTACACTCTGCGAGAGGTTGTACATCTTTACCCACAAGTCGCGTAAAAGTCCCGAAGAACTTTAAACCCAACCATGCGATGCCGGCCAAGCATCATACCACACTACCGAGGTGTGATTGCATAGGGACGCTACGAGGCCTTTACAAAGAGTCCTCCCGTGCGTATTAGTCCATAGTAGTATGTCATAGAGGCTATCTTTCGTTCCACACTTCTATTACGGACGGTAAGCCATAGAGTCTTCCGTTCCATCACCGCTCGGAATAGAAGTAGCCATAAAAGCATTCCTCCGTCCCAACCTACTATGCGAGTAATAACCACACAAAGACTTCCCTAATTAATCGGCCAAGACCAGAGCCATATAGTCCTTGTGGTTGCACCGTTGTCCGGGTGGTCGCTCCATGTTCCGATTAATCTTATGATCTTGTATTAACGACCAAAGATATAACACGGAGGTAACATGATTCATCATTAATGTTCATTTAAACCACCATAACCCGGGTATAGCAACTAAGCATAGCTACCCAACATAAAGATAAACCCGTTTGATCAAGGCACAGGATAAATAACACTAGTCAAACCTTAAACATGGGTCCCATCATATTAATGCAAGCATATGCAATAAGTGATTAAATATAGTTCTTAGGACAAAAGATCAAGGACACACTTGCCTTTAACCAAAGTAATGTCGTTGCTCAGAATCTTCAACTTCTTGCTCTTCCAAGCTTCTCGAATGGCGTTCACTCTAAGCGCGTCAATCATCAGGCACAAGCATGCAAAGCAAACACACGAGTACAACTAAGAACAATACACCAATCGAAAGAAAACTTTAAAAGAGCGCACAAAAGAAACGACTCGATTAGATGGATCACTAAAGAACACAAAGTGTGCTAGGAAGGGAAAAGGCTTGGTTAGCTTTAAAGAGATGGTTGCGGAAGATTGAGCAAGAACCGGAAAGATCACATTGAGATAGAGCTCGATTCTATGGTTACGCAACGACGAAAGAACGATAAAAACAAAACTAAGGTCGAAGCTATCGAAAGGTTATTATCAAACAACGAGAGACTACGTGCTTCATATGTTTTAATTAGAAAATAATGTGGCAAGAATATTACCAAAACAGGTTATATTTAATTAAGAAAACACGATAAGCCTAATCATATTTTATTTGCAACATTCGAGTAGAAGTTATGTCAAATTAACAATTAGTTTAAAAAAATAAGTATAAGATATCTAGACGAGTAACTTTATGTCACGTGTTCAACTAAACATATTTAATATTGAAAAGGCATGTATGAAGTCATTAGGCATATTAACTTTATTATGAAAACCGGTGTTTAACTCTAACATCTTTTATTTAGAAAAACTAGTTATAAATAGGGATTAACCAATTACATCATGATTAAATACAACCGGATTAGAACCTAATCACTTTTTATTCATAAAAGCATTGGAATAGGAATTAGTCAAGATTAACATGCATCTTTAATATTAAAACAAGTAGCAGGTGATACACGTGCTAACGCATAAGTTATGGTGAAACGAACTAGAACAGCACAAACGGACTATCAACGCATAAGAGAACCTTAAGATGGGTTTAGGAAAACTAATTTACGTAGAGAACTAGATCGAAGGGCAAGAACTGAGCAAAAGGTGAGCTAAACTAATTAGTAAAGGAACTGATAACAAGATTAGCTCTGAAGAAAGGTATAGCTACGAAAGATTGGGCGTAAGAACATAGCTGATTTATAAAAAGACAACCTAACAGAGATGGGATAGACATCAACTAGCTAGATGCTGATATACAAGATTCTAAGATAAACATGAAACAAGAGTGAATAGATTACTTGATAGGCAAATGAGCAGTGCAAATTACTCACACAGATAAAGCTACTAAGATAACAGAAACTCTAAGGCTTGATCAGATGCACACGGTTTAGCTTGGGCCAACACTAGAAAGATTTAGAGCTTCGGATAAACTTGACCAAAAGAGATAAAGCTGATACCGAACGTCTAACGAATTGTTTGCATAACTAGGAGAACAAGGCTATGAGCTGGATTTATTTTAATTAACAAAATATATGTAAGGATATTTCAGAAATAAAATATCCTATGTTGACATTAATGCCATATTAAACTTTATTTATGAAACCGGTGTAAAGAACTAGTCAAGTTTTTATTGATAAAGATTCATATATTGATTAAACCGATTAAACATTTTAATTTAGAAAAACAGAACTATATGAACAAACTAAACGAAACTTTGTAATTCGAGTAGATCATATTATTATCAAAAACAGTATTAAATTGGTATTAATCAAGATTAACATTTATTTATAAAGCCGGAGTAAAAGCCTAATCAACTTTTAATTATAAAAGTTAATTAGTCATTAAGCAAATTAATATTTGACTTATGGAAAACCGAGTAAAAGATCTAATTAGATTTTATTCATAAAAGCATGTAAAGTAATCATTAATCAAATTAAATTTGCTTATGAAAAACGGTGTATAGATCTATATAGATTTTATTTATAAAAAGCATGCATAACTAGTCATTAATCAAAATTATTATTAATTTTATTTTCAGAAACAAAACATGATGAAAACTCACCACTAACGCGTGCTTTACTTTATTATGGACCTAACGCAACTTGAACGGATGAAATCGGAGCTAAAACGAAGATTTGGTGAGCAAAACAAGATTGCAGGGACCTAGTCGCGATTAACCGTAGATTTCAGGGGTTAGCAAAGAAACTCCCGAGACACATCAAACAGTGCTCGCGAATGGATAAAATCTAGGGGTTAGATCTGCAAAAAGTTTCGGGATGGATTGGATCTAGGGAATCTAATCTTTCCAGGGGGTTTTCGAGGAAAGGTGCAAGACTCAAAAGTGGATCTACTTATTTTCCGGATTTTGCGGGGGGTCAAGTGCAAAGCTGCCACCTTATCTTCTTCCTCCTCGGGACGGACGGACCGAACGGGGGCGGTCCAAGCGCGGCGGCTGCGGTGGCCATGGGCGCCGGCACTCCGGCGGCTAGGAGCTTGGATGAGATGCAAAACGGAGAGAGAGGAGATCGAGAGGATCGCGATGATGTGCTCACCTCGGGCGGAGGACGCCGGAATCCCCCCCGGTATTCGAAGGTCAACGGCGGCGGAGCTCGGTCCGGCGAGCGGCGCGGGCGGCGCGCGGGCGGTGCGCGGGGCGGCGGCCGGGGAACGGCGCGGGGAGGCGGCCTAGGGCGCGGGGGGCGCGGGCGCGGGGCCGCCTTTATAGGGGCGCGGGGCCGCTCGCCGGCGGCGGCGGCGGCCATGGCTGCCGGCCGGATGGGCCCCGCCGGGCCGGCGCGGGTGGGCGGGCGGACCGGGTCGGGCCTTCGGGCCCGGCCCGTTAGGATAGGTTTTTTTTCTTTTTTTCCGAAATATTTTCCAGTGCATACGAAATTCCAGAAAAAATCCAGAAAATACGTTAAAGCACGAAAAATAGTCAGAAAATCCCAAAAATTCCAGGAAAATTCCTAGAGCTAGATTAAGACACGAACAACCCAAATAAAGCATTTGGTGCTCATGAAAAAGATTTTAGAGCCTTCTATTAAATAGAAATAGCTCAAGGAAAATGAGAATTAATTCCAGAAAAATCCGGAAAATTCTCGGGAGAGTTTGGACAGCTCCTAAACGCATTTTTTTGAAACCTTTTTGCACTCAAGAACCACTAGATGCATCGGCATGAATGCAACACACATAACTTTTATTCAATTTAGAAAATCAATCAAAGGATTTTTCCTATACTATATTCCCTGTAAAGAAAAATAAATGTTGGAAAAATTTTAAAATTATGAGAAAATTGTTATTTAATTTTTTTTCTCTATTCACATCCTGAAATTGGAAATTTCAGGGTGTGACAAAAGGTTAGCTTGCAAAGGATCTACGTCCCTACAGAATTTTATCCTACATTCGAGCCTAGATCGAAAGAAGTGTGAGGAAACACATTTCGGAACTGA
The DNA here is from genome assembly GCA_947561735.1 of Cenchrus americanus. Lineage (NCBI taxonomy): Eukaryota > Viridiplantae > Streptophyta > Magnoliopsida > Poales > Poaceae > Cenchrus > Cenchrus americanus. The sequence goes on from OX387245.1 coordinate 244,769,551, forward strand.
AATACTAGCAGCTTTTCAAAGTTAATAAGCCGAGCCGCGTAGAGTCAGCCTATTATCATTTATAATTAGACATGCATGATCCCTTGTCATTCACTTCTATGAGTGGTAATGTCATTAGCTCATCTTCAATCCCATCCCAACCATAGACGTGATGCGCATGCTCTTCTATACAATGAGTTAACTAGATCATCTTCTTCATGTGGTCGGAGACCAAACGAGCTGAGCACCGCAAGCCCGTGGGTCATGCGGGGCAAAGGTGCAGCGGGCCTGCTTGAGCGCTTGATGCTTTCGCACATCTTGATGGTATAGAGAATGCTCTCAACACGATTGTGTCCGCAATTAGATCACTAGGAGTGGACGGGTGGGTTTCCATCAACAAATCGGATTCGACCCGCTGGAAGGCAGTGGCCGCGACACTCTCGTTGACGAGGCAGGCGGCTGGAGCGGTGGATTTTGGCAGCATAGAGCCGAAGCGGATGTCGACGTGGTTGGCGAGGAAGTCTGCCATGCTTTCGAAGATGACGCCGCGTGACGAGGCCATCGAGTCGCACAAAGAACTCTAGATGCACCCCTACCTGGCACGCCAACTGTGAGAGGTTTAGTTCCGAGCAGTCCCTAGGGGGTCAACCCTGATCGTTTATTTTTTTAGTGGCGGACATCTAGAGCTAAGAATGCGATGGTTATGCTAGCGTAGCACATGGAACAAGAGAGACACGGTGAGTTTGTACGGCTGGCGTGGATGATGGCGAAGTTACATGTGGTCCTCAGAAGGATGTCTTTGACTGCCTTATATTGGCTGACGGACAAGGTCGGTGGACCCAGAGTTCAGATCGGTTACAACATTATCCCGTGATCTCTGGACTGCCTAGCGGCGCGGCCGACGTCTTGGCATGCACTCCAAGTCTTGTATCGGATAAGATCATCTCGAAAAATCTTCTGGAAGGTTTTTGGGGCCATGGATCAGGTATGTTGGGCCCATTGTCAGTTTGCGAGTCTTCTGATCTGCCGAACCCACTTGTCGGGCACGGCCGTGAGCCTGGTCGGTGGGGACCCAGGGGTACCCATGTCTCACAATATGCTGGTACACACACGTGCTATCCTGTGGTTGCATTGCTGATCGATGTCCTTATGTTTCGGTTGGTTTAGAGGTGATATATGTGTCTGTCGATTGATACTTCTTGTACATAAGATTGGGAAGGGTCAGGGAATGTGATGTTAGCTTCTAGGGCATCTAACCTTCGAAAAATCTGTATGGTCTGTCTGTTTACAGGAACTGATCTAGCAAACAGTGCTAGCCGGAGCCGCCAGCAATGACAAGACATCCTACCTTGCTGCTCTGAAGCCGACAGACATATACGGATGATTGGACAAAGGACACAAAGGTTATTGCATTGTTTCCTTAAACTTTTCAAAGCTGTCGGAAATGTCACGTAATATGACATGCACTGGTAGTGAGAGGGCTTTTTAGTCTCAGTTGGTAGAGGCCTTAGGTCTCTCCAGTCCAACCAAGACTAATGATGAGAGATAAAAGGACCCCCTTTAGTCCCAGATGAACGAACCTGTTACTGGTAGGGTGAGGGGCTTTAGTTCCAGTTGGTAAAGAGTATAAGTCTCTCAAGTCCAACCGGGACTAATGATGAGAGATAAAAGCCCCCCCCCCTCTCCCTTAGTCCCGGATGAACGAACCGAGACTAAAGGATTTTCTAGCAAAATTAAAAAAAAGCACCCTGGTTGCCTACACTGACAGCCACACCCATGCACCGAGCCTGCTCCAACGCTGCCACTACTCATAACGATTGGCAAGAACACGAACATAGGAAGAACACGAACAATAAGTTCCATTCCATCTCAATACCATCTCACAGTTCATCACACAATAACCATCACAATAATAAGTGATTCAATTTTACCACTAGCATAAACATCACAAATTGAATCGATTCACAACACATCCACTTGAAAGGAGAGAGAGGCAGGCTATAGGTGGTGGGATTCCCTTTAGTCCCAGGTCGTGTTTCCACCCGGAGACAAAAGGGGTCCCCTTTAGTCTTGGATGAAAACACCACCCAGGACTAAAGTTTGACGCCAATTATTACTGGTTTGGTACCCTCCTTTAGTCTCGTTAGTATTACTAACCGGGACTAAAAGGGGGTAGTCCAAGTTCGTGTTACGAACCGAGACAAAAGGGTCAGCCCATTTAGTCTCGGTTCGTCACATGAACCTACACTAAAGGGGTTGGTGTTACCAACCGAGACTAAAGGGGTGAGAACTACTAGCATTAATAACCATGTCGACGGAACCCCTTTGGTCCTGGCTCCAAAATTGAACTGGGACTAAAGGGGCGTACCAAAAGCTTCTTCTCTACCAGTGATGAGAACTAGTTGTTAATTATTATGGATAATTTTTAATTATCACATAATAAAATGTGATATTTCAAATGGAATGGTCCTTTAGACTTTACGATAGTATCATAAAAATATTATAGTGATGCCTTTTGTATTTTTTTACCATGATACTCCTATACTACTTGTGTATACTATATGTACCGCAGATAAAGTTTTTAGTAGTATACAATTAATTTTTATTGTCCGGTTTTTTTGTACTAGTCTCTTTTGGAACACTAGTATAGTCTAATATTTTGTACCGTAAAGGATCTCAATTACCAGGATTGAGAATCTATAATGGGATCAAATGTTAGATTGCAAAATCATATGTGGTTATGGCTCTACCATGCAAAGCATCTGGTGTCTTTAGAGACTCATGTCTTCCCACTTGATCTCCGGTGTGGTTATGCAGTGTAAAAGAACTTGAATCCACAGCACAGAACGAAAGAGTCAAGAGTGGGCAAGAGTGATAAATACCAGCACAAAGTCTGGTAGCCATTGTCTAATTACTTACCTTTGAGGAAGCTATATATATAGTTGGAGCACAAGGAATATAGTCATGCCTAGCTATATATATGCTTGTGTTTTGGCCTGGGTTGGAAGTGCGGTACATGCATCCGTTGCATTGGGCTGGAAGGAAATGTTGTGCGTTGCATGTGGATGACACCTGCATATACGATTGGGAAGCATTCGGGAGCGTTGGCTTGCAGAGTATACGTGCCTCGAGGGACCTAAACCTTTTTCCTACTAGTGACAAAATCTTTACAAAAACTCTTGCTGAAGATGTTAAATCTGGCATTCCACTTTGAATGTGGAACCTTACCAGTGAGTCCCGGCTTCCAACTGACCTCTTGTTCTTCTAAAGCGGGCAGATGTGGAACTCGCTGATATCAGTCGATCATCGAGAATCTGATCCGCTACCTGCCGGCGTGGCAGACGGCCAGTGCCAGGGTGTTTCTCTTTTTGCAGTACGGTGTCGGATGCATGCTCGAAGTTCAATCCTAAGTCTCCCTACTTGAACCCTAATTGAAACTTCACAAATGCTACATCAGCATACTGCATTTCTTTTTATTGTACAAAATGTTACTAGCAGGATCCATGCGCCTAGAGAATTTCATCATGACTTCTAGCCTAGAACATGGAAGTTCATCGTGCACTACTACAGAAAACGTTTATAGCAGTGCGTGGATTCACATTTTTAGGTGTAGACCCGAGGCCTGCTCCTAGCTGTCGCTTTTAGAAGTAATGGTTTCTAGGCATGGGTAAATCGCCCGCAACTGGAAATGCATTTCCAGGTGGCGTCACCCGCACCTAGAAACATCAATTTCAGGTGCGGGTGACCGGGTGGCCTGCACCTACTAATCGATTAAAAACAGAAAATGTGGATGCGTTAAAAAGCTCAAAATATATAGAAAATATTTTTTATGGGAGGGACCCCACCGGCAAGTCACGCATTCTTTCACGTAATGTCGCGCCGCTACGTTGTCGCCTCCTCTTGTTCTTCTAGAACCGGCAGATGTGGAACTCGCTGATATCAATCGCTTATCGAGAATCTGCTCCGCTACCTGCCGGCATGGTAGACGGCCTGTGCCAGGGTGTTTCTCTTTTTGCAGTATGGTGTCGGATGCATGCTCAAAGTTCAATCCTAAGGCTCCTACTTTAACCCTAATTGAGACTTCACAAATGCTACATCAGCATATTGTATTTCCTTTTATTGTAGAAAGTGTTACAAGCAATATCCACGCACTTGCAGAATTTCCTCATGACTTCTAGACTAGAACTTGGAAGTTCATCGTGCATGCTACTACAAAAAACGTTTGTAGCAGCGGGCGGATTCATATTTTTAGGTGCAGGCCCGACACCCGCTCCTAGTTGTCTCTTTTAGAAATACTAATTTCTAGGCACGGGTAAATCGCCCGGAACTGGAAATGCATTTTCAAGTGCGGGTCATGGTGTCACCTGCACATAGAAACACCATTTTCAGCTGCGGGTGACCGGGTGGTCCGCACCTGCTAATCAATTAAAATCAGAAAAAGTGGATGTGTTAAAAACCCAAAATAAATAGAAAAAAAAATTTATGGGAGGGACCCCATCGGCAGGTCGCGCCGCCAGGACTCGAACCCGCGACAGCCAGCCTCGCGCGAAGCCTCCTCTATCGCTGCACCACACACTCACATGTATCCATATCTGGTTTTCATTCTACTCATATTATAATACTTTGAGTGCAAACCGTTTTTGAGGCTCTAAATGGATGCAAATTGAAAACTTCAACTACAAAGGTTCATAACTTTCTGAGATCTACAACATTCATGTTCGGAGTTTTTTCCATTTGAGGTTGTTAACAAAATTTGAATTTAAAATTTGAATTTCATTGACAATATGATTTCAAATAAAAATGTTGTAAACTACAAAGTTTCATAACTTCTCATGATCTACAACATTCATGTTGATAGTTTCTCCATTTGCGGTTGTTTGAAAAAAAATCAATTTTTTCAAATTTCAAAAATCTAGACATACTTTACTTTGACAGAAGTAATTCAAAAACAACATGGTTCAACTACAAAGTTTACTTTTGAATATGAACAACTTTTATCTTGGTCATTTGGTCTTTTAGTATAGTGGTATTAACATTCTTCACAAATTTTATACATTTATCGTATAGTTCCAGGAAACTATATAATAGATGAATGGACATTTTTAAATTTTAAACAATATCAAATGAAAAACTTGTTAACTACAAAGTTTTAGGTCTCATCGGGCTATACAATATTGATATAAAGTTTGTCTTCATCCGAGATCATATGAAGAAGGTATGAATTTTTTGACACGAGACCATTGACATCACCCGCACCTAGAAATGATTTTCAGATGTGGGTGACGCATTCACCCGCACCTAGAAATTAATGAGGATACTTCCACGAAAGGATCATGGCGTCACCCGTACCTAAAAATGATTTCTAGGTGCGGGTGATGGGGTCACCCTCTCCAAATAATGATTTTAGGTGCGGATCTAGCTGCTACGGTGCCTCGCATTGTTCTTAGTTCGGGCGGCAAAACGGCCCACTCCTGAAACAAAATCGGTGGCTCTGACCAATGTTTTCTGTAGTAGTGGTGAACACATTTTGCAATTAGCTTGCCCTTTCTCCTAGTGTGCTAGATAAAAATTAAAGAACCTATATTTCCCTTACCTATACTTCTATCTTGCTTATATTACTAGTATGTATTAACTTAGTATTAGCATCCCTTCCCCATGCTGTACTGGTACTTCAGTATTGGCCACAAAGTCAAAACTAGATAGCTCATCGCTCAAAAAGTTGTCACCCTTCAACAAGGGAAACCTCTACCTATTTTTATAAATTGTATTCTAGTCTCGTTTAGTAAGGAAAACCCGTACCTATTTTTCAATAAATTTTATTCTAGTCCCGTTTAATTCACTCCCACGGGGAGTCGAACCCCGGGGCTGCTGTAGGTGCTACTCAAGTGCTCTAACAAGTAGGCTAGAGGCCCTTCGGTGTGGTTCTTAGTCTCCTCGGGTGCATATGCAGTGGAGAAAGCACTAATATATAATAGTTAGTTTAATCTAGGATCGTAAAATCTATCTTAATAAGTCTCAAGGCATCGACATCTTCTAAAGCTTATGAACCAAATTTTGGTACCTAAATCATCTGTAGATTATCATTTTTTTATACTTATAGCGTATAAGCTAAAATAAAGGACAGCATCTAATCTCAACATTAGTTATATATGCTTTTGTGCAAGCCAACAAATGATATAGATTGAGATTTCTTACTGTAGATCTCCATATTCATTATCAAACTGAGCTTTAATTAGCAGAGCCGAATAGAGCCAGTTTTTATCAAAGTGAGTTTTAGTTGGATGAGTTTCTCAACGATCGACTACTTTCGGTCTTACTATAGTTAACTCATCTTCAGTTCAATTCTGACCACAAATTATGTGTTTCTTCCCATCATCCTCAGGGCATATATGAGGCTAAATCAGTAATTCCACAGCAGAGGACGAACAGCGAGCTATAGCGACAATACCGACACAAACTCTCTGATAGCCATTAACTGTCATCCCTTCGACGAAGCTATGTGTATATAGTTGGAGCAGAAGGTCGGTAGTCACATGCCTATGCATAACCTGTGTGTGCTTGTGTTTGGGTTTGTCTAAGAAGTGTGCTAGTTGCATGCATTTTGCATGGGTCTGAACGGAAATGTCTATGGATGACAACTAAGTACGTAAATAGGATTGGGAAGCATTGGGGAATTTGATGTTGCATAAAGGAGTCATGGGCTTCCACCATGAGCGCACCTTCTACTTAGCTTTCCTGCAGCCGGCAATCCTGGACCTCGTTGATGTCCAGGAACATGCATGTAGGCATCAACCTCATCCAGCGTTCCAGGGCGTTTATACGAGTACAATACATGTCTTGTGCTGAACCGGATAAGCTGCCTTCAGTGGACCAAGACCTTCAGATGAAGAGTGGCTCTGGAATCCCAATCTACAATGACAAGAATCCAACCAGATCCCTGTAATAGAAGAGCTGTCATGAGGCCCCTTAATTAGCTCAGATTTTGCAACCATGTAGAGAGACAAATGGTAAATTACAGTGCTGCATGCGGTTTGATGTCGCGGGTTCATTTTCTCGTATATCAAAGGGAAGCTGAAATTCTTATTGTTAGGACGTCTCTAATCCACGCGTGTGGGTTCATTACATGAATACAGCCTACGCAATTATCCTTTTCGAAAAGGAAAATTAGTTGATGGCCCATCACCAAGCATCTACCTGTCATCTCTCAACACTGAACCATCCTGAACCAAAGTGGTTGGCAGAATGATTTCGTGACAGGTGCAATTTCATAATTAAGTTGTTCTTCTTTATTTGCACCTCTCTCTATATGGTATAACAACACTCGAAATCAACTATTATTACAGTGCCACTACAGCAGACTGTTTCATTAATTATTTGTTGTGCAAAATGTTACTATATATCTCTTACTAAGAACCCATGTGCACATAGAATTTCATCCGACATTCAAGCCTAAAAGATGGAAATGAAAGGGGTGAACATTAAGGAATCAGCTTGTCCTTCCTCGCAGCGTGAAAATATCAGCCCTTTCATGCACTTCTATCTTGCTTTCAAGAGAAATATTAGCAGATCTTTTTTTGAAATAAAAATTTTAGCAGATCTAGTTCTGTGTACTCGGAAGATGAAAAAAACGGTGTCCCTTAATTTCACATTGTCATCCCTTCTCTCTAGAGGTTTTTACGGTACACAATACCACCCGGTACCACCGGTTGAAAAAGGACTCGTATGTAATATAAAAGGACCTATATGTAAGGATCCGACGGTTGAGATTAATTCTGTACCACCGGTTTTTTTAGCGTGGTATGGGTGGTATTCATAGGTGGTATGGGTAGTACATGAGTATTATCGGAAATATACAAAATAATATTGTTGTAATTTATGAAATCGAGTCTTTTTACGTAACCTTGGCAGCGGGGAAATTTTTTCCAAACAATTGAGAAAAACCAATAATACTACCGTACTACCGTTGGGTGGTATTGTGTACCGTAAAAGACCTCTCTTTCTATGCCGTTATTACTGGTGTCAGTAATTGTAGCGAACATGTCCACATATGCCATTTGTTCGGAGTTTGATTTTGGTGATTCATGACAACATGATCATTGGGACTAACCATATTGTTTGAGCATGTCTTTGTAGACATTTCTAGGTCTCAAGGATGCAAGAAAACCCCATGCAAAAATGCCAAAACAAAGGGTCAAAACCGAGCAAGAAAAGGAAAAGAGAAGACACCGTTGGATGAACCGACGGTCCCTCACATACAAGCGTCGGTGCAATCGTCGGACGAGTTGGTGCACAGGGTCAAACCCTAGGTACCGTCGGATGAACCGACGGTCCATTATTTAGTAGTGTCGGACAAGTTGCAGAGGAAGAGCAGCGAAGGCAGTAGCACCGGATGATCCGACGGTCTAAGTGGGGACGCTGTCGGTCTATCCGACGATCAGTTTGAATTCATACAGAGACACGCCAAGACGATGCCTTCAGCACCGGATGATCCGACGCCTCGGTCAAGGCATAGTGTCGGTCTATCCGACGGTCTGTTGGAAGCTAACAGTACCGACTTGGACGCGAGGCCTTCAGCACCGAATGATCCGACGTAGCGTCGGAGCATAGCGTCGGAGCAGTTGTGTCAGAGAACCTCAACGGCTACGTGACGTGGGAGGGGCACCGGATGAACCGACGCCCTGGAAAAGCATAGCGTCGGATCATCCGACGGTACCTTTTTCAGCAGCTTTTAGCCAACGGCTAGTTTGATGCCTTGGGCTATTTATACCCCCTCCACTCACCCATTTGAGGTTGCTGGATTGTGTGGAAGTGCAGAGGAGTTCAAGACCCATTCAAGATCATATCCAATCCATCCAAGTGCTTAATTGCTCATCCTTAGACTAGTGCATGTGTTGTGTATGTGCTTAGTGCTAGGCTTAGCTTAGAGCTGAGTGAGTGCAAGGTTGTGCCAACCTTGTGAGGTGATTCTTGAGTGAATCCTATTGTACAAGGTTCGCCGGAAGCCTTGGGGCCTAAGTGGCTCACCGGCAATCGTCATCGACCCTTCGACTTGGTGTGGAGCGGCGAGGACACTTTGTGCGGGGACGTGGAGACCCCCTTCTTTGGTGGAGAAGCTCCTTAGTGGAGGCGGCATCAAGGTGACCAAGGGAGCTTGACAAGTGCCTAAGTGGCTAGCCTTTGTGGCAAGTCAAGTTGGTGCTCTTGGGAGAGACTTGGTGACCGAGAAGCAATACTCTTGTGTGAGTGCTTCAACAATGTGGACTAGGGGTGGCTTAGTGCCTACCGATACCACGGGATAAATCGCGTGTCAAGAGTTTGCTTCCTCTCATCCCCTTTACGTTTCCGCATTTACTCCATTGCAGTCTTAGCTTGCCTCTACTTTCCTAGAGTAGTATCATGCTAGGATTGGCTATAGATTGCAAACCTTCTTTTGGGATGGGAGTTTCACACTAGAACAACCATAGTTGCACATATAGGTAGTATGTTCTAGTTTACTTTTGTGTAAAATTTAGTGAGCCGTAGGTTAAGGTTTTAAGTTGCCTAATTCACCCCCTCCCCCTCTTAGGCTAACGGGCATCCGATTCCTTACAAGTGGTATCAGAGCCGGGACTCACTTCCTTCACAAGGAAACACCAATTCGATTGGTAAATTGTGAAAACCGGTTCATTGGAACGGTTAGGCTTCACCGCCTAGTGAGTTGCTCTATAAAGGAATGAAAGGGGTGGATACTTTAGGTTTGGCTCCACATTTCGATGGCACGGGCTATCCTCAGTGGAAGGTTCTCATGGAGGCCTATCTCCAAGCAAGGGACCTTGATGTTTGGAGAGTCACTGATGAGGGCATGAAAAATGGTACTAGAAAGGACAAGCAATTTGATGTGATTGCTAAGAGTATCATTTGGTCCTCACTAGATGTAGGCGTTTTCAATAGAGTTTTTACTTGCGAAAATGCTCATGAGCTATGGAAGACCATCAAGGAGCAAAATGAGGGTTCAAAAGAAGTTGCTAATGAACGCTATGGTTGTCTCCTTGAGGAATTCAATAGCTTTAAGCAACTTGCTAATGATAATGCCGAATCTATGTACTCACGCCTAAATGTGCTTGTCAATGAGATTAATGCCTTAGGTGTGAAGGACATCACGGACTTGAACATCAACCGCAAGATCCTTCAAAGTCTTCGGAAGCCCGACTATGACTTGGTGAAGGCAATCATCTACGAGAAGAAGCTCGAAGATTTGAAGCCATCGCATATCTTGAGCAAGATCATGGCACATGAGCTTCAACTAATGCCCAAGTCAAAGAAGGCGCCCCAAGAAAAGCCCCAAGAACCATCTTCTCCAACCACAAGCCATGCTCTCTCAAGCCGACAAGAGAAAATGTTGAGTAGGATGGCTACTCGTGGAAGCTCAAGCGAAGATGATGTTGATGATGGTGATATTGAAGATTCCTCAAGTGATGAAGAGGTTGAATCTATGGTGGCCGAGTACGTGAAGAAGATCTTCAAGTATGTGAAGAAAGTCAACATGTACGGCTACAACATCCACTTGAGAGAAGGGCACCATCATCAACACATCAAGTTCACCAAGATTGAGCACAAGCCCAAAAAGAAGGTGGTCAAGGAGAGAAGACCAAGACAAGAAGCAACTTTCGCCGTCCGCGAGTGGACAAGTGGTGGATCAAGTTCTTCTAGCTCAAGCGATGAATCAAGAAAGAACTTCACCACCCGCTTCATGCAAGGTCCTTCATCATCACACATGTGCCTTATGAACAAAGGTATGGAAAGCAATGTAAGTGATGACGAATCCGACACCACCTCTCTCAATGATCTTGTTGAGCTAATCCATGAGAAAAAAGGAATGCTTGAACAACAAGCTAATGAAATCAAAGAACTCAATGCTCTCAATGATCTTAGTGACACCCTTGCTACAAATTATGAACATTTGTTGTGCAAATTCAAATTGCTTAGCAAGGAGTGTGATGAGCTAAAATCTAAGCTTGAGAGCAATGAGACTAAAACAAGTAATTCCTTTGAGCTTGATGAAACATCTATCCCTTGTGCAATTCCTATCTCCAAGGTAGATGCTTCAACTTCTTGCATTGATTTAATTGATGAATCTTGCTCACCATCTTTCCATGAGAATGTTGTTGTAGAATCATGTGATTATCTCATAGGCAAGGAAAATGATGAGCTCAAGCAAGAAGTGAAATGGCTCCGAGAGAGGTTGGCAAACTTGATGGGCAAGGGCTAGAACGATGAAGAACAAGTGGACATCTCTCAAGACATGAAGAGCCAAGTCCAACCTTCTCAAGATAACCGTGATCCCATGGTGAAGAAGTTTGAGAAGGGTGCAACCGTGACTTGCTACAAGTGTCATGGAGAAGGGCACAAGTTCTACAAATGCCCTCAATTTGTCAAGAAGATGGACAAGGGCGCAAAGAAGAAAATGAAGCCCACAATCAAGAGGTCCCTCATCTACACCAAGCCCAACCGCAAGAACAAGACAAATAGCAATACCTACGTCATCAAGAAGAAAGCAAATGGCAAGGTTGTTGCACACAAGGTTGGGAAGATGAAGGAAGAGCGGGGTTGGAACCAACCTATTTGGGTGCCCAAGGAAGTCATCACCAACATGAAGGGGCCCCAAATGGTTTGGGTACCGAAGGACACTTGAAGGCCATGATGGCGGGGACTTGGGAGGTTTGGCACAATCAAGATGAGAAGATTCAAGCCTATAAGCCAAGCTTGCAAATTGGACATGTGTTACCCAAGTTCCCCGGTTGAGGTAATGGAAACTAGTACCTATCTCTTGTATCATTGTAGCTCCATTGCCTTGTTTAGGTTGCATTTGTTGCAATATTTACATATGGTAGGTTGCTTGTGTCATGTGCTAACCCATGAGCAATCTACATGGTTTGATTAGTGTGTAGGAAAGCTACACTAGTTCTTTCATGGTGCATGTTTTCATATATATCTCTTTGCATCATGAGCAAGCTATAGGGTAAGCTTCCTTTTTTTGTTATCATAAACAATGTGCATATATTTGGTTGGTGATTCAAACGCTAAATGCACACATTTAGGGGGAGCTCATCCTATGGTTTGGTTATGGGACTAACATTATTTCAAGCTTATCTTTTGTAGTCCCTTAGCGACGTGTTCCGGTTCGGTGTTTTCATTCTAAGAGAATGCTATTTCACTCTCAATGTGATCTAACATCTCTAAAAGAGTGAATATAGCTATATGAGCTTCATGCTATTGAGTCATGTCCTTGCGAGCTTATGTCTCTATATAAGTTCAAAGGCAATGTACTCATACATCCCTAATCCTTGTGGTACCCCAAGTGTCTTCTGTACAAGCCTCTTTCAAGTGGTGTTACCTAGTGATATCATTTCCAAGTGGCTCATCTCAATGTGGTGCCAACAAGGTAGAGAGGATCTACCCCCGGAGGTATGCAATAATCAAAAGACTACAAGTGATATCTACAAGTGGTAATGTAACAAGAACCCATTTGTTTTATCTCTTTTCCTTTAAGCTACCTACTTGCATGATATGCTCTAAGCTTCCTTGTTTTACAAGTTTGTAGTTGTGCACTTGTTTCTCACTACCCTTGTCTTGCAAGTGGTATTCTTTTTATGCACACACTTAGGGGGGAGCTTAGTTTGTATCATGCTAGTATCATGAGCATGTGATCCACCTTAGTTATTCTCACATGTGATATCTTCATCGATATCATACATTTGGATCATGGTTCATGCGGCTTTCTCCCTTGCATTTAACATCTCTCCTTTGAGCTATGGTTGCTAGATCTTGCTAGTTTCCTTGGACCCGTTTGCTTTGGACTTTTTGGAGATTTTATTCCAAAGGGGGAGAATGTGAGACCAAAGCAAGTGTGTGGCTTAAGCTTTCAAGTGGGCTCAAGGATGCTTACAAGTGATTTCAGGGATATGAGACCAAAGGGGGAGAATGTGAACATAAGATCAAAAAGGTGGAAGTTTGATCTAGAGGGAGTTTGGATGATGGTAAGCATTCAAGCAAGTGTAAGTGGTTCTAACTCTGTCAATTCTAGCAAATTTATGCTTGCTTTGGTTGTGTTGTCATAAATCACCAACAAGGGGGAGATTGTAGTGAACATGGCCTCATATGCCATTTGTTCGGAGTTTGATTTTTGTGATTCATGACAACATGATCATTGGGACTAACCATATTGTTTGAGCATGTCTTTGTAGACATTTCTAGGTCTCAAGGATGCAAGAAAACCCCATGCAAAAATGCCAAAACAAAGTGTCAAAACCGAGCAAGAAAAGGAAAAGAGAAGACACCGTCGGATGAACACGGTCCCTCACATACAAGCGTCGGTGCAATCGTCGGACGAGTTGGTGCACAGGGTCAAACCCTAGGTACCGTCGGATGAACCGACGGTCCATTATTTAGTAGCGTCGGACGAGTTGCAGAGGAAGAGCAGCGAAGGCAGTAGCACCGGATGATCCGACGGTCTAAGTGGGGACGCCGTCGGTCTATCCGACGATCAATTTGAATTCATACAGAGACGCGCCAAGACGATGCCTTCAGCACCGGATGATCCGACGCCTCGGTCAAGGCATAGGGTCGGTCTATCGGACGGTCTGTTGGAAGCTAACAGTACCGACTTGGACGCGAGGCCTTCAGCACCGGATGATCCGACGTAGCGTCGGAGCATAGCGTCGGAGCAGTTGTGTCAGAGAACCTCAACGGCTACGTGACATGGGAGGGGCACCAGATGAACCGACGCCCTGGAAAAGCATAGCGTCGGATCATCTGACGGTACCTTTTTCAGCAGCTTTTAGCCAACGGCTAGTTTGATGCCTTAGGCTATTTATACCCCCTCCACTCACCAATTTGAGGTTGCTGGATTGTGTGGAAGTGCAGAGGAGTCAACACCCATTCAAGATCATATCCAATCCATCCAAGTGCTTAATTGCTCATCCTTAGACTAGTGCATGCGTTGTGTATGTGCTTAGTGCTAGGCTTAGCTTAGAGTTGAGTGAGTGCAAGGTTGTGCCAACCTTGTGAGGTGATTCTTGAGTGAATCCTATTGTACAAGGTTCGCCGGAAGCCTTGGGGCCTAAGTGGCTCACCGGCAATCGTCATCGACCCTCCGGCTTGGTGTGGAGCGGCGAGGACACTTTGTGCGGGGGACGTGGAGACCCCCTTCCTTGGTGGAGAAGCTCCTTAGTGGAGGCAGCATCAAGGTGACCAAGGGAGCTTGACAAGTGCCTAAGTGGCTAGCCTTTGTGGCAAGTCAAGTTGGTGCTCTTGGGAGAGACTTGGTGACCGGGAAGCAATACTCTTGTGTGAGTGCTTCAACAACGTGGACTAGGGGTGGCTTAGTGCCTACCGATATCACGGGATAAATCGCGTGTCAAGAGTTTGCTTCCTCTCATCCCCTTTACGTTTCCGCATTTACTCTATTGCAATCTTTGCTTGCCTCTACTTTCCTAGAGTAGTATCATGCTAGGATTGGCTATAGGTTGCAAACCTTCTTTTGGGATGTGAGTTTCGCACTAGAACAACCATAGTTGCACATATAGATAGTATGTTCTAGTTTACTTTTGTGTAAAATTTAGTGAGCCGCAGGTTAAGGTTTTAAGTTGCCTAATTCACCCCCTCCCCCTCTTAGGCTAACGGGCATCCGATTCCTTACAGTAATGGCAATATTGATACACTGCTGATCTGTAAAAAAAAAAGATATCATCCATTTTGGGTGGTACTTATTCTCTTGTTGCCCATATAAAGCAGAGAATGAAGGAAGGCGTGACATGAGTAGCAACAGCACAAACTCGGGTAGACACACTGTCTCTCTGTCTACTTAGATCAAGGAGATGTTAGTTGGTTTTTTTCTACGTGGATGACAACTAAATAGGGTTGGGAACCGTCAGGCAATTTGATGCAGGCTCGCGGAGCATTTGTATGTCTATAGCTCTGGAAGATTGGTTCCATTTGTGAACTTGTGACAGTAAACCAGGGCATGGGTGCTCGCCTGGGGTGGTGCGGGTGGCAGCAGCGCCTCGAGGGGGGAACAGATAGAGATAGGGTTAGACGAGGTGTTGAGAACCTTCAGGGAATATGATGGCTTGCAGGGCGTGTAGCCGCAGAATCTGCTCCACCGTCGGCATGCTACGGTGCTTCTTCCTTTGCAGTCGGCTCCTCCAACTTCCGAGTGGAAAATCAACCAAGAAATTTCGTCTAAAGAATAGCTTCAGAATCCCATTCCCTGCAACCACAGGAATGCAGCCAATAAGTTCCTCCGCAGCACATGAGCTGCAATGATGCGTCCATGGACGGAGTATAGCACTTTCTCTTTTTTATGCTTGTCAGTTTCCCTTATCAAAGGCAAGCAGCAAGCTGAAATTTCAATAGGCTGCATCAGCATCTACTTGTGATCGATTATTCAAAACTCTAGACACTGAGGAAAGATGAACAACGGTGAACTCCACGGAAAAGAACTGCTATTTGGGTGGACACAGTACAATGCGGAGGAACAACAACAACTACGTAGCCTTTTGTCCCAAGCAAGTTACGGTAGGCTAGACTGTACAATGTGGAGGAAAAAAGAAATAATACTGAACGAAATGTAGCATTGTTTGCAAAATGATATCTTGACAGTTGAACATTTCTTAGTTGGTCAGTATCTGCAACTAACCCCTAACACTAGAACACCAGTACTGGACGTTATTACAATGATCATTGGCAGATTACATATTATTTTTGATCTAGAAAATTAAAGTTACCTTGCAAAGAACATGCCCTCCAATTCATAAGTTTTACCTAAGACGGCAAGATCCATTCCTACTCTTTTACGGTGGACCCTACCACCATATATCACGACTGAGACTAATTGTATACCACTACGACTTGCACTTGTGATATAGGGTGTGGTATACATAGGTGGTATAGGGTATCATTGAAATTTTTTATATCAGTGGCATAAATGAAATATATGATTTCTTCATTTCATTTTTTTTCATTTCTTTGTGGTGGTATGGCCATTTTTTCAAATTTCAAACGGAAATTTTCATTTCAAATTTAAAAAATGAAAAATTTCAAATCTTTTCATTTCAAATTTTCCTTGATGGCATAAACGAAATGTTTCAATTTTTTATTTCTCTCTAGTGGTCTGGCCAAATTTTTTCAAATTTCAATTCAATTTTCAAAATCGATTTATTTTCAGTTTTTTCCCATTTCCCTCTGGTGGTATGGCCAATTTTTTTAAAAAATTCAAAAACAAAATTTTCAATTCAAATTTCAAAAATGATATTTTTCAACTTTTTTCATTTCAAATTTTCCTTGTGGCATAAGTGAATTTTTTTCTCGGTCCGAGGTTGCCAAATTTATTAAAAAATTACAAAAATTACGTATTTGCCCTTACTGCATACCACCACATGTAATTAACCCATCTCCAGTGCTAACCACCAATAGGACACACCTGCTCTTGTGCACAAGAAGTTGTCACACACTGACACACATGTGTTCCTTTCCATCCTTCTATCTAGTATATTCTGGGGCATATAAGAAGCTAAGTCCAGACCCAGAGCAGAGAAGTGCTGTAAGCATTACTGCATGGGTCTAGAAGGAAATGCGGTGACATGTATGTGTTCGAGAGCTAGTACATAGGATTGAGAAGCGTCAGGGGATATGATCGATGTTGCGATGTACATTATAGGTACCTCCTTCACTCTAAGGATCAGTTCTACCGGTGGCCATGTATCCTAGCAGCAAGCGTGAGCTGCAGCCATCCGCCATGAGAAAACTTTCTAGCTCTCGCTTCTACAACCACCCAACGTAGGCCTGACCACAGTCGGGTTAGAAGGTAATCATCG
The DNA here is from genome assembly GCA_947561735.1 of Cenchrus americanus. Lineage (NCBI taxonomy): Eukaryota > Viridiplantae > Streptophyta > Magnoliopsida > Poales > Poaceae > Cenchrus > Cenchrus americanus. Next base: position 244,786,383 of record OX387245.1, read on the forward strand.
AAAATCTTCTCCGCCACTGGCGTGCCATGGTGTTTCTCCGTTTGCAGTTACTAGGATGTATGGAGCAAACCGAACATGACGTCTTCAGGGAACCAAGAAACTTCAGAGTAGGAGTAGCTCTAGGATTCCCCTTCTAAGAGACAGAGAGTACAGTGCTTTGTCCTTTGATGTTTGAGCTTCAGGGCTCTGTTTCTGTATCCATGCATATGTAGAGGGACAGAGAGTACAGTGCTTTGTCGTCTCATGTTTTAGCTTCAGTTTCACAAATTAAAGGAGAATTGGAATTCTTGTGAGAACAGCATGGGTTCATTACATGAATACAGCCTACTAAATTATTCTTTTTTTAAAACGAAAAATTAGTTGATTGACCATCAGCATCTACCAGTTATCTGTCACTGAACCATCTTGAACGAGATGTAGAGGTTCGCAGAATAAATTCGTGACTGGTGCAAATTCATGTATTTGCAACATATTTGCAAGGAGATAACAACACTAGAAATCAACTACAGTAGCATTACATATGCCACATCAGCAGACTGTATTTTTTGTTGTGGTACAAAATGTTACTAGCTAATCTTAGTAAGAATGCGTGCGATAAAAAATTCAATCTGACATTCGAGCCTAGAAGATGGAAGTCGGATCATCTTGTCCTCCCTCCTAGCGTGCAAAATAAATACATAAATATTAGCAGATCTAGCTCTATGGCTTTGAATGGGTAAGGATCGGTCTGGTTAATTTCACATTACCATCCCTTCCCCATCGTAGTCGTATTGGTAGTTATGGCAATAACCCATCTTCAATACTGACCACAGATCCGATCGATGCACTGCTGATTGCTTGAAAAGATATCACCCATTTGGGTGGTTCCGACTCTCTGGTTCTAGTAGTGCATACATATATAGCAGAGAACGAAGGTGCAACAGGAGTAGCAACACCACAAACTCAGGTAGACACACAGTCTCCCTATCTACACAGATCAAGAAGATGTTAGTTGATTTTTCTTCTACGTGGGTGACAACTGCGTAGGATTGGGAATGTAGGATGGATGGCCCGTAGAAGGGGGTTGAATATGGGCCTATTTCAAGTTTTTAAAACAAGTAAACAAACCTTAGCCTAGAAACTAATGTTGCCCATCTAAAAAGGTTTTTGCCTACCAATTAAGCACACTAGCTAGAAGTTTTCTTAGCAATGATCACACTAAGAAGTATGAAGCACCCTAGTCAAGATATGAAGCAAGAAAGGCACACAAGGGAAACTAGGGCCATGAAACTTAAGTGCGGAATGTAAATACTGAAATTAAGTGCAAGGAAGTTGAAACGACCCGGATATCCTCGGACGGAAACCCGACTCTTAGCACCTCGGTGGTAGTCCCAGGAGGGCTACCACGTGCAATCCCTGTCTCAGCGATGCCAAAATCCATACAGAAAGATAAAAACAGCAAGGTAGAGTACAACATTTATTTTATTACATTAATCAGAGTACATCTCTTCGGCACATGCCGGGTACAAGTCCATCGGGACTGAATCAAACATAAATAAAACGTCTAGCAGCGGCTCCATGAAAGCGCGGGAAACTCCATATCCGCAGGCAGCTCAAGTGTAGGAAGAGCTCTAGTCCACCCAACCGTCGTCGAAGTCGTAGTCCGGCTCTGCGTCAGAGGCACCAGGGTCTACCCGATAAGCGGGTAGGTCATGTCAGCTTCCCAACAAAGAGGCAAATGCGGCGTATATTCTACTATGCATGAGATATCCCTACTCTGGCTGTAGAAAGCTTAAGCAAAGCAGCATAGCAACGAACAAGGTAAGCAGAATTCAGCTAAGAGGTACACACTTCGGGGGTCCACACCCCGCTCAAGGAATACCACACCAAAACTCCGGATCTCAACCACGATCCAGAACCCAACTCTCATCTGCGATGTGGGGCCCACCTGCTCCTATCCCCACATCTCAACGGCCGAAGCCGGGCTCACACACTCTGGGGAGAGAAGAAGCACACGAGAAATGTAGCTAGTCAGGTGAGAGATCGAAAGACTGTCCATAACCAGAGGACACGGACTATAGCTATAGGTTTAAACACTCTGCAGAGGTTGTACAACTGTACCCGCCCGAATAGGACCGGAACCGGCCGTCACCGGTACCCGTCCCTACCATACGGCTGAAGGCCAAGTAAGTGGATAGTACCCTCCTGCGTCTCCGAGCCTGGCCCAGCCTCCGTGGCAGAGCTCATACTTCCCGTGAGAGGTCCCTCGAAGCTGTGGAACCCTTCCCCGGCCTCGCCGGGGCAAAGTCTACTAAGGAGGGAAAGACCACTCCCGACACGATCACACCGATCCTCCTACAGGAGGGGTGCTATCCACTACAAGTCTCACCCCGCACCCCCGCCCAATACAAGGCGGGCGGTCTGTACGAAAATAGTCATCCGAAGCAAGGTCAACTGACGATCGGTCCTTAAGGGGCCGAGAGCGAGCACTCACCATCTCCATCCCACACGACACGACCCTCGGGTAAGAGGCCAGATCGCATCTTCCCTCGGCAGTCGTTCACAAGTAACCAAGCGGCTCGCTCCCGCCAAAACACATCAAGGAGATACGCACCCAGAACGCACGCTAGAAACACACCGAGATCTCCACATCTCAGTCCAAGCCCAGAGTACCATCCATAATCAAGCAACAAAAGTATGGATAGTTGAGGTAAGGGACTAGCTAGGGGTCTGTAGCTAGTCCCGCAGGAAGTAGAACAAGGAAACAGGGTATAACAAAGCATCAAGGCATGGCTATTAAACTGGTTATGCAATTCATCAGATCAATGCATTAAAGTAAAGCACTAGCAGCTATTTAACAACATGGGATCTACATGGTTGGGAGTGACATGACACCTTCGTTGCCGTTGAAGCGAGCCGTCGTCCGGAGCAAAGGTACTCGGGGCCCTCCACGTCCTCCCGGTCGAAGCTCGGGTCCGCGCACGAGATTCGACGCGAAAATAAGAATACGGTGCACATCTAAGCAAGAACTCCAAATAAGAATCAATTTAGAAGATCCAAAAGAACCCAAACTACCTACAAACGACAAGGTTTCGCAATTACGGTTTTATAGAAATTAATTTTATATTTTTCTGAGCTCCCTAGAATTAGTTATGAATTTTTAAAGGTTAAAACCATTTTCTGGAGTTTAAAACAGAAAAGAAAAGGGGGTTTTGAGAAAATACGCCGCTGACGTCGGCATGACGTCAGCGTCCCGTGGTTAACAGGCTGAAAGGGCCAGAACCGTCGCTGGGCCGTGGGTGGCCCAGCGGACTTGTTTCCGCTCGAAAAATGGTTTTCGGCCCAAAAAAGGACCCGGCGTCACAGCCCACCTACCAAACTTCAAAAGTATGGCTTTTACCCTCCTATTTCTTTCCGCACTGGGCCGACGGCCTGCTAAGGAATACTAATTGGGCTTAAGGCCCAGATCCGGCCGGCGGCCCAACCCTTAGGTTAACACGCTCAGGGAAAACTCGCACTCCAGGTGTTCGACGAAATGCCCAGACGGCGCAGCGGCCGCGCGGCGCGTCGCCGCCGGCGTTCGGTCCGGGTGGCATTCGCCCAGACGCCACCAACGAGGAGGATGCTCATGTCGCGGCTCGGCACTCGGGGTGCACCGACCGGACGGGCGCTCGCGTTCGTGGTCTCGCGCGCGGCGAGCGGCGCGTCGACCCGAGAACCGGCTCGCCGCCACCGCCGCCGCGCGCGTCACGGCGCGGCGCCCCTCCTCACACACCGCAAACACACACGGGTCGAAGCCCGGCTCAATCAAACGTGCCACGCGCGTCGGCGGCGAGCACAAGGGTCGAAACGCCCCGTGAACTCGGCGCGCCGCGGCGCGTCCTTGGCGACTCGGCTAGCCGGTGGCCCGGCATGGAGCTCGGCCGGACGCGCGCGGGCCCAAGGCGCGCGTAGCGCTCACACGTTCTAGCCTGTTCGCCCGGCGCGGTCGTCTGGTAACCAGAGCGCGCCGCGAGGCGACATGGCGGCGCGCAAAACTCCTGCACGGCGCGCTTGGCACGAAGGCCAGCGTCCACAAAAGGTCCTCGCATGGCATCGGCGGGCCCGGGGGCATCAGTGGTCCGAGAGCTCCACACGAACGCGACGCGGCAGTCCTGCGGCTCGAAGGCCGGCAACCAGGCAAGGCGACACGATAGCGCACCCCAACGCCGTCGGTGCAAAACAGAGCAGAGTTCAAGGAGGGAGGAAAGGGATAAGGTGGCTGCGGTGGTGCTCACGTCGGGGCGGTGGTGTAGTCGAAGCCGGATCGAGAACAGCGATGGCATGGCGTGGTAGGCGTTCCCGGTGGCGTACGGTTCCCTGCTCCGGTCCGGCTCCCTTCTCCGACGCGAACGGCCTTCCCTTCTTCCCACGAGCGGCGGTTGTAGGCGGCGTCCTTGGCGGGTCGACGACGTTCCCAGCGGCGTAGGTGTCCCTGCTCCGGTCCCCGGCTCCTCCCTCGTCCGGCGCGACGCGGCGGCGGCGCGTCCCCTTCTCTCTCCAAGCCGGCGCGAGCAGGGTGGAGGCGAGAGGAAAACCCCAAAGGGGTTGGTGGCTTGGCGTCCGTGCCACGCCTGCCTGGCGCCCCTTTTGAAAGGAGGCCGCAATCACCCCGGGACGACTTTCCCCCAATGCCCCCGGCCGCTCGCTGGGTGGGGGCAGGTGGATCCCGTGGCGGCCGCCCGCCCTGGCCTCGGATGCTCGCAGAGCGGGGCATTAGGGTCTTTGCTTCCCTCCCTCGGTCGGACCCGTCCCCCGATGCGCGCGCCCCGGCCCTCGGCATGCGGGTCGCTCGGCTAGCTCGCCCAATGCGTTGCCCGCTTGGCGCATCGCGGGGTTGACCAGCCCAGGACCCAGTGAAGGCGAAAAGGTGAGGAGGAGAGGGGTAGGTGACGGCTGACGCGTGGGCCCCGCCCGGCAGCGACAGAGGCAGGGTAAAGGCTGCGGTGGAGCTGGTGGGCTGTATCTGCTACTGGGCCGGCGGGTTTAGGTGGGTCCACCGCGGGCTTTAGCGTTGGCCGGCCCAGCTAAGAGTTCAAAACATTGAGAATAGATTTTGAATTAGAAGCTAGGGATTAAGTTTGAATTTGGATTACTTCCAAATTCAAACAGCACACAATAAAATCCAATAAAACCAGAAAAGACCAAATCACTAATTTACCATATTTTGAAAATATGCTTTTATACATGGGTTAATCTGGTGGAGAATTCAGAGGAGGGCTAGCAATTTGGCTCGAAAATTGATAGCACTCAAGTTCAGTCAAAAAGTTTTAATTTTTCGCAAAAATTACACACCTAAATTCCTGGGCTGTTACATTCTCTCCCACCACCGAGAATCTCGTCCTCGAGATTTAGTCCTCGTCCTCCTCCGTGAACAAGTGAGGGTACTCTTTTCTGAGATCAGCTTCCTTCTCCCATGTTTCTTCTCGCTCTGTATGGTTGCTCCACAACACTCTACAGAAGGGAATGGTTGTTCTCCTTGTCTCCTTGACAGCTCGGTCCAAGATTTTCTCAGGATATTCTGTATATTCAAGGTTGTCTTGCAGGTCATGCAACTCCATGGGCACTTGCTTAGCCTCCACTGCCTTCTCACTCTTTTTCAGCTGTGACACGTGAAACACTGGGTGTACTCCTGCCATTGCCTCGGGTAGCGCAAGCTGGTAGGCCAAACTTCCAATCCTTCGGGTGATAGGGTACGGCCCTACGTACCTCAGTGGAAGCTTTCCCTTCACCAAGAACCTCTTAGTTCCTTGAAGCGGTGAGACTTTCAAGTACACTCGGTCGCCAACTGCAAAAGTCAACTCCCTTCTTCTTTGGTCGGCATAGCTCTTCTGACGGCTCTGAGCGATCTTCAAGTTCTCACGAACTTTCTCAACCTTTTCCTCTGCTTCCTCAATGATTGCTGGCCCAAACAGTGCCCGTTCTCCCACCTCCGACCAAGCTAGCGGGGTTCTGCACTTCCGCCCGTAAAGGGCCTCAAAGGGAGCCATCCGGAGACTTGCTTGAAAGCTGTTGTTGTACGAGAACTCTGCAAATGGCAAACTTCTCTCCCAATCGGTACCATAGGTGAGTGCACACGCTCGTAGCATATCCTCCAGCACCTGGTTGACCCTTTCCGTCTGACCATCTGTCTGTGGGTGAAAGGCTGTGCTGTAGTTGAGAGTGGTGCCCATAAGTTTGTGAAAACTCTGCCAAAACTTGGAGACAAACTGTGGTCCTCGGTCGGATACAATGCTTCTGGGTGCCCTGTGCAGCCTGAGTATGTGCTCTACATACAGTTCTGCCAACTTCTCGGTTGCGTACCGGGTCTTCACCGGCACAAAGTGTGCCACTTTGGTCAGCCTGTCCACTATGACCCAAACCGAGTCATTTCCTTTTGGTGTTCGAGGGAGTCCCACCACAAAGTCCATGGAAATGTCCTCCCACTTCCAAACTGGAATGGCCAACGGCTTCAACAAACCGGCGGGTTTCGATGTTCGATCTTTACTCCGTTACGGTGTGTCGCAACGAGCCACGTAGTGTGCTATATCCTTCTTCATGTCCTTCCACCGATATCCGATCTTTAGATCTCCGTACATCTTGGTGCTTGGCCGGTGGATCGAGTACCTCGAGTCGTGAGCTTCTCTCATGATCTGCTCCAAAAGTGCCTTGTCTTGTGGTACACAGATCCGTTCTTTCAACCACACAGTGCCTTGTTCATCTACCCGGTAGTCCTCTGCTTTACCCTGCTTCATCAGTTCTCGCAAAACTTTGATTTCTGCACACGACTTCTGGGCTATACGGATTCGTTCTTCCAGGTCATAGGTCACTCGCAGCTCGTTGACTTGGCCTTGGTCTACAATTTCAATTCTCAGCTTTTCTAGCTCTTCATGCAGAGCAGGTTGCTCTTCTCTTACCATGAGGTTGTTGCAATAAGTTTTCTGGCTCAGAGCATCTGCCACGACGTTAGCTTTGCTCGGGTGGTAGTTGATCTCGACGTCGTAGTCCTTGATCAGCTCTAACCATCGCCTCTGCCTCATGTTCAACTCTCGTCCGGGTAAAGAAGTACTTCGGGCTCTTGTGGTCGAAAACAGCTCACACTTGTTCCCTATCGGGTAGTGTCTCCAGATCTTGAGTGCATGCACAACAAATTTGCCAACTCCAAGTCGTGTGTCGGGTAGTTTTCCTCGTGTTTCTTCAGCTGCCTGGAAGCATAAGCCACAACTTTCCCTTCCCGCATCAGCACACAACCGAGTCCTTGCCTTGAAGCGTCACAGTAGACCACGAAGTCCTTCTTGATATCTGGCAAGGTAAGCACTGGGGCTGTGGTGAGTTTCTTTTTCAGCTCCTGGAAACTCTTCTCACACGCCTCTGACCACTCGAACTTTGTGTTGTTCTTGAGCAACTCTGTCATTGGCTTTGCGATCTTGGAGAAGTTCTCAATGAACCTACGGTAGTAACCTGCCAACCCAAGGAAGCTTCTGGCATCTGTCACGTTCAACGGCTGCTCCCACTTGGTCACTGACTCTACCTTGGACGGATCCACGGCTATCCCCTCTGCTGACAACACGTGCCCCAAGAACGCGACCTTCTCCATCCAGAACTCGCACTTGCCGAACTTGGCGTACGGTTCTCGCTCGCCTCAGCCTCTCTAGCACGACCCTCAGGTGCTCCTCGTGCTCCTCCGTGATCTCAGAGTAAATCAAGATATCGTCGATAAACACCACCACAAACCTGTCCAACTCTTCCATGAAGACCTTGTTCATCAAGTTCATGAAGTAAGCAGGAGTGTTAGTCAGCCCAAAAGAAACCACCACGAACTCGTACAAGCCGTACCGTGTGGTGAAGGCTGTCTTGGGAATATCCTGCTCTCGGATCTTCATCTGGTGGTAACCTGACCTCAAGTCGATCTTGGAGAAGAACTTTGCCCTTTTGAGCCTATCCAGCAGGTCCTCGATTCTGGGTAGCGGGTACTTGTTCTTGATTGTCATCGAGTTGAGCGTGCGGTAGTCTATGCGCATCCTCTTTGTCTTTGTCTTTCTTCTCCACGAAGAGCACCGGCGAACCCCACGGTGAGGCACTCGGCCGAACAAACCCTTGCTCGAGCAGGCTTCTTGAGCCGTTTCTTCAACTCGTCCGGCTCGTCGGACGACATCCGGTACGGACTCTTTGCAACGGGCCCCGCCCCCGGCATCAGCTCAATCACAAACTCCACGTCCCGGTCTGGGGGTAACTCCGTAAGCTCCTCTGGGAACACGTCTGGAAACTCACAGACCACTGGGATTTCTTCCATCTCTTTCCCACTCATGTTGCACATCATCGTAGCAGCCTTCGGACTCTGTGGTTCGATCCGTACTTTAGTTCCACTGGGGTGTTCTAGCTGTATAACTCTGGGGTTGCAAGAGACTATCCCGTTGTGCTTTGCCAACCAATCCATCCCTAGTATCACGTCTATCCCGGTAGACTCCAAAACTGTCAAGTCTGCCGTGAACTGTTGCCCCTCAAACACCATCCTCACTCCCCTGCACTCTAATGTACTCCTCTTCTCTCCTAGCGGAGAGCTAGTCAAGATAGGCCTTGGTCGAGGCTTAGTTGGTAAAGACCTTTCTTTAACAAACTTGGTAGAAATATACGAAAACTGAGCTCCAGTATCGAACAAAACAGTTGCCAAAACTGAGTCAACAAGGAACTCACCAAGTGTGACGTCGGGTGCGGCTGCTGCATCCTCGGCGGTGAGGTGGTTCAGACGGCCTCGAGTAGCTGGCGGCTGAGCAGTCCTCTGCTGTGTACGGGGTGGCTGTCCTCCTGGTGCTGGTGGCTTGGCTGGGGTCTGGAACTGAGAGCTGCGGTTCTGACTCCCCGGTGGCGCCTGCTGTGGACACTCGAACGACTTGTGCCCAACCTGACGGCAGTTGAAGCAAGTCACCTTGGATCTGTCTGCTTACTGCAGTGGTGGTCTCGGTTTCCAGTTGTTCATTCCTCCACTCCCGCCTGGGTTGGTTCTGCTCTGCGGCTGAGACTGAGTGACGTGGTGCCTCTACTGTGACTGGTGACCCTGAGCGTAACCTGTCCTCTGCCTCTGTGGGGGACCTGAGCGTCCTGCCTGGTCTGTGCGCTTGGACTTGCTTCCACGTATCTCCATGTACTCAAGCCTTGACCTCTCAACGATCAGTGCCTTGTCGATAATGGAGCGAAGTGTCGGGCAGTCGTGTGCGGACAAGTGGTGTGCCATCCCCTTGTGCAGCCCCTTCCTGAACCAGTAGACTTTCTTCTTCTCTGTGTCGGTGTCGTCTGGCACGTACCTCATCAGCTCTTGGTAGCGGTTGGCGTACTCCTGCACTGACATACTTCCCATCTTGAGGTGCCTGAACTCGTCGGCCTTCCCCGTCCATCATCGCCTGCGGAATGTGGTGGCTCCTGAAAGCCTCCACAAACTCGTCCCACCCGATGTGCAACGGGTCCGGGTGCGAGTCACAGTAGCTGTCCCACCACGCACTGGCTGTGCCGATAAGCTGGTGCGCTGCCACGGTCACACACTCCTTCTCGGTGAGCTCGGTCAACTCCAGTTTCTTCTCGATCTCCCGTAGCCAGTTGTCTGCGTCCATCGGGTCTGCTGAGTGGTCGAAAGTAGGCGGTCGCAGCTTGTTGAAGTTCTCAACCTTCTTCTGGAAACCCTCTGGCGTGTTGCGGTGCTGACCCCTGTGGTTGTTGTTGTTGTTCTGAGCTAGCAACCGGGTGATCGTCCGCATCGGACCGGGTCTGTACTGCCATCACGTCGGCCAAGTTCGGGGGAGGTGGCGGTGGTGGCACCTCGTGTCCCTGAGCCTGGCCTGCTCCTCCCTCGGGCTGGGGTACCTGCTCGAGCTCCTGCTCCTGAGCTCCCTCGTTGTCGTGTGCGGCTCCTCGACCACCAACTTTGCCTCCTCGGCCTCCGCGGCCTGCCAGGCCTCCGCGGAGTCCTCCCCGTGGCGCGTGACCTCCACGGCGTCCGCGGCCTCTCGCTCCCGCTGGGTTAGGGGCATCCTCCCCCCCGTCGTCCCCAGCAACCTCCTCGAAACGGGCCAGGAGTCGCCCGGACCTCCTTACTCCCGACATCTGTTCCAGTTGCAAGAGTCAGTAGTGGTAGGGAGAATATAATTATTAATGTTATTAACTATAAAGGAGTAATCCTGCTAACAATCAAAGAATTCATACAGACATAAAGAAGCATGAAATCCGAGAGAAACCATGAAGATCCATGTCACTCAATCAATGCCACCATACAAAAGAGGGTGCACCTCGAGGTTTACTCCGACGACCTTCGAGGGTACACGGCAACACATCACGCTAACGCATGGTACATCATGGGGGAGCTACTACAGGCATGACAACATAAGCGGCAGCATTACATCTAACTCATTACATCGACTCAAAATCTACTGCTAGATCTCTACCCTCATCACTGAGTACTCTGAGGTGCCTCTGAGCTGGTGTCTGGTGGAACTGAGTAGAACAGCGGTGATTGAGCCCCTGGGTAACCCGGCATCCTGATCGCCGGTCCTCCGTAGTAGTCTCGGGTATCCTGAAGAGCACGGTCCATCTCTGCTGTGTCCTGAGAGCCTCTCGGGTACGGGCGCACACGCAGTAGGAGCGTCGGGGGTAGCTCAAAGGTCTCTGACCTCAGTCGCGGCCTCTTCTTGGGTGGTAGCTGCGCGGAGAGCTCCTCCAACTCCCTCAGCCTCTGCTGGTCGGAACGCTCCCAGGCCGTGTGGGTCCTGGTTGCTCGGTCTCTCTCCTCGTAGACCAGCCCACCGAGGTAACACAAGTGGTGGTAGTTGTGTCGACTCGCCTCCTGAAGGTCCCACATCTTTACTTGATGGTCACTTGCTGCAGCTCCAACCGACTCCAGCTAGTCCCTCGCCTCTGCAAGCCTCACTCTGTCCTCACGTGTGGCCTCCACTGTAGCCCGGTGCAACTCCTGCGCTGTCCTCAGCCGTGCCTCCAGCGTAGTGATCCTCCTGGCGTCCCTCTCGGTGCTGGCTCTGGCTGCCGCCAGCCCGAGCTGTACTAGCTCCCCGTTTCTCTGGTGCGACACCTCCAACTGGTCGATTAAATCCTCTCTCTCCATCTCCAGGTCCTGAACGGACTGCAGACATCCATCCCACTTCCACCTCAGGTACGCGATCTCACTGTCTGCCCAGAAAAACGCCTGGTCCTGGTCCAGGATGCACCGTCTGGCTGCGAGCATCTTCTTGTCCTCCTCCTCTGAAGTCACCTCAAGGTACTGTGCTCGGTCGCTCGTGTCCCAGCGGCTCGGGTCGTAGATCCCCGTCGGCAGCACGCTGAACGGGGTGTCCTTAAGCTTCTCCTTAAGCTGGACACAAACCATCTTGAGGGCTCGGCGTGCGCACGTCTGGTGTGCCTCCATCGTCGAACTCTCAAAACAGTGCACCTTAACCTCCTTGAACTCTGGCACCCGTGGGTCCGCCGGTACCGTAACGGTCAGGAAAGTGGCAGACTGATCCATGTGCCCCACTGTCCTCCCCTTGTAGCTGACTCGGTCGGTCGCCACTCCAGCTGCCTCCAGGCACTCCCTCAGCAAGTGGCAGAAGCCTCCGACCTTCCTGCCGTCCGACTCCAGAGGGATCCACGCTTCTTCCGCCATCTGCACAACGTTGTTAGAGCGTAGTTAGTAAGGTAGTTAGTGAAAATTAATCAAGGTAATGCATATATATAAGTATAGATATATACATACGGAAGCCAAGGGGTTTATATAAAGTTTCAAGGTTCAAAAACGGCTTCCTATGCTATCGACCAATCCTGGGCTCGTCCTACAGTCAAGCATGGCTCTGGTACCAACTGAAACGACCCGGATTTCCTCGGACGGAAACCCGACTCTTAGCACCTCGGTGGTAGTCCCAGGAGGGCTACCATGTGCAATCCCTGTCTCAGCGATGCCAAAATCCATACAGAAAGATAAAAACAGCAAGGTAGAGTACAACATTTATTTTATTACATTAATTAGAGTACATCTCTTCGGCACATGCCGGGTACAAGTCCATCGGGACTGAATCAAACATAAATAAAACATCTAGCAGTGGCTCCATGAAAGCGCGGGAAACTCCATATCCGCAGGCAGCTCAAGTGTAGGAAGAGCTCTAGTCCACCCAACCGTCGTTGTCGAAGTCGTAGTCCGGCTCTGCGTCAGAGGCACCAGGGTCTACCCGATAAGCGGGTAGGTCATGTCAGCTTCCCAACAAAGAGGCAAATGCGGTGTATATTCTACTATGCATGAGATATCCCTACTCTGGCTGTAGAAAGCTTAAGCAAAGCAGCATAGCAACGAACAAGGTAAGCAGAATTCAGCTAAGAGGTACACACCTCGGGGGTCCACACCCCGCTCAAGGAATACCACACCAAAACTCCGGATCTCAACCACGATCCAGAACCCAACTCTCATCTGCGATGTGGGGCCCACCTGCTCCTATCCCACATCTCAACGGCCGAAGCCGGGCTCACACACTCTGGGGAGAGAAGAAGCACATGAGAAATGTAGCTAGTCAGGTGAGAGATCGAAAGACTGTCCATAACCAGAGGACACGGACTATAGCTATAGGTTTAAACACTCTGCGGAGGTTGTACAACTATACCCGCCCGAATAGGACCGGAACCGGCCGTCACCGGTACCCGACCCTACCATATGGCTGAAGGCCAAGTAAGTGGATAGTACCCTCCTGCGTCTCCGAGCCTGGCCCAGCCTCCGCGGCAGAGCTCATACTTCCCGCGAGAGGTCCCTCGAAGCTGTGGAACCCTTCCCCAGCCTCGCCGGGGCAAAGTCTACTAAGGAGGGAAAGACCACTCCCGACACGATCACACCGATCCTCCTACAGGAGGGGTGCTATCCACTACAAGTCTCACCCCCGCACCCCCCGCCCAATACAAGGCGGGCGGTCTGTACGAAAATAGTCATCCGAAGCAAGGTCAACTGACGATCGGTCCTTAAGGGGCCGAGAGCGAGCACTCACCATCTCCATCCCACACGACACGACCCTCGGGTAAGAGGCCAGATCGCATCTTCCCTCGGCAGTCGTTCACAAGTAACCAAGCGGCTCGCTCCCGCCAAAACACATCAAGGAGATATGCACCCAGAACGCACGCTAGAAACACACCGAGATCTCCACATCTCAGTCCAAGCCCAGAGTATTATCCATAATCAAGCAACAAAAGTATGGATAGTTGAGGTAAGGGACTAGCTAGGGGTCTGTAGCTAGTCCCGCAGGAAGTAGAACAAGGAAACAGGGTATAACAAAGCATCAAGGCATGGCTATAAAACTGGTTATGCAATTCATCAGATCAATGCATTAAAGTAAAGCACTAGCAGCTATTTAACAACATGGGATCTACATGGTTGGGAGTGACATGACACCTTCGTTGCCGTTGAAGCGATCGTCGTCCGAGAGCAGTGTACTCGGGGTCCTCCACGTCCTCCTGGTCGAAGCTCGGGTCTGCGGCACGAGATTCGACGCGAAAATAAGAATACAGTGCACATCTAAGCAAGAACTCCAAATAAGAATCAATTTAGAAGATCCAAAAGAACCCAAACTACCTACAAACAGCAAGGTTTCGCAATTACGGTTTTATAGAAATTAATTTTATATTTTTCTGAGCTCCCTAGAATTAGTTATGAATTTTTAAAGGTTAAAACCATTTTCTGGAGTTTAAAACAGAAAAGAAAAGGGGGTTTTGAGAAAATACGCCGCTGACGTCAGCATGACGTCAGCGTCCCGTGGTTAACAGGCTGAAAGGGCCAGAACCGTCGCTGGGCCGTGGGTGGCCCAGCGGACTTGTTTCCGCTCGAAAAATGGTTTTCGGCCCAAAAAGGAACCGGCGTCACAGCCCACCTACCAAACTTCAAAAGTCTGGCTTTTACCCTCCTATTTCTTTCCGCACTGGGCCGACAGCCTGCTAAGGAATACTAATTGGGCTTAAGGCCCAGATCCGGCCGGCGGCCCAACCCTTAGGTTAACACGCTCAGGGAAAACTCGCACTCCAGGTGTTCGACGAAATGCACAGACGGCGCAGCGGCCGCGCGGCGCGTCACCGGCGTTCGGTCCGGGTGGCATTCGCCCAGACGCCACCAACACGAGGATGCTCATGTCGCGGCTCGGCACGGCGGGGTGCACCGGCCGGACAGGCGCTCGCGTTCGTGGTCTCGCGCGCGGCGAGCGGCGCGTCGACCCGTAACCGGCTCGCCGCCACCGCCGCGCGCGTCACGGCGCGGCGCCCCTCCTCACACACCCGCAAACACACACGGGCCGAAGCCCGGCTCAATCAAATGTGCCACGCGCGTCGGCGGCGAGCACGGGTCGAAACGCCCCGTGAACTCGGCGCGCCGCGCGGCGGCGTCCTTGGCGGCTCGGGCGGCCGGTGGCCCGGCATGGAGCTCGCCGGACGCGCGCGCGGGCCCAAGGCGCGCGTAGCGCTCACGCGTTCTAGCCTGTTCGCCGGCGCGGTCGTCCGGTAACCGAGAGCGCGCCGCGAGGCGACATGGCGGCGCGCAAAACTCCTGCACGGCGCGCTTGGCACGAAGGCCAGCGTCCACAAAAGGTCCTCGCATGGCAACGTCGGGCCCGGGGGCATCAGTGGCCCGAGAGCTCCACACGAACGCGACGCGGCAGTCCTGCGGCTCGAAGGCCGGCAACCAGTCAAGGCGACACGACGGCGCACCCCAATGCCGTCGGCGCAAAACAGAGCAGAGTTCAAGAAGGGAGGAAAGGGATAAGGTGGCTGTGGTGGTGCTCACGTCGGGGCGGTGGTGTAGTCGAAGCCGGATCGAGAACGGCGATGGCGTGGCGTGGTAGGCGTTCCCGGCGGCGTACGGTTCCCTGCTCCGGTCCGGCTCCCTTCTCCGACGCGAACGGCCTTCCCTTCTTCCCACGAGCGGCGGTTGTAGGCGGCGTCCTTGGCGGGTCGACGGTGTTCCCAGCGGCGTAGGTGTCCCTGCTCCGGTCCCCGGCTCCTCCCTTGTCCGGCGCGACGCGGCGGCGGCGCATCCCCTTCTCTCTCCAAGCCGGCACGTGCAGGGTGGTGGCGAGAGGAAAACACCAAAGGGGTTGGTGGCTTGGCGTCCGTGCCACGCCTGCCTGGCGCCCCTTTTGAAAGGAGGCCGCAATCACCCCGGGACAACTTTCCCCCAATGCCCTCGGCCGCTCGCCGGGTGGGGGCAGGTGGATCCCGTGGCGGCCGCCCGCCCTGGCCTCGGATGCTCGCGGAGCGGGGCATTAGGGTCTTTGCTTCCCTCCCTCGGTCGGACCCGTCCCCCGATGCGCGCGCCCGGCCCTCGGCATGCGGGTCGCTCGGCTAGCTCGCCCAATGCGTTGCCCGCTTGGCGCATCGCGGGGTTGACCAGCCCAGGACCCAGTGAAGGCGAAAAGGTGAGGAGGAGAGGGGTAGGTGACGGCTGACGCGTGGGCCCCGCCGGCGGCCGGCAGAGGCGGGGGTAAAGGCCGCGGTGGAGGCCGGTGGGCGCAGTACCCGGCACGGGGCCGGCGGGTTTAGGTGGGTCCACCGCGGGCTTTAGCGTTGGCCGGTCCAGCTAAGAGTTCAAAACATTGAGAATAGATTTTGAATTAGAAGCTAGGGATTAAGTTTGAATTTAGATTACTTCCAAATTCAAACAGCACACAATAAAATCCAATAAAACCAGAAAAGACCAAATCACTAATTTACCATATTTTGAAAATATGCTTTTATACATGGGTTAATCTGGTGGAGAATTCAGAGGAGGGCTAGCAATTTGGCTCGAAAATTGATAGCACTCAAGTTCAGTCAAAAAGTTTTAATTTTTCGCAAAAATTACACACCTAAATTCCTGGGTTGTTACAGAAGTAGAGAGAGGGAACACGAGACAACCGAATTTTTTCTTGTGATATCGAGGAGTTCACGCTCCCCCCTAATCCACGTTGGAGCACTCACTAAGACTATTGCTCTGCCTCAAGTCTCCAAGACTCAAGTGCTGACTAATAAGAGTACCCGTTCTCCATCTTCGGAATGGTGAGTCTCGAACCGTGTACACCAAGAACTTCTTGAGGCTTCCACAATCTCCAAGAGCTCACCAAGAACCCTCCAAACTCAACAAATTCACGCACCTCTTCAATATGAACGAAGTCCCTTGATCCAAAGTCAAAGCCTGCGGAATGCCAAACCTATGTATGATATGTCCGGTAATAAACTCAATCACCTCTCTATGTGTCATATTCTTCAAAGGGATAGCTTCAGCCCACTTGGTGAAGTAATCAGTAGCTACAATCACAAAACAATGCCCCTGTGACGACGAAGGATGAATCTTGCCAATAACATCCAGACCCCATCCTCTGAAAGGCCAAGGCTTAATGATCGGATGCATCAACGCAGCAGGCACCAACTGAATATCTCCATGTTTTTGACACTCTTCACAACCTTTGTAGTGTATAAAACAATTAGCTATCATGGTAGGCCAATAAAAGCAAGCTCGCCTGAGGAGCCACTTCATCTTGGGAGCCGATTGATGAGTACGACAAATACCTTCATGAACCTCTGCCATAGCCAACCTAGCTTGATCAGGACCCAAACACTTTAAAAGCAAATCATCTGCGGTCTGACGATACAATTCATCATCATCAAGAACAAACTTAAGTGCCCATTGTCGAAATTTTCTATCAACTAAACTGCTAGGATTATGCAAATAATCAACAAGAGGCCTCCTCCAATCCTCCATCTCATCTTTGTCACGAAAACAAAGGAGGAATTTTTACCAGGGGACCGGTCAGACTGGTCGGTGACATCGTTCAGACGGGTGTCACCGGTTAGACCGGTTGGCTGTGTCGTCGGCCTGACCGATGCTTCCGGAGCAAGACACCCTGCTGTAAGCAACGGTTTGTGTTCTTGAAAAATTCTTTTTCGAACATTATAACCAGACGCTTGCTGAGCCAGAGCATTAGCTCTAGGATTTTCCTCTCGTGGCACATGATAGATAACAAATTCATCCGTACAACGATATGATATCTAAACACTTATCAACATAAGCATTTAAAAAGCCATTTTAACATTGATATACCTTGGAAACTTGTTGCACCACCAATAAAGAATCTCCATATGTATCACACCCGGTTTTAGAAAAAGCAAACCAAGTGCATAACTATATGTATGCCAGGATCTAGTTTCATACATATAGTGGACAAAAGTGAATAATAGTAACAGTATCCGTATAAAAACATAAACGAACTTACTATTCTATCAGAGTTATACAGCTCAATCCTGGAAACGGAGGCGCCAACTACACAAGCAATAGACTGAGGGCTACGTACGCCTAGCATCAACACCATCTTCAACAGCTTCACACCTTTTGCTTATGAGCAGCAGTTTACAAGGATGAGTACACTTATGGTAGGTACTCAGCAAGGCCACAAGAACTAACCGGAAATGATTTAAAGTCCATCTTTAAGTTTAATTAATCATGTGAGGGTCCAGGCCGCTCCTGACCGTGAGCACGGCTAATCGATTAGTTTTACACTCTGCAGAGGTTGTACATCTTTACCCACAAGTTGCGTAAAAGTCCCGAAGAACTTTAGACCCAACCATGTGATGTTTGCAAGACACCATACCACACTACAGAGGTGTGATTGCATAGGGACGCTACGAGGCCTTTACGAAGATCCCCTGGTGCAGACTGCTCGCTAGGTTACTTGACAGTGCAATGCATAAACCTCTCTCAGCAGCGAAGCTACCATAGAGCAGATCAGTCTGAGGGCCGGGCTATACACCAACTACCGGCAACCCCCAACCCCTATCGGGTAAAGCATACATAACACCAGGTTTTCTAATTAATTGGCCAAGACAGAGCCATATGTCTTGTGGTAGTACTATTTTCCTAGGTGGTCGCTCCATGTTCCAATTAATGCAAAAGTATTTTTGTAAATAAATCATAGGTAGAAGGTGGTTAGGGACACTTGCATTTCTCCAACCAAAATCTATTGTTACTGCTCTTCAACACTTGCTCCCTTGAAACTCCTTATCTTCAAAGCAACGAACAACGATCCTTCTTCTACTCGAAGCAAACATCAGCACAACATACAAAGCAACAAGTATAACTAAGAACAATACACCAATCAAAAGAAAACTTTAAAAGAGCGCACTAAAGGATAGACTCGATTCTATGGTTACGCAAACGCAAGGAACGCTGAAAACGAAACTAAAGTCGAAGCTATCGAAAGATCATTATCAACAACAAGAGACTACATGCTTCATATGTTTTAATTATAAAATAATGTGACAATAATATTACAAAGCAGGTTATGTTTAGTTAAGAAAACACGGTAAACCTAATCATATTTATTAGCAGATATTTAAGTACAAGTTATATCCAATTAACAATTAATATTAAAAGACGAAGCATGTGAAAGAATCTAATCGAATAACTTTATATTTCGTGTTCAACTAATCATATTAATTTTGAAAAGATAATTATAATACCATTAAGAATATTAAATTTATTATGAAAACCGATATGTAGCACAAATCATCTTTTATTTATAAAAGCTAGTTATAAATAAGCATTAACCAATTTACATCATGATTAAAGAAAACCGGAATAAAACCTAATCACTTTTGTTTAGAAAAGTAATGGAATAAATATTAGTCACGATTAACATGCAAGTTTGATGTTTAAAACAAGTAACAAGTGATACACATGCTAAGGCATAAGTTATGGTGAAACCAACTACAACCATAAAGACGACCTATCAATGCACAAGAAAACTTTAAGCTCGGGTTCAGGAGAACTAGGCTGTAGAGAACATTTAGATGGCAGAGATA
This sequence comes from Cenchrus americanus, assembly GCA_947561735.1. Taxonomy (NCBI): domain Eukaryota; kingdom Viridiplantae; phylum Streptophyta; class Magnoliopsida; order Poales; family Poaceae; genus Cenchrus; species Cenchrus americanus. The sequence continues at coordinate 244,805,211 of OX387245.1, forward strand.
CTAACAAGAGTGATTATAAAGAGATGGTTACAGAAGGCTTGAGCATAGGAAACATAGCTGACCTGATTGTTATAAAACAGAGACAACTGAGATGGACAGAACTACATGTTGATGCAGGCTAACTGAAATTGGAATTGAATTGAAAAGGATCGAGTTTAAAGAATAAAAGGGCAGTTGATAGATTATGGCATAAGGACGATGTCATCATGAAGATGGTATATGATTATTTAACAGATTAAAGATAGTCAAGGCTAAAAGACTTATGGAGTTTCGAGGGCACAAGATTTATGAAGCAAAACAAACATATCCTAGTTATTTTGCTAGAAGAGAAATCCTAATGATCAGATGTATGATCTCACCATGATGTCATCTTTGCATGCATGATAGATGGCTTCTTTTCTTATGTACGTATGTGGCTCTCTTTCTGTGGCTGCCATGCATCTTCTCGCTCGAGCTTCTATGCATGTGCTTTGCACCAGAAAACTAGCAACCACTGCAAAGAGACAGGAGGTGGCTTCAACGCCGAGGCAGCAAGGATCAATAAGGCTGGGCCATAGGCCGCACGACGGGGTTCAGGTAGTAGCATGGATTAGAGAAAAAAGACGGATGGACGTGCATGCATAAAAGCTAACAAACATGTTGCTTCCTCCGGCAGCAACTCGGCGACGGCGACGGCGGTCTTCCTCCGGCAGCAACTCGGCGACGGCGACGGCGGTCTTCCTCCGGCAGCAACTCGGCGACGGCGACGGTGGCACTAGGGCATGCTGCGAGGCGCTGTGGTGCTGTTACGAAAAGATAGATCGCTAGGCTTTTGACGAGGGCAGCGGCGGCGGAGGCAACTGTTGACGCGAAAAGTGCACCTAACGCCAAACACACAGCAAGCCGAACAAGCTGGCTTCACACGCGCAAAGAGTAATGATGACGTGCCAGTCAATTTTTTCTGAAAATTAACAAAAGATAAAGCAGTTAGATACCAAAGCTTGGAACTTGCCGGGTGGTACCAGACAGTTCCATATTTACGGCTAAAAAGTCAGACGGGATGACACATAGCTATAGGAAGCTATTTGCCAATGAACTGAAACCAATCGGGAACTTATGAAAGGAAGAAGTAACATTGCCGAATGTATGACGTAAGCATGACAGCGATCGGTTTTTGTTTGAACAAAGATGCACATGTGCGAGGCCATGACCGATCCCCGTGATAAATAAATGAATAAAGTAAAGCACGAACATAAGCATGTAATAAACAAGCATGCATAGATCCAAAGCACTAGTCTACCGCATGTCTAGGTACTTAGAAATCCGTCGGGTACGATGCCAAAGCAAATCTATCCACCGCATGATACGATTTACATGAAATCGTACCACTTTCCACAAATAGATCTATCCACCGCATGATACAATCTAGATACGGAAAGCTAAAAGCATACATTATTTAAAGCATGAATTACGCACGTGTTCTACTCGTGAAGAAACACAACCGAATACAGCTGAACAGCCGATTCGGGGTCCATGAAGGAGGAACGAACATTACCAAGTGAATAAATCTATCAGGTTGATTCGAAATCTAATCCACGGATGACTAGCTCTAAAGCAACCCAAAAACCTGCATCTACCACATGATACTCGGTTCTTTCAAGATTTATACCAACAATGGCAACCTTGAACCCACAACACGTAACAACCTAGATCGATTCGGTTTCGGCTTTTAAGAGCACAAGATCCACGTATAAAAACATGAAATCTACCCGTACAAGGATCACAAAAAGGTGAGCCGATCCAAACCCATCTAGATTGGGCAAAGGTGTTACATGAATCTAAACATAAAGTAAAAACTCGAGGTAACACAGGGTAACTTAATGAATCTATTGGATCTTGCCAAAATCCAATAGAGCCGATAACTAGCTTCAAGCTAGATCTTAGCCCACCGCATGGCTCATGACCTAACAAGAAACCCTCTTGAACCAAGCTTGAATCTACCGCATGACACGAAGCATGGTAACAAGACTACTTGCATCAGATCTAAATCCACAGCATGATACTAGACATGATACAAGGTTGCCGGTACTCACGGAGGTCGACGGATCGATGGGCCCTCTCGAAGAACTCGACGACACGACAAAAGGACTCTAGGGTTTGGTGTAAGGCCGATGTGTATTGAAGAATGATTGTGTTCTGTTACATACATTCAGGGGTCATATTTATACCCTGTCAAGTACAACTTCGAATGGATTCGTTGCCTAACTTATCTCTAAGCTTGATCGCCTATCCATCCATTCGTTCTCCCTGATTGAGCCACGTCACCATCCAATCCCGCAAAATCGGCTCTCTTGTTCCTTTGCCGGCCCCGGAGCAGATAGCCGACCGCAGATCTCTTTGCAGAATATCTCTGAAAAGATCCTTCCTTCCACCAGACGGACTCTTTATCGAACCGGACCCACAAGTCAGACTCCTTACCAAATTTTAGTGTTAACAGCAACAGCTAGGGCGCGCGAGGGGCTCACGAACTCGCCCTTTATAGGCCGGTGGTAGCGGTGATGGCGTGGAACGCACGCGAGGAGGCAGCGGCAACGTCCTGGCCGTGCTCAACATCAACTGAAACTGAGGTTACATCTTGCAGGACGAACCACCTCAAGTTGGACCTTCATCGTGTGGAAGAGGCAATGCAGGAAGGCCTAGAGCTAGCTGGGCTGCTTGAGTTGGAATAAAGGAAAGAATGGGCCCGGATTAAGAGAAGTAAATGGATCATAGCTGATTTGGGAGAGTTTATGACTTTCAGCTGTAAAATAATAATTAAAGAAACATAGATCGAGGAACATTCGTGAATGACCAGGTTGCTTCGGCCAAGGCTCTGAACGGAAAGAGGAGGTCGAGGGGATCTCGTAGGCGTGCTCACCGGCGTTGGAGATGAAGGGGAGGAGGCCGGATTCCAGCCGGCGGCGGAAGGACAACGGCGATGTCCTGCACCTCGGGCTTGCCGTGGGACCCCTCCGGGGGCGCCAGGCTAGGGGGCGACGTGCAGGACTGGCACGCGGGTGCGCGCGTCGGCATATGGACGTGGAGGCAAGGCGCAGGCCACGCGCACCGGCGAGCAGAGAGCTCGGGAAGAACCCTGCCATGGAGGTTGACAGAAGAGAGAGAGGAAAAAAGGAACATGTATTAGATTGGTATTGACCTCCAAACGTGCACGGGAACGGCAAAAGGGAACGAGATCGACGAGGCAAACACAATGGTGTGCTCACCTTCGGCCAAAGATCAACAATGGCGACGGAAGGGCTCGCCGGAGTTGGAGAGGAGTCACCGGAGTCGGGGAAGACAACGGAGTCGACATTGGATTCGCGTGACTGACCCTATCACGGCGTAGAGCTCGATGAGGGAAACTCCAAGGTGGTGTCTGTTTGCACCGGAAGTGCATGATTTCGTCGGAAAAGCTCGCCGGAAGTTCGCCAGAATTTAGTAGATGCAAAAGTTCGGCGAGGGTTTTTGCGAGCTATGGTCATCGAAACGGATCGAGGTTGGCGGCGTTGGAAAGAGGACGCCGAGGAGATCATCAGGAGCTATTTATTGGCTGAGATTGAGTCCAATTTTATTTTCCCTTTTTCTAATTTCGGAAATTAATTTCGGATTTAAAATAATTCTAGAAAATCCTGAAATCATATTAAATCACGAAAAATTCTCCGATAGCTCCGAAAAATTTAGGAAAATTACTAGAGATGATTTGGGATGTGAGGAACCCAAATAAAGTATTTGGAGATCAAGAAAAAGATTTTAGAGCATTCCAATAAATAGAAATAGCTCGGGAAAAGTGAGAATAAATTCCAGAAAAAAGCCGGAAAATTCTCAGAAGTTTTTTAATAGCTCCTAAAAGCATTTTTGAAACCTTTTGCACTCAAGAAACACCAAGATGCATCGGCATGAATGCACAACTCACAACTTTTTATTTGATTTAGAAAATCAAACAAGAATTTTTCACATGTTTTACTCCCATGTCACGCAAAATCTCCAACCCAATTAAAAGAGCCTCATATTCGGTTTGGTTGTTAGTACAATCATGACCCAATCGGTTAAGAGCTTCAAAAACAGCCCCACTTGGCGAAATAATGACAACTTCAATACCACAACCATCTTTGCAAACCAATCCATCAAAATGCAACTTCCATGGAGTAAACGTAACATAACTGACATTCAAATCAAGTTGCTTATCTACTCTATGTCCAACAATAAAGTCGACAACAATTTGACCTTTCATAAAACTTAATGGCTCACAATGTAAATCATATTCAACTAAAGCATAAGCACATTTGCCAACTCCACCACTTAAAATTGGTTTATGCAACATGTATTTGATTATGTCGGTTTGACATGCTACTATGCATGTACTAGGTAATAAATAATGCCTCAACTTGGTACAAGTATGATATAGTGATAAACACAACTTCTTGGGTGCTTCAGCGCCCAACAATCTTCTACTCTCATATGCAACAATGTACTCCTTGCCTTCGGTCTGTTGAGTGAAAACATCCTTTTCAGCCGCTACATACAATTTGAAAGGAGCACCACTCTTGGGTGCATGAAGAACGGGTGGCGAAGTCAAACAACTCTTAATCAAATCAAATGCCTCTTGTTGCTTTTCCCCCAAGTGAAGTCAACATAATTTTTCAACCGAAGTAAAGGAGTAAAACCATTCACCTTCCCAGACAAGTTCAAATGAACCTCCTCAAGTAATTTGCCTTGCCTAAGAACTTTTGCAAATACTTTTTACAAGTTGGTGCTTTAACACTCTGGATTCCCTCAATCTTTTTAGGATCTGTCTCTATGCCTTTTTCTCATGAACAATGAAGCCCAAGAACTTCCCAGTCGATACACCAAAAGCACATTTGAGTGGATTCATTTTTAATTTATACTGACACATTTTTTCAAATGCAAGTCTTAAATAAGCTAAATGAGAATCATCTCCAGTCGATTTGACAACAATATCATCATATAAACCTCTACTATGATGTCAAGCAAATCATGAAAGATTAAATTCATAGCTCTTTGATAAGTAGCACCTGCATTTTTTAATCCAAAAGTCATGACAACCCACTCAAACAAGCCAACAAAACCCGGACATATGAAAGCTATTTTTGATGTACCCTCATCGACCATAAATATTTGATTGTAACCAGCATTACCATCAACAAAGCTAAGAATTCTATGTTCGGATGCAGCATTAACAAGAAAATCGGCTATAGGCATAGGATATTCATCTTTAGGAGTAGCTCTATTAAGATATCTAACATCAATGCAAACACGAAGCTTTTTTGTTCCTTTTTTCTCAACAGGCACAGTATTAGAGATCCAATCAGCATAACGATAAGGCCTAATAAACTTTGCATCAAGCAACCGATTGACTTCCTCGTTCACTTAGTCATAAATATCAAGATTAAAGTTTCTAAGAGGTTGTTTATAAGGCCTAAAACAAGGTTTAATAGGTAAACGATGCTCAACTAAATCACGACTTGAATCAGGCATTTCATTGTAGTTCCATGCAAAACAATCAACATACTCCTTTAATAACTTTACCAAATCAGATTTAAACAAAGGATCAAGATTCTTGTTTACAAATGTCGGCCTAGGTACAGTGCCATCACCAATATCAACCTCCTCTAAAGGATCTGCCGACGTAAACTCTTGTCCTAACTTACTCAAATCATCGAAATCTTCTATGGCCTCACACATATCGTTCTTATGGGCCCAATAGTGCTCTCGCCTTTGTTGCAACCACCCCATATTTGCTTCCATCAAATCGATAGAGAGGTTCTAGCCTGATCAACCATCGACTTCATGACAACAATAGCAAAGCCATCTTTGGTAGAATCAATAAGTTTTAAATTAGATAAATCTAAACCAGTTAAGCACTTAAGATTCTCATGATTATCTATAGTAGAACTATTGGCTACTGCAACACAAGCCGATGCATCACCATGAACAATCTCTACCTTGTCTCCTACCCACTGGATTAAAAATTGATGCAAGGTAGAAGGCACACATTGATTTGCATGAATTTAATCACGACCAAGGATGAGACTAAAGTTACCTTCTGTCTCAGTGACGAAGAATGGCGTAGCCAATGTCTTGCTCCCAACGGTAAGCTCCATAGAGATGACGCCTTTAGCTCCAATTGGCTCACCTCCTCCAACACCACTGACGGTCATGTTGATTGTTGACGGTGAAAATACGTCAACCTAGCCATGAGTTTACCTTTGGTGTTGGCATAAGTTTTATACCTTATCCATTGGTACTAACCCCCTTGGTATAACAAGTACATTCGTGCATGTCGGTTTTGGAGTTTAGTGTTTATGCAGGGTTTTAGCACTGAAAGCAAGACTTCCGGGGTAAGTTCATCAAGCACCTTGTGACAAGACCTTGAAGCCCCGTACAAGTCATGCAATGAAGCAAACTTGACTTCAAGAAGCCCAGGGACCTAACCCGAGAAGATGACAAACTCCGAGGAACTACCCAAAAAAGTGCACAATCTTGCGGGACAAGGAGCTACGTCCAACTCAGAGAAAAAACGACGACAAGGGCCCACATGCAGAAGGGGGAAGGATCTAGAAGACTCGGGAACCGACGGCACGCGAAGGAGGCAGGCAACTGGGCCTGGATGGGCCCAGGCCGGCCGGCCCAGCCCAGTCTAGGGCCCAATTGCCCACCCTTTGAACTAGCCGCCATTCGGGCTATTTATAGCCCCAGTGTCAAGAGCCACGCATCAATCAATTTGTCATCGACCGCCGAGGAGCAGAGAAGAGAGGGACACCATCCCGGAGAGGAGAGGTTCGAGCTAGTTGACTAGGGTCTCCCTAGCCGACGTGGCAACCTTGCAAGGAAGACCACGTCGAAGTTCCCGGAGCTAGAAGCAAAATCAAGGTAGGATCCCGGTGGTGATCTTGTTCATGTATCATTGTACTAGTTGAATTATCAAGTTGAATCCGATTTCTAGCGATCAAGTGTTTCTTCGATGTCTTCGTTTTTTGATCGGCTTTGCTTATTCTAGATCTATTATCGAGATAGATCACATAGGTTGTTCTTGTAGCCGTGGTGGCTAGAGGTGCACGCTGGATCTTTCGAAAGAACTCAACTTGTCCTTGGACTCGCCCTAGACTACCCGCATGAATAGGAGTACGTTGTGACAGAACGGGGCTCTGAAAGGTGGGTGTTTTCGGAGTCGGATGGGAAACCACGATTTAAAGAGGCTTCTAATGAGATTCGATTTGCTACTTCTTCTTTTGCTTGGAACTTCAACAAAAGGCTCAATCCGATCTCTCTAGATCGGTTTATCTACCCCATCTATCTTTGTTACCTCCGGTCTTTATTAGATTAGATTCGTTTTTGTTCTTATGATTAGATGCATTAGGGTTTCACCTTTCGAAGATTTAAGTTACTTGGCTTTACTAGATCATCTTTTGCGTCACACATTTGTTCCACGGATTCGATACATTGGGTTCACCACTCGAGGGAAGAAGGGTCCCTTGACTACGACGGGAGACTTGTCCGCTTGCAAGTCTAAACGAACTTTGATACAACTATTAACCGTCAACATTGATCTTGATCATCTCATCATCTGAACCTCCCAGCTTCTTAAACAAAGAATACGACTTCAAGTTGATGATCGTCCTCCGTCCACCAACATGCGAGAGATAGGCTTCCCATTGATGTGTCCCTTCATGTACAAAGCCTTTCAGATGATTTTCAGCAGCTTTAGGCTTTTGGAAAATAGCTTCCTTTGGCCCAAAGTCGAGATGTGCGACGTCCTCCTCTGAGAGCACATAACCATCCATAGACATGTGTATCACGTTGATGTCCAAATTCATGCACTCGGTCGAAGAACTGTAGTCAACAAGCTCCTCATCATCTTCTGGTGCAGGATCCGATGCGGACTTATCATCACAAACCATGGGAACTGAAGAAAATAAACCGGAAGGCGTCTCTGTGTTATCGGTCTGACCGTCGACATCCGTCGATCTAACCGGTGTGACCGGTCTGACTGACTCCACCAGTCTGACCGGTGCTGGCTTGGAGCTGGTCTTGATTCTCCACTATTTCCCCTGAGGTACCATGGGCCTGTACTAGTTGAAAGCTTCATCCCTTTGCTTCTCTAGCTCCTTCTCCCGCTTCTCTTGAAATCTCAAGTGTTGAAGCTTCCTCCTTTGTGTACGAGTCAATCCGGGAGGACACCACCTTAGCAAGAAGTACTTGGAGTTGGAACCACTTCCACTGTCCTCATGGTCATTAGTAGTAGCAAACATCCCTGGAGTTGATGTCACAACCTTATTGTTTGGAATAATCTGTCTTTTGTCATCTTTTCCAATAGGAACAACCATTGATCAGCTTCCATCTTCTGCACCTCCTTCCTTTGCTTCAGCTTGTAAACTTGCTTCACAGGAGGTGACACGGCTTTTCTGGCAGCACCGGTTTGACCGTTGATAGCGACCGGTCTGACCGGTCGGGTCTGGTGACCCTGACCAGAATGGCGAGGAGCCAATCGGTCTTGGACATGCCTAGAGATTCTGTCAAAAGCTGATTTTTGTCCACCCCATCCAGGATGAAACGCTTGTTGGTACGACACCCACATCACTCCATTGTCATCATATACCGGGCGTGGTGCATTTGAACTTAATGACGTCCATGGTAGAGTAAAGTGTTGTCCTTGTTGTGATGATTCACCCCTGAGTCTTGTAGCAGCCCTTGGAGGTGAAGACTACCCTCCATGGTGTGTAGGTGACCTCATCCTTTTTTCAATGGCCGATCACTTGTAATGGCCTTTTGCTTGGAATACTTGTCAAATAGCATGTTGAAAGTGACCTTTGGCTTAGGATCACTCCCCTGATTTTTTGCTACATTAAGTTTCCAGTTTCCAGTCTCCGGATGACTTGGCTTGATCATCCTCGGACGGCCTGGGGGTACACCGGTCTGACCGGTAACCTCCACTGGTCTGACTGGTCTGGCCAGAGACGGCTGTTGACGGTGTATTTTGGTGCACCTAGCATGTTCATTACACTTTGGTTTGGATTTGATTATGGAACTAACCCGCCACTAGGCACACTAATCATATAACAAGTTCATCTTTGTGCATGCATTTGGAAGTGTTGTGTTTATGTAGGAAAACATGGACATAAAGGACGGATTCGCAACAAGTTCAAAGGAGCATTCATGGAGTCTTGTTCGTGTTCATGAGCTTGCTGAAATCACTTCCAATGGTGGCGAGGACCGAAGTGCTACGAGGAACACCCCCGAGGATTGAAGCGTAAAAGATCAAACTTCATGCAAAGAGAGCCTCCATCTTGATCGCGAGGATAACAGCGTCAAAATCATGCAAGTGGAGGGGGCAAAGTAGATAAGTGCACGAGGACCCACGGAGCAAAAAGGGGCGACCGAACCGGGCCGCCGCGGGCTCGGGCCGGCCGGCCCGGCCGGCCGGCCCACTTTGGGCACCGGTTCGGTCCCGTCTTCCTTGCCCTCGAAGGATCTTCAACCCTAAAACCCCCGACGCGCCGCCAACACGAGAGAGGAGGAGTTATTCGCACCGAATGCCATCCACAAGCTAGAGAGAGAGGAGGAGGATCTCCGGCGGGAGATCAACCACCTCGAAGGAAGCACCCTCTCGTGGAGAAGGAGGAAGACACGGCGGAAGGGAAACCATGATCAATGGTGCCATGATCAGCACCTTGATGGGGTAATCTTCTCATTCGTCCATGGGTTGTAATCGATCTTGAGATGTAATCGCACTTTGTCGGATTATCTATCTATCATCTTGTGTTGAATATACTTTAATGCTTAAGGCTTGCAACCGTGCCGTAGAGGGAGTACGAGCTCCAATGCTTCCTTCGATCCATTCAATACGCCGTGGCCATCAAAGGTCTAGTCATGAATACCTTCGCGTAGTGACGTACGAGAGGAGGGAAAGGGCGAAACCGTGGTCACATCCCCGATAGATTAGATTGGTTTTCATGTCTTTAAGCGTTTGCATGCTCTAGTATCGTAGACCCGTGGGCGAGTGTCTTCTACCTTGATATCTTAATCATTCTCTCTAGTGTAGTTTAGTGTTTTCTAGTATAATAGTAGTTAGGGTTTTAGTAGCTAGTGTGTCGTTGTTGATCGAACGCTTGTAATCCCCTTGCTCCGCGGATTGACAAGAACCTTGGGAATCCCGTGGTGAAAAAGGTGTGGGGTCCGTACGCTTGCGGATCGTAGAGGGATACGTCTTTTATCCGTCAACAAGCCCCTTTTTCTGGCGCCGTTGCCGGGGAGCAAGTTAGTTTACATCGTTTGATTTGCATCTAATTTAGTTTTATATTTAGTTTATCTTTTATTTGCTATATCTAACATATATTATCCAGAAAAACACTTGTTTCTTTTTTGTTTTTGTTTTTATCTTATTGTCTAGATGGAGTTCGTTAATCAACCCGTGGAAGAACCGGAGAAATCATTAAGGGATTACGCTAGCCCTCGATGTGAAGACATAAAAGTACAAGAGTCGGATTCGAAGCTCGAAGCGACCAAGTATGAAATTAAATCCAAGATCATCAAGATGGTGGCGGAAAACCCATTTGAAGGGATGGTTACGGAGAACCCATATAGACACATAAGGGATTTCACGACAATATGCAACACGGTGCGTCAAGGAGTTCCCGATGAATGGTTCAAATGGAATCTCTTTCGCTACTCACTTGCTGGCAAAGCAAAGACATGGTATTCGGTTGCGTCCTTTGAAGTTGAAGGCAATTGGAACAAGTTGACAAAGAAGTTTTGTGAGAAGTTCTTTCCAATAAGCAAGGTTCAACATCTAAGGAGGCAAGTGATCACTTTCATGCAAGGAGAAGAGGAAGGGATAGACCAAGCCTGGGATAGGTTTAATGAATTAATCGAACAAGGACCAAAACTCGGCTTCACCGGTGACGTACTCTTGCATACATTTTTCTTTTCCCTAACCCCTGGTTGCATGCGACACGTCGAAATGTGTGCAGGTGGGGATCTCATGGAGAAAACACTCACGGAAGCCGCCCAACTTCTACAAAAAGTTAGTAAAGCGGCTGCCATGCGAAGAGATTGGGAAACAAGACTTGCGGAAGAGCCGGAATTCAATTCAAGGAAGAAAAAGCTTGCTGATTTTTCTAAAGAGGCAACCCCGGAAGTCACAAAAGGGGAGCCAATCATGGAGAAGCTTGAACATGAACACATCAAGTCAAGAACTACACCAAACGTCGACTTCGCCGCGCCAAATGAGACGAACAAGAGAAGCATGTCAAGCGCGAAGCCACTAAAGGAGTTCGAACCAATGGATTGGGTTCCTATTGATTATGGAGAAGTATTCGACAAGAGAAGACCGTTCCCTAATCAAAAGGGGATGGCAAGAGCATTGGAAGTGGATTTCCCACCGGAGAAGAAAGCTGAAAATTCATACGACCTCGAAACCACCGGTGAGATTTTTGAGAAGCTCTTTGGAGATGACGTGGTGGATCCGAACATATTGCCGAGGTGAAGAGAATCATGGGGATCAAGCCCGAAGCATCACCATACGCTCGCCTTGCTGAAATTTACTCGATAGGATCCGAAGAAGAAGAGAAGATGACGCCGCACTTGAGTTGCGAGATCAACGAGAGTTCAATGCAAAGCTTTATGCGACATCGGAGCCCAAGTAAGTGTTCTATCTTCTAAAATTTACGATAAAGTTCAATACCACAACCTAGACTTAGCTCCAACATCAACGAAATTAATTGTGGGAGATGGTAGAACTATCAAACCTCTAGGTATTGCTTGCAACATGAAAGTAAAAATCTCTAGAAACTATATACCAACCGATTTCTTTGTTATTGATGCTTACCATAGTAATTCTGATCATATAATCTTAGGTAGGCCTTTTCTTAAGTTGGTTGATGCCGTGTTAGATGCCGGAGAAGGCAAAGTAACAATGAACCTTAATGGAACAAAGTACACATATAACTTTCTTCGTGCTTCTAAACACCTTACTCCTTTTCCTCCCGAAGATGAAGAAGTAGAAGAGATAGATAGTCTTTGTTTTGTTGAAACCCTTAGAGACCCGCTGCAAAGGGCGATGGAAAATCAAATTAGTAATCAACAAGATGAAGAACTAGAGGAAGCGACAAAAGGCTTAGAGCCGCATGATGGTAGCGTGGAGGAAGAGAAGTTCGAAGACATAGGAGAAATCAAACCCGAGGAGCCACAAGTGCCCGAAGTAGACCTTAAACCTTTGCCCAAGGGATTAAAATATGAATTTTTGGGCCCAGACAAAACTTATTCAGTCAATGTGAGCGACGAGTTGAACCCCGAAGAAAATGAAGCGTTGCTGATTTTATTAAAAAAACATAGAAAGGTGATTGGATATTCAATTAATGATCTCAAAGGTATTAGCCCAGCCTTTTGCACTCATCGTATACCAATGGAAGACCAATGTAAGCCTGTAGTGGACCATCAAAGGAGGCTAACCCATGCCATGCGAGAGGTAGTAAAGAAAGAGGTTATCAAGTTACTTGATGCCGGAATTATCTACCGGTTCCGCATAGCGAATGGGTGAGCCGGTACATTGTGTACCGAAGAAAGGAGGTTTGACCGTGGTGAAGAATGAGAAGAACGAATTGATACCGCAAAGAACCGTGACCGGGTGGCGGATGTGTATCGATTACCGTAAGCTTAACAAAGCGACGAAGAAAGATCACTTCCCCCTACCGTTCATAGACGAGATGCTCGAGAGGTTAGCAAACCACGCTTATTTTTGGTTTCTCGATGGATACTCGGGGTTCATGCAAATTCCGATTCACCCGGAAGATCAACATAAGACAACGTTTACGTGTCCTTACGGAACGTTTGCATATAGGAGGATGCCCTTCGGCCTATGCAACGCTCCGGCCTCTTTTCAACGTTGCATGATGGCCGTGTTCTCGGAATTCATCGAAGAGATTGTTGAAGTGTTTATGGATGATTTTTCCGTTTACGGGAAGACGTTCATGGATTGCTTAGCAAACTTAGAAAAGGTCCTTAAAAGGTGTGCGGAGGTAGATTTGGTTTTAAATTGGGAAAAGTGCCACTTCATGGTTAAGCAAGGCATAGTGCTCGGACATGTTATATCCGAGAGAGGAATTGAAGTGGACAAGGCTAAGGTAGAGACGGTTGAGCAACTCCCACCTCCTACGGATGTTAAGTCCTTAAGGAGCTTTCTAGGCCATGCCGGATTCTATAGAAGATTTATAAAGGACTTCTCGAAGATCACTAAGCCTTTAACACACCTTCTTCAAAAGGATGTGGCTTTCGACTTTGATGAGAAGTGTCTAGCGGCATTCCGGACCTTGAAAAATGCGTTGGTGAGTGCTCCCATCATCCAACCTCCGGATTGGAGCCAACCTTTCGAGATCATGTGTGACGCAAGTGATTACGCCGTAGGCGCGGTCTTGGGACAAAGAAAGGAAGGCCGAGTTCACGCCGTTTACTACGCTAGCAAAACTCTTAGTGGGGCACAATTAAATTACACCACTACGGAAAAAGAGTTGCTAGCGGTGGTATTCACTTTCGAAAAATTCAGATCTTACATCGTGAACTCGAAAGTCATTGTTTACACCGATCACGCAGCCATCAAGTATCTCTTGGCTAAGAAGGAAGCTAAACCATGTTTGATTCGTTGGATCCTTCTTCTCCAAGAGTTTGATGTTGAAATTCGTGATAAAAAGGGGGTGGAGAATGTTGTGGCCGATCATTTGTCTAGGATGAATCGTGGACAAGATGATAAAGAGCCCATAGAAGATAAGATGAGAGATGACCACCTCTATAGAGTGCTTGATAAAGATACTTGGATGATCGACATCATTCGAGCAATTCGAAAGATGCCCCTCGATCATCTAGATAAAAACACTCAAAGGAAGATAATCTCCGAAAGTAAGAAATATTTTTGGGATGCACCATACCTCTTCAAGCTTGGCAATGATGGAGTGATGAGAAGATGTGTGCCAAGAGAAGAGAGGCTTGAGATTCTAAGGAAGTGCCACTCGGCGGAGTACGGTGGACACTATAGCCATTTTCGAACCGAAGCAAAAGTATGGTTGAGCGGATTCTATTGGCCGGAGATGCATGAAGATACTAAAAGATATGTTGAGTCATGCCCCGAATGCGAAAGAACCGGAAACATCTCTCAAAGAAATTCTATGCCTTTGAAATACAACTTGCAAATCGACATATTCGATGTATGGGGCATAGACTTCATGGGGCCTTTTAAAAACTCATTTGGATTCGAGTATATACTTGTTATGGTTGATTATGTATCCAAGTGGGTAGAGGCTATACCATGTCGTAAAGCTTCCACGGAGGAGTCCATCACTATGATCAAGAACGTGATTTTTCCCCGTTTCGGTACACCGAGAATCTTGATAAGTGATGAGGAACTCATTTCACCGGGAAGAACTTCAAAAGGTGCTTGTCCAAGTTGGGAATTGAGCATAGGGTCTCCACGGCCTATCACCCACAAACCAACGGACAAGCGGAGACGTCAAATAGGAAATTAAAAAGCATACTCAACAAAACCATAGAGAAGGGAGGCAAGGATTGGTCAAAGAAATTAGACGGAGCTTTATGGGCTTATCGAACGGCGTTTAAAACACCGATAGGTATGACCCCTTATCAATTTGTCTATGGAAAAGCTTGCCACCTTCCGGTTGAGTTGGAACATAAAGCCTATTGGGCGATAAAAGAGATGAACCTTGATCTCGATGCCGCGGTGGTGAAACGAAGAATTCAAATAAGCGAGCTAGAGGGGTTGAGGTTGAAAGCATATGAAAACGCAAGCATATACAAGGAGAGAATCAAAAGGTGGTATGATAAAAGATTGAAGAAAAAAGAATTCAAATAAGGAGATAAGGTCCTCCTCTACAATTCGAGGTTTAAAACCTTCGGAAAGGGGAAATTGCAAAGCAAGTGGGACGGACCTTATGTTGTGCATTCGGTGTTCTCCAACGGAGCGGTAACCATTATGGATATAAACGGCGATCAATTTGTGGTGAATGGACAGCGGCTTAAGGTTTACTACGAACCCGATGCCGTGCCCATTCATCATGTTGACGTCTTTACCATGGAGGAAGAGCCCGAACGTCCCGCCTAGGACGAAAAACAAGGCACCAACTTCGTAAATAATTTTTCTTTTAGCTTTTACGGAGTTTTTCGCGAAGATTTATCGGGCCAACTTTTTCCCATGGGCTAAGGAAGAAAAAAATAGGGCGGTGTGCAAAAAACCGGACCGGCCCGCCCCCGAGGCGGGGTGGGCCGGCCGGCCCGGGCGGACCGGCCCGGGGGGTGGCCCGACGCCCGATGACCCCGAATTTCGCCCCGAATTGCTCCTTTTTGACTTCCTTGTTTGGTCGGAAAATTTTAAGGGAAGTGTAAAAAAGGAAAATAAGGTTCCCGGTGGCTTTTCTCTCGGGACTATATATTTGGCCGAATTGGGAGCTCGAGAATCAAACCTTTCAAGCAATGTGTTGCACCCTTGTAGCGAGCCATTGAGCCTCCAAAAAGCTTAGAGTTGAAGCTAGAAGCCAAGAAGCCATCGATGGAGGAGGCGATGCGATGCGAGCTCAAGCTACCCGTCAAGAGGACCGCACGTATCCGTTGCGGAGGACGTGTCCCGACCGGAGCTCTTGCATCTCGCAACCCCGTCGAAGGAGAGAAGGTCCCTACACCCGTCCGAAGGTCGGCACGCCTCCAAGGCATCAAGCGCAAGGATTACAAGGAGGTGTCGCCAGAGCCTAAGGATTATGGGGATAGCGACTACTCCGACGATCGTAGCCCGAGCTCGTGGGCGGCCGCCGGTAGAGACGGCGATGATTGGGATGAGCAGCCCAATGAATGGACTCCCGAAGGCCCCAACGGCGACGGCAACGACAGTGGTGAAGGCAACGACAATGGAGGTGGCGACGACGGTGGTGACAACGGTGGAGATTATGGCGACGACGACCCCTTCGGATTGCATCCGGTGTCTTTGTCGAGTTTGCCGTCAATCCATCGCGGATCTCTACACGTCGGCCGACGAATGTCTCCAAGCCATGGAAGCGATGAAGCAGCGTATGGAGGACTTGGAGCGCATAGTTGAAGATGACTACAAGTTCCTTAATCGTAACGTGCGCAAACTTTTCGGCATGGTTGGAAACATGAGAGGCAAGTGGTGCAAAACTTGCTTGAAGTACCACTAGATCTAGTTTTCCCCTTAGGATTTTTGTAAGATACGACGAGGACGTCGTATGTTTTAAGTGTGGGGGAGAGCTAGCTCGCTAGCCTTAGCTTTTGAACTTCAAGTTTAGGTTCGGTTTAATCTTCGTGTGAGAGTCTTAGTGTTTTAATGAGTCTTTAGTTTTTGAGCCGTTTTAAAATTTTTGCAAGTGTCTTAAATTAGTGTTGAGTCAAGAAAATCAAATAAAAAGAGTCTTTATATATATCTTTGTGTTTTATGTATTGTTTATCTTTATTTACTTGTTTGTTTAATCTTCGATTCTTGATATATGAACACAAGTATGTGGTTTGAAAAACGTTTACCGTGGTGCTTAGTGGAATCGCTACTACTTAAAGTACCCATACCGCACTTCGATCTTGAGCTTCACATGCTAGTTGTGCTATGTTCGATGCTAAAAATTGGAGGATTTCAGTTCTGAAAATTATTTTAAAACCCTTGTAATAAAGGTTAGCAAAACATCTTTTTCCAAGTTGAGAGTAAGAAAAAATTCCTATCCAAAGCCAAGTTTATTTTTTTTCGCTCCACCATAAGTGTGATTAGCACGATGAGTTAGGCTAGGACCCTTCTCTCTTGGTGAGTTTTAATTTCGAGCAATGATCATGTCCTTGTGCTTATCTTTTGTTGCTAGCCTCGTCATATATTCGGTAACGTGACTTTCACAACGGAAGTCACGTACATCGCCGAATTCCATACCCAACCCTATACATCTCTTTTGTACATCGTATTCCTTGAACACAACCTATTTTCAAAGTTTCGTCTCGTCTCTAGAATGATTTATTTAAAAATTTCAGATTGTATGCATGCGAGGAAAGAGAGAATTGAAAGCTTTGAAAAGTTGTCAAGAGAGAGAAAAATAAAGAGAAAAAGTATGTGTATGGAAAAGAAAGAAAGAAAGAAAGAAAAATCATATGTGAATGAAAAAAGAAAAAGAGAAAGATGAGTTAGCAATAAAGGTATGAGAGGGATGGATCAAGTGAAAGAAAAGAAAAAAAAATAAAGTGTGAGGAAGGATGTCACGTTGATTGTGAGATGAAACTTTTACTCTATTTCCAACCATGTGCAATCCGACAACGAGGACATCATTGGTGCCTTGAAGTCATAATTTTCTTTTGCCCTTGCACATGTCCACCATTCTAAATCTTCTCATCCTTGATATCCCTACATATGGTTAATTCTCATGATCATTGGCTTTGAAAGGTAGACAACCATTAGAGGAAGTTCTTAGTTTGACAATACTTGTGTTGATTGCGCTAGCCCTACCTATAGCTCCACTTTTACATAATATATGAGAGATTAATGGGAGGTGAGAGTTTTATAAAATTTGGTTAGGATAGCCACTTCATATGAGTGACTTGAGAGAGCTTGGAGAAAGGTTTTTGTCTAACACTTGTTGCAGCAATTTTTGTTTTGAAAACCATAAAAACCCTCCGATGGAAGCAAAGGAGTAAGCATGGCTGAAATTGAAGACTTCAAGTGAAAGGTTTGAGTTGTGAAGTGAATCTTGACGTGGTAAAAATTCTAAACACCCATGTTTATGTTTGATTATCATTACTTTGTGTTTATGTATTAAAGATGAAGGGATTGACTAACTTGTGAAGAAGGATAAGTGGTACACGATTACACACCTTGGACGAAATTCTTTTACGAGTACTTGCTCGAGGACGAGCAAGAGCTAAGTGTGGGGGAGATGTTGACGGTATATTTTGGTGCACCTAGCATGTTCATTACACTTTGGTTTGGATTTGATTATGGAACTAACCCGCCACTAGGCACACTAATCATATAACAAGTTCATCTTTGTGCATGCATTTGGAAGTGTTGTGTTTATGTAGGAAAACATGGACATAAAGGACGGATTCGCAACAAGTTCAAAGGAGCATTCATGGAGTCTTGTTCGTGTTCATGAGCTTGCTGAAATCACTTCCAATGGTGGCAAGGACCGAAGTGCTACGAGGAACACCCCCGAGGATTGAAGCGTAAAAGATCAAACTTCATGCAAAGAGAGCCTCCATCTTGATCGCGAGGATAACAGCGTCAAAATCATGCAAGTGGAGGGGGCAAAGTAGATAAGTGCACGAGGACCCACGGAGCAAAAAGGGGCGACCGAACCGGGCCGAACTGGGCCTGGGCCGGCCGGCCCAGGCCGGCCGGCCCACTTCGGGCACCGGTTCGGTCCCGTCTTCCTTGCCCTCGAAGGATCTTCAACCCTAAAACCCCCGACGCGCCGCCAACACAGAGAGGAGGAGTTATTCGCACCAGAAGGCCATCCACAAGCTAGAGAGAGAGGAGGAGGATCTCCGGCGGGAGATCAACCACCTCGAAGGAAGCACCCTCTCGTGGAGAAGGAGGAAGACACCGGCGGAAGGGAAACCATGATCAATGGTGCCATGATCAGCACCTTGATGGGGTAATCTTCTCATTCGTCCATGGGTTGTAATCGATCTTGAGATGTAATCGCACTTTGTCGGATTATCTATCTATCATCTTGTGTTGAATATACTTTAATGCTTAAGGCTTGCAACCGTGCCGTAGAGGGAGTACGAGCTCCAATGCTTCCTTGGATCCATTCAATACGCCGTGGCCATCAAAGGTCTAGTCATGAATACCTTCGCGTAGTGACAGTACGAGAGGAGGGAAAGGGCGAAACCGTGGTCACATCCCCGATAGATTAGATTGGTTTTCATGTCTTTAAGCGTTTGCATGCTCTAGTATCGTAGACCCGTGGGCGAGTGTCTTCTACCTTGATATCTTAATCATTTTCTCTAGTGTAGTTTAGTGTTTTCTAGTATAATAGTAGTTAGGGTTTTAGTAGCTAGTGTGTCGTTGTTGATCGAACGCTTGTAATCCCCTTGCTCCGCGGATTGACAAGAACCTTGGGAATCCCGTGGTGAAAAAGGTGTGGGGTCCGTACGCTTGCGGATCGTAGAGGGATACGTCTTTTATCCGTCAACAAGCCCCTTTTTTCGGCGCCGTTGCCGGGGAGCAAGTTAGTTTACATCGTTTGATTTGCATCTAATTTAGTTTTATATTTAGTTTATCTTTTATTTGCTATATCTAACATATATTATCCGGAAAAACACTTGTTTCTTTTTTGTTTTTGTTTTTATCTTATTGTCTAGATGGAGTTCGTTAATCAACCCGTGGAAGAACCGGAGAAATCATTAAGGGATTACGCTAGCCCTCGATGTGAAGACATAAAAGTACAAGAGTCGGATTCGAAGCTCGAAGCGACCAAGTATGAAATTAAATCCAAGATCATCAAGATGGTGGCGGAAAACCCATTTGAAGGGATGGTTACGGAGAACCCATATAGACACATAAGGGATTTCACGACAATATGCAACACGGTGCGTCAAGAAGGAGTTCCCGATGAATGGTTCAAATGGAATCTCTTTCGCTACTCACTTGCTGGCAAAGCAAAGACATGGTATTCGGTTGCGTCCTTTGAAGTTGAAGGCAATTGGAACAAGTTGACAAAGAAGTTTTGTGAGAAGTTCTTTCCAATAAGCAAGGTTCAACATCTAAGGAGGCAAGTGATCACTTTCATGCAAGGAGAAGAGGAAGGGATAGACCAAGCCTGGGATAGGTTTAATGAATTAATCGAACAAGGACCAAAACTCGGCTTCACCGGTGACGTACTCTTGCATTTTTCTTTTCCCTAACCCCTGGTTGCATGCGACACGTCGAAATGTGTGCAGGTGGGGATCTCATGGAGAAAACACTCACGGAAGCCGCCCAACTTCTACAAAAAGTTAGTAAAGCGGCTGCCATGCGAAGAGATTGGGAAACAAGACTTGCGGAAGAGCCGGAATTCAATTCAAGGAAGAAAAAGCTTGCTGATTTTTCTAAAGAGGCAACCCCGGAAGTCACAAAAGGGGAGCCAATTATGGAGAAGCTTGAACAAGAACACATCAAGTCAAGAACTACACCAAACGTCGACTTCGCCGCGCCAAATGAGACGAACAAGAGAAGCATGTCAAGCGCGAAGCCACTAAAGGAGTTCGAACCAATGGATTGGGTTCCTATTGATTACGGAGAAGTATTCGACAAGAGAAGACCGTTCCCTAATCAAAAGGGGATGGCAAGAGCATTGGAAGTGGATTTCCCACCGGAGAAGAAAGTTGAAAATTCATACGACCTCGAAACCACCGGTGAGATTTTTGAGAAGCTCTTTGGAGATGACGTGGTGGATCCGGAACATATTGCCGAGGTGAAGAGAATCATGGGGATCAAGCCCGAAGCATCACCATACGCTCGCCTTGCTGAAATTTACTCGATAGGATCCGAAGAAGAAGAGAAGATGACGCCGCACTTGAGTTGCGAGATCAACAGAGTTCAATGCAAAGCTTTATGCGACATCGGAGCCCAAGTAAGTGTTCTATCTTCTAAAATTTACGATAAAGTTCAATACCACAACCTAGACTTAGCTCCAACATCAACGAAATTAATTGTGGGAGATGGTAGAACTATCAAACCTCTAGGTATTGCTTGCAACATGAAAGTAAAAATCTCTAGAAACTATATATCAACCGATTTCTTTGTTATTGATGCTTACCATAGTAATTCTGATCATATAATCTTAGGTAGGCCTTTTCTTAAGTTGGTTGATGCCGTGTTAGATGCCGGAGAAGGCAAAGTAACAATGAACCTTAATGGAACAAAGTACACATATAACTTTCTTCGTGCTTCTAAACACCTTACTCCTTTTCCTCCCGAAGATGAAGAAGTAGAAGAGATAGATAGTCTTTGTTTTGTTGAAACCCTTAGAGACCCGCTGCAAAGGGCGATGGAAAATCAAATTAGTAATCAACAAGATGAAGAACTAGAGGAAGCGACAAAAGGCTTAGAGCCGCATGATGGTAGCGTGGAGGAAGAGAAGTTCGAAGACATAGGAGAAATCAAACCCGAGGAGCCACAAGTGCCCGAAGTAGACCTTAAACCTTTGCCCAAGGGATTAAAATATGAATTTTTGGGCCCAGACAAAACTTATCCAGTCATTATGAGCGACGAGTTGAGCCCCGAAGAAAATGAAGCGTTGCTGATTTTATTAAAAAAACATAGGAAGGTGATTGGATATTCAATTAATGATCTCAAAGGTATTAGCCCAGCCTTTTGCACTCATCGTATACCAATGGAAGACCAATGTAAGCCTGTAGTGGACCATCAAAGGAGGCTAACCCATGCCATGCGAGAGGTAGTACAGAAAGAGGTTATCAAGTTACTTGATGCCGGAATTATCTACCCGGTTCCGCATAGCGAATGGGTGAGCCCGGTACATTGTGTACCGAAGAAAGGAGGTTTGACCGTGGTGAAGAATGAGAAGAACGAATTGATACCGCAAAGAATCGTGACCGGGTGGCGGATGTGTATCGATTACCGTAAGCTTAACAAAGCGACGAAGAAAGATCACTTCCCCCTACCGTTCATAGACGAGATGCTCGAGAGGTTAGCAAACCACGCTTATTTTTGCTTTCTCGATGGATACTCGGGGTTCATGCAAATTCCCATTCACCCCGAAGATCAACATAAGACAACGTTTACGTGTCCTTACGGAACGTTTGCATATAGGAGGATGCCCTTCGGCCTATGCAACGCTCCGGCCTCTTTTCAACGTTGCATGATGGCCGTGTTCTCGGAATTCATCGAAGAGATTGTTGAAGTGTTTATGGATGATTTTTCCGTTTACGGGAAGACGTTCATGGATTGCTTAGCAAACTTAGAAAAGGTCCTTAAAAGGTGTGCGGAGGTAGATTTGGTTTTAAATTGGGAAAAGTGCCACTTCATGGTTAAGCAAGGCATAGTGCTCGGACATGTTATATCCGAGAGAGGAATTGAAGTGGACAAGGCTAAGGTAGAGACGGTTGAGCAACTCCCACCTCCTACGGATGTTAAGTCCTTAAGGAGCTTTCTAGGCCATGCCGGATTCTATAGAAGATTTATAAAGGACTTCTCGAAGATCACTAAGCCTTTAACACACCTTCTTCAAAAGGATGTGGCTTTCGACTTTGATGAGAAGTGTCTAGCGGCATTCCGGACCTTGAAAAATGCGTTGGTGAGTGCTCCCATCATCCTACCTCCGGATTGGAGCCAACCTTTCGAGATCATGTGTGACGCAAGTGATTACGCCGTAGGCGCGGTCTTGGGACAAAGAAAGGAAGGCCGAGTTCACGCCGTTTACTACGCTAGCAAAACTCTTAGTGGGGCACAATTAAATTACGCCACTACGGAAAAAGAGTTGCTAGCGGTGGTATTCGCTTTCGAAAAATTCAGATCTTACATCGTGAACTCGAAAGTCATTGTTTACACCGATCACGCAGCCATCAAGTATCTCTTGGCTAAGAAGGAAGCTAAACCATGTTTGATTCGTTGGATCCTTCTTCTCCAAGAGTTTGATGTTGAAATTCGTGATAAAAAGGGGGTGGAGAATGTTGTGGCCGATCATTTGTCTAGGATGAATCGTGGACAAGATGATAAAGAGCCCATAGAAGATAAGATGAGAGATGACCACCTCTATAGAGTGCTTGATAAAGATACTTGGATGATCGACATCATTCGAGCAATTCGAAAGATGCCCCTCGATCATCTAGATAAAAACACTCAAAGGAAGATAATCTCTGAAAGTAAGAAATATTTTTGGGATGCACCATACCTCTTCAAGCTTGGCAATGATGGAGTGATGAGAAGATGTGTGCCAAGAGAAGAGAGGCTTGAGATTCTAAGGAAGTTCCACTCGGCGGAGTACGGTGGACATTATAGCCATTTTCGAACCGAAGCAAAAGTATGGTCGAGCGGATTCTATTGGCCGGAGATGCATGAAGATACTAAAAGATATGTTGCGTCATGCCCCGAATGCGAAAGAACCGGAAACATCTCTCAAAGAAATTCTATGCCTTTGAAATACAACTTGCAAATCGACATATTCGATGTATGGGGCATAGACTTCATGGGGCCTTTTAAAAACTCATTTGGATTCGAGTATATACTTGTTATGGTTGATTATGTATCCAAGTGGGTAGAGGCTATACCATGTCGTAAAGCTTCCACGGAGGAGTCCATCACTATGATCAAGAACTTGATTTTTCCCCGTTTCGGTACACCGAGAATCTTGATAAGTGATGAGGAACTCATTTCACCGGGAAGAACTTCAAAAGGTGCTTGTCCAAGTTGGGAATTGAGCATAGGGTCTCCACGGCCTATCACCCACAAACCAACGGACAAGCGGAGACGTCAAATAGGCAATTAAAAAGCATACTCAACAAAACCATAGAGAAGGGAGGCAAGGATTGGTCAAAGAAATTAGACGGAGCTTTATGGGCTTATCGAACGGCGTTTAAAACACCGATAGGTATGACCCCTTATCAATTTGTCTATGGAAAAGCTTGCCACCTTCCGGTTGAGTTGGAACATAAAGCCTATTGGGCGATAAAAGAGATGAACCTTGATCTCGATGCCGCGGTGGTGAAACGAAGAATTCAAATAAGCGAGCTAGAGGAGTTGAGGTTGAAAGCATATGAAAACGCAAGCATATACAAGGAGAGAATCAAAAGGTGGTATGATAAAAGATTGAAGAAAAAAGAATTCAAATAAGGAGATAAGGTCCTCCTCTACAATTCGAGGTTTAAAACCTTCGGAAAGGGGAAATTGCAAAGCAAGTGGGACGGACCTTATGTTGTGCATTCGGTGTTCTCCAACGGAGCGGTAACCATTATGGATATAAACGGCGATCAATTTGTGGTGAATGGACAGCGGCTTAAGGTTTACTACGAACCCGATGCCGTGCCCATTCATCATGTTGACGTCTTTACCATGGAGGAAGAGCCCGAACGTCCCGCCTAGGACGAAAAACAAGGCACCAACTTCTGTAAATAATTTTTCTTTTAGCTTTCCGGGAGTTTTTCGCGAAGATTTACCGGGCCAACTTTTTCCCATGGGCTAAGGAAGAAAAAAATAGGGCGGTGTGCAAAAACCGGACCGGCCCGCCCCCGAGGCAGGGGTGGGCCGGCCGGCCCGTGCGGACCGGCCCGGGGGGTGGCCCGACGCCCGATGACCCCGAATTTCGCCCCGAATTGCTCCTTTTTGACTTCCTTGTTTGGTCGGAAAATTTTAAGGGAAGTGTAAAAAAGGAAAATAAGGTTCCCGGGGCTTTTCTCTCGGGACTATATATTTGGCCGAATTGGGAGCTCGAGAATCAAACCTTTCAAGCAATGTGTTGCACCCTTGTAGCAGACCATTGAGCCTCCAAAAAGCTTAGAGTTGAAGCTAGAAGCCAAGAAGCCATCGATGGAGGAGGCGATGCGATGCGAGCTCAAGCTACCCGTCAAGAGGACCGCACGTATCCGTTGCGGAGGACGTGTCCCGACCGGAGCTCTTGCATCTCGCAACCCCGTCGAAGGAGAGAAGGTCCCTACACCCGTCCGAAGGTCGGCACGCCTCCAAGGCATCAAGCGCAAGGATTACAAGGAGGTGTCGCCAGAGCCTAAGGATTATGGGGATAGCGACTACTCCGACGATCGTAGCCCGAGCTCGTGGGCGGCCGCCGGTAGAGACGGCGATGATTGGGATGAGCAGCCCAATGAATGGACTCCCGAAGGCCCCAACGGCGACGGCAACGACGGTGGTGAAGGCAACGACAATGGAGGTGGCGACGACGGTGGTGACAACGGTGGAGATTATGGCGACGACGACCCCTTCGGATTGCATCCGGTGTGCTGTCGAGTTTGCCGTCAATCCATCGCGGATCTATACACGTCGGCCGACGAATGTCTCCAAGCCATGGAAGCGATGAAGCGGCCGTATGGAGGACTTGGAGCGCATAGTTGAAGATGACTACAAGTTCCTTAATCGTAACGTGCGCAAACTTTTCGGCATGGTTGGAAACATGAGAGGCAAGTGGTGCAAAACTTGCTTGAAGTACCACTAGATCTAGTTTTCCCCTTAGGATTTTTGTAAGATACGACGAGGACGTTGTATGTTTTAAGTGTGGGGGAGAGCTAGCTCGCTAGCCTTAGCTTTTGAACTTCAAGTTTAGGTTCGGTTTAATCTTCGTGTGAGAGTCTTAGTGTTTTAATGAGTCTTTAGTTTTTGAGCCTGTTTTAAAATTTTTGCAAGTGTCTTAAATTAGTGTTGAGTCAAGAAAATCAAATAAAAAGAGTCTTTATATATATCTTTGTGTTTTATGTATTGTTTATCTTTATTTACTTGTTTGTTTAATCTTCGATTCTTGATATATGAACACAAGTATGTGGTTTGAAAAACGTTTACCGTGGTGCTTAGTGGAATCGCTACTACTTAAAGTACCCATACCGCACTTCGATCTTGAGCTTCACATGCTAGTTGTGCTATGTTCGATGCTAAAAATTGGAGGATTTCAGTTCTGAAAATTATTTTAAAACCCTTGTAATAAAGGTTAGCAAAACCTCTTTTTCCAAGTTGAGAGTAAGAAAAAATTCCTATCCAAAGCCAAGTTTATTTTTTTTCGCTCCACCATAAGTGTGATTAGCACGATGAGTTAGGCTAGGACCCTTCTCTCTTGGTGAGTTTTAATTTCGAGCAATGATCATGTCCTTGTGCTTATCTTTTGTTTCTAGCCTCGTCATATATTCGGTAACGTGACTTTCACAACGGAAGTCATGTACATCGCCGAATTCCATACCCAACCCTATACATCTCTTTTGTACATCGTATTCCTTGAACACAACCTATTTTCAAAGTTTCGTCTCGTCTCTAGCATGATTTATTTAAAAATTTCAGATTGTATGCATGCGAGGAAAGAGAGAATTGAAAGCTTTGAAAAGTTGTCAAGAGAGAGAAAAATAAAGAGAAAAAGTATGTGTATGGAAAAGAAAGAAAGAAAGAAAGAAAAATCATATGTGAATGAAAAAAGAAAAAGAGAAAGATGAGTTAGCAATAAAGGTATGAGAGGGATGGATCAAGTGAAAGAAAAGAAAAAAAATAAAGTGTAAGGAAGGATGTCACGTTGATTGTGAGACGAAACTTTTACTCTATTTCCAACCATGTGCAATCCGACAACGAGGACATCATTGGTGCCTTGAAGTCATAATTTTCTTTTGCCCTTGCACATGTCCACCATTCTAAATCTTCTCATCCTTGATATCCCTACATATGGTTAATTCTCATGATCATTGGCTTTGAAAGGTAGACAACCATTAGAGGAAGTTCTTAGTTTGACAATACTTGTGTTGATTGCGCTAGCCCTACCTATAGCTCCACTTTTACATAATATATGAGAGATTAATGGGAGGTGAGAGTTTTATAAAATTTGGTTAGGATAGCCACTTCATATGAGTGACTTGATAGAGCTTGGAGAAAGGTTTTTGTCTAACACTTGTTGCAGGAATTTTTGTTTTGAAAACCATAAAAACCCTCCGATGGAAGCAAAGGAGTAAGCATGGCTGAAATTGAAGACTTCAAGTGAAAGGTTTGAGTTGTGGGGTGAATCTTGACGTGGTAAAAATTCTAAACGCCCATGTTTATGTTTGATTATCATTACTTTGTGTTTATGTATTAAAGATGAAGGGATTGACTAACTTGTGAAGAAGGATAAGTGGTACACGATTACACACCTTGGACGAAATTCCTTTACGAGTACTTGCTCGAGGACGAGCAAGAGCTAAGTGTGGGGGAGATGTTGACGGTGTATTTTGGTGCACCTAGCATGTTCATTACACTTTGGTTTGGATTTGATTATGGAACTAACCCGCCACTAGGCACACTAATCATATAACAAGTTCATCTTTGTGCATGCATTTGGAAGTGTTGTGTTTATGTAGGAAAACATGGACATAAAGGACGGATTCGCAACAAGTTCAAAGGAGCATTCATGGAGTCTTGTTCGTGTTCATGAGCTTGCTGAAATCACTTCCAATGGTGGCGAGGACCGAAGTGCTACGAGGAACACCCCCGAGGATTGAAGCGTAAAAGATCAAACTTCATGCAAAGAGAGCCTCCATCTTGATCGCGAGGATAACAGCGTCAAAATCATGCAAGTGGAGGGGGCAAAGTAGATAAGTGCACGAGGACCCATGGAGCAAAAGGGGGCGACCGAACCGGGCCGACCGGGCCTGGGCCGGCCGGCCCGAGCCGGCCGGCCCACTTCGGCACCGGTTCGGTCCCGTCTTCCTTGCCCTCGAAGGATCTTCAACCCTAAAACCCCCGACGTGCCGCCAACACAGAGAGGAGGAGTTATTCGCACCAGAAGGCCATCCACAAGCTAGAGAGAGAGAGGAGGAGGATCTCCGGCGGGAGATCAACCACCTCGAAGGAAGCACCCTCTCGTGGAGAAGGAGGAAGACACCGGCGGAAGGGAAACCATGATCAACGGTGCCATGATCAGCACCTTGATGGGGTAATCTTCTCATTCGTCCATGGGTTGTAATCGATCTTGAGATGTAATCGCACTTTGTCGGATTATCTATCTATCATCTTGTGTTGAATATACTTTAATGCTTAAGGCTTGCAACCGTGCCGTAGAGGGAGTACGAGCTCCAATGCTTCCTTGGATCCATTCAATACGTCGTGGCCATCAAAGGTCTAGTCATGAATACCTTCGCGTAGTGACAGTACGAGAGGAGGGAAAGGGCGAAACCGTGGTCACATCCCCGATAGATTAGATTGGTTTTCATGTCTTTAAGCGTTTGCATGCTCTAGTATCGTAGACCCGTGGGCGAGTGTCTTCTACCTTGATATCTTAATCATTCTCTCTAGTGTAGTTTAGTGTTTTCTAGTATAATAGTAGTTAGGGTTTTAGTAGCTAGTGTGTCGTTGTTGATCGAACGCTTGTAATCCCCTTGCTCCGCGGATTGACAAGAACCTTGGGAATCCCGTGGTGAAAAAGGTGTGGGGTCCGTACGCTTGCGGATCGTAGAGGGATACGTCTTTTATCCGTCAACAACGGCTCAGACGGTCGCTGATCGGCAGGTGTGGATGACCCTTGCCCCCCTGTTCAGAGGTGCTCACTATAACCTTGAAGGTCTCTTTGCCATCAAGAGTCTTCTCATACTCAAATTTGCAAATTAGCTCCTTCCCTCTCAAATCGGGCTTAGTCTCCCAGATTACCACATTCTTGCCTTTAGTTGCTTCAGCTTGATGTGGCCGAACCAACACCTTAGGCTGTTAGAGATCCATGGTGTTAATTAGAAAATGAGCTTTATCAACTTGCATCTCATGAAAAGTCAAACGGCCTTAATTTATGGCCGATTGAACCTGTCGACGAAACATTGCAATCATTAATAACATGAGAAAACGAATTATGAAACTTGCAATATGCACGTCTTTTCAACTCTTCAAGTGGAGGAATAGTATGAGTTAATTAGATATTTCCAGATTTAAGCAATTCATCAAATATACGATCACATTTGGAAACATCAAAAGTAAATTTAATTTCTTCTTGCCGACTTTTACTAGCCAGCTTAAGAGACGAACAAAAATAAGATTTTTCTTTAGAGGGCCAAACAAATTCAGCGGCATAAACTTCTTTATCACTATCATTTGAGCTATCAAAATCATAATCAATAATATGAACATTAGAATGACACGATTTAAACTTCTCTTTATTCATTCGGTTTTCAACAACTAAAGCACTTAATTGAACTTGTGAAAACGAAAGAAAATCAAAGCCCTCTATCTTATCCCTAACGGATGACCTTAAACCTTTCAGACAAATGTCCGCAAGGTCCATATTAGTGATTGACAAATTAAAGCACCGGTGTTTAGTTTCTTTAAATCCTTTAATGTAGGCAGAGGCAGTCTCATCTCTTCCTTGCCTAACTGATGTTAAATTTATCAATTTTAATTGTATGCTCTCACTATAAAAGTGATCATGAAACTTACACTAACATATCCCAAGATATAATAGAATTTGGAGCAAGCGAAGAAAACCAAGCAAAAGCGGTGCCAGTTAAAGATAAAGAAAACAAGCGCACTTTTAAAGCATTATAGACATCAGCTTCACCTAGTTGTGTAGTGTATTGACTAATATGCTCCCATGTGGTTCGGTCATCATCACTACTAAATTTAATCAAATCAGGCATACGCCAACCACGTGGGAGAGGAAATCTATCAAACTCGGGATCATATGGCTTTTGATACAAATTAGTATTACCTATGTCAACCCCAAGTTTGGTTTTTACTACATTAGCCAAATCGTCCTTAAATCTATTAAATTCCACCCAATTAGGATTATTTGCTGTGGTGGCTAAGGATTATCCAAATTCACCTTATTTAAATAGGGAGCTATCGTACCTTGAGCTAGCGTGTAACTTTCAAACACATCGTCCGGAATAATATTTTTGGAAGCCGATGCATTTATTGCTGTACTATAATGAGGTCCAACATTACTGATTGTATTAGAAAAGGTAGGAACCATCTGATTCGACATGTCGTAAATTGGCAAAGGTTGATCAAGAACAAACTCCATAGCACCGGTCTGACCAGTACCCTCATCGGTTCGACCGGTGTGGCCATGTTTGGCCTGTGCGGTTCGAACTGAGGGTACTGACCAGATGCTAGATTTGGTGTGAAACCATATGCAAAATTACCATTATTTACAGGCAAAGGTGCTAAGCTAGGATGAGAACCCTGAGGGTTTGCTTTAGGAGTACTACAAATAGTTTCATTGTTATTAAAACCTAAAGCCCTATCCTTTTCAAGATCTTCTAACCGTTCTAAACGAGCAATGTAAGAAGCAAGCAATTCATCACTATCCACTGTAGTTTTCATAGGAGGAGTTTCAGACGAGGGTTTCTTACTTACAGTGGGAATTATCTCAATATTGTTGTTGTTTAGTCTGATCGCTGGCAGCTCGAACTCTTTCAATCTTGCCACCTTGCCGGATCGATCCGTCTTGATGCCAGCTAGGAATTGTACTTGCATGTACTCTTGTAGCGCCTTGAAGTTCTGCTGCTCTTCTGGAGAGAGATCTTCTAGCGACGCGGTGACAATGTTGTTCATGTCAAGTTCACATCGAGCACCCATTTGGCTGAGGTTACATTGAATACTTTTAGAAACCTGATCTTTCTTCCCCAACGGAGTCGCCAAAAGTATGTTGACGCTTTTTTGGTCAACACACACGAACGCTAGATTGCACGGAATGTCAAAACGCTGAACTCGCCGAGCTCCTACCTAGACTGGTCTGACCGGTGTACGCAGAGGCACAGTAAAAGCCTAAGATCACCACCTCGGGGGTTGCTCTGAGGTCGGCAAGTCCACTCAGAACGTCCCTGATCGTCACCAAGACAAACAAGGAAAGCACGAGGTTGGAAAAGCTAGGGTTTGAGAGACAAAAGTTGTAAAAAGTAATGATAGATTGGGTGATGCCCCCTCAAACGGTCGTGGCCCTTTATATTTATAGGGTGGGGAGGTCTTGCCCCGCAAGGAATCCTTTTACAACTCGAAATCCGCAAGGACTCCTCAATTCAACTCAGACTCGGGGTCCACCGGTCAGACCGGTCAGGCCCACCGGTCAGACTGGTGTGGCCATTGCCGGATCGGCTACAAGACACCCCACCGGTCAGACTGTTGAGGGACACCAGTCTGACCAGTGGTATCAGCCTGATCGGCCTTGTGCCAAATTTGGGTCGAACAGAAGGTCCACGCCAAGACGTTCCGTTCTACCGTCGTTGCTCCCCGACGACCTCTCTGTGATGCTGCAAAAAATCAATCCGAGCGTCGTGGCAGGTCCCGCCCGACCTGCTGCACGGAAGATCGATGTCTCGCACAATTGCTCCCGGTGGCAGCGTCCACTCTGTCCTAGTCAGCTAGCTACGTCGTCCTTCCGTGGCCACTCCCCGACCGTGTTCAGCAATGCGGTGGCCACTACAACATCGGCACGACTCAAGTCGCGTCGCTGTCTACGTCGACAGGTCGACACGACCCGTACCTCATCAGATTGGCACGTCTCCAACTTGGTGTCGATGGCCACATCTTGACCTTGACCGCTACCGCGACTACCTCCACAGCTCAACCTTCTTCGACCTTCTACTCACACCGACCGTGACGTTCGGCCTCGGCTCTATGCCCAACCTAAGTATTATTTCCAATTGAATATTCTTTCGTCAATCGTCTCGGATTCTCCGTGTCTCTGTGACCTTCGCCTACTCGCTCCACATGCTTTTTCTTGCTCCTTCTTCCCTCCCCATCCGACACGCTCAAGGGCATGACGCAACCGACCTCGATACGCTCGGGGGCTTGGCTTTGCCAATCTAAGGGTCGTCAGACATGAGGGACTTAATTAACTTCGGTGTGTTCTTCTTTTAAATGTCTTTTACTTGTTTTGTGCATTCTTAAGTGGTGTGGTTGCGAGACCTTGGGTCCAAGGCCCCCCTCCACGCGCCGGCTGCACCTAAGCCTCCACACTGAGCTGTGCAGTCGGTAAGTTGTTCCTCCACTGAGTTGGGTTAGCGGAGGGGACATATTTTGCAGCTTCATAGCATTTGAGGTTGCATAATTCGCACCTAGTAGCACGATGAGGAAAATGCTTTCTCAAAAAAAACAACATGTATATGTCTAGCCCAGGCTACGATTTCATTATACTCTAACAGACTGATATACCGTCTTTGCAACTTCTTTGTCTCACAGGGCCAGCTCCTTGTCCAGCTTCCGGGGTACTTCTGACATCTGGATGTGCCTCCAGTTGCCTAGCGGATTTCACTGGCTTGCGGCGGGAAGCGATTCGGTGCTTCCACACCTCATCCAGCTTCCACACTCGGGGGGGGGGCACATTGCCCTCTCATGGTCGGGAGACCTCCTGGCATCTCTATCATCGCCAGCTGTAGGTCTACGGACCTCCCAGCGTCTCTCTCATCGCCCGTTGTAGGTCTATGGACCTCCTAGCGTCTCTCTCGTCGCCAGTTGTAGGTTTACGGACCTCCGGGCGGTTCCCTCATCACTCGTTGTAGGTCTACAGACATTCCGGTGGCTCCCTCGTTGCCCGTTGTAGGTCTACGGACCTCCCGGCGGCTCCATTATTGCGTTCTGTAGGTCAACTGACCTCTTGACGGCTCCCTCATCACCTTTTATAGGTCTACGGACCTCCTGGTGGCTCCATCGTCGCTGTTTGTAGGTATATGGACTTCCTAGCGGCTCCCTCGTCACCCTCTATAGGTCTACGGACATCCCGGCGGCTCCGTCGTCGTCGTCTGTAGGTCTACGGACCTTCCGGCGTCTCTGTTGTCGCCCGCTATAGGCCTATGGACCTCCCGATGGGTCCCTCGTCACCCTCTATAGGTCTACGGACCTCCCGGCAGCTCCGTCGTCGCCGTCTGTGGGTCTACGGACCTCCCGACATCTCTGTCATCGCCTGCTGTAGGTCTACGGACCTCCCGATGGCTCCCTCGTTGCCCTCCGTATGTCTAAGGACCTCCCGGTGTCTCTGTCGTCGTCCACTTCAGGTCCCTAGACCTCCCACATCTCCGTCGTTGTTCACTTGAGGTCACCAGGCCTCGCTGCAGCTTTGACAGTTGGCGCGCCTTTCCTCTACCATCGACCTACTAGAAGCCTGCTTCCACTACACCTCTGCTCGACCTACCTACTGTTGGCATTGCGGGCCTTTCTAAAGGTCACATGAGCTACTCTACTTCACCTGTTCATGCCAGGTCGGTGGTCCTACGTTTCGACAGCTTGTCTTCTGCTTTGACCTCATGGCATCTATATCCCAACAGATCGACGTTCGACTTCGCACACAAGACCGAACCATCATTCTCTATTTTGGATCCCCATGCACCCTACGCGACCTCAGCGGTGCCATGCCTTCACTTCACTTCGACATGACCTCGTCTCGGCCGCTACACCTACACATCGATCGGGGCTTCAGAGACATGGGTACACCTGGGTCCCCACCGACTAGGTTCTCAACCGTCCCCGACAGGCAGGCCCGACCTGCCAGAAGACCCGCCAACCTGTTAGTGGGCCCTCTCCGACCTGACATATGGGCCCAAGGACATGAAGACAACTTGGAGTGCAAGACAAGACAGTACAGACAGTTTAGGCATTTCGGATAAGCCTTCCATGTTGTAACCGACTAGGATAGATGGAAACCAACTTATAGCCCAAGGTCGTCGGCCAATATAAGGTGGCCTGGGGCACCCTGTTCGGGGGCAGATGACTCTCGCATAATTATTCCACCGCCAAACTGGACGTAGAGTTTTACTCTCCAGAGGCCCGAACCAGTATAAATCGACATGTTCCTCATGTCTCGTCGGGATTTCTGTGCTCGTCCTACATGCAACCATCTACGTTCTTAGTTTTCCCTGATCCCTCCATTAACCTACAAACGCTTGGGTCGCCCCCTTGCGGATCTGTCCAGGTCTCACCCCCTGACACGGATGAATCACTGCTTTGACCACCGGTTCATCCGGTGCTGAATCAATTTGACTCCGAGAGGTACAGTGTCCAAACCCTAAGGCATCGGATGAACCACTGCTAAGGCTTTGTTCCATCCGACGGTGTCTTTTCTCTTCGACTTCCACTGAAATCATCCGACAAATTTAGAAATGGGGGCGTCGGTTCATCCATACTATGCAGTTTTTGAAGTACACCATTACTATTCAACTTACTACGTCGGTGCCATTATAACTTTACACTTGTTTGAAGCATGCCATTATATACGCCCGACACCAGCCGAGGCCCACCTCTAGGTGTATTGGAGTGAAGAAGGAGGGATAAATGTCTTCTTTGCCCTTGTCTTCAACCTCAGCTTGCAAAGCAGTCTTCAACCAGTGCATGACCCCGCCGGCCCTAGTGGCGCGGGCACGGAGGCTGCGGGGGCGTGCCTGACCGACCTCGGCGGCGCGAGCGGGGGCGGGTTGCCGGTGACGGTGCCGCGGAGAGCCATGGCGTCCGCCCCCCTTTCTCGACGCGGTCGGAGGGGCAAGGCGGGCCACCGTCAATGGTGCCGCGGGCGAGCCCCGGCGGCCTCCCGGCCGTGGGGGCGCGCGACCTTCGGCGTGGTTGCTCACGGCCTCCCGACGTAGGAGCGTGCGGCCGACGCGCGCGTTGGCCGGTGCCCGGATCTGCCGGCGTAGGGGAGCAAGAGAAGGGGTGGTGTGGGGCGAGCAGGGGACAGGACGCCACGGGGAGAGCAGGGGACGATGGCGGTGCCGATCGTGCGCCCAGCCTCGGCCGCCGGTCCTGGCTTAGCTCGGCCTGGAGAGAGCGTGGGAGGAGAGAGATGGCGGGAGGTTGAAGAAACCACTGACGTGTGGGTCCCACACGTCAGTGAGATGAGAGAGAGGGAAAAAGAAAACTGAGCAGGGGTAATCTAGTCCATACAAATATATGTACCACTTATACACCTGACAGTGGGCCCAAAATCGTCTCCAAGAGTACATAATGGCATATCTCAAACAAGTGTGAAAATATAATGGCATTGAGGTAGTAAGTTGAATAGCAATGGCGTACTTCAAAAAAAACAAAATTATAATGACACAGTTCCAATTAACCCTTGTAGTTTAACTCACCCAATTCAATTGCATATGAGTTTTAATTTCTTCGATTCTTTTGCTTCTAATGTGTTCCCATGAGTACTTTGAGCTATTTAACATCACAGAACTTGAGTCTGCATATTTTTCATGGCATTTATTGCATGGTCATGCTACTAGTGTGTGAACCCCTCTTAATAGTACGGTCAAACACTATAAACTAGCAAATCCAAGTGTCCTTCATTTACTTGTGACACTTGGAACTAACAATGTCCTTAGCCTTGTAGCATTTGTCCATTGATCATCCATAAGTTCAAATTGGGGGGGGGGGTCTCATTTCACTAATTCCTTATGACAAAAACCCAAGATTAAATTCTCTACAAAACAAAGGTTAGTCACAAGTATACGGTTGTCATTTATCACCGAAACACACCCTTACCAAAGGTGCGCAAACGCCTAGATGCTTACAGGGAAGCGTCAAGCAATGTGATGTCGGCTTGCGAAGCATCTGTACAGCTGTACTGTTAGCCAGAGCTTGTACAGACTATCTAATTTGTACTGTTAGCTAGATTGTTAGTTGTGCTTCATTTGAAGGACACTCTACCAAACAAGACGTATATGGAAATTATTGAAGTAGTTTGTTGGAGAATTAGAGTTGTAATTTTCTTTTTATGTTATTTCTCTTTAGCAACTCAGATATTCGGATTTTTGGCTACATATCCTTGTGGAGGTTGTTTGCTTTGTGATATGTGTGGTCTGATGCATTCTCAAAAGAATATCTGAAGCCCGAATATCATCTTCCATTTTATCTTAGAAAAGATATTTTGTTGGTCAGTTAGCGTGTCTTTGATTCAGTCAGGAAGATGTGCACGACCTCACGATGTGTGTGACGCCACGCACAGTAGAACGGGTGTGGCAATGATAGCTCTCATGTTCACGAGTCTCCTAGAATTCTCGTGTGTCATGCGTCGTGGGGATCGATGCGACAATGTCGCGGTGAGAAATACGCCCGCTCTCCTACCCTTTCAGTTGTAAACTCTAGATAATTAGAGGAATACACAACATAAAACCTGCAGCTCCATTGCAGCACAAAAACTCTATCACTTCCATCAGCACATAAAACCAGCAATGTCAAACTTTCTATCCTGCTCATAGGTTTGAAGTAGGATTGTAAAATCTATTTTAATTCTCAAAGCATTGACATTCTTGTAGTAGTAGTAGTTTTACTAGCAAACATGTGTTGCTACCAGTATCGTTTGTGATAAAAGCTGCCAATCAGGATTTGAGTCCTCAACTTGGCAATGATCCTCTCATTTCCCAAGACATATATCCTGATTGAACTGGTAGTATTCTTTCAGTGCTAGATGATGTGTTCATCAAATATATTTTTAGGATTTAACCGGTGGTATTCTTCCTGTTTTCATCGATTGCTAGTATTAATTTCGTCAATATTGAGGATTTGTCAGCTTAGTCTTTGGAGGATTTCGTCAATATTACAGGGATAGAGTTGCTTAGTCGAGAGATATTGATGATAGTAGGGAACTCTTTACGGTGCACCATACTACCAGTAGTGGTATCAGGTACAAGTCTTCTGTGGGTTGGGTAAATTTGTAATTGTCAAAAAAATATGTTGTTTTGGGTACTGTGATTTTTTACCTGAATGTCACACAATGTTTTTCACTTCTTGAACGAGATAAATTTTCCACCCATGTATACCATGGTGGTATAGGGTGGTATTGAGCACAGTAAAAGAGCCCGGTTGTTAATGGCAATAACCCATCTTCAATATTGACTACAAATTCGATATACAGCTGATCTACTCAAAAAGATAGGACACATTCGGGTGGTTATTTATTACTCTCATCTGGTTCTAGTAGTGCACATGTAGCAGAGAACGAAGGTGTGTGACAGGAGTAGCAACAGGACAAACTCAGAGATGTTGATTTTTTTTCTACTTGGATAGCAACTAAATAGGATTGGGAAGCGTCAAGCAATGTGATGTTGGCTTTCGGAGCATCTGTACCTCAACAGCTCAGAAGATCCGTTCTAGGTGTAGCAGTATGATAACCTGATTTGGAGTTTGCGCGGGGACAAGAAATTGGACATCAGCAAACTTTTTTTTTTGAGCCAGACATCAGCAAACCTTGTGCATACTGCAAATAAACTTTGTCCGATTTGCTTACATGAAGCAGCCAGCTATCCAGTATTTCTCCATTTGCAGTACAAAGTCCCGTGCAGACAAGCTTTGTGTGGCGAGTCCTTAGTGCAACTATGGTAATAGCTAGTATTCCATGCTCTGCAGCTACAAAAATACAGGCAAGTCCGATCCTTGTGCAGGAAAAGTGCATTGCGACCAGTTCTGCTTCTGGAAGCATGTAAAGAGTACAACATTTCTTCAAATGATGCTTCAGGCAGGTTCAGTTTCTCGGATCAATTAATGGAGAACGGAATGCTCAATTGCTCATGCTCCCTAGGATTGCAAGTAGGGGTGCAAGCGGCGCGGGCCACGCCGCGAGCCCGCTGGGCCAACCAAAGCTCCCACAAACCCACAAAGCAGCTCACACAACATTTGCGGGTCAAAGTGGGTAAACCCACATAACCCACCTCGCCCACATAACCCACAAATCTCCCATCGAGTTCAACTCCTCCCATCCCGTCCCGCACGCAGTTGCCCCGCTGGCCGCCGCCTACATGGATAACCCTAGCTCCGCCCGTCCCCTGCCCCGCCGGCGATGTCCCTTGCCCGCCGGCGTTGCCTCCTGACCCTCCCCCCATTGCATGTCACACCCGACTTTCCGAAGAAAACCAAGTGCAAGCCTATATGCATGCCAGGATCAAGTTTCATGCATATAGTGACATATAAGTGAATACAGAAACAGTTCACGTAAGAAAAAGAAAGATTACCAGAGATTTACGCTGAATCCCGGAAACGAAGGCTCCAAACATCACAGGCAGTCGACTGGGGGTTGCGTACGCCTAGCACCAGCACAGCTTCATAGCAGCTTCCTCTTTCTGAGCAACAATGTTTGTAGCAAGGGTGAGCACTTGTCGTACTCAGCAAGTGTGG
The DNA here is from genome assembly GCA_947561735.1 of Cenchrus americanus. NCBI lineage: Eukaryota > Viridiplantae > Streptophyta > Magnoliopsida > Poales > Poaceae > Cenchrus > Cenchrus americanus. The sequence continues at coordinate 244,842,976 of OX387245.1, forward strand.
GAAAAAGAATGAATGCAAAGGCTTTATAGTGGACTGGGCTATAAGCATTTAAGCAATTTTAGTTGGTCAAATTTTATTAGCACCTGATTACTAATAAAGTATAAGTTTATACCAACCCACATTAAGCATAAGATAAGAGGTATGCCATAAGCACATGGCAAGCATAACCAGAGAGAACGATTTAAGTCCATCTTCAAGTTCAATTATCATGTGAGGGTCCAAGCCGCTCTTGACCGTGAGCACGGCTAATCGATTAGTTTTACACTGCAGAGGTTGTACATCTTTACCCACAAGTCGCGTAAAAGTCCCGAAGAACTTTAAACCCAACCATGCGATGCCGGCCAAGCATCATACCACACTACCGAGGTGTGATTGCATAGGGACGCTACGAGGCCTTTACAAAGAGTCCTCCCATGCGTATTAGTCCATAGTAGTATGTCATAGAGGCTATCTTTCGTACCACACTTCTATTACGGACGGTCAGCCATAGAGTACTTCCGTTCCAAGACCACTCCGAAATAGAAGTAGCCATAAAAGCATTCCTCCGTCCCCAACCTACTATGCGAGTAATAACCACACAAAGACTTCCCTAATTACTCGGCCAAGACCAGAGCCATATAGTCCTTGTGGTTGCACTGTTGTCCTGGGTGGTTCTCCATGTTCCGATTAAACATATGGTCTTGTATTAAGCATCCAAAGGTATAGCATAAAAGTATAACATGATTCATCATTATGTTCATTAAAACCACCATAACCCAGGTATAGCAACTAAGCATAGCTACCCAACATAAAGATAAACCCGTTTCATCAAGGCACAGGATAAATAACACTAGTCAAACCTTAAACATGGGTCCCATCATATTAATGCAAGCATATGCAATGAGTGATTAAATATAGTTCTTAGGACAAAAGATCAAGGACACACTTGCCTTTAACCAAAATAATGTCGTTGCTCAGAATATCTTCAACCTCTTGCTCTTCAAAGCTTCTCGAACGGCGTTCACTCTAAGCGCATCAATCATCGGGCACAACATACACAAAGCAAACAAACAAACATATACTAAGAACAAAACACCAATCAAAAGAAAACTTTAAAAGAACGCACTAAAGGATAGGCTCGATTAGATGGGTCACTAAAGCACACAAACCGTCCTTAGAGGAAGAAAGGCTTGGTTTGCTTTAAAGAGATGGTCGTGGAAGATTGAGCAAGGACCGGAAAGATCACACTTAGATTGAGCTGAGAAAAGAACGTCTAACAAACGTTTTGCACATATGAGAGTACAAGGCTATGAGCTAGATTCATTTTAATTAACAAAACAAATATAAAGGATATTTCAGAAATAAAATACCCTATGTTGACATTAATGCAATATTAAACCTTATTTAAGAAACCGGTGTAAAGAACTAGTCAAGTTTTATTAATAAAGATTCATATATGATTAAACTGATTAAACATTTAATTTAGAAAAACTAAACTATATGAACAATCTAAACGAAACTTTGTAATTCGAGTTCATCATATTATTATCAAAAACAGTATTAAACTAATATTAATCAAGATTAACATTTATTTATAAAGCCGGAGTAAAAGCCTAATCAACTTTTAATTATAAAAGTTAATTAATCATTAAGCAAATTAATATTTGACTTATGGAAAACCGAGTAAAAGATCTAATTAGATTTCATTCATAAAAGCATGTAAGGTAATCATTAATCAAATTAAATTTGATTATGAAAAACGACATATAGATCTATATAGCTTTTATTTGGAAAAGACATGTATATCTAGTCACTAATCAAAATTAATATTAATTTTATTTTCAGAAAACAAAACATGGTGAAAACACACCACTAACGCGTGCTTTACATTATTATGGACCTAACGCAACTTGAACGGATTAAATCGGAGCTAAAACATAAAAGATATGAGCGAAACAAGATTGAAAGGACCTAGTCGCAATTAACCATAGATTTAAAGGGTTAGCAGAGAAGATCTGTAAGACACATGCAATAGTGCGCGCAAAACTAATAGAGCTCAGGGTTAGATCTGAAAAAGGATCTCTGGTGGATCTAATTGCAGGAATCTATAAGATCTAAGGGGTTATTGATAAGAGATGCAAGAGACAAGAAAATGAAACGGAAATATGGGTTACTCAGGGGGCTAGGTGCAAAAAAGGCGGCCTCTTCTTCCACCTCTGGACAGAGATGCAAACAGGGGGCGGCGGCTCTGATGGGGTGGCGGCGCCGGCGACCAAGGCCGCAAGGAGCTCGGGCGCCTAGGGAAAAAGGAAGAGGAGACCGAGGGGACCAAGATTGTGTGCTCACCGGGGTTGGAGAGGAACGGGAGCGGCCGGATTCCGCTGTCACGCCGGCGGCAGCGGTTCTAGCGCAAGGCAGGGTGGCGGCGCTCGGGCTCGCGTGCGGCGGCGAGGCGCGGTGGTAGGGCGGGGGGCGCTAGGGGCGGCGCGCGGGGCCGGCCTCCCCTTTTATGGGGCGCGCGGCGCGGGCGGCGGCCGCCCGGCGGCGGCCATGGGCCGCCGGGGCCGGATGGGCCCCGCCGGGCCGGGCCGGGCCGGGCCGGCGCGGGCGGGCGGGCGGACCGGGTCGGGCCTCCGGGCTCGGCCCCTTAGGATAGGTTTTCTTTTTTTTTTTTTTTCTCGAATCTATTTCCGGTGCGAAAAATAATCCGTAAAAAATTCTGTAAATTATTTTAAAGCACGAAAAATACTCAGAAAATCACAAAAATTCCAGGAAAATTCCTAGAGATAGATTAAGACACGAACAACCCAAATAAAGCATTTGGTGCTCATGAAAAAGATTTTAGAGCCTTCTATTAAATAGAAAATGCTCAGAGAAAATGAGAATAAATTCCAGAAAAATCCGGAAAATTCTCGGGAGAGTTTGGACGGCTCCTAAACGCATTTTTGAAACCTTTTTGCACTCAAGAACCACTAGATGCATCGGCATGAATGCAACACTCTCAACTTTTATTTAATTTAGAAAATCAAACAAAGAATTTTTCCTATACTATATTCCCTGTAAAGAAAAATAAATGTTGGAAAAATTTTAAATTATGAGAAAATTGTTATTTAATTATTCTTTCTATTCACATCTTGAAATTGGAAATTTCAGGGTGTGACATTGCAGCACCTCCATCTGCATCAAAACCGATTGGTTCGTCGCCCGCGCCAGTGCCTGTCCTCATGCCCGCAACAAGGACATCGCCACCACCATCGCCAGCAGGTTGTCCCCCACCGCATAGATCTGGGCTCGTGGAGAGGAGTTCATCTGCGGTAAAAGTTGTCGTCGACATCGCAACTGCACGTCGGGAGTCAATTAGGGAAGCAGAGAAGAGAAAGCAAGCACATGTTTGATTTCTTGCCAAGAATCCCCTATAGATTTGATTTGCTCATACTTGCTAGTTCAATAGATTTTGGTTTTTGTGATGTTGCCAAAAATCGAACTCTGTCAAGAGTAGGAGGGCCAAACTGACGAACTGGACGAACTTCAGAACAACTAGTATGATTTGTTTAGGCTTACCCTAAGCAACTTGGCAAGTGGAACCTCTTTCGTATATAGCTTTCTTCTGAGTGGCCAATAATGTGGAGCGGTCTTGTTCATTTGCAAGCATTGTTATCCTGTAGCTGTGTAGCAGCCTAGCAGCTCAATTCAGATACTGGGAGCAGAGAGAAGGTTTGGTGTAATGAACATGCGTTATTCTGTAATTTTACTCCTACATATAATTGTGGAGCTTGAATTTGATGGATGCTACCTAAATTTGCGAGGCATGCAGAAACTTATTTGCTATTGTTTCAACTTCCAAATGTTTGATTTTGATTAGCCTAAATTTCCTATCTTTCTGCATGCCTTGTTCAGAGCACTAAAGATTTCAGAGCAACAGTTGTTTTCTTATTCGTAGCAATGATTTTCTTTGCCTACGGCTGGAGGCATACAATCCAACAGCAGTTGTAACAATGTTGTCATACATTTACTGACTAGGCTTAGTAATTTGAAACCAAAGTGAAATGACTTGCATGGTCCAAGTGATTTAGGCTCAGGGTATCCTACATTACAGATTTACAGTAGTGCAAAGGGTGAATATTCATAACGTAAGTGAGAGAAAACTGCATATCAGTAATTTGGGGGTGTTATTTTTCCATCATTCAGTAATTTCTATATCTTGCATCTGTCAGTAATCCAAAGTTACATGGTTGCATAGTCCAAGTGATTTGGTCTCAGTATATACACAAGCATGTCAGTAATTTGAAGCTCAGTCATCCATATTGCAAGTGGTTTGACAAACTATCATGCTAGTAATTTCTAGTTAAATGATTCCAAAGTGGCTTCAGTAATTTCTAGTGCTTCCTAGTGTTTAACTTTTTCTCAGTTAGAAATCATCCATGATTTTTTTGCATTGCTCCACTGCACAGTCATGACTGGTATCATCTGGTATAAATTTTGAACGATATAATCACACCAGAGATCCTTTGACTGGTTATAGTAGTGATTGGTCAACTTCAGTCTGGTGTTCAACCTATCCAAGCAGAGATAGACCGGAACACACAAAAAAGATCCTTTGCTGATCTGGTGTTCTTTCTTCATGTTCAGGTGCGTGATGAGCTTAGAAAGGAGACATTGCTACTTGCAAGTGAGTTATACTTTCTGTTTATGATGGTATTTTAATTGGCTTCATAGAAAAAATGGTGTTTCAAAAGTACTAATTGATTTGCTGAGCTTCAAATAAGACTTCTTTCAATTCATTCATGTAGACTTGAGGTAATGCAAACCACCGTGCATGCAAAAATAATAAGGTAGATCCTATTAGAGTTATGTCATATTTGCTGCGAATACAACCCTTACTTTTCAAAAAAATGTGCACAAAGTGGTTAACTTTCTGTTATCTTTCTATGATATATTCATTAGTTGTATGAGTTCTACCTTATTGCCCAAGATGTTTTGGATGATTTTTTTCCACTATATATACTTTGATTGTCACTAATGCGATCGGCTATGGAAGAGACTTATGTCGGTCTGGTACATTGCTTGTAAGCTTACATAATCTGTATATCTCAATTTTCCTTTCAATTGACTTTGGAATTGATAATGATCTAGCATTCATGAGTTATATGTTTGTCATGCTTTTCTGCTCCAAAAAGTGGGGCTAACTGATCTCATTCATTTTTTTAGGGGCAGATGGAGGTATCAGGTTCATCTCATTTAGGTGGTGCTCTAGTTGCTGCTCTTGTGTGGGCTTGCTTTCTCATGTGAAGTAGGTTTTTAGCTTGCTTTCTCATGTAGCTCATCAACTCAAAAGCTGTTTCAATATCAGATTCCACTTTATTCCCACATGTAGTAGGTTTATTGTAAAACCTACTTCAAGTCTCAAATCATTGAGATCTTGTAGTAGTTTATAAGCCAGGTTTTCGTAAATTAGTCAGGCATGGGTTATCGTTGGCATTGCTAAAAATAACAGGACAGTGATTCACTCACGCCTCTCTATAGCCTTAACAATTGACATAATGGATATGTTTGGCTTGCGAGCCAGACATTGGCAGTAATGTCATTAATTCATCTTCAGCTGCTCATCAGCGCAATTAACAAGCTGTCACACGAGCATGTGCGTCCTTCTCTTCCCATCCTCCTCTGTGACATATGAATCCATTACTGCCTCTTGGAGGAAGTTATACCAGCACAAAGAAGGTAGCCATTGCTCTGAGACATGAGACTGGGAAGCACCATGGAATGTATATGTTCAGCTTGGCCATCACTTTACACGGGAAGCTGATATCTTGCTGCTGTCAGATTTATTGTAATGAGGCAGCTAATCGTCGAGAGTCTGCTCAGATGTGTCGTTCAGAACCGGATAATGTGTAGCGAGCATGGCCTCATATGGCATTAGTTCGAGTACGATTTTGGTGATTCATGACAAAATGAGGGTTCATAAGAAGTTGCTAATGAATGCTACGTTTGTCTCCTTAGGAATTCAATAGCTTTAAGCAACTTGCAAATGAAAATGCCTAATCAATGTACTCACACCAAAATGTGCTTGTCAATGAGATTAATGCTTTAGGTGTGAAGGACATTACGGACTTGAACATCAACCGCAAGATCCTACAAAGTCTTCGGAAGCCCGATTATGACTTGGTGAAAGCTATCATCTATGAGAAGAAGCTCGAAGAATTAAAGTCATCTCATATCTTGAGCAAGATCATGGCACATGAGCTACAAATCATGCCCAAGTCCAAGAAGGCGCCCCAAGAAAAGCCCAAAGAACCATCTTCTCCAACTACAAGCCATGCTCTCTCAAGCCAACAAGAGAAGATGTTGAGTAGGATGGCTACTCATGTAAGCTCAAGCGAGGATGATGGTGATGATGGTGACGATGAAGATTCCTCAAGTGATGAAGAGGTTGAATCCATGGTGGCCGAGTACATGAAGAATATCTTCAAGTGTGTGAAGAAAGTCAACATGTACGGCTACAACGTCCACTTGAGAGAAGGGCGTCATCATCAACACATCAAGTTCACCAAGATCGAGCACAAGCCCAAGAAGAAGGTGGTCAAGGACAGGAGACCAAGGCAAGAAGCAACTATCGCCGTCCGTGAGTGGACAAGTGGTGGAGAATCAAGTTCTTCTAGCTCAAGTGATGAATCGAGAAAAACTTCACCACCCGCTTCATGCAAGGTTCTTCATCATCACTACACATGTGCCTTATGGCCAAAGGTATGGAAAGTGATGTAAGTGATGATGAACCCGACACCACCTCTCTCGATGATCTTGTTAAACTTGTCCATGAGCAAAAAGGAATGCTTAATGTTGGAGGGTTACCCGAAAAATTCGGATGAATCCCCGAACACGAGAGAGAGAGAGAGAGAGAGAAAGTTCTTAGCACGTTCAAGCACAAAGTTAGAGTACAGAGAGACTGTAATTCCCTCTGCCGATTGCACAAGTTCCAAAGAGTTTGAATCCGTTTACACGTGCCCTTGCGTCCCCTTTTATAGGGAGATGAAGGGACTTTTACATGCCGAAAACACCCTCTGCCTCAGAGAATATTCCTAGTGTGAACACATACAAGAATGTCTTTTTCGTCTAACATATTTACAAATCTGCCACTAGTTCACACTCTAAACCCGGACTTTTTGGGACAACAACTTTGACTTTGCTTCTCCGCCGGTTCGTGAATGTCTTCACACGTGATTCCCGAACTGGGTCCTCAACAGATTCCCAAATCGGCCTTTGCTTCTTCATCGGTTCGTGCATGTCTTCGCGCGTGACTCCCGAACTGGGTCCTCGACGAATTCCCGAATTGGCCGTCCTCCGAAGTTCGCTCCATCGACAGCTCGAGGTTCCGGGCTTCCGCATGTTCGTAACCCCATCTCTTCACCGAATCAAGATTCCCGAACTTAGCACATTCGCGAATTCGAGGCTTCACAGGTTCCAGTCTTCCAAAAATCGTGAATTCCCTGCCCCTGAAAAACATGTTTCGAGAACTTTGTCAAACTTAACGTTTCGAGGGTGACGGGTTTTCCTGAATTCCCCAACACTAGCCCCTCGGGGAAGCGGGTTGACTCTGACGATCCGATTCCACGAATCCTTCGAAAATTTAGTAAACAACGTCACCCTCGGAACGTCGGAGGGGACACGGGTCGCCCGGGAACCCTATGACGGTTAGATCGAGGCAGGTTTCGCGGAACTACCCCTCCCCGCCCCTATAAATAGCGGGCTGCCGCTGTTAAAAAATTTTACAGCCATTCTACTCTCTTGCGGTTCGTGAATCTTTCGTGTTCGCGGAACCTGGTCTTTTGTTGAAAAGCTCGCGAACTTCTGGTGCTCTTCGCATCTTTCTAAGGTATTATTTTATTTCTCTCTTCTTAATTCTTACTTGTCATACTTTGGTGAAGTAGTATCTCAGTTTTATGAGCTTCATTCTCGAATGTTGTTCTTAACGGTTCGTATGTTTGTCTCTGCTGGTTAGGTGGCTAGAGTTAAAAGCACAGCTAGACCCATGACTACCGAAGAGCTTATTGCAGCTGGTCTTCCGCTCGACCCTGTCGTCGAAGGTGCCGAGCATGCTGCACCAACCGAAGATTCTGGTTCTCCCAGCGGCTCCAGGAGTCGCGAAGACGGGGAGGTCCAATCTGATGACGGCGAAGATATCAGAGACGTGGATGCCGGCGTTAGTGACCTGGTTAGGGCGAAGACTTCCAGCTCGCTGTCACCTTCACTCGTCTTCGGAGAGTCCAAGGTGACCACCAATATGATTTGGGAGTATGAGAGAGCCGGGTTCTTTCCTCCGGGCGCTGGGCGAGCCCCGCTTGACGAGCAAATCCCTACCCCCAGGGACGGAGAATTTGTGGTCTTTCGCGACTTTTTCATCTGCGGACTTAGGTTCCCCTGCGACCCAATCCTACTGGCTATTCTGGATGCATTCTCGGTGAAGATTCACTAGCTTTCGCCGACGTCATTTCTTGAGTTGTCAAAGTTCATTTGGATCATGAAAACCTTCGGCTGCAACCCCAGCGTTGCCGCCTTTGCCAGATTCTATGAATTGGTTATTATCCCCGAAGTTGTCAAGGGCAGCGATGGGCAGTTCTATCACACTCAGCACGCGTGTTGTACCTTCAACACCCATCGCCAGAACACCCGAAAGGGGATCACCCGAATCCAGATTGCTCCCTGCTGCAAGTCTAACCTCACCGAGGACTGGAACTCTCATTGGTTCTATTTGAAGATCAACATGTCCGAAGTTCCCGGCTACACCGGCCCGGCTCATCCCTTGTCTTGCCGGATTGCGCCTCAGACTGCGGTGAACACGGCCCAATTCAATCAGCGGGCCTTTTGATTAGGAACTGCGAAAGCGCATTTCATCTTGCCAGTACCATACTTGGTGGCCGTGATATCATCGAAGAGTTCGTGGCCGCCCGGGTCTGGCCCATTTCAAGTGGTTGGGCACCCACTGAGATCGTGTACCTTAAGGTGAACTGGGCTGCACAAGAGGTGCCTTTCCCCAAGTTCGGGATTAAACTTCGCGAAGATCAGAGTGCTGATGCCTTCATGGTAGAGATAGAGAAAAGGGTGAACACAATGATCGGCGAATACACCATGAATGAGTACAAGGCATACAAGGCTCTCGTGAAGCACAAAAGAAGGATCAATCGCGTGTTCTCTGAAGCTTGCGGTGACAAGTCTTTCAATTCTCGAGGCCCGGGTCCCAAGCTGAAGGTTCTCGCAGTTGCAGTGGCCAGTTGTTGGGCTGCCCCCATTAACGCCCCCGAATAAGGTCTTCGAAGCGAGGCTCAGCATCTATCAGCGAAGGCACTTCCTCTGGGTCCAGCCGTCAAGGACGAGATCTCTAGAATCGTCGAGGCGTAAACGCAAGACTTCCGAGTGAACTTCGGATGCAGAGCTTCAAGCGGCTTCAGGTCTTGCCAAGATGAGTCGGAAAAAACTGAAGAAAGCGGTGAGGAAGGTTTCTTCCGTCGGGGTTCAGCGAGTCCCCTCCGCCTTTGACGACGACGCCTTCGAGGAAGCGGACAGCCGGAAAGGTGTTTGCTTTTAGCCTCTGTTTAACTTTCGAAAGAACTGTCCGTCGGATTCTGAGAATGAATTCATGGATGTTGATTCCTTTTCAGATGCTGCTCCCGAAGTTCGCAAGGAGGTTGCACCTGAAGCTGCTGATGAGGCCACTGTTGAAGATAAAATCATTTCCCCTGCTGAAGCCCCTGCTGCTGCCGAAGTCCCTGCTGCCGAAATTTCTGAAGCCGCTCGCTCTTGGGATGAAGCCTCTCCCGAATTCGCCAAGGAACTTGAGCTAACTGTACAAAGGGGAGGGAATCCTCCCGAATATGCTCCCTTGGTCGAAGTTCGGGAGGTTGTTCCCGAAGATGAAACTCCCTCTCCCTCTTTGGCTGCTTTCAACAAGAGCTTCGGTACGTCTTATCGCGGCAAATTATTAAGTGATGGCTTCGAGACAACTGGCGTTGGGAGCAAGACCTCTGAGATTTTAACTCTGTGGAAATCATCTGTGACTGTTGATGAATCAGGAGGGGAGAGTTCGGGACAACCTGAGGGGGCTGCTCCATGTTCTGAGAAAGGGCCTCATCCTACCCCTGAAGCCACCCCTTCGCCTCAGTGTAGGGCTTCCTCTGGTTCGGCGAAACAGGTCACCATGCAGCATTTCAGTAAACAAGGTTCGCTCCTTCTCACTACTTTTTCATGCTTTTTTTCCGATTCTTGAATTTTATCTGAGGTTTTAATCTTGGATTTTTCAGAATTCAAGGATCTTTTGCACTCTTACTCTCCCTCGAAGCTAGCGCGCTTTCAGGAGGACTATGCGCTCAAACACTTTATGCTTGGGAAAGTTGCCATCGAGCGTCTCGTTGAACAAGAGAAGGCGAATAAGCAGCTTTCCCAGAAATCTAAGGAACTCAAACGGAGCTTCGCCCTCGCACAATCCGCGAACATTGAACTTGAGAAGAAGGTGGCTGAGTTGGCGGAGGCTCTGAAGCCTAGTCAAGATGAAAAGAGGCTCGCGGAGTCGGCTCTTGAGCAGTCCAAGAAGGAACTTGAAAAAGTTCAAAAGTCCCACGAAGATGACCTTAGTGTGATCGATAATCTTCGGGAGAAGCATGAGAGGGCTATGAAAATTGCCGAAGATCTCTGTATTAACAACGCCAGCCTCGCAAAGTCTCTGAGTGCGAAAGATCGCAAAATCCTGGATCTTGAGAAAGCGCTTGCGGATCAGAGTGAAGCCTCGAAGAGGAGTACTTCTGAGATTCTGGAAAATTTGAAACTACTTTATGAGGAATACAAGAAGTCACTGAACGAGTTCAGCTTTCTTCCAGCTCCTCTTCCAGATAACATTGAGATTCCTGAATTTATGGATTGGATGGAGGCTGAGTTCCAGGCTCTCTCTGAGGTGATCTCCGGTGCTAGCGACTTCGCGGCTGCTTTTTCCGGGGAGAGTATATTGAAGATTCTTCATGACTATGACTGCACTAACTTGGAGAAGTTCCGCGGGAAGATCTCCCAATTCCCCAGCGCTACAAGCACTGCGATACTTCGAGCCAATGCCGATGTTCAGGCCATTAAGAATAAGTTCGCAAATGAATTTTTGTTGACCAGTGGGAAAGAGACCGTCAAAGCCATTGCGCGCGCCAAACTTGCTGAGGTGGTTTTTTGTTCGATTTCGTAACTTGCGCTTGCCACCGATGTTTCAGTCTCTCAAATTCCCTTCACGTTTGCCTTTCTTTCTTTCTCAGCTGAACGAGGAGGAGAATCGCGAGAATATCACTGCATCCCTCGAAGGGTCAACTTCCGGCGAAGATTCGAGCAACTCAGGCGAAGGGGGTTCAGGCGGCGGCAGCAGCAGCAGCAGCGATGGGGGCAGCGACGGCGGGCAAGCCTCCGAACACGAGGATAATTCTACGAAGGTGGATGTTACGAACTAGATGCTATGTCCGAACCTTGGACGTATTCAATGCTGCCTGTATATTTGTGTAGATTCACTTAGTTTTCCTGAACAAATGTTTTGTATACTTTAACCTGCGCAGGTCCTGCAAGCTGGGCCTGCGCAGGACGTGTTGCCGCTACGAATCCATCGGGATAGGATGTTCGTTAGTGGTGAAGCGTGGCGTCTGTTCAAGCGGGCACATCCCGAACAAGACTTCTCCGATTTTTGGCTTGAGGCCTCGCTTAAATTTTCTATGGGCTGTTTTGATCTCTCTTCATTTTTCTTGTTTCGTAAGAAGAGACGTTCTGCATCCTCTACTTCGCGCTCCGCAAAAATTCCGAAGATGGAGCCCCTTAGCCCCTTAGCAGGCGCGTCTGACTTCGCTTATGCTAGCGATATGGTCGAGAACAATGTTTGTAAACCAGGACATGTTGTAGAGCTTTCGTTTTAAGTTTTGCACTGACTGTTGTAATTATTGACAAACTATTCGGAAGTTTTTATGCGAATAAGGCAACGAATTCGTTTTTTTCTTGGAAAAAAACGTCACCCTCCCCCACCTTGCCGTTTTGCATGAAAACTTGGAGGTATGTTGTCAAAGCTTGTAATTCGTGTATTTCGATCGAGTACACATTTACGAGAAATCTTCGTTAGTTTCTGAAAATTTGAACCGTCGTCGCACAAGTCGACAAAATTTGTTTTCGAATTTTGTGGACTTGATCCATCTGGCTAACTTGCCCCGGTTGATATTGCAACCTTCAGTTGCTTCAACCAAGACTTTCTACGATTTTTCACACGAGCCCCTTGCCCTTTTCTTACGACGATGTTATCACGAAAAACTTTTTCGGTGTTTTACGCTGAAGAAAAATCTGGAGGCGACTCCCCTCGCATTCACTTTCTCGAAATCAACCTGCCGACTTTCTGGGCCACAACTCACTGCTGTTCCGGGCCTTTATGGGTGGGAATCCCTCAATGGATGGGATTTTCTAGGCCACAACTTGTTGTTGTCTCAGGCCTCTTTCTGTGGGAATCCCTTGATGGATGGGATTTTCTGGGCCACAACTTGTTGTTGTCTCAGGCCCCTTTCGGTGGGAATCCCTTGATGGATGGGATTTTCTGGCTATCACGAAGCCTTTCTCATGAACTTCTTCTTTTTTCACGATGGAATTCTGTCTATCACGAAGCCTTCCTCATGAACTTTTTCTTTTTTCACCACGAACTTTTTCTTTTTTCACCACGAACTTTTTCTTTTTTCACGATGGAATTCTGGCTATCACGAAGCCTTTCTCACGAACTTTTTCTTTTTTCACGATGGAATTCTGGCTGTCACGAAGCCTTTCTCACGAACTTTTTCTATTTTCACCACGAACTTTTTCTTTTTTCACCACGAACTTTTTCTTTTTTCACGATGGAATTCTGGCTATCACGAAGCCTTTCTCACGAACTTTTTCTTTTTTCACGATGCAATTCTGGCTGTCACGAAGCCTTTCTCACGAACTTTTTCTTTTTTCACCACGAACTTTTTCTTTTTTCACCACGAACTTTTTCTTTTTTCACGATGGAATTCTCGAGATACGCGATTTGGGGGAGGACTCTTTTCATATATATATCACAAAGAGTATTTACATATGATCCGCCTGGTTAAAAACCTTGCCTCTTGATTTAGAGCCCCCTTTGCAAGGAAAAGAGTACGGTCCTTCTTATTCTAATGCGACTAGAAGAAGTAAAACTAATTTTTTCTTCCGAAATCACTTATAGATACGTGATTCGGATTTTTTAGCTTTCTAGAATACAAACTAACGAAAATTGAAAAACTACTATATGTTACATCTAGGTACAACTAAGGTTTTCATGGATAATACCTTTTTAGACTATCAGCATTCCACGAATACGGTAACTCTTCGCCAGTTTGCTCCATCAAGCGAAAAGCCCCTGGCATATCTGTTTCCCTGGCGATGTAAGACCCTTCCCATGACTCATGAAGTTTTCCTGGGTTCTCCCAATTTTTTTCCTCTTCAACAACAGATCACCAGTTTTGATGTCCTTTCGGACCACCTTCTTGTCTCTCCATGCTCTTGTTTCTCTCTGGTATTTCTCGATGTTTTCTGCGACTTCAAGAATTGTCAGCTCGATCATGTCCTTTTCCACCTTCTTATCAATTTCCTCTATCTCTTTTCCTTTCAAGACTCTCATGCTTTCATTCTTGATTTCCTCCGGCGTCATGGCCTCAGTCCCAAAAAGTAGGCGAAAAGGTGTAAAACTTGTTGCTCTTGATACTGTGGCGTTGTGAGACCAGATCACCTTCGGAAGTTCATCCACCCACTTTCCCTTTTTCTGGTTGAACAGACATTTCTTGATTCCCGAAAAAATTAGGCCATTGGCTCTTTCAACTGCTCCATTAGACTGTGGGTGATACACTGACGAAAACTTCGCCTGAGTGCCCAAGGTTTTGCAATATTCTTTGAAGGTGGAGCAGTCGAACTGTTTGCCATTGTCGACCGTTAGTTCTCTAGGAACCCCGAACCTGCATACTATGTTCTGCCAAAAGAATTTCTAAATTGTTGTTGCTTTGATGTTTGCAAGTGGTTTTGCCTCTACCCATTTTGTGAAATAATCTACTGCCACAGCTGCGAATCGGCAATTGCCCTGAGCTGTTGGCAACGGGCCCACTAGATCCATTCCCCACCTTTGCAGAGGCCAAGTCGGTGGAATCAAGTGGACTGGCATTGAGGGCAGATTCTGTTGATTTGCCATTTTCTGGCATGCTTCACACTGCCGAACTAATGCTTTGGCATCAATATTTATGGTGGGCCAATAGAATCCCTGCTTTATCGCCTTTCCGGCCAAAGCCTTGGTGCCTATGTGCGCCCCACAGAATCCACTGTGAATTTCCTTTTGAAGTTCCTGGCCTTTTTCGGAAGTGATGCACCGGAGCCAAGGTTCAGTGACTCCTGACTTGTATAGTTCTCCATTGACTACTGTATAGCCCCGAACTCTTTGCTTTAATCTTTTCTCCTCTAATTCATCTTGTGGTTCTTAGTGTCCTCTCAGATAAGCCATGATTTCTGCTCTCCAGTCGGGAGTCTCCACTACATTCACGATTTTAGCTCTCGAATCCTTAATGGACGGTTCTCTGATGATTTTGAAGAACACATCTGGTGGTAGCTCTTGATTTCTAGCTGCCGCTTTCGCCAGTTTGTCTGCCTCATTGTTATCATCCCTTGGGATATGCTGGACTGAGTATCCTTTGAAGTGTTTTTCCATTTCTCTGACTTTTTCGAGATATTTATGAGAACAGGATTCCTTGCCTCGCTTTCTTTCTCGATATGTTCTTGGATTACTTTCGAATCCGTTCTGATTATGAAGGTCTGCTGCCCCAAGGCTCTCATTTTCCTTAATGCCAACAGAAGAGCTTCGTATTCTGTTGTGTTGTTCGTGGAATGCTCATTGTTCGCGAATACGAGCCGAGCTGCATATCTTATGACAACGCCCGTCGGGGATGTCACAACAGCCGAAATTCCAACCCCCTTGTAACACCAGGCCCCATCACACTGTACTATCCAAGGTTCGGGTGCATCTTCCTCTAGGTTCTGAGTAGGTGAAGTCCAGTCCACGACAAAATCTACCAGAACTTGTGATTTTATTGCGCTTCTCCTCTTGAAGTCTACCACGTACTCGGAAAGCTCAGCGCCCCACTTGATGATTCGGGTGGATGCCTCTCTATTCGCGAACAAGTCATTCAACAGTTGGTTGGTGATGACTCTTATTCTGTGGCCCTCGAAGTAATGCCTTAGCTTCCTTGCTGCCATGATGACCGCGTATGCGATTTTTTCCAGCTCAGAATAGAAGATCTTGGAACCAGACAATGCTTCAGAAGCAAAGTATGCGGGAATTTGTCTGAGTTTTCCTTCTTCCTCCTTTTCTTGTACCAGCACTGCACTTACTGCCGAATTTGATGCAGACACATATAGCAGAAGTGGCGATTTAGGTTAGGGAGGACAGAGTTTGGTCATGGTGGACAAGTAATCCTTCAATTCTTGAAAGGCTCGCTTCTGAGGTTCAGACCACTGGAAGTTCTTAGCACTTCTGAGGACTTGGAAGAATGGTAAGCTTCTTTCTGCAGCTCTGGGAATGAATATGTTAAGGCAGCTACTCTCACTGTCAGTTTCTGCACATCTTTCACTGAAACTGGATCCTGCATTTCCACTAGAGCCTTGATTTTGTCGGGATTTGCCTCTATGCCTTTTGTTGATACTAGGCATCCAAGAACTTTCCCCTTGTGAATGCCGAATACACATTTCTCCGGATTCAGTTTCAGATTCGCTGCTCTCATGTTCGCAAATGTTTCCGCTAGGTCACCGATGTGGTCTTTCCTCTGGACACTTTTGACGACTATGTCGTCCACATACGCCAAGATGTTTCTCCGAATTTGCGGGTGTAGTACTATTGCTATCATTCTTGAGAATGTACATCCTGCATTCTTTAGCCCCTCTGGCATTCTTACGAAGCAAAACATCCCGAAGGGAGTGATGAAACTTGTTTTTTCTTCGTCTTCCTTGCGAACCCTGATCTGATGATACCCAGAGAACATGTCCAGGAGCGAGAGCATCTCACTGTTGGCTGCATCATCTATGATTTTGTCTACCCTTTCCAAAGGGAAATTGTCTTTTTTGCATGCCTTGTTCAGATCTGTGAAGTCCACGCACATCCTCCACTTTCCATTCTTCTTCTTGACTGGTACTGTATTGGCTAGCCAAACCGGGTACTTCACCTCTTTGATCACTTGCGCGTCTTGCAATCTCTGAACTTCAGCTTCTACTGCTTTCACCTTTTCTTCAGACATTTTCCGAAGTTTCTGCTTCTTGGGAGGTATTTTTTCGTTTGTCTCCAGGGCATGTTCAATGATGTCCCTGTCCACACCTTGCAGGTCCTTAGCTGACCATGCGAAAACATCATTGTTCTTGTTCAGGAATTGTACGAGATCTCTGTCTTCTTTGGCGCTGAGGTGCGCTCCTATCGTGACCGCTCTATCAGGCATGTCATCCAGATACACTTTCTTGGTTTCGCCATCTGCAGCTATTTCAAATTTTTCCTTGTCCCGCTTAGGCTCTTCGTAGGTTTTTTTCTTCTCATCAGCTGCTTTCAGCTGGTACACGTTCGTTTGGCCGGGCGTGTGGCCTTTTTCTATGTTTCTGGCCTCTTGCTGATTGCCGAACACCGTGATGACCCCTTTGGGCGCAGGCATCTTCATGCATAAGAACTGTTGTCTTATGACAGCATCAAACTTGTTCATGAAACCTCTGCCGAAAATCGCGAGGTATGGGTGGTAAATGTCAACTACATCGAAAGTGAGACTTTCCGTTCTGGCATTCTCAAGATCTCCGAAAGAAACCGGGAGTGATATTTTTCCAACCGGCTTGATGGGCTTTCCTCCGAACCCCTGCAGCGGGTACTCTAGTGGGTCCAACATGTGCTGGCTCAGATTCATCTTTTCGAAAGTTTTCAAGAACAGGATATTCGCTGAGCTCCCATTGTCAACTAGGACTTTTCCTATAACCCATCCAGCTATGTTCACTTCAATGACCATGGCATCATTGTGAATCGCGGATTTCAGTCTGAAATCTTCTTCTGTGAAGGTGATTGGCACCTTTGCCCACTCCGGCCGTGCAGCTGGGCCGTCATTGATGATAGTGTTCATAGACCTGAAGTAATTGCTTCTTTGCTTCTTGGTCTCGAATTCCATGGCCGACCCGCCTGTGATTGGCATGATAGTTCCGAACGATGGCAATGCTTTGGAGTTCTGAGGTCCCGAACTTGACTGAGGCCTTGGCGAACTTTCTGGAGGTGGCAGCAGGATTTCCCGAATGGGTTGCGGTTGCTGGATTGGCTGGATCACTTGTGACTGAGGAAAACACTGCTGCGACGGCTACCACGTTGACTGTGGTTGCTGGAATTGCTGAACTGGGACAGAACTTGACTGTGGGTTCGCGAACTGAGGTTGCCAGAAATTCGGGCGAAACTGGCTTGGCATTAAGGATGCGATACTCATTAGTTCTTTCTCTTGCTGAATTCTTGCCATGTTCTTCTTTGTTTCTGGGCACCCTTCGGTGTTGTGGCCCCTTCCATGATACTGGCAATAGAAGTAAGGATCTTTCGGGTTGTGGTTCGTGAGTGCTGGGGGTCCTCTGCCTCTCCCCCTTCCTCTGGGATTGAACCCTCCCCTGGTGCTTGGCCTGCCGCCCTGTGGAGATTGCGAATTTCCGACGTTGTTGACATTTCGCGGATGTTGGGGTGGTGCCTTCCATGCCATCTCTCTGTTGCCCTGCCTTGCTTCGTTTCGCTCGGCCACTCTTCTGCGATGGTCATCATCTGACAAAATGTACTCCTCTAGTTCGTGAAAGAGTTCCTCAACTGTCTTGGGTTTCTTTCTTGTGAGATGCGAAGCTGTAGGCCCTGGGGTGAGACCTTTGATCAGTGCGTTGATCGTTGTTTTGTCATCAGCTTCGGGAATCTGAGACCTTTGTTGCATGAATCTTCTCACGAAGTTCCGGAGTGGCTCTCTGTCTTTCTTCTTGCAGTTATACAAATCCAATGGTTCCGCAGTTGTGTCGTGGAACATCTGAAATGCTTGCATGAACTTTGTCTTGAGATCTACCCAACTGTAGATTGAATGTGGAGGCAGCAGTTAGTACCAATTCAGTACTGGTCCTTCGCAAGCTATGATGAAGGATTTGGCCAGTGCAACATCATCCCCTCCTGCCGAATTCATAGCTGATTCGTATCTCATGAGAAATTGCCGGAGTTTCCGAAACCGTTGTATTTGGGGAGAGAGACAGGTTTAAACTTCGGCTGCCAAGGTGCTGTTTGCAGCCCTATCGACAGTGGAGATTCTGGATCCACGAAGTGTGAGACTCCATTTCCCGCGAAGAAGTTTTCTTTCGGGGGTTCTCTTGCCGGCCCAATGTTCTGTTGCGGTGACTCCTGCCACAGGGAACTGTTTTCTTGTTCTTTGATTTCATCAATTTCTCTCTGTATTGCTTCGATTTGTTCTTTTGCTTTGTTCAGCTGCTCTAGCTTTTCTGAGATTTTTCTCTTTGCTTGCAACTGAGCTGCGAATTTTTCTTTGTCTTTCTGCAGCTGCTGTATCTTTTGCTGAACCATTTGTAGCTCCCTGTCTATGGTGTCATCATCATCCACATTCTCGAACTCTTGTGGTTCGGCAGGTTGTTCTTGGGTGTGAGTTGTCTTTTCTGCTCTTGCCTTCATGAGAGCTTCGAGCTTTTCTCTCCGTTCTTGGTCTGTTGTGTTAGAAGATTCAGGAACGAAAGAGGTTTCATTCCCTTGGGTAGGATGGTGATCGTCTCGGTTTGCCTGTGCCGGAACGTTCTTCTTGGATTTCTTCTGAGGTGGCATCGTGAGTTTCTTTTCGACTGGAACACGGTGGGCGCCAATGTTGGAGGGTTACCCGAAAAATTCGGATGAATCCCCGAACACGCGAGAGAGAGAGAGAAAGTTCTTAGCACGTTCAAGCACAAAGTTAGAGTACAGAGAGACTGTAATTCCCTCTGCCGATTGCACAAGTTCTGAAGAGTCTGAATCCGTTTACACGTGCCCTTGCATCCCCATTTATAGGGAGATGAAGGGACTTTTACGTGCCGAAAACACCCTCAGCCTCAAAGAATATTCCTAGTGTGAACGCATACAAGAATGTCTTTTTTGTCTAACATATTTACAAATCTGCCACTAGTTCACACTCTAAACCCAGACTTTTTGGGACAACAACTTTGACTTTGCTTCTCCGCCGGTTCGTGAATGTCTTCATGCGTGATTCCCGAACTGGGTCCTCGACAGATTCCCGAATCGGCCTTCGCTTCTTCATCGGTTCGTGCATGTCTTCGCGCGTGACTCCCGAACTGGGTCCTCGACAAATTCCCGAATCGGCCGTCCTCCGAAGCTCGCGCCATCGACAGCTCGAGGTTCCGGGCTTCCGCATGTTCGTAACCCCATTTCTTCACCGAATCAAGATTCCCGAACTTCGCACATTCGCGAATTCGAGGCTTCACAGGTTCCAGGCTTCCGAAAATCGTGAATTCCCTACCCCTGAAAAACATGTTTCGAGAACTTTGTCAAACTTAACGTTTCGAGGGTGACGGGTTTTCCTGAATTCCCCAACACTTAAGAAACAAGCTAATGAAATTAAAGAACTCAATGCTCTCAATGATCTTAGTGCAACCCCTGCTACAAATTATGAACATTTGTTGTGCAGATTCAAATTGCTTAGCAAGGAGTGTGATAAGCCAAAATCTAAGCTTGAGAGCAATGAGACTAAAACAAGTAATTCCATTGAGCTTGATGAATCATCTATCCCTTGTGCAATTCCTATCTTCAAGGTAGATTCTTCAACTTCTTGCATTGAGTTAATTGATGAATCTTGCTCACCATCTTGCAATGAGAATGTTGTCGTAGAAACATGTGATTTTCTCATATGCAAGAAAAATGATGAGCTCAAGCAAGAAATGAAATGGCTCCGAGCGAGGTTGGAAAACTTGATGGGCAAGGGCAAGAACAATGAGGAACAAGTGGACATATCTCAAGACATGAGGAGCAAAGTCCAACCTTCTCAAGATAATTGTGATCTCATGGTGAAGAATCTTGAGAAGGGTGCAATCGTGACTTGCTACAAGTGTCATGACGAAGGGCACAAGTTCTACAAATGCCCTCAATTTGTCAAGAAGATGGACAAGGGTGCAAAGAAAAAGTTGAACCCCACCATCAAGAGCTCCCTCATCTACACCAAGCCCAACCGCAGGAACAAGACCAAGAGAAACACCTACGTCATCAAGAAGAAGTCTAAAGACAAGGTGGTTGCACACAAGGTTGGGAAAATGAAGGAGGAGAGGGGTTGGAATCAACCCATTTGGGTGCCCAAGGAAGTCATCATCAACATGAAGGGGCCTCAAATGGTTTGGGTTCCTAAGCCCACTTGAAGGCCTCAAGAGCGAGGACTTGGGAGGCTTGGCACAAAGAAGATGAGAAGATTCAAGCCTAAAAGCCAAGCTTGCAAGTTGGACCTGTGTTACTCAAGTTCCCCGGTTGAGGTAATGGAAACTAGAACTTATCTCATGTATCATTGTAGCTCCATTGCCTTGTTTAGGTTGCATTTGTTGCAATGTTTACATATGGTAGGTTGCTTGTGTCATGTGCTAACCCATGAGCAACCTACATGGTTTGATTAGTGTGTAGGAAAGCTACACTAGTTCTTTCATCGTGCATGTTTTCATATATATCTCTTTGCATCATGAGCAAGCTATAGGGTTAGCTTCCCTTTTGTTGTAATAAACAATGTGCATACATTTTAATTGGTGATTCAAACACTAAATGTACACATTTAGGGGGTGCTCATCCTACGGTTTGGTTATGGGACTATGTCACACCCGACTTTCCGAAGAAAACCAAGTGCATACCTATATGCATGCCAGGATCAAGTTTCATGCATATAGTGACATAAAAGTGAATACAGAAACAGTATCACGTAAGAAAAAGAAAGATTATCAGAGATTTACGCTGAATCCTGGAAACGAAGGCACCAAACATCACAGGCAATCGACTGGGGGTTAAGTACGCCTAGCTCCAGCAACATCTTCATGGCAGCTTCCTCTTTCTGAGCAACATTGTTTATAGCAAGGGTGAGCACTTGTCGTACTCAGCAAGTGTGGGGAAAAGAATGAATGCAAAGGCTTTATAGTGGACTGGGCTATAAGCATTTAGCATTTTAGTTGGTCAAGTTTTATTAGCACCTGATTACTAATAAAGTATAAGTATATACCAACCCACAATTAAGCATAAGATAAGAGGTATGCCATAAGCACATGGCAAGCATAACCAGAGAGAACGATTTAAGTCCATCTTCAAGTTCAATTATCATGTGAGGGTCCAGGTCGCTCTTGACCGTGAGCACGGCTAATCGATTAGTTTTACACTCTGCAGAGGTTGTACATCTTTACCCACAAGTCGTGTAAAAACTCCGAAGAGTTTTGCACCCAACCACGCTGTGCAAAAGTAGGCACAATACCACACTACCGAGGTGTGGCTGCATAGGGACGCTACGAGGCCTTTACAAAGAGTCCTCCCGTGCGTATTAGTCCATAGTAGTATGTCATAGAGGCTATCTTTCGTACCACACTTCTATTACGGACGGTAAGCCATAGAGTCTTCCGTTCCATCACCGCTCCGGAATAGAAGAGCCATAAAAGCATTCCTCCGTCCCCAACCTACTATGCGAATAATAACCACACAAAGACTTCCCTAATTACTCGGCCAAGACTAGAGCCATATAGTCCTTGTGGTTGCACTGTTGTCCTGGGTGGTCGCTCCATGTTCCGATTAATCATATGGTCTTGTATTAACATCCAAAGATATAACATAACGGTAAAACAAGTTCATCATTGTTGTTCATTAAAACCACCATAACCCAGGTATAGCAACTAAGCATAGCTACCCAACATAAAGATAAACCCGTTTGATCAAGGCACAGGATAAATAACACTAGTCAAACCTTAAACATGGGTCCCATCATATTAATGCAAGCATATGCAATGAGTGATTAAATATAGTTCTTAGGACAAAAGATCAAGGACACACTTGCCTTTAACCAAAGTAATGTCGTTGCTCAGAATATCTTCAACTTCAAGCTCTTCCCAGCCTCTCGAACGGCGTTCACTCTAAGCGCATCAATCATCGGGCACAACATACAAAGCAGACAAACAAACAGACATACTAAGAACAAAACACCAATCAAAAGAAAACTTTAAAAGAACACACTAAAGGATATGATCGATTAGATGGATCACTAAAGAACACAAAGGGTGCTTGGAAAGGCTTGGTTAGCTTTAAAGAGATGGTTGTGAAAGATTGAGCAAGGTCCGGAAAGATCATACTTAGATTGAGCTGAGACAAGAACGTCTAACGAACGTTTTGCATATATGAGAGAGCAAGGCTATGAGCTAGGTTCATTTTAATTAACAAAACAAATATAAAGGATATTTCAGAAATAAAATACCCTATGTTAATATTAATGCAATATTAAACTTTATTTATGAAACCGGTGTAAAGAACTAGTCAAGTTTTATTAATAAAGATTCATATATGAATTAACCGATTAACCATTTAATTTAGAAAAACCAAACTAGATGAACAATCTAAACGAAACTTTGTAAATCGAGTAGATCATATTATTATTAAAAACATTATGGTACTGGCATTAATCAAATTAATATTTATCATAAAAGCCGATGTAAAAGCCTAATCAAATTTTAATTAGAAAAGATTAATTAACTATTAAACAAATTAACATTTGGTTTACGAAAACCGAGATAAAGATCTAATTAACTTTTATGTGCAAAAACATGTGATAGAAACATTAATCAAATTAAATTTGCTTATGAAAAACGGTGTATAGATCTATATAGCTTTTATTTATAAAAAGCATGCATAACTAGTCATTAATCAAAATTAATATTAATTTTATTTTCAGAAAACAAAACATGATGAAAACTCACCACTAACGCGTGCTTTACACTATTATGGACCTAACGCAACTTGAACGGATTAAATCGGAGCTAAAACGAAGATTTTATGAGCAAAACAAGATTGAAAGGACCTAGATGTGATTAACTATAGATTTCAGGGGCTAGCTGAGAAGAAACCCGAGACACATCAAATAGTGCTCGCGAAACTGATAAAACTCGGGGTTAGATCTGTAAAAGTGCTCTGGTTGGATCTAGTTGCAAACATCTAATAGATCTAGGGGTTCACGTGCAAGATCTGCAAGGCACAAGAATTAAGCCACTGATTACCAAGTTCAACAGGGGCCTAAGTGCAAATTTAGCACTTCATCCCCTACCTTTGGCCGGTCGTCAGCGGCGCCGGTGGTTGGAGCGGCCTCGAGCACGTCCAAGGTGGGGAAAAGGGATAGGAGATCGAGGAGGACCTGTGTGGCTGCTCACCCTCGGCGGGGGCGGACCGCAAGGTGGCCGGCGGCGAACCTCAACAGCGGCCGGCGGCGGCTTCACGTGGCGGTGGTGCTCCGGTGCATCTCCGACGACGGGGAGCGGCGGAACGTGTACGGCTCGGTGAGGGGATGCTTGAGGCGACCTCGGTTTGCTCGGCTCGCCTCGGGACGACGAATCGAGCGCCGAGAAGCCACGGCAGCGGACGGCTTGGCCCTCCAAGCCATGGCAGCGCTCCGGCGGCTAGCTTGTGATGGGGAGGTGTTCGTCGGGCGTGGCACGGCGTCGCGCAGCTCCTGATGTCGGCATCTTCGCCAAATGGTGCAGCGTCGCGACGGATCGAGCGGCGGCGCTCGGCTCGGCCGGCGAGCTAGCGAGCCGGCGAGCCGGTGACGGCGCGGGGGCGGGAGCGAGGCGTGATGCGCGGTGCAGGAGAGGTAGGGCACGCAAGGCCGGGTGGCGGCACCTTAAATAAGCACGGGGAACGAAGTTCCCCTGGCGCGCACGCCAAGGAAGGGCCGGCGGCGGCGCCCTGGCTGTGGTGGCCATGCCTCTGGCCGGATGGGCCTGACCGGGCTGGCTACTGGGCCAGATTGGGTTGGGTCGGTGCGGACCTGGGTCGGGCCTTCGGCTCGGCCCAGTTAGATAGGATAGGTTTTTTTTTTAGAATCTATTTCCAGTGCGAAAAATAATCCAGAAAAATTCTGTAAATTATTTTAAAGCACGCAAAATACTCAGAAAATCACCAAAAATTCCAGGAAAATTCCTAGAGATAGATTAAGACACGAACAACCCAAATAAAGAATTTGGTGCTCATGAAAAAGATTTTAGAGCCTTCTAATAAATAGAAATAGCTCAAGGAAAATGAGAATAAATCCCAGAAAAATCCGGAAAATTCTTGGGAGAGTTTGGATAGCTCCTACACGCATTTTTGAAATATTTTGCACTCAATAACCACTAGATGCATCGGCATGAATGCAACACTCACAACTTTTTATTTAATTTAGAAAATCAAACAAATGATTTTTCCTATACTATATTTCCTGTAAAGAAAATAAATGTTGGAAAAAATTTTAAAAATTATGAGAAAATCGTTATTTAATTATTCTCTCTATTCACATCCTGAAATTGGAAATTTCAGGGTGTGACAGACTAACATTGTTTCAAGCTTATCTTATGTAGTCCCTTGGCGACGCGTTCCGGTGCGGTACATTATTTTAAGAGAATGCTATTTCCCTCGCGATGTGATCTAACATCTCTAAAAGAGTGATTATAGTAATATGAGCTTCATGCTATTGAGTCATGTCCTTGCGAGGTTATGTCTCTATATAAGTTCAAAGGCAATATACTCATACATTCCTAATCCTTGTGGTACCCCGAGTGTCTTCTTTGCAAGCTTCTTTCAAGTGGTGTCACCTCAAGTGATATAGTTTCCAAGTGGCTCATCTCAATGTGGTGCCAACAAGGTAGAGAGGATAAACCCCCGGAGGTATGCAATGATTAAAAGACTACAAGTGATATGTACAAGTGGTAATGTAACAAGAACCCATTTGTCTTATCTCTTGTCCTTTAAGCTACCTCCTTGCATGATATGCTCTAAGCCTCCATTGTCTTACTAGTTTGTAGTTGTGCACTTGTTTCCACACTATCATATTGTGGACACACTTAGGGGGAGCTTAGGTTCTTGTATCATGTCAGTCTCATGAGCTTGTGATCCACCTTAGTTATTCGCACATGTGGTATCTTCATTGATATCATATATATGGATCATGGTTCATGCGGGTTTCTCCCTTGTATTTAAGATTTCTCTTTAAGCTATGTTTGCCAGGGCTTGCTAGTTTCCTTGGACCCCTTTTGTTTTGGACTGTTTGGAGATTTTATTCCAAAGGGGGAGAATGTGGGACCAAAGCAAGCTAAATGGTTCCAAAGTGGGAAGAGGCAAGCTACGAGTGAACATAGGAAGAAGAGATCAAACAAAGGGAAAGTTTGATCTAGGGGGAGTTTGGATGATGGTAAACATCCAAGCAAGTGTAAGTGGTTCTAATTTTGTAAATTTTTGCAAATTTATGCTTGCTTTGGTTGTGTTGTCATAAATCACCAAAAAGAGGAAGATTGTAGCGAACATGGCCTCATATGGCATTAGTTCGAGTACGATTTTGGTGATTCATGACAACATGATCAATGGGACTAACCATATTGTTTAGCATGTCTTTGTAGACATTTCTAGGTCCCAAGGATGCCAAAATACCACATGCCAAATTGAGAAGATAGTATATTTTTCAAGAGTCAAAAACGAGAAAGAAAAGAAAAAGAATGGACACCGTTGGATGAACCAACGGTACATAGATAGCAAGCGTCGGACGAGTTGATACTGTAACACCCTAATTTTTGAAAATTTTGGCTTTTATTTTGCTAGAAACCTTTGTTATTGCTCTTAAGGAATATAGGGTTGTCTTTAATTTCTTTTAGGCATTTAAATTTTTCTAAAATAAAATAAATGAACTATAGGGATTAATTATTGCATTCATGCTGGTGCATTGCTTTTGGTTGCTTGAATTCAAATTCTCATTTGAATTTTTTTGCTTGAGCTCTTTTCAAATTATTCAAACCCTTTTCCTTCCAATCCCTACGTCTTTTCCATTTTCAGCCCAGCAGTGGCCCAGCAGCAACCAGCGCAAGCCGCGGCCCAACTCTTTTTCCCCGGTCCAGTCCACCACGTCGCGCACTTTTGGCCTACCCGGCCCAACACCGCTGCCAGCCCGCTGCTCCGCTCTCCCGCGCCCACTGTCACCGATATGTGGACCCCACCTGTCATCCCCGTCGTCGCGCTGTCTCCATGCCGGACTCAAGCCCGAGTCCGACCCCGCCGCCGCGCGCTAGCCTTCCTTGCATGGCCTGCACTCACCTAGGCACCCTGGCCGGCCTATTTAAGCCGCCGCCGCACCCCCTAGGGTCCCTCACCCGAGCCCTAGCCGCCCCGTGCACCCGCGCCGAGCTCACCGAAACCCTAGCCCGCGTCGCCGCCGCCGTTCTTCGCCGTCTTTGCCGCTCCGCCATCATGAAGCCGTCCCGGAGCTGCGCAAGGAGGTGAGGAGGCCGCCTGTGCCGCTTGAATTCGAGCTCGTGCCTCGTGTCGCCTGTAGCCGCTCGCCGGAGTAGCGCCGCCGCCTCACCGTGTCGTGCGCCGTCCTCGCCGCGTCTTAGCAGGTTGCGCTGACCTAGATAGGCTCGTCGTCTCGCGCGCTACCTCCTGGTGTTTTCCGCGTGCGAAATCGAACCCCCTAGCTCGATCCCACGTTACACCGCCGCCGCCCACCGCCGCTCGCCGCCGACCACTGCCGTCCGCCGTCGCCGCGCGCCTGCGTGAGACCTCAGCCGCTGGTCTGGATCTGATGATCCTGATCAATACGTCGCCGCCGCTTGAGTTAGCACCGCCGTCAGCCGTTAGATCTAGATCCAAGGGATCAGATTGAGTCAACCCGAGTCAATACCGGTCAAACCGGCAGGACTCCGCCTTTTTGCAGAAAACTCCCCGAGCTTTTCAAATTTTACAAAAATACCCTTCCGCAGTAGTATATTCTTTACAGTTAGGTCCTTTTGTTACGTTTAGGCCTAGAATCTTTAGGGTTCTTTTCAGTTTATCCCTTGCACCTTCAATTAAGCGTATCTTGGTCGTTTTAGCTCTGTTTTAGCGTTCTTTATGTCCACGTGATCGTCTCGAAGCGTAGAATAGTTTTACGTCTATGTTATTTATTCTTGTTGTTTGCTTGTATGTGATTATTGTGGACCGTAGAGAGTGAAGCATTCGAAGGATTTGAAGATCAAGACACGCCAGAGTTTGAGCAGCCGGGTCTTGTTGAAGGCAAGTCTTCCTTGATGCATGCCCACTTGTCCTACATAACATTTATTTAATTCATCGTATTTACTTTTCTTTCTTGCATTAACTTTGACGGGAACCTATTAAGGATCATACCAAGTCTTTCACAACCTTTGCCTTGTAACCGGGTTAATATCCTTAATCTTGATGGTAGCTATGGCTTAGCATGATTAACTGGGATGGTATGAATCAACTTGGATACTTTTATATTCTATGTTCCGCTTATTGTTGTTTTATTTTACAAGATCACTTTGTTATGTTAATTGGAATATGGAGAACCACCCGGGAAAATAGTACAACCACAAGAAATAACGGGCAATGGTCTTGGCTGAATAATTAGGAACTTTAGCTTGGGATGGTCTTACCTGATAAGGATAAGGGATCGGCGGTACTGTGGGGTATAGACTCGCTCTAGCAGGGGGCTGGGTGAGTTATTCTTTTTATGGTGGGGTATAGACCTGCTCGGGGACTTTATACCTTGCTAACTGATCCGGACCTTGTGGGTCATAACTTGCTAGGGAACCTTTGTAAAGGCCATGTAGCGTCCCTATGCAACCACACCTCGGTAGTGTGGTAAGGTGCCTTGCAAACACCGCATGGTTGGGTTCAAAGTTCTTCAGAGCTTTTACACTGCTTGTAGTGAAAGTGTACAACCTCTGCAGAGTGTAAAACTAACTAGTTAGTCGTGCTCACGGTCAAGAGCGGCCTGGACCCTCACATGACTAAATTATGGAATTTAATGTTAAATTGTTGTTTATCTTTATTTATGGTGCTTATACTTTATTAATTGGGTTGGTATGAACTTACACTCTTTAGCAATATTATCGCTAATAAAACTTGACTCACTAAAATGCTAAACTGCTTGAACCTCAGCCATCCACCATATGGTCTTGCATGTTATGTTGTTTCCTCTTGCTGAGTACGACATGTGCTCACACTTGTTTATTGTCTTGTATCTACAACACTCGGATTACTGCTTAGACTGGGAGAACTTTGAAGATTACCCCGGTGATTTCCAGGAGTTCTAGGTGTGCGTGTCTTCAGTCAGCGGCCTATGGAGGCATCTTTATCCGCTGCAAGAACTCGTTATTTATGTTTCGTTTAAGACTTTGGCCATGTAATAACTCTTTATTCGTGTGGCACTGATTTTGGTATTCACAATGTCATTGCGTGTGTGTAACTTGATCCTGGCGCACACGTGATCTATGCATTCGGTTTTGCCTTTAAAACTGGGTGTGATAGGTACACTGGGTGAAAATTAAGGAACTGTCAGATGAACTGCCGGTCCATTTTCTAGTAGCGTCGGACGAGTTGCAGAGAAGAAGAAGCGAAGATAGTAGCATAGGATGATCCGACGGTCTGAGTGAGGACACCGTCGGTCTATCCGATGCTCAGTTTGAAACAAGACAGAAATGCGCCAAGACGAAGTCTTCAGCACCAAATGAACCGACGCCTTGGTCAGGGGGAAGCGTCGGTCTATCCGACGGCCGCTTGGAAGCTAACAGAGACGTTTTGGCCGCAGGGCCCTTAGCAGCACTGGATGAACCGATGCACCATCGGTGTAATGCGTCGGAGCAGTTGTGTCAGTGGATCTTCAACGGCTAAGTGACGTGGAGGGAACCGGATGACCGACACCTAGAAAAAGCATAGCATCGGTTCATCCGATGCTACCTTTTTCAGTGGTCGTTAGCCAACGGCTCTTTGGATGCCTTGGGCTATTTATACCCCCTCCACTCACCCATTTGAGGTGGCTGGATTGTGTGGAAGAGTAGAGGAGTTCTAGACACCTAGAAGATCATATCCAATCCATCCAAGTGCTTAATTGCTCATCCATATACTTGCATATGCTTAGTGTATGTGCTTAGTGCTAGGCTTATCTTAGAGCTGAGTGAGTGCAAGGTTGTGCCAACCTTGTGAGGTAATTTTTGAGTGAATCGAAGTGTACAAGATTCGCCGGAAGCCTTGGGGCCTAAGTGGCTCACCGGCAATCGTCATCGACCCTCCGGCTTGGTGTGGAGTGGCGAGGACACTTTGTGCGGGGGACGTGGAGACCCCCTTCCTTGATGGAGAAGCTCCTTAGTGGAGGCGGCATCAAGGTGACCAAGGGAGCTTGGGAAGTGCCTAAGTGGCTAGCCTTTGTGGCGAGTCAAGTGGTGCTCTTGGGAGGGACTTGGTGACCGGAAAGCAATACTCTTGTGTGAGTGCTTCAACAACGTGGACTAGGGGTGGCTTAGTGCCTACCGATATCACGGGATAAATCGCGTGTCAAGAGTTTGCTTCCTCTCATCCCCTTTACATTTCCTCATTTACTCTATTGCAATCTTTGCTTGCCTTTACTTTCCCAGAGTAGTATCATGCTAGAATTGACTATAGGTTGCAAACCTTGTTTTATGATGGGAGTTTCACACTAGAACAACCCTATTTGCACATCTAGATAGTATGTTCTAGTTTATCTTTGTGTAAAATTAGTGAAGCCATAGGTTCAGTTTTAGATAGCCTAATTCACCCCCTCCCCCTCTTAGGCTAACGAGCATCTGATTCCTTACATAATGTGATCAAGGAACTTCACGTGAAGAATAGCTTTAGTAGTACAAGAGTAGAGCTAAATTCCACTCCGGGAGAAGAGATTCCAAATTCCTTGAGGCGCCCAGTTCTGCTTCTGCAATCCATGAATAGAGACAGAGCGTACATTTCTCACGTCAAAAGAAAACTGAAATTCTTTGTGAGAACATCCAATCCGCAAGGATTCATCACATGAATACAGCCTGCATTACAAGCGATTTCCACAGATTTCAGTTGATTGCCTTTTAAGTTGAGTGCTCATCAGCAGTTCAGCATCTACCTGTGATCACTCCAAACACCGAGGAGAGATGAAAAGTTAATTGTTGAATGAGAAAACAAAATAGTCCTGAACGAAATGTAGTGATTTGCAAAACAATTTCGCGGCACCTACAAACTCGTGAATTGCCAAGCAAGTAGTATTTGCAACCTCTCTGCTGGGAAGTAACATAGGGTGCTAACAATTGAAGGCCACTACCTTGTTGACTTTGCAATGCAAGTGGCACAGCAGCAATGTTCAGTCGTGGGCTGGTATTGCGCGCAACGTATGTAAAAGGTGTTGTATCTTCATACCAAATTGTGCTAGAGCTTGAACAGTTCTTTGAACACCATGGTGCCCGTTAACCAAAGCCATAATAATATATGTATTCACTGATGATCAACCAAACAACTGTCCTTACACACAAGAGGATGTCCTTTCTTTCTTTTGTCTTCACCACTGCGCAATATAAATGTTGTTATAATTCAGAAATTCATAAAACTGTTTGACGTCTTAAAACACCTATGTTTGTCAAGTAAAATTTATTATTGGCCCATTTTCTGTAATACAGTAATGCATGGGTTTCATTTTTAGATGTTGTTAATATTGCTAAAATAATGAGACAATGCTTATAACCTCACCTCTCTCAATAGTCTTAACATCAATATTGAACTACGTTTAGCTAACGAGCCAAACAAGCCAGCTCAAGTTTCTTAAATGTTAAATGAATTAGATCAAGCTCTCTGTTCAGATTGTTAGCCTTAACAAACCCATCCAAGTTAGCCTTATGATTATCAAAATAAGCAAACCAAAACGAGATGCCTCATTATCTGACCCTATATGTGATGATGCATGGCATTGACTCCAAGTAGGAACCAAATAAGTATCAGCCAGTTTGTGTTCCTTTCCCATGCTCTATAAGTATAAGCCGATGAATCTACACACAACAAAGGAAGAACAAGCAAGAGCGCGGTAAGAATAGCGCAACCTGCAAATCCCTTTGAGGAAGCTATATATCTAGATGGAGGACAAGGATATTAGTCATGCATACCCTGGCCTATTCTACGTGGGATTGAGAAGCATTCGGGAATGTGATGTTGGCTTGCAAAGAATATGCACCTAGATATGATTCCCAGAGTGCATTACACTAGAGTACTCGGTCACTTTAGAGAAAAGCAATTGGACCCCACTAATGTAACACCCTGTTCCAAAATATTTTTACGGTCCAGCCCTTCATGGGGAACCTTTTGGATTAGGAGCTGGTCCATCCTATCCAGAGAAGAAGTGTGGAGCATTTTGAAGGAAGGATGCCGCTGGCTAGAGATAGTGGCGTTGCAGTTCTTCAACAAGAGTGGATGGAACGTCCGAAAGCAAATCACGGATTAGTTTCCGATTCTCTTTTAGTGATGGCTTCTGTGTTTTGAATGAATTTCGAATCCTGCGTACTATTCGTCGGTTTAAAGTGGACATGTTTTTTCCCTTTTCTTGTAGTGTTTCAGCAATGATAGGCAGGGTGTTGGCGGACTTAAATTTTTCGGGGTGCAGCTATGATGCTGCTGATTGTAATCTTTGGCTGCACGCACTGCTTGGTTCTGAGGCCGGAACGCATGTTCCTTAATTAAAAAAAAAGCATCCCTTTACATTTTCGTCCTCGCTTCATTTAAAGGGTTAACTCGGAGGTGTTATGTTTTCAATGCCCATGGTTATAGTTTAACTACTATGAATTCATAGTGTCAGTCGGCTAAGAATCTAGAGTTAGCGCACTACTGTTTTAGCTTTAGAATCCGTTCTCTCTGAAATCACGAATTCTTTTATAAATGTATTAGATCATGGTCTCTATTAAGATTTTTAGCCTTAGCAAACTGATCCAAACCATTTATTGTCCCAGAGAAAAACTTTAACAGAAATTATCTATCTTCCTTATGATCCAACCCAATCTGTAATGATGGAAGCATTGACTCAAATAGGACCCCACAAGTTATTGTCAGTTTATGTTTCTTCCCCCTGCTCCATATAAGGCCCTGAATCTACGCAGGCAACAGGAGGAAGAATGTGCAAGGAAAACAAGATTCCGTGCGCACCCCTTTGTGGCCTCGCGGGATTGGATCTGCCTCCCGGGTTCCGCGCATCCTCCGTGCCTCTGTGAGGAGAGGGAGCCGCTGCATCACGCTCGGCTCCGCATTCCGCACGGCTCGCTCCCGCTCGGCAAGCGCGTATTGGCTGCTTGGGTGAATTGAATGGCTCAGTTAACATATTGACATAGTGACAAAGTTCCAACTTTTAGTTTCAATTAAAGTTACTTAACTCCAACATCTAGCTCAAGCAATGAGAGTATATGTGCACCAATGTTCATAGATCTCATTTTGCTACCGTGGAGCCAGAGTTTAGATGCAAAGTTGCTCAGAAAAAAATTTTAAAAACAGCTAACTAATGTTGTTTCAAACTTTACTCCTGTCACCCAAGTCTGGTGCCCAGTGCTGCAATCAATTTTTGGAGCTCTCTTAAAATTACTTAACTCCAACATCTAGCTCAACAAAGCAGAGTACATGTTCACCAATGTTCATATATCTCATTTTGCAACTGCAGATCTAAAGTTTAGATGCAAAGTTGCTGAAAAATAAATTTTAAAAATAGCCAAGTGATGTTGTTTCAGACTTTACTCATGTCCTAAGTTTGGCGCCCAGTGCTGCAATCAATTTTTTGAACTCTCTTAAAATTTATTAACTCAACATCTAGCTTAACAAACGAGAGTGCATGTTCACCAATGCTCATAGATCCCATTTTTGTACTATGGAGCCAAAGCTTAGATACAAAGTTACTCAGAAAAATTTTTCAAAAACATCTAAAGTTTCAGACTTTACTCTGTCCACCTAAGTCTAGAAGGCGAGAGCCGAGCAGTGCGTGCGGAGCTGAGCGGCCGGGATGCGCGGAGCCCTTCCGCTCTCCACCCAATCGGGAGCTGCCAGGAGGGTGTAGCGCCCTGTATGTGCGGAGGGCATGGATTTTTTTTCTTGAGCAAGAGGGCTATGAATAGTACAAAATCCGGTAGGCATTGTATCTTTCATGGAACTATCTAGATGAAGAACAAGGATACTAGTGATGCATTTCCGAGTTTATCCTACGTAGGATTGGGAAGCATTAGGGAATGTGGTATTGACTTGCAAAGCATCTACACTGACATGATTGGATGGTCAAGTGTGTTCAGCAAGAGTAATCGGTCGCTTTACAAAGAGGCAATTAGACGGCACAAGACGGATCCATCACTGCACTTTCTATCCACCTTGGCTTGCATGTCCTGCCTGTCCTCTTCCTCATGTGCAACTGGTGGAACTTGACGCCCTTGCTGCTGTCAGGCTGATGACGAGAGCATTGGGTTGCATATCGCCGACAATCTCTGCAAGACGAAAAGCACCATAAACACATATATATTCCCTTGGATGCAATGTTGTGTTCATAGCCCACGCAACTGAACTTGGTGTTGGATCTGAGTGTGTTGTTCACTCAATTGCATATGGCTTTGCTATGTGTGCAGCATGATGTTTCGTGTAATCCAAAGACAACAAGCAAAACACAGCAACACAGGCTCACCAATAGTTCATGGGAGTTCTGTTGACGCAAAAAGTGCACTCAACGCCAATCACACAAAGCAAGCCGAACAAAGCTGGCTTCACACGCGCGAGAGAGCAAATGACGTGCCGATCAATTTTTCCCGAAAATTAACAAAAGATAAGGCGAGTTAGATATCAAAGCTTGGAACTTGCCGGGTGGTACCGCAGACGGTTCCATATTTACGGCTAAAGAGCCAATTGGGATAACACATAGCTATAGAAAGCTATCTGTCAAAGAACCACGACCATTCGGGAAAACGCAAAGGAGAAAAAGAATACTGCCGAATGGATGACGTAAGCGTGACAGCGATCGGTCTTTGTATAAACAAGGATGCACGCGCAAAGTTATGACCGATCCCCATGAAGATTAACATTAAATAAATAAAGTAAAGCACAGACATGATCATGTATTAAACGAGCATGCATAGATCCAAAGCACTAGTCTACCGCATGTCTAGTTAATTTAAGATCCGTCGGGTACGATACCAAACAAATCTATCCACCGCATGATACAATTTGCATGAAAAACCGTACCACTTTCCACAAATAGATCTATCCACCGCATGATACAATCTAAATATGGAAAGCCAAAAGCACACATCATTTAAAACATAAATAATGCACATGATCTACTCGTGGAGAAACATAACCGAATGCGGTCGAACGTACCGATTCGGGGTCCATGAAGAAGGAACAAACATTACCACGTAAATAAATCTATCGACCGATTTGGGAATCTAATCCACCGGATGACTAGCTCCAAAGCAACCCAAAAACCTGCATCTACCGCATGATACCCGGTTCTTTCAAGATTTATACGAACATAGCAAGCTTGAACCCGCAACACGTAACAACCTAGATCGATTCGGTTTCGGCTATCGGAAAGCATAAGACCCACATGCTAAAACATGAAACCTACTCGAACAAGGATCATAAAAGAGATATAGCCGATCCAAACCCATCTAGATTGGGCAAAGATGTGTTACATGAATTAAAACATAAAGTAAAACTCAAGTTAACACGGGGTAACTTAATGAATCTATTGGATCTTACCAAAATCCAATAGAGCCGATAACTAGCTTCAAGCTAGATCTTAGCCTACCGCATGGCTCATGATCTAACAAGAAAACCTCTTGAACCAAGCTTGAATCTACCGCATGACACGAAGCATGGTAACAAGACTACTTGCATCAGATCTAAATCCACCGCATGATACTAGACATGATACAAGGTTGCCGGTACTCACGGAGGTCGACGGATCGATTGGCCCTCTCGAAGAACTCGACGACACGACAAGGACTCTAGGGTTTGGCGTAAGGCCGGTGTGTATTGAGGAATGATTGTTTTTGTTACATACATTCAGGGGTCGTATTTATACCCTGTTGAGTACAACTGCGAATGGATTCATTGCCTAACTAAACTCGATCGCCTATCCATCCATTCGTCTCCCCTGATTGAGCCACGTCACCGTCCAATCCCGCAAAATCAGCTCTACTGTTCCTTTGCCGAACCGGAGCAAATAGCCGACCGCAGATCTCTTTGCCGAAAATCTTTGAAAATATCCTTCCTTCCACCAGACGGACTCTTTTTCGAACCGGACCCACAGGTCAGACTCCTTACCAAATTTTGGTGTTAACACATGCCCCTTCAATTGTGGGATAAAAGTAATTTTGTTCCACAATTGACTCCACCACGAATCCTCGAATCAAATCTTTCAACACCGTTCTTCGCAATCCGCCGGAATCTTCATCCGGATCCAACTCTAGATCTCCTCGTTCCGAGCTCGAACCTCCAATGGCGGCTCGGAACCAAGATGCTCGAGTAAATTCATCCCCCCGCAAACCTTGTTCGGCATTAGGTTTTCAATTTTACCCGAGATTTTCTTTCCCGCTTTCTTCCGGGAGCCTTCTGCGAACTTTTGATTCGCACCGAGGCCAATTCGAGGTCTTATTACCTTGGTCCTGTGGGGAATCCTGACCCTCGAGATTTCATTGCCGCGCGAATCTCAGAGAATCCCCTTCAAAGCAGCTTTGTCTCCACCTCCTCAGTGGCAAGATGCGTTCAAGAACTGGCCTTTACCTCCAATTGCAGGCTGGAAGACTTGGTATCGGAGGATTCTTACAGATAAGAGTGGATTGACCAACCTGGATGCCCTCCGTATTGCCCAGTGCTTGGAGCTATCCGTGGCTGAGACCCCCAAGAACGAAGATCTTCGATAGCGACTGCCACTTTTGGTCAAACGGCATCAATGCCTTCCTTTTTGGCCACGGTCCGATGTCTCCCACCTTGGCCGATGTATATATGATCACCGGCCTTGACATTACGGGATCCGTTCGGCCTTGGAATTTCAAAAATTCCTCACGGCGGACGGGGGTGAAGCCGGGGAACGGATACAAGCAATACATCTTGAAACACATGAAGGACAATCCCCGGGTACCGTTGAATACGAGCATTCTTGAATATGTGGCCGTGCGGATTCGTCTTCGTGGTAAAGCCAACGAGCCTACCCCGAACCATATCGCAATGGCGTCCCATCCGGCCGGTGGCAACCGCCTTCCCCCGGGAAAATTCTTCTTGGGCGGTGTATACCATATGCTTCACCGATCGTTACCCGGATGTATACCGGCGAAAGGATAGCATGTGTCAACGGCCCTTGGTGGTTCGTTCAAATGTGGCTGCGAGCTCCACATGCATCGGATTGTCGGTGTCGATTTGAACTCCGGATTCTTCCCCTTGTCCAATCACCCCGAAGGAGAGCCTCAAGCTACCGGAGGATGCCAAAATTACGGAGAAGCGGCTTCAAGCTGTTTTTATCTAGCAAGACATCGGCCCGGCTCTTCGAGTTGTTCTTCAAAGGTTTCCCCAATCCTCTCTCGGCTTCCTTATCTAGGCAACGACACCTTGACCTTCCCCGTTGAATTTTCTTTTGAGCCTGGCCATCAAGATGGGAGATTCTTAGAGATTCTCAACATCATAATCCGCCCATGCATACTGCCGGTCGAGTTCAATGGAGGAAGGCTGAATGTCAGCACTTATGAATACTATCAGCCTAATGTAATGGCCAGGAAAATTGGATGTGGACAGATGCCCCCAAGGCTATTTCTATATGAATTTCTCAAGCCTAGGGAGGAAATCAAAGAAAGTATGCACAGCAGCAGGGTCTTCCAATATGTGTGTAGCCCTACTATCTATACTGTCCTTTTGTGCCCATAGTCATAGCTCACCCCACCTTTGACTCCTGGTGGCAAGAGTTCCATGATCACACCTTCGGTGAGCTTTGTCCATGTGTTTTGTGCAAAGTTGATGCCGACTTCTTGCCAACCTCGGGAGGTAATATCATGAACCTTTGGATCAGACATGTCCTCTTTATTCATGATTCTGACCTTCACCTTCTTGTCCACAGAACACAGTGCCTGCCCCTCGAGCCAGGGAAATTGCTTACAATGTTGAAGGCCCAATTTCAGCACTGGGATTCAAATCCACAACTCTGCATCAGCTAATGGCAAGGTATGCTACAACAGATCCCAGCCTTTCTAGCCTTGCTGCTGACAGGAGGCAAGGTCTGCATCTGATTGCCCCTCCAAGTGCTAAAAGGAGAAGAACTGTCAAGAAAGTGCTTGTTGAGGTAAACCCCTTTACCTTCTTGATTACCAGGTCACTATACTCTTGATGAATTATATTGTGTATTTTCGGACCGAGTCCGGCGGCCTTCGGAACCGACACTCGCCAATGCCCCATCCACTTTGGTATGACCTCTCTTGTTCTTTCTTAAGGATGAGCACCGGCATTTACCCTTTCAATTTGACATTTGCGGGGAGAAGCCATGGAAGAGCAGCTTGTAGATGTTCCGGTGGCGCAACAAGCAAGTCCATCCAGGGTTGAATTACCCATTCCGGTGGAGATCTCATCTTCATCACCTTCGCGGAAGCAATAAATTCTCCAGAGATGAATCTCCCAATTCAACCGGAGCCACCAAGTTCTCCAAGGGTGTCATCACCTGTTGGTCAAGCAGAGATAACCAACCCAACAGAGGCGGACCCGACTCCTCATCAGCCAGAAACTCACGAGCTGCTAGTAGCCGCATCGGCACCTTCTAGCTTGGAAGTTTCGGCTCTGCCTGGAACATCTCCTTCACCTGTGATTGCCCCTGCTCAAGAAACCAGCCATGAGGTATCCATCTGCACTTAATTTTGGTACCTCGATGTTTAGCATTCTTAATTCGGCAATATTGTTTCTCAGGATCAGGCTCCATCATCATCAAGCCTGCCATCGAGAGCAATCCAGTCGCCGAGGTGATGGAAGGAGTATACCGGCCCATTTGCCCGGATGAAGTGTTGTCCAAGCTCAAAGAAATTCTTTGCTGGCTAGAAAAAGATGCTCAAGATCGGTTCAATGATCGCCATCACTTCGAAGAGATGTTTGAATCTATCGGTCAAGAGCTTCCCGAAGATATCGAGCTTCTCTATCATCCGTCTATGGCTTAGAAACCCTTTATGCACCCGTAAGGCACGCTTGGAGGAAATTGCGCTCCCGCCTGGCCATTGAAAAGAGGAAAACTGATGCTGAACATGCCATGAACGGGGCACAATCCCAAGCAGAGAGCCACAAGGATGCATTGGCTAACCTGCAGACTTCTTATGATCTGAAAATTGCCAGGAAAGCTGCTCTAGAAGCAGAACTTAGAAGCCTGTCAGCAGAGATAGAGGTTGATAAAGAGAAAATAGCCGAACTTCCTGGATTGATAGCAAAGACCCAAGCGGAAGCAAAATCGGCTATCACCAAGATAGAGCAATGCGATGCAGAACTCGCTGATTTATCCGGTACCCAAAAGGATTGCCAGGAGCTGCTGGACAATTCCCATCTGATAACATCCAATGCTCGTGGTGTGATTGCCAAACTTCGAATGCTTGAATGTTCTTATTGATGTATAAGCTGAATTTGGTCGTTCTTGTAATATCTTCTTGCAATCTGTTTCCTTTCTTTCGCGCGCTTTCAATTATAATCTTTGAACGACCCACTCGGTAGTGAAACGCCAACTCCCGAACGACACTTTGATCTTCTTTAGCCGAACCAATCAAGCGCACACGGCTCGGCCTAGAACTCCAAGCGACCCGTCGGCGGGGCGGCCAAGGAAACCTTTCCACCTTCCGATTTTCTTGGGATATGCGCCACGATCCACGGCCACGACTCGAAGCCACGATTCATCTGCGCCGGGCCTATAAATGTTACCATAGGTACCCCTAGCTCCCCACCGGAGGCCTTCTAGCTCTCGAATCTTTGCCAATCTTAGCCCTTTTTGCAAACAGTGCACATCCCAAACCACAATGGTGCGCCGCCTCAACCGCCGCCGCGCCTCCGACGAGGCCGAGGGGAGCAGCGCCAATGCGCGCCGGCGGTGATGATCGTCGATCTCTCCTCTTTGATTCTATTCTTGATCTTCTTTTGCCTTGACGATCATCCCCCTTTTTCAGATTGATTCAGTGGAATCCGCCTCGTGCGCCGGCCAATCAGCCCCTCCCAGATGACTCCTCGGAGTCCGATGGCCACTCCCCGTGCCGTACGGGGAAGAAGACGCCATCCGCTTCAAGGAGGAGCTGGAGGCGTCCCGTCGTGAGCTGGAGGACGTCTCCAAGAAAGCGGGCATAGCCGAGCTAGAGTGGGAGGACCAGCGCAGACAGCTGCTGGAAACCATTGATGGTACGGCTTTGAGATTAGTTCTTGCTCTTGACGCTAATCTTTTTCTTCTTGCTCCTTGTAGCCCGCGACGCGGAGCTCAACCAGCTGAAGGAGCTGGTGGAGCAGCTGGCCGAGAAGGTGGACGCCCTCGGCGATACGCCGGTGGAGCGCCTTGCCGCGGTGGAGCGCCGCGTTGATGAGGTGGGTCGTCCACGGCGTCCGTCTGGGCACCACCTTGGGCCTGGCTGCCATGGCGACGCACACGGACGTCGACTACTCCACCAGGCCGCGCGGCTTCCGGGGCGGCGCGCCAGAGGACATCGAGGAGATCGAGCTCATCCTGGAGCGTCTTGATGGCCATGGCGACGCCATTGCCGAAATTACTCATCCCCAATCTGTGTTGAACAGGCTCTTCGACTAGATTGTACTAGGGATGTGTAAATATCGGCAATAGATGAAGAACTTTTGAATTTCGCACCCGTTCGTGATGACTCCCTTTGCATTTTGCATCCGCGAATTTTGTTTTCTTTGAATGCATCCGGGAACTACCTTTAGCCGAACGCGCGAGCACAAGCCGCCCCTTGGCGCAAAATCCACGAGAGGATCCCGGTTCGGCAATCCATAACACCGTTCAAGAGAAAACCCTTCGCACTTGGTGGAAAACCCCGCCGCTTGGTATTCCAACGGTGTGTACTTGGCGCTCATCACCCCCAATGCGCCTCTCGGTCAATAAAATAGCTCGCGGGGTGCTCGCAAATCCACTCGCGCACTCCTCCATCATTTCTCATCTCTTCCCCTGCCTCTAGAGGAAAAAACCCCCGACGCCATGGACAAGGGTAAACAACCTCAGGAGAGCGGCTCATCAAAGAAGCGTACGATTCGGAAGTGAGTTCTTTCTTGATCTGCTCCTCGTTCTCCCGCATGATCTTGCGCTTCATGTTTTCCTCTCGTCCTTTTCAGCCTTGATTTGCTTCCCGAAGAAGTCATCGGGACCGAAGATGTGCCTGAGTACATCTCCTCCGATTCCTCCCTCGAAGCAGAGGATGCCACGCCTGAGCAGAGGACCAACCATCAGCTGCGTCGCCGCGTCCGGCATCTGGAGCACGGCCTCAGGGACATGTCCGCCCGTTGCCAAGCCGAGCGCGAGCGTCGCATGGCTCCGGAGGCATTAGTAGGGGGTAAAAGTCCCCGACTCCTTCTTGACCTCGTGCTTGCACTTGGATTTCTTGCCCCTAATCTTGATTCCCCCGCTTTAGATGTCTCTGACAGGTACAACAACCTGAAGACGGCCCGGGATAGCTTGGTGGAGGCCGCCAACCATGGTCACCCCCGCGCGTTCCGGGTTGCCGTCACCGAAGAGGGAGCAAGCCGAAGAATTAAAGAAAAGATTGCATCATACTTTCGCTTCTTCCTCCATGCCTTCTCGCTTCCCTCCTCCTCGAGGACACGACCACCGGGGTTGTTAGATGTGATCCTGCAAGAAGCAGTCGTAATGTAGTTTTGAGCTAAGGGCAATGCATCCGAGCACTGGCCATTTTCTCTTGTTCATGGATTTTGTTCTGAAGGCGGCCTCATTCTCGAGCGCCGGCTATTTTTGTGCCAGATGTGTGTAATCATCGATCGATCTCAATGCTAGGATAATATTTCTTCAGATATCTTCCATTTATTGCAGCGGAAAATTCTTCTCCTAGCAAAGTTTTCAATATGTAGGCATTACCAGGAACGCATCTGACCACACGA
The DNA here is from genome assembly GCA_947561735.1 of Cenchrus americanus. Taxonomy (NCBI): domain Eukaryota; kingdom Viridiplantae; phylum Streptophyta; class Magnoliopsida; order Poales; family Poaceae; genus Cenchrus; species Cenchrus americanus. The sequence continues at coordinate 244,884,152 of OX387245.1, forward strand.
AAAGGCCCCTCCCGGTTAGGGGACCATTTGCCGAATTCATCGTATTTAGTTCCAATCGGCAATAGCGCTTTCCAAACTAGATCGCCTTCTCGCAAATTGCCTTACTTTTACTTTCTTGTTATAGTACTTGGCGACCCGCGGCTTGTTTTTCTCGATGTTCTCCGGGGCCCTAAGACGGATCATATGCAAATCTTCTAGCTCATCCATCATTAAGCCACCGTAATCCTTGGAGCTCACCTCGTTTTGTAGCACCACTCTCCCGGAATCCGATTGCATTTCCCAAGGCGGGATCGCGTGATGCCCGTAAACCAACTCGTAAGGAGAAGTCTTTGTAGCTCCATGGGGGGCCATCCGTAAGCCCACGGCGCTTCACCGAGTACCGAATGCCACCTTCTTGGCTTCGATCGATCTTCTTCTCGTATTAGCTTGATCATGATCTTATTAGAAGCCTCTCGCTTGACCATTAGCTTGGGCATAATATGGAGAAGAATTAAACAATTTGATTCCCATGCTTTCGGCAAAATCTCCGAACTCCGGTGACACGAATTGTGCCCCCTGGTCGGTGGTAATCGTACGAGGGATCCCAAATCGATAGATGATGTGTTCCTTGACGAAGTCGATCATGTTTTCTCGACGTCACCCCTTCTTCGGTGGGATTGCCTCGACCCATTTGGTGAAGTAATCCGTAGCCAAAAGCACGAACTTATGCCCCTTGCTAGACGGCGGATTAATTTGGCCAATCAAGTCTATACCCCGGCCCCCGAATGGCCATGGCTTGATGATGGGATTCAATGCTCGATGCGGGGACTCTTTGAATATTCCCAAACCTTTGGCAATCTTGACATCCCTTGTAATACTCAAAGCAGTCCTCTAATATCGTCGGCCAAAAGCATCCAGCTTGTCTAATAACCCACTTCATCCGATAGGCCGATTGGTGCGCTCCACATATCCCATCGTGCACCTCGCTCATCATGTTCTTGGCTTCTTCTGGACCCAGGCATCGTAGCAATACCCCATCCAATGATTTATAGAATAAATTATCATCCAGAAGAACGAACTTAATTGCCTTGTACCTGAGTTTCCTAGAGACTTTTCGGGATGGATCTTTCAAGTAATCAACGATTTCTTTCCTCCAATCATCTTCGCAAGATCCGCCCCTAGTGCACACACTTCGCAAAGCAAACGCTTCTTGACTCTCCTTGTAACCGAGGCGCTCCGAGCTAGCTTTGTTTGCTTCCTCGTTATGCTCTCTAGGAATGTCTTGTAGGGTTACCAATGGGAAGCTCTTCAAGATCTCCCCGCACTCTTCGTAGTAACTCCTCGGCGCTTCGCTTCGCACTCGTATTGGCCGTTCAATTGCTTGATTACCAATTCGAATCTCCATAGATCTCAACCGAAACGGCCCCGACTTCTCTCAAATATTGAAGCCCTCGAAGTAGTGCCTCGTACTCGGCTGGTTATTTGTGACGGTGGGTTGTATAGGAATGGCGAATTCAAACATCTCACCCCCGGGCGAAATTAGTAGGATCCCTACTCCCCCACCTTTGCCACACGATGACCCATCAAAAAATAAAGCCCAAGGGGTAATTTCGAGCGGATCAATTGACGGGTCACGATGTTCGGTTATAAAATCGGCAATGACTCGACCTTTGATGGCTTTTGCCGATTCGAACTTCAACTCGAACTCCGATAAAGCTATAATCCATTTGCCAATCCGACCATTCAAAATTGGCATAGATAACATATGTTTTATCACATCAAACTTGGAGTATACAGTGCATTCGGCATTCAACAAGTAGTGCCGAAACTTTGTACACGAGTAGTACACACAAAGACACGGCTTTCTCTACAGCCGAATACCTGGTTTCAGGATCAAGTAGTTTTCGGCTAAGATAAGCTACTACCCGCTCCTTTCCTTCGAATTCTTGAATAAGGGCCGATCCAATGGTTTGGGTATCGGCCGCCACGTACAACTTGAAAGGCTTGTTTAGCTGAGGAGGAACCAGCACCGGCGGCTCCTTCATGTACTTGCTTGATCTCATCAAAAGCCTTTTGTTGTTCGTCACCCCATGTGAATTTCTCGATCTTTCTTTAGCTTCAAGCAATGGAGAGAATGGCAACACCTTCTCGTGATAAATTTGAGATGAATCTTCTCACGAAGTTGATCTTGCCGAGCAGTGATTGCAATTCCTTGAGGTTGGTTGGAGGAACGACTTCATCAATGGCTTTCATGCTCTTTTTGCCAACTTCAATTCCCCCTTCGTGGACCAAAAACCCCAAGAATTCTCCAGCTGATACCCCAAAAGCGCACTTGTTTGGATTCATCTTCAAACCGTGTTTCCGGTGCACTCCAAGGTCTTCTTCACATCTTCCGGATGGGTGTCATGACTTAAGGACTTGATCACCACGTCATCAATGTAGATTTCCACGGTTTTGCCGATCAACTCATGAAAAATGTAATTCATGGCCCGTTGATAGGTTGCGCCGCATTTTTCAACCCAAATGTCATGACTATCCACTCAAATAGGCCTATATGACCAGGACATCTAAAGGTCGTCTTTGATATGTCTTCTATTGCCATGAAGATGCGATTGTATCCCGCGTTGCCATCCATGAAACTAATCACCTTGTGTCCGGCGGCGGCGTCAATCAACAAATCGGCAATAGGCATCGGGTATCCATCCATGGGAGTAGCTCTGTTTAGGTCCCTGAAGTCTATGCAAACCCTCATTTTTCCATTCTTCTTATACACAGGAACGATGTTAGAAATCCACTCCGCATATCTGCACGGCCGAACGAAGTTTGCGTCAAGTAATCTTTTGATTTCCTTCTTCACATCGGCCAATACTTCATCCTTGTAGATCTTCCGGGGTGGTTGCTTATATGGTTTGAAACCAGGCTTGATCGGCAACCGATGCTCGACGATGGAACGATCCAATCCAGGCATCTCCGAGTAATCCCAGGCGAAGCAATCCTTATATTCTTTGAGAAGCTCAATAAATCCCCCCCCGAAGTCCGGTTGCAAATTTGCACTGATGAACGTCGGCCTTGTCTTATCACCGCTTCCAATATCAACTTCTTCCAGTTTATCGGCCGACATGAATCCTCGCCCTAATTTGCCATCGGTGCCATCTACGGGGTTCTCCATTAAAAATTACTATAAGAGCCGATCGCTTGAATCGGCCGTTGATCACCGCCGACGAGTTCAACGAGACCTTCTCCCCGCTCTTTCCCCGAGAAGCAATCGATGCCTTGGTATTCCCGGAAGGCTCGGTTCCATGTTGGCCACGCTCACGGAGTCATCCGCTCGGACGACCTCGATCTCATCGTCCACCCTATCGGATAAGTCGTTGATGCATGGTGGACGGGACGCAACGAGTTAGCATGAATCCAATCCCGCCCAAGCGACGAGGCCGTAGGCTCCTTTGCCCTCGATGACAAAGAAGGTGGTGAGTAGCGTCTTGGACCCGATCATCAAGTCCGCGTGAGCACATCCCTTGGTGTCCGAGGGGTTCCCGCGAAGTCGTTCAAGATGATGCTTGTAGGCGTCAAATCGCTCGGGCCCATTCCAAGCTTCCCGAAGGTGGTGTATGGCATTACATTGACCGCCGCCCCACCATGGACGAACATCTTGGTCAATGGCTTGCCATTGACGTATCCTCTCAAGTACGGCGGCCTCATGTGACGGTTCTTGGCCGGCTTGTCGAAGATGGCCTCGCTTGGCCGGCACCGGTTGTGCCATCATCTCCTCGGTGTGCTCGTCGTCGAAGGAAGCTTCCTCCGCATAACCCTGGTTAGCGGGAGCCATGAACTCGTTCGGCGAGAAAGTATACCATGCATGCTGGAGCCGAACGCTTCGATCCCTCAGGTTGGTCCTTGGGGCGCCACATCTGCCTCGTCCGGATCCCGGCTTTCGCTTCAATTCACGGTTCCTCAAGCGCTGGACCCGTCTCTTCTGGCTCTTGCGTAGGCCGGGCGGGCACCACTGCCCCTTCTGCCAGATGTAGTCATCCTCGTCCTCTCCTTGATCAGCCCACCTGAGATCAGCTTGGCGCTTCCTGGGATGATCGATGACTTCAATTTTTTGGCGCCGATCCCCATTAGGGTGGATCCTTCCAAGTCTCTCGTGGACGGATCGGCGATTGGCGCCTTCTCGCTCGTATTCAACATACCTGTCGCTGCATTCAGGACAGTTCTTCAATGTGGGCAGCTTCGGACCCTCATTCCAAGGCGGTGCTCGAAGAAGGCGCATCCCCGGTGTGCGCGCTCCGCTCGCGCGTGTCCGCTCGTGGTCCCTTCGCGCGCCTCTTCTTCGGCTCGCGCGCGCTCCTCCTCGTGACGACGCTTACGGTAGCGCTCTTTCTCTATTTGGCGCCGCCATTTGTTGAGGAGAATGCGCGATGTCACCTTGGGCTTAGGCCACGGATGCTTCCCCAATCTCGATGTGGCTCTTGAGAATGCGGGGGGCGTCGCCTTGTACTTGCTCTAGAGTCACCCGGCGCTGCGGGTCCATTGCTCCGCCTTGCTTGGACCCGGGCCGAGGTCGGGACCTTGACCTTTCCCTTCTCCTCGGCTGTTATCACATTGACGGAAAAGCCGAGCATGTTCTCGAGGAAAGGGGTGGCCATCCGGCTTCATCTTGTTATCGAACTTGAGGTGTCCCTCCTGGATGGCCTTCTGGATCCTCATCCTGAAGACCCTGCAATCGTTGATGGAGTGTGAATCCCTGTCATGGAAGCCACAGTAACGTTTCGCTTTAACTCCATCGGGCCGAAGCATAGAATGCCCCTCAGGCAGCTTGATTCGGCCTTCTTTCACTAAGAGCTCAAACAACTTATCAGCCTTCGTGATGTCAAAGTCATAAGTCCCCTTGGTCTGCTTGACCCAGCGCTGATTCATCGTCAAGGGCTCCTTCCCCCACATGATCTCTGCTGCAGCTACATCCAATTCGTCCTCAGAATCCTCGAACAGATCAGCTTTGTCCAGGAACTGGTTGTAGATGTCAGCAACGTCGTGCTGCTTGCCAAATTTGGGGTCCTTCTTGAGGCCGTATGCTTGATTGCTCATCAGAGACAATTTCTGTGATAGCTGGCCCAGGTTCTCAAACTCCATCCCAAATAGCTTCTCGCGCACGGCTGGCAGCATCCCGGCGACGGCCATGTCGGCCAACTGATCATCTGGTAAGTTCAGCGAGAAGCACATGCCTTTGACTTCCCTGAATCTTCTAAGAAACTCCAGCGGTGTTTCGCTGTGCCTTTGCTTCAGGGTGGCGAGATCAATTAGCTTCTTCTCAGAGCTGCCGCTGAAATAGTGAGCGTGGAATTTACGCTCCAAGTCCTTCCATCTGGCCACTGATTCAGGAGGCAGGGACGAGAACCACTGAAAAGCTGGACCTGTCAGTGAGGCGGGGAAGTAGCGAACCCTGAACGCCTCCTCGGCCGAGCATTCCCCAAGCTGCATGAGGTAACGGGCGATGTGCTCGACCGTGCTTGTCTCGTCCTGCCCCGAGAACTTTGTGAATTCCGTTGGCGGCTTCACCCTCGGCGGCAAGAGCACGTTATAGTACCACTCTGGGAACGGCGGCCTATAGGTGGGGCCCTGCATCTTTGGCTTGAGGCCGAACTGATTTTGCATCAATTCGGCCATCTTGCGTGCTAGGGCATCATCTTCCCGCGTGCCCGGCGGCGCGTACCCGGGTGCGGGAAGGCGTCGAACGCTCCGTAGTTTCCCACTTCATGATAACCACCGCCGTACAAATTCCTCTCGGGAGCCGGTTCGTTGACGGAGCAATCCTCCGGCCGGGATCAAGTGGGGCCCCGGACGAGCCGAATGCTAGTTCTCCGTACGTAGGCCGGTACGGATTCGGCCGTTGCACAGGGCCGACTCCGTGCTTTGCTCCGTGGTGGCGGCGGGACCGGCCGACTTCCCGAAGCTTGTAACGGGGGCCGAACGGGCGCCCCCCCGGCGCCTGCGAGAGGAGGTTGGAATGCTTGGCTTCGGAGCTGCGAGGAGGAGGCTACTGCGGGCGGCTCCGTAGCGGCGGCCGAGAGCTTGATTCACCCGGCTCCACGGTGCTCTTCGGGACGGGCGCCTTCCCGAACACCTCGCTCCATGCCCGGGCCAAAGAAGGCCACCATCATCGTTGGAGCGACCCGAGGAAAGCCTTGTTGTGCTTGGTGAGCATATAGTCCGCCGATTCTTGGAACACGCGCGCACACTCCTCCTTTTCCCTGCCGGGATGTGGCATCGTTCTCTCCTGGCGGCGGCACCTCGGGCATGTCATTCTTCGGATACGGGACACCACTTCTATTTTTCTTAAATGACATGAGGCACTTTTGCGAAACTGGTCTACGGCGTCTTGGAGCTGCTGCCGCTGCTCTGGAGAAAGCTCTTCGAGGTTGACATCCATGAGGTCTGAGATTTCAGGCATCTTGAACCAATTCGGCTGTGGTCCCACTGGGCGTGCCAAAAAGTGTGTTGACGCAAAAAGTGCACTCAACGCCAATCACACGACAAGCCGAACAAAGGCGGCTTCACACGCGCGAGAGAGCAAATGACGTGCCGATCAATTTTTCCTAAAAATTAACAAAAGATAAGGCAGTTAGATATCAAAGCTTGGAACTTGCCGGGTGGTACCAGACAGTTCCATATTTACGGCTAAAGAGCCAATTGGGATAACACATAGCTATAGAAAGCTATCTGTCAAAGAACCACGACCATTCGGGAAAACGCAAAGGAGAAAAAGAATACTGCCGAATGGATGACGTAAGCGTGACAGCGATCGGTCTTTGTATAAACAAGGATGCACGCGCAAAGTTATGACCGATCCCCATGAAGATTAACATTAAATAAATAAAGTAAAGCACAGACATGATCATGTATTAAACGAGCATGCATAGATCCAAAGCACTAGTCTACCGCATGTCTAGTTACTTTAAGATCCGTCGGGTACGATACCAAACAAATCTATCCACCGCATGATACAATTTGCATGAAAAACCATACCACTTTCCACGAAAAGATCTATCCACCGCATGATACAATCTAAATATGGAAAGCTAAAAGCACACATCATTTAAAACATAAATAATGCACGTGATCTACTCGTGAAGAAACATAACCGAATGCGGCTGAACAGCCGATTCGGGGTCCATGAAGAAGGAACAAACATTACCACGTGAATAAATCTATCAGACTGATTTGGGAATCTAATCCACCGGATGACTAGCTCCAAAGCAACCCAAAAACTTGCATCTACCGCATGATACCCGGTTCTTTCAAGATTTATACGAACATAGCAAGCTTGAACCCGCAACACGTAACAACCTAGATCGATTCGGTTTCGGCTATCGGAAAGCATAAGACCCACACGCTAAAACATGAAACCTACTCGAACAAGGATCATAAAAGAGATATAGCCGATCCAAACCCATCTAGATTGGGCAAAGATGTGTTACATGAATTAAAACATAAAGTAAAACTCAAGTTAACACGGGGTAACTTAATGAATCTATTGGATCTTGCCAAAATCCAATAGAGCCGATAACTAGCTTCAAGCTAGATCTTAGCCTACCGCATGGCTCATGATCTAACAAGAAAACCTCTTGAACCAAGCTTGAATCTACCGCATGACACGAAGCATGGTAACAAGACTACTTGCATCAGATCTAAATCCACCGCATGATACTAGACATGATACAAGGTTGCGGTACTCACGGAGGTCGACGGATCGATTGGCCCTCTCGAAGAACTCGACGACACGACAAGGACTCTAGGGTTTGGCGTAAGGCCGGTGTGTATTGAGGAATGATTGTTTTTGTTACATACATTCGGGGGTCGTATTTATACCCTGTTGAGTACAACCGCGAATGGATACGTTGCCTAACTAAGCTCGATCACCTGCCCATCCATTCGTCTCCCCGATTGAGCCACGTCACCTTCCAATCCCGCAAAATCGGCTCTCTTGTTCCTTTGCCGAACCGGAGCAAATAGCCGACCGCGAGATCTCTTTGCCGAAAACCTTTGAAAATATCCTTCCTTCCACCGGACGGACTCTTTTTCGAACTGGACCCACGGGTCGGACTCCTTACCAAATTTTGGTGTTAACAAGTTCTTAATTCACTTGAGAATTTACCTTTAAATGCGACTCGATCTACGGTCCTACAGTTGGGGAAGTGCCACGTTTTCGACCTCCAAAGCTTACATATCCCTAATGGGACACATAAGCTGTACATCCGGTATATAAGTGGCTGCGGAATTGAACAATCCATTCGAAGGATATTGAAGAGGAAATGATATCTGCAGGTCGAAGCGCATGGTGATGCTCGCTTCCCTTGATTCTCCCTCGCCGTGCGGCTTGCCACCGACGAGGAGAGACGGACTCGTGTCGTGTGGCTTGCCGCCGACGCGGAGAGATGGATCCTCACCGCCACGTTCGCCGTCAAGCAATGCGTCACGGGGAATGGCAACCGAGCTCGGCGCGAGAGGATCCCAACCCAAGCACGTGTCACTCACCCGACCGCCATGGGCTACTATTCCCCGGGCCATGGAGGTCGGAGGCATGGCCTCGGCCCGACATTCGGGGACCGGCTCGCCAACTCCCCACCGCGCACCTCGCATTCCATCCCGCCCGAGCCGCCACCACTACCCACTGGACCCGCCTCCATCCCCATCGACTCGGCCGGATCCGCCGCCACCGAATTGAACCGGTCTTCCGTATGAGCTCCAAACACTAACTTGACGAACCCTTTGAGTTCGTCGATAAGTGATAACCTAGCCATAGCACTCGCATCTGAATCCGCAAAGCTTGGAGGTTTTGACCTATCGTATTTGTGGGGACAAAGCTCCGGCTCTAGGATATGTCAAGTGATTTTGATACCGGTTCGGCCATCCGAGCGTACGAATCAAGCTCCCCCTGGTGGGACGAGCTCTTCGTGGTCGATACTTGGTGGAGATACCGGATCCTTCACGCAAGTGCTCCGGATCCTGTCAAAGCATGTCCGGAAGAGGATGGACAACGGGGGTGATCAAGAGCATAGGATTATGCGGGGGAAGGGAGAGCGAGGCGAGGCCCGGGAGGAGCAAGACGAATTTTAACCGAGAACCGGTGGCATACCATGGGAGGATAGAAGGGGTACTTTCAAGGGGGGAGACCTCGGTTCTAGTAGTGGAGACAAAGGGGATATGAGAGGCAACAAAATCAATACCCTGGAAGAGAGCGAACTTTGATCTACGCCAAAATTTAAGGCGAACGGAGATATCGGGACATAAGAGGAAGATAAGGCTGTAAGCACAAGAACAAGATACTAAAAGTCAAACTGGAAAGGGGATTGAAGACACAACGAGGTTCGGATAACTCGGGCAGGAATGAAAATTTGAAGAGGAAGGAGGTGGAAAAAGATGAAGTCGAAAACAAAGAAGTTCAAGGAGCATGTAAAAGGTGCGGAAAAGTGGGGCATAAAACCAGAGGATTGCTTCGGACCTGCGGTTTGCAACAAATGCAAAAAAGAGGGGCATGTACATAGAGCTTGCCCCGAGATTGCTCCTTGGGAACATATTGCCCCTTTCGTGGATTGGTGTCACACCCGATTTTCCGAAGAAAAACCAAGTGCTACCTATATGTATGCCAAGATCTAGTTTCATACATATAGTGACATCATAGTGAATAACGAAACAATATCACGCAAAGGAAGAGAGATTATCGAGAGATTTACGGCGGAATCCTGGGGAAACAAAGGATCCAAACTTCATAGGCAATCAGCGGGGGTTGCGTATGCCTAGCACTATCTTCGGACATCGTACACCTTCTTGTCCTTCGATTCTTTTTTTACGAACAGCGATTTAGCAAGGATGAGCACACTTATGGTTGGAGCTCAGCAAGTGGGGGAAAATGCAAGGCCATCAAGGATAGGCTAAGGTTTTGCGGCGAGTTAGCATTTTATTGTTGGTCAAATTTTATTAGCAAGCACCTAGTTACTAGATGTAAGTTTATACCAACCCACTTAAGCATTTAAGAAAAATATCTCATCTCAAAAACCCATAAGAAACCATGATTTAATTCCATCTTTATGTTTGATTATCATGTGAGGGTCCAGGGTGCTCTTGACCGTGAGCACGATCGTTATAACGTTTTACACTCTGCGAGAGGTTGTACACTTTCACCACAAGTTGCGTAAAAGTTTTGGAGAACTTTGAACCCAACCATGTTGTGCAAAAGTAGGCACAATACCACACTTCCGAGGTGTGGTTGCATAGGGACTCTACGAGGCCTTTACAAAGAGTCCTCCTATGTGTGTTAGTCCATAGTAGCACGCCTAGAGGCTATCTTTCGTACCCACTTTCTACTCTCGGACCAAGTTAGCCTAGAAGAGCACTTCCGTTCCAAAACCCGTCCGAGTAGAAGAGTCATAAAAGCATTCCTCTGTACCCCAAACTCGCTAAGCCTAATAGCCACACAAGACTTCCCTAAATAATTAGCCAAGACAGAGCCATATGTCTTGTGGTTGCACTTGTTTTCTTAATTAGCCAAGATAGAGCCATATGTCTTGTGGTTGCCTTGTTTTCCTGGGTGGTTCTCCATGTTCCGATTAAATCTTATATGATCTTGATAATAACCATAAGCACACACATATAAATATATCACCAAAGTTATCATGATCAACATTCAACATATTGCAAATGATTCATTTTAACCATCCCAAGTTAGGAACATATCTAGTGGAAACCAACCTCTTCGTGCAAACTATGGAAACTTCAATCTAAACCACACGATTTTGATCCAAGGGAGAACTCATGAGAGGTGGGAGGGGTGACTTGCAAAATTCATAGGAGGTGGGAGGTATGATTTGCAAAGGTGCTTTCGCAAATCACTCCTCCCACCTCCTCTAAGCGCTCCGTTGGATAAACATCATGTGGCTCGGATTGAAGTTTCCATAGTTTTCACGGAGAGGTTGGTTTGCACCCGATATGTTGCCTCCCAAGTTATAGCAAACTAAGCATTATCTACCCAAAACATTTTTTTAAAAGGGTTGTTCAAGATAAAGGGGATAAAATTTTGTCATGTCCTTAAAAAGGTGATTTTCCCATCAAATTTATGCAATACAACAATTAAAAGTAAACTTAATTATCATGCAAGTTGTGTGGAACAAAAATAGAATATGCGGGGGGAGAAGTCCACTTGCCTTTCTCAACACAAAGATACTCTTATGCTCTTCCGCTCTCGCTCACTTGAAACTTCCGGACTTCCGATCAACGGCTTGATCTTCGCTCGAAGCAAACATCGGGCACAACACATGCAAAGTAGACAAACAAGAACAACTAAGAACAATACACCAAGCATGAAAAGCTTTAAAGAAAGAACAAGGGTTGGTTCTCGGAACGCGAACACAAAAGCACTAGGAACTATCGGGAGCTTTGGATGATCACAAACAAGAGCTAGCTATGTGATTGGTATATTTTAATTAAATAAAATCATGCACATAGGATATTTACGAAAAATAACCTATGTTGAATTAAGCAAGTTATATTTATATTAAAAAGATGATGTAAACCTAGTCCAATTTTATTTACAAATATTCAAGTATGATTTATGCAAATTAAACATTTAAGTTTAGACAGAAGCATATAAAGCATCTAATCGTATATCTTTATATTTCGAGTTGAACTAATCAAATTACAACTATAAAACATATTTATATTCATCTTAATCAAATTAATAATTTAATTAAGAAAACTCGGGATATAACCTATATTGCTTTTATTTAGGAAGCAAATTGCATAAACATTATTCGAATTAATTTTGATTATGAAAACGAAGGTACACATCTAATTAACTTTTATTTGAAAGAATTATTCAAATAGTATTAATAATATTAACTTTCTTATGAAAACACATGTTGAACTCTAGTTAGATTTTAATTATAAAAGCATGTGTATAAGGATTTAATCATATTTAATATGTAAATAAATTATAAAACAAAGAATATGTTCAACATTGGTCCTAACACGTAGTTTGAGTTGATATGAACCTAATGCAACTTGAAACGGAGAAAATAGAGCAAAATCGCACAAGTTACGGCCAAGACATGGTTCTAAAAGCGACGGGCTCAAAGAGACGATCGCGTGGACACCAAGAACGCTTAAAACGGAGCTAGGACGAGAAAAGATATGGCTAAAACAAGGTTCGGGGGCTTTTACGTGAAGAAAGCGGGCTTCGGGGGCTTATCCGCAAGAAACCGGGGCTGAAACATGATTATGCATATAAACGAGAGGGCTTCATATGGAAAGAGTGATGAAAAGGGCCTCCGGTGAAGGAATCTAGGAAAACCGGGGGCTAGATCATAAAAGCAAGGACCTATATGAAAGGTTTCTTATAGGTGGAAGGGTATGGTTGTGATTATAGAAAACACGGGGTCATTTTTGCATAGTGGCCACGGCGGGCTCGGTTGACGGGGGGAGTTGGGGACGATCTGCACCCCGATCGCGGATCCGGCGGCCGGCGTCGTCTCCACGCGAGGAAGCGTGGCGGGTGTCATTGTTTTAGACCGGCAACCTACTAAGGGGAGTACCCGAAGTAGATGAATGTGGCCTCGCCGAGATCGGTAACTCGAAGGAAGAGACACGTGGCACACAATTTAGACAAGTTCGGGTCGCGAGGTGCGTAATACCCTACGTCCCGTATCTTTGCGTAGCTACGGATTGATTGGGTATGATTACAAGATGATGCAATTGTACGCCGTAAGATGAGATGATCAAGAGAGGGGTCCTTGCCTCGCCTTATATAGTCGGGAGGCGGGGTTACAAGTCGGATTAGGGAGAGAGTACTAGTCAAGTACGTCCGGGGAGTCCTCTATATAGTGCGGGACATGTGCAACTTCCTAACAGAGCACTTCTCCTCTCGTAGTCCTTGTGCTTCACGCCATTAGGTACCGTGCGGCGCAAGTCGGGTAGTCCCGGGGGCCCACCGAGTAGTCGGTCCTGGTCCCCACCGAGGTAGTGGGCCCGGGGAGATCCATACGACAAGCCCTCGAATACTTTGAAGTCGAGAAGGATAGCTTCAAGTAGTCTTGACGGCCTTAACGAGTAGTCCTCAAGCGTCCTCGAGTACTACAAGTCAAAAGTCCTCAAGAGTAGTCGAAGCATCCCGTGGGCGGAATGTACTCCGGTCGATGTTTGAGCAATCTCGAAGTCTTCTCGAGTAGTCCCAAGTGTCCTCGAGTGCGCCTTCGAAGGTCTTCAACAATGCCCGTGTTGTCTTGAAGCCAATCCGATATGGAAGTGCGATTGCAAAATCACACTCCATATGGAGTAGCCCCCGAGCCTTAGCTTGAGTTGCGGACTGCGGGCCGAGGGTCCATACGAAGTTTTGGCAAGAATATCCCGAAAATCCGGAGAAAAAACCGACGGACACGTGGCACGGAGCCCCCGAGCCTTGAGTCGAGTACTTCCTCTCGAATTGAAGGGTCATCTTGTAGAATGTGTCCTGAGATGCTCCTGAGTCTTGTCGCTTCCCCGGGTAGTCGAGTAGAAGTAGTCGAGCCCCCGAGGTGAGGCGCGTCGACTAGTTGAAGTTGAAGAGTCACGCGCGACCGCTGAGTCAGCCGAGCGCAAACTTATCCATCCGGCCGTTGGAGGGCCGCGTTGACTTATAAATAGAAGCCAAAGCCCTTAGGGTTTTTCACCCCATGCAGTCGTAGCCATTCCAAATACATCTTGGCCAGGAATCACCGCCAGTGCGCGCAGCCTCCACTGAGAGAAGTGTAGATCCGAGCGCGCCGCCAGAGAGAGCCACCGCGGTAGCCCCCGAGCGAATGTGCGTGAAGACCCCGTGCACTTGGAGGATGAAGCCATCTCCATCCAAGACCGCGAAGACCGCCGGCGGGAAGAAGAGGAGTCGCGACGAAGCCGCCGGATGCGCCGCGAGGACAGGCACCGTCGATGTCTCCACCGGCGGCCGAGAACCAAACCGCGAATGGAAGAAGTCGAAGGCGAAGACCGAAGATCCGCTAGCCCTCCTCAACGGTGGATTCATCCGGAAAAGGAGGTGGACATGTGGAGGGCTCGCGCCGGGGATCCATACCCGATGGAGAAGAGTGAAGATGAGATCCCGATGTTCACGCGATTTGCGGAATGCGGGCTCTCTCTCCCGACGAGCGGCTTCTTCAAGGGGCTCATGGGGTACTACAACATCGAGTACCTCAACCTCAACCCCAATGGTATTTTCCATGCCGCCGTCTTCGTTCATTTCGTGAAGCTTTTCCGGGGATCAAGCCCCACCGGATCTTGTTCGGAAGTTCTTCCGGTGAAGCCGCAACCAAGCGCCAGGCAACCCGCGGGTAGTCGGAGGAGCGGGGAATCCGGATGCGGGAGGACGCCGCCGAGCGGTACCTCTCGTACAAGCTCATCGATTCCAACCAAGACCGAAAGGCCAAGTGGTTCTACATCACGAACCACCATCCGGGTTGCCGAAGCCGAGCGGGGAAGCGCCCAAGCATCGCCCGTGGTGGAACACGGAGCCCACGATGCGGGGAGGGAATCCGGCTCCCCGAGTTGTTGGCGCGGATCAAGGCGCTAAGAGAAGCCGGCCGAGGGCCGAGCACGTGGCCTTCGGCTTCATGAAGCGCGAGGTGCGGCCGATGGCCCGCGACACCCTTGGATTTGAGTACACCGGCGACGACGACACATCACGGATGCCGGAGACGAAGTCGATGACGACGACATTGTCGATAGGCTGGCGCGGATCTTCAAGGACATGCCACCGTACACGGCGTGCCCCGTCCCGGAGTACTCCGCCGCGCGCCCACCAAAGGAGGTAAGTAGCCGTACACGCATGTCGAGTACCCATTTTGTGTGAGTAGCCGCGCTGATGAGTTGTGTCTTGCGGGACGACGACCGAAGAAGTTTGTCTCCGAGCCGCCGCCACCCCCTCGGGGAAGTCGAGATCCCGGAGGAAGGGAAGACCAAGGCCAAGGAGCGGCGGGAGGTCGGCGAAGGAGACGACACCGTTGTCGTGGAGGACACGTCCGACGAGGATGACGACGAGGAGACGCTGCAGGACCACTTCCAGCTGCGGTCGAGGTTCAGCCGTCCTGGCTTGCCTCTCGTTCCCCTCGTGCAGGATCCACCGACTAGCCTAGAGGCTAGCCTGGCCGCGCCGCCGCGGAAGCCGCGCAATGCGTCCCGCAAGCGCATGTCAAAGAAGTTGAAGGTCACTGAGACCACGCCCCCAGAGGTAAGCCATCTTGAGTAGTGTAGTCGAGTACTAGTATCTCGAGTTCACTTGTTGATGAAGAAGTTTCCTTGCTTGCAGGAGTTGCCTCCTACGGGGCCCGTTGACTAGGCGACGAAGGCGAGTGGGACACGGTGGGGGGAGGCCACGCGGGAGTCGTAGCCGCCCCATTGTTGAAGAGCTCTTGGCGCGGATGGAGCGCCGGCCCCCGCTCCTCGGGGGAGCCACGAGCCCGCGGCGCGCCGCCGCGAAGGAGTTGTAGCCGCGAGAAGCGCGGGGAGAGCGCCGCACCGACTGCTGTTACTGCAGAAGGGACAACGGCCGCAGAGGCGCAAGAGGAGGCGCCCGCCCGAAGCCGGGCGGTGGACATCGCCAGCATCCTCGGCACCCCGACCGTGACGGTAGTCCGGTCAAGCTTGTAAGTGTTTAATCTCCCCGAGTAGTACTTGATGTGGTAGCCGTGCTTGACGGACATCGGCATGTGTACTCTGCAGGAAGTCGACGGACCTATCTTGGGAGGGGGATGAACCCGCCGCAGCGGTGGCGGAGGAAGAAGCCGCGCCACCCACCGAGGAGGCCGCTCCCACCCCTCGGGGGCGGGCCCGAAGCGCCGGCTGCTGAGGCTTCGTTGCCTGAAGCCAGCGTAGTCGAAGGTGAGTACTCTCCTGAGGGTGTAGTATCCCCGAAGAGTAGTCGTAGTTGCGATGCGCTTGTCTTCTCGTTGACAGGCGCTGAGGCCGAAGGGAGCGAAATCCCCGCGGCGGTGCCCATGGAGAGGTTGACACCAGAAACTCAGGAGGCTACTGGAGGAGCCCCCGAGCTGATGGAGGTGGCCGCCGGAGAGGCCGCCGCGACGACCGGGGAGGAGGAGGCCACCACGCGCCCCGAACCCGCTGCGGGAGGTGGTTGTTCGCTCCCGGAGATCCAAGACGCGAGCCCATCCGATCCGCGGCGATGACCGAAGCCGCCACAAGTCGTCATGGCGGGGTAGAGTTGCGGCGGACGACTTGGTCGACCGGCGATGGTGGCTCGGCATGCGGAGGCGGTCCGCCAAGCCGAGCAATGGATGAAGGTGAGTAGTAGCTACTCCGAGTAGTCAATCCTTTAGCGGCGAGTACCCATTTGATGTGTATTGCTGTGCGGGACGTCGTGGAGAGGTCCCGCGAGAAGTCCAACATGTTTCAAGGCTTCGGCGACGCGGTGCTTCGGGCGGAGGCGTTGGAGGACCAACTTGTAAAGTCCGGAAGCACGCAGCCACCATGCGGTCCAAGCTTGATACCGCCTTCGCCAAGTACCACAACGACATCTAGGAGATGCGGGGGCGAAGAGCGACGACTTGGTGCGGAAGAACAAGTCACTCCGCAACAAGAACAAAGGTACGCCACTTGTCTTGTTGAGTACTTTTTGGAGGTCGAGAGGTAGTCGACCCGCTTGTTATTGTTGTTTGCGAGCTTGAAACCCGAGTAGAGCGAGTTGAAGACTTCGAGAGACGGATGCGAAGAATCTCTTCTACCGGGAGCGGGGAGGCCCACCGGGTACTCGAGTTAGATTATAAGGAGCTTGACTACGAGTACAACAAGCACATGGAGCTTCATATTGCCTCCAATCATGACCTCGTCAACCTGCTACAAATCGTTGCGGAAGTTGAACGAGGACCGCGAGGGGCCGCGGGCCCGTCCCGAAGGAGCTTGAAGAAGCCGCGCTCCCCATCGTGAGGGCGCTTGGTGCCTTACCCCGGCGGCCCCAAGATAGCACCGCCGGTGGATCGGCCGAAGGAAGCCCCCCGGCCCGGCCGGCGGCCTACGTGAAGCATCCGGCGAAGTCGATCCCAAACCGAGTGCCGGCCTTCATGAAGTCCTACTTCCCGAAGGCGCCCGTGGATGTAGTCGGCGGCGGGCTAGCCGCCAAGCGTACGGACGAGCGTATGCGGAGGCCGCCGGAGCAGATGGCACCCATTGCGGAGCAAGTTGCCGACAAGCTTAATCTCCGGTAGTCCCGTAATAGTTAGCTCGTAGCAAGTATATGTACCAAAACAATTGTAATGAAATTGTTTAAGTATCACCGAAGAGAAGTTCCATCAATGAGTACTCGTAGTCGCGATCTCAGAGTGCGGAGTCCCATCGTGGAGTTGTCGCGAGTAGTCGTACTCGGCGGTAGTCCCGTTGAAGGGAGTAGACAAGTAAAGAAGTTGATGAACGATCAAACTTTATTAGCGAAGAAGTACACCGGATGGCCGGGGCCGTAATTACGAGTAGTTGCCAGGACCCGGAGGCCGCCTACGGCTAAGTGGTGCTAGGGCAAGTAGCCGCTTACGGCGGTAGATCCGTAAGTAGCCGTGTGGCCGGATCTAGGAGTACATAGTCTCTCGGTACACCGCTACTAGAGTCCTTTGACGCTCGTCGCAGCCCGGGATCCGTAGGTAGCCGCATGGGGCCGGATTACGGAGAAGAGTAGTCCGGAGACTAGTGCCCGGACCCGAGAGGCCGCTTACGGCGAAGGAGTAGTCCGAAGAGCCGGAGCGAGGACCCAAAGGCCGCTTACGGCGGAGGGGTCTTGATGTAGTCGCGTAGACTTGAGCCCCGGTGTAGTCTTCTAGACTAGGCGTAGAACCGACGAGCTGGTCGAAGTTCCACGAGTTGTTGACATCTTCGCCTTCAAGTGTCCGGAGGCGGTAGGAGCCGGCCCGGTCACCTTTGCCACGGTGAAGGGGCCTTCCCAGGGGGAGCTGAGCTTGTGTAGTCCTTCTCGTGTTACGAATACGACGGAGGACGAGATCGCCAACATTGAAGGAGCGTTCCTTAACGTTGCGGTCGTGGTAGCGTCGGATACCCTCCGGGTACCTTGCGATTGGACGAGGGCGGCGCGGCCGAGCTTCTTCGAGTCCATCGATGACAACTCGTCTGCGTTGTCTTCGAGACGCCTTCGTCGTAATGCTCCACCGCCGGTGAGTTCCATATGACATCGGCGGGGAGGATTGCTTCGGAGCCGTAGACCGAGGAAGTAAGGGGATTGCCCCGTTGGCTTGGAAAGGCCGAGTACGTAGCCCCGAGTGCATTGGGTAGTTCCTTGATCCACTTGCCTCCTTTGGAATTAGCGGCGTCGTGTAGCCGCTTTTTGAGGGCATCGAGCACCATCCCGTTGGCGCGCTCGACTTGTCCGGTGGCCCGAGGATGGGCAACCGAGACATATCGGACGTCGATCCCGTCGTTCTCGCGGTACTCCCGAACCGGTGGTTGTTGAAGTTGGAGCCCCGGTCCGTGATGATGCGGTGGGGCGATCCGTAGCGGTGCACGAGTTCATCCGGGAAGTCGAGTACTCTGTCGGCCTTGGGGCATGTGACCGGCTTGACCTCGATCCACTTGGTGAACTTGTCGATGCCACCGGTACCTGTTGAATCCACCGGCGCGATTGGCGGTGGCCCAATCATGTCGAGCCCCCCGGCAAGCGAAGGGCAAGGTTGGCGGTATGGTGACTAGCTTGTAGGCCGGGACATGTTGCTTGCTTGGCGAAGTATTGGCATCCTTGGCACCTTCGACGAGTTCGTCGGCGTTTTCCCGAGTCGTGAGCCGGTAGAAAGCTCGCCGGAAGGCCTTGCCGACAAGAGTGCGAGAAGACGCGTGGTTGCCGCGAACGCCCTTGTGGATCTCCACCAAGATGTCCTTGCCTTCTTGTCTGGGGACGCACTTCATGAGTACTCCAGAAGATGCGCCCCGCTTGTAAAGCTTGTCTCCGACGAGGACGTAGGACTTGGCTCGGCGGATGAGCTGCTCGGCCAATTTTTTGTCCGAGGGAACCTTCTGCTCGATGAGGTAGTCGATGAAGGGTTGCCTCCAGTCCACATCGATCATCATGACCTCCTGGCCAGCAGGCGGATGCGCTGGGACAGTGGTCGGTGGTGCCGGCTCCGGGATGGATGGCGCGTGAAGCTCGTGGACGAAGACACCCGCTGGTACTTGGGCGCGAGTAGAACCGAGCTTCGACAGGACGTCCGCTGCAACGTTGTTGTCGCAGACGATGTGGTGGAACTCGAGACCGTACAACTTGTTCTCGAGCTTGCAGACTTCTAGGCAGTAGGCGTCCATGTTCTCCTTGTTGCGGTCCCAGGACTTGTTAACTTGGTTGGTGACCACTGCGGAGTCGCCGTAGACTAGTAGTCGCTTGATGCCCGGTGAAGCCGCGAGGCGGAGCCCGTGTAGGAGAGCTTCGTACTCGGCTTCGCTGCTTGAGACCTTCCAGAAGATCTGCAGGACGTACTTGAGTTGTTCGCCCGTTGGAGAGATCAAGAGTACCCCTGCACCTGCGCCCTCGAGGTTGAGTGAGCCATTGAAGTACATCACCCGGTGCTCGGTCGCACGGTTGGAGTAGGCGAGCGATTCTCCCGCCACTCCGCCATGAAGTCGACTAGTGCCCGCGACTTGATGGTTGTACGTGGCATCAAGTCGATGGTGAGGGCGCCGAGTTCGACCGCCCACTTGGAGATCCTTCCGGTAGCATCTTGGTTCTCGCAGGATGTCGCCGAGCGGGTAGTCGGTGATGACGGAGATCGAGTACTCTTGGAAGTAGTGTCGCAGCCTTCCACGAGGTGATGAGTACGTGTACGAAGCTTCGCACGGGCCGATAGCGTGCCTTGGACTCGACGAGACCTCGCCGACGAAGTAGACCGGGCGCCCGGCCCCGGGTAGGCATGGCCATCTTCCTCGCCGCTCAACGATGATGCGATCGACCTCATGAGTAGTCGCAGCAAGGTAGAGCAAGAGGCGCTCGCTTTTGTGAGGAGCCGTGAGGACTGGTGGCTTCGATAGGAAGTCCTTGAGCTGAGCAAGGGCTTGGTCCGCCTCTGGTGTCCACACGAACTTCTCTTGGTGCTTGAGTAGTTTGAAGAAGGGGAGCCCCCGTTCTCCAAGCTTCGAGATGAATCTGTTCAAGGCCGCCATGCACCCGGTCAGCTTCGGACGTCTTTGATTCACGTGGGAGCTTTCATGCTCGGTGATGGCGGAGATCTTCTCGGGGGTTGGCTTCGATGCCGCGTTGGCTGATGATGAAGCCGAGTAGTTTGCCCGAAGGTACGCCGAAGACGCACTTGTTCGGGTTGAGCTTCTAGCGGTACTCGCGCGAGAGATGCAAAAGTCTCTTCAAGGTCGTCGATGAGTGTCTTGGATTTACGGTGTTGTCAACCACGTCATCCACGTAGGCTTCGACGTTCTTGTTGAGAGCGCTTCTTGAAGCGATCCTAGATAGCTCGTTGATAGGTGGCGCGGCATTCTTCAACCCGAAGGACATGGTCATGTAGCAAGACGCGCCAAAGGCGGGTGATGAACGCGGTCTTCTCCTGGTCTTCTTCCTTGATCGCGATCTGGTGGTACCTGGAGTAGCGTCGAGGAAGCAGAGCAGGTCGCGGCCCGCCGTGAAGTCAATGACTTGATCAATCCGCGGCAACCCGAAGGGGTCCTTGGGGCAGTGCTTGTTGAGGTCGGTGTAGTCGACGCACATCCTCCACTCGTTCGAGTTCTTCTTGCGGACGAGGATGGGGTTGGCAAGCCACTCGGGATGGAAGACTTCTCGATGAAGCCGGCCCGCGAGTAGTTCGGCGAGTTCCTTCTTGATGGCATCCCGTCGTCGTCGGCGAAACGGCGGAGGTGTTGTCGCTTGGGGGTGGCCTTAGGATCGACGTTGAGGCGGTGCTCAATCAACTCCCGGGCACTCCGGCATGTCCGCCGGCTTCCACGCGAAGATGTCGCCTTTAGCCGGAGGAAGTTGATGAGCGCGTCTTCCTATTTGGGGTCGAGGCCGGCCCCGATGGTGGTGGTCTTCTTTGGAGTCGCTCGTCCCGAGGTCGATCGTCTTGACTAGAACCTCCTCGACCGGGCCGAGGCTTGTTGGCTTTGTCAGACTTCTCAGGGATGTCGAGTTCACTTGTAGCAAGCCTTTTCGACGCGGCGTAGACCTCCATCATCGCGTTGGGTACTTGATTTGTAGAGACGATCTCCATGTCTTAGGTGTCGCAGTCGTGCGAGATCTTCAAGTCCCCTTGGAGAGAGAGTACACCCGCCGGGCTAGGCATCTTGAGCACCAGGTAGGTGTAGTGGGGCACCGCCATGAACTTGGCGATGGCCGTCTGCCGAGGATGGCATGGTAGGACGTCTCGAAGTCCGCGATTTCGAACTTGATGTACTCGGTACGGTAGTTGTCCCGAGATTCCCCGAAGGTAACTGGCAGGACCACTGAGCCCAGTGGGATAGCCGCGTTGCCGGGGACGATGCTGTAGAAAGGCGTGTTGCTCTTGGTGAGCATGTGGGTGATGTCGAGCTTCATTTTCTTCAAGGTTTTGGTGAAAAGGACGTTGAGCCCGCTTCCACCGTCGATGAGGACCTTGTTGAGCTTAGAGCCCGCGACCACTGGCTTCAGGACGAGAGGGAACCGTCCTGGTTCGGAGAAGCTGGTCCATTGATCCGTGCGGGAGAAGGTAATGGGTACCTCCGACCACCTGAAAGGGGTCGGGACCGCTGGTTCAATGCATGACTTCTCGACGGGTAGGCTTTTGCTCCCATCCGCCGGGGAAGTCCGCCGAAGAGGACGTTGATAGTCTTGTCGGGTTCCCGGAACTCGCCGTTGTCTCCGTCGTTCTTCTTCTTGCCCTTCTTGTCGTGAGGGTGAGGTGGCTGCGAAGTACCCTTGAGTGCTCGCCTAAGTTGGTAGCCGTACTCGTTAGTGTGGTTACCGTCCGGATGCCACGGGCACTTCTCCTTCGACAAGTCTTTAAAGCCGCCGGAGTTCTTCTTCGAGTTCTCCTTCGCAGGCGCCGGATAGCCGCGACGATATTGTCCGGCTTGCGCTTGCGGTTGGGACCCGAGTAGTTGTTGTTGTTGCTGCGACCGCCTTGGTTCCCGTTGTTGCCGCTGCCGCCGCCCACGTTCGCTTGTTCTTGCCATGGATGGCGTCGTACTTGGTGTTGGCCTTGTCTTCCACATCCGCCCGGACGTGATCATGTACTTGAGATGGGACTTCGGGTGGCGACGACCGAAGTCTTCAAATGTGCGGCGGTGGTAGAGGCCGTCTTGGAAGAGGTCGATGACCTCCTTATCGGTGACGTCGACTATGTAGCGTGCTTGTCGAAGAAGCGGCACATGTACTTGCGGAGGGTCTCGCCTTGTTCTCGCTTGACCATGGCCGAGTCCATGCGAGTACCCGATCGGCCCATGGCGCCCGCGAAGTTGCCGGTGAATCGCTCCTTCGGTCGGGTCCCACTTGTCGATCGAGTGCTTGTCCGGCGACTCGAGCCATGTGAGTGGGGCTTGGTCCGGGCGAAGGGGAAGTAGAGGCACTTGGTGTCGTTGTTGCCTCCGTCGTTCTCGATGGAGAGCGGCGTAGCACCCGAGCCACCGGATGGGGTCTCGCTTCGCGTCGTACTTGGTGATCCCCAGAGGCTTGAACTTGTCGGGGAGGAGCAAGTTGCGAAGTCGAGGTGAGAAGGCGGGGAAGCCGTCATTGTCGCCTACGATGGGCTGACTTCTTCCGCCGCAGCTCCTCAATCTTCTGGCGGGCGTCGTAGCCGCCTTGTGAGGCTCCGGAGGCGTGGCCGTTCGCGTGGTCTCGACCGCCGCGACTTCCGCCGCCGCCGGCCCTCCGTTGGCTCCGTGGTTGGAGCTTCCGTCGTCGCTTCCGCTTCCGTCGGGTCGCGGCCGCCGCCGCCATGGGAGCGGTGAGGGACGACCTCACGGTTGCTGTTGCCACCCTGTGAGGATTCGCTGGCGTTCGCGTGAGTACGGTTGGGCTCAGCCGGCAACTCGGCTCGAGTACGGTTGCGGCCAAGGTCAGCACTGCGACTTGTAGCTTCGTTGTCGCGGTTCCTGGCGGGAGGAGGCTGGTTGACCCTGTTGTCGACCCGCATGAAGTAGGCGTCTTCAGCGAGCTTGGCGATGACTTCTGCGGCGCGTATTCCCCGAGCCTTTCGTGCGATCGGCGCGGATCGACATGAGGCGGTGCTCGGGGGTAGTGTGTACTCTCGCTCTCGACCGCCTCGAGAGCTACGCAAGGTTGCGGATCGGGAGGTTGTCTCCGAGCCGCCGGCACCGTTCGTTGCGCTTCCTGTTACGCTCACGTCGAGCGTCCCCGTTGGTGGCGGTCTCGTATGCGGGTGCGTCGGCGAACGGCCTCGTCCGCAGAGATGTCTTGCAGGTACTTGTCTGGAGCCGTCCCGGATGGTCCGGGGGTGTCGCCGGCAGCCATGAAGACTTGGCGATCGGGGTTGCCAAGGCTGGACTCAGAGCTCGCCACCTCGGTTGGAGTGTACGAGTCAGCCCGGGCAAGTGGTGTTCCCTCCTGGAACGGGAGCGAGTCGAGGTAGGCGACGTAGCGTGAGTCTCCACTTATCAGGTCCGCGGGCTTGCGGTCTGGCCAGTAGACAAATCTCCCGGCAGGTGTGGATGTTATAACCAGCCCAGAGGCCGGCCCTGATAAGGGATGCTCAGTGGTGTTGTCCTCGGACTCGGGATCCTCTGGGTCCGACCCGAAGTCGAACTCGTATGCGGAATCCGAGTAGAACCCGGAGAGGGGGTTGGAGTCCGAAGCGTGGCCGGCGGCGGTGTCGGAGTCCGAGTTGTACTCGGGTACGGGCTCCTTGCCGGCCGGCACAAAGAGGGAGCCTCTGTGCGGGCCCCGCCGACGACGCGGGGGCCACGCGTGGAGCGCTCATGGGGTGGTGGGACCACATGCTCACATGCGATAGCCCACACGGATGTCGAGTTCGAGGTTAGAAGCGGACTCGAGCTCGAAGTCAGCGTGATGGTCGAAGAGCGAAATTTCGCCGAACTTGCCGGCGAGTTCGCCTGTGACGACTTCAGGAAGCGTCACGAAGCCGGTCTCCGGGTTGGGCGGCATGGTGAGGCGGCGCCGGAAGGATCCCGCGCCGTCGGCGGTGCGGACCCAAGCACCGAAAATTAAGGTGTCTCCGCGGTTGAAGGCGACGGTTGGCTTGAAGTAGACGGGAGCCGTTGAGTTCGCCATGTGATCTTGGGTGAGATCCCCTACGGCGCGCCCGTGTCGGTGTTTTAGACCGGCAACCTACTAAGGGGAGTACCCGAAGTAGATGAATGTGGCCTCGCCGAGATCGGTAACTCGAAGGAAGAGACACGTGGCACACAATTTAGACAGGTTCGGGCCGCGAGGTGCGTAATACCCTACATCCTGTATGCTGCGTAGCTCTGGATTGATTGGGTACGATTACAAGATGATGCAATTGTACGCCGTAAGATGAGATGATCAAGAGAGGGGTCCCCGCCTCGCCTTATACGTCCGGGAGGCGGGGTTACAAGTCGGATTAGGGAGAGAGTACTAGTCGAGTACGTCCGGGGAGTCCCTCTATACGGTGCGGGACATGTACGGCTTCCTAACCGAGTACTTCTCCTCTCCGTAGTCCTTGTGCTTCATGCCATCGGTACCGTGCGGCGCAAGTCGGGTAGTCACGGGGGCCACCGAGTAGTCGGTCCCGGTCCCCACCGAGGTAGTGGGCCCGGGGAGGTCCACACGACGGCGAGCACGGATCCGGATCGTCCGGATCGGATCCAAGGGCGCACGTCGCCCACACGAGGGAGCAACGGCGGGCGAGGCCGTGGACCGGAACCGTGGACCCGATCCACGGGTTCACGGTGCACCGGTTACACAAAGGCGAAGGGTTACGCGATCGGGGCCATCGATTTCACGATCCGCGGTTGAGGATGCACTCACGCGAGAGACGGCGGCGCACGGCCGGCTTGCAACGGCGCCGGTGGCGGCTTCGCCGAAACTCGAAATCGAGCCCCGGTACTTTGTTTTCAACGGGATTTGCCCCTACGCGAAGCTTGAATGATGGTGAACTCAACCACGGGCTCTAGGAGACGACTCGGGTGACCATGGTGGCGCACATCGGAAGGGGCGGCGGCGGCCATTCCGACGTGCGGGCGCCGGTGCTACGGCTCCGGGCGCGGGGAAGCAAGGGAGGGAGTGGGGGTTCTCACCTTGCCGCGATGCTTCGTCGCACAAGAGGGTGATGGGGGAAGCGGTGGTAGCGGAGATCGAGGCGGCGGCGGCGGCCTCCGGGATCGGGCGGAGCTCGATGCTTTGTACGGGAGAAAGACGGCGGCTCCGGGCGCGAGGTCTCCGTGGGCGGTACGCGCGACGGGCGAGGACGAAGAGAGCCGGGGAAGGTTTCCACCGACATGGAGGGGGCTCCAAGCACCCGTGATGGCGCGGCGGCCGGATCCTCCGGGCGGCGCGCGCGCGCACGAGGGGGAGAAAGGTGCGGGCGTGAGCGGGGGTGGAAAGGGGCACGCGGGGGATTGATCTCGGGTTTTATAGACCGGAGAATGGAGAAGAGGGGTGAGGAGAGGGAAGCGGCGGCCGGGTGCAACGATCATTGATGGTCGAGGCGCACCGGCGGTCATTCAAGGGGGGCGCTTGATTAGGATGAAACGGAGGGAGTTGATGGCGGGTGTGTGAAGGGAAAAGTACTAAAGCCTCTTGATTGATGACTTGAAGGCATAGGGGGTGCGGAAGAGGCGCGGTACCGGTCGGCGGCGCACTACCGTTGAGGTGCGGGGGAGGGCGGCGGAGGTGGAAGGGGAAGCCGACGGGCGGGCCCGGTCATCAACGACGAGGAAGAGAAGGGGGAGAGGGAAGGAGCTAGGCCGCGGGGTTAACCGGGCTCGAAGGGAAGGTGAGCCGGCGGAGGCGATGGGCCGCCGGGGAAAAAGAAAAAGAAAAAGGAAAGCCGGGCCGCGGCGGAGAAAGAGAGAGAGAGAAGTGGGGTGGGCCGGCGGAGGTTAACAGTCGTAAGAGATGGCCGGGCCGCGGGGAAGGCGAGCCGGGGTCTGCTGGGCTGAAAGGGGTTTGGGGGGTTTGTTTTTCTCTCTTCTTTATTTAAATCCTTTTCAAACCTTTGAAACTTAAACACTTTTCAAAATCAAAACACTACATTTTCTTGAAAACATTTTAAAGACTTTTAAAACTTCACTCCATCAACCATAAACATCATGCAACCAAAATAAATACAACACACACACATATTTATTTTGTTTAATTTGTAAAAACAATCAATTGGTTTTTCCTATACTAAATTTCCTATAAAGAGAATAAATGTTGGCAAAATTTTGAAATTATGACAAAATCGTTGCTTAATTATTCCTCGTAATAACATCCTAAAATCCAGAAATTTCAGGGTGTTACAAATCTACCCCCCTTAAACAGAATCTCGTCCCGAGATTCGCAAAGGCTAGCAAGATACAGAGGTTCAGGTAGATAGCATCAAACACTGTTTAACTTGCTTCCATATAATTCATCTGTACATATGCTCCATAAACATACTTCTTTATTCTTCACATCTCACGTTATAAATAAAACATCTCATGACATACTCAATCTAATTCCACTTGTAACTGTCCATTCCTTTCCTCGACCCTGTTGATTTGCCTTCGTAGGATTTTCTTCTCTTCTTGATAAAGTGATTTGAATAGAGCTGGATTGACTCTATGATTGTCTCTTTTCCTAAGCTTAGCCATCTCGAAACATACTTCGGGTCCTCATACACAACCTTTAATATTCTTCTCCATTTGATCCAAAGGCTTCTTGGGTATTGATTTGCTTATTCTGTCTCCGCTGAGCTTTCTTCTTATATCGGTCATCACGTTTCTTAGGGCACCTGCTAATAAAATGTCCATGATCTTTGCAGCAGAAACAAGCTCCGCTTCCTTTAATGTTTCGACGATTGCGTGGTGGATCTTCATACTCATGGTCCGGTCCTTGAGACAACCGGTAAAGATGTGAATTGTTATCATGTTGCTCTAGAAAATTCATTTTCCTCTTCTTACTTATGATTTCCTCTAGTTTGCTTTCTAACTCAATAGCTTTGTTGATTACATCTTGCGGACTAGAATATTCATGTAAGCTTAGTATACTTTTAAGGTCTTCATTCACCCCTTTGAGGAAATGTTCTCGTTTCTTTTTATCACTTTCAGACGATCTTGGTGCGTACATAGATAACTGAATAAATTTATCCCTATACTCAGTCACTGTCATTTGCCCTTGCTTCAAACTAAGGAACTCCTTCCTTTTGAGCTTCATCACACTTACAGGAATAAAGTGTGATATAAAGTTATCCTTAAATTCCTTCCAAGCAATACTCTGTGGTTGATCATGTCCGTCGATGTAGGAATTCCACCATTCTGAGGCTTCTCCTACAAGTTGTCCTGATGCAAACAAAACTTTCTCTCTATCATTGCATTGCACCATGTCTAGCTTCTGTTCAATTGTTGTGATCCAGTCACCAGCTTCTAGGTGATCCATAGTGTTAGAGAACATAGGTGGCTCAGTATTCCAGAACTTTGTGTGTGTATCCTCCGGGTTTGGATATGGTGATACATATTGATCATATCCAAGGTTGTAATTGCTGTCATTGCTCTTGTCTTGGTTGCCTTTTTCCATCCGGTTGGTGGACAAAGATCAAGATCGAAGAGAACGAGAATAAATAAATTGAAGAGCAGGTAGAATTCTTGATATCATATCCATATTTTCTTGGTTGTTGTGATTGAAATTAAATTGTGGTAGAGAAGAGAATATATATTAGGGGGTAACAAAAGAAATTGATCATCCTTTTCTTCAACTTCTTCCATGTGTCGATGTCCGCATATGCTTGTAGTTTCTTATTGTTGATGTTGGTGTTGTCTTCCAAATTTTCATCTTCTGACATCCTCTAATGGACTGGGTAGAAAGAAAGAGAGGAAACAAGGAGGTGGAAGATACAAAAGAAGAACCCAACTCGGCAACTGTTGTAATTGTAGGTAGAAGACCCACAATACACCAACAATCAATACAAAGAAACAAATCAATCACAGTCACAAAACCAAACATCATCATGCAAGCACTCAACTTCACCAACAAGACATGGTTAAGGGAATGATACTACACGTTGTTAATAAAGTCAGAGGGTATCCTCCTAACAGATCAGACGTAGCTCCCAGCAAGGATATTCATAAATGGTGGGTTTTTTCCCAGATCAAGGAGGTCGAAATTATGAGTTCATTCCAACTGGAATCACCTTAATCGGAGGTTTAGAACTCAAGATATGAATTAAACAAGATGGCTATGTCAGCAGTGTTGATAGATTCGGGAACCTCCAAAGTTTCGGGCATAATTCTCTGTATATGCAACTTAAATTGATGAATTTTGTACAGAGTGAAACTGATGAAATTCCTGAACTACTCCATTTGGATTTACCTCAATCGGAGGTCTATATCCCGAGATATAAAATAATGAAGGTGACTAGGTCAGCAGAGTTTACAGTTTCTGATAGCTCCAATGTTTCGAGCATAGCTCCTGGAATATGTATTGGATACGGCTGAATTTTTAATATATATTTACTTATGAAATTTAAGAACTAACCGAACTGGTTTCATGTCAATCAGAGTTCTGTAGCTCGAGAAAGAATTAAAACAGTAACGATGTGTCGGAGAGCTGCACGAAAAGATAGAAGATCAAGGGTAACAATTCCAACATTAAATCAAGGGGGTGTTATTGTTTTGAGAGGAAACACATCGAGGTTTAGAAGCATTTAAGGGGATTGGAGTTACAAGAGCATTCAAGGAGAATGAAGTTACGAGAATTCATGGTTTAACATTGTGAAGAAAAGGAAGTGCAAATGCTAAGATTCTAGTAGGAGAGCAGAGTCATCACGATGGGGAGAGGAGATGGTTAAGAAGTGATCGTTCATCGAGTGGCCAAGGCTAAGGTAAGAATGAATTGTAGAACAAAAGAGGTATTGGGAAACGACCAATACTAACTAGGCTTACGTCCTACGGTCGATACGGCTACGATACCACTCTGTCACGTCCGATTTTCCGAAGAAAAACCAAGTGCTACCTATATGTATGCCAAGATCTAGTTTCATACATATAGTGACATCATAGTGAATAACAGAAACAATATCACGTAAAGAAAGAGAGATTATCGAGAGATTTACATCGGAATCCCGGGAAACAAAGGATCCAAACTTCACGGGCAATCAAGCGGGGGTTGCGTACGCCTAGCACCATCTTTTGGACATCGTACACCTTCTTGTCCTTCGATTCTTCTTCTCCGAACAACGTTTTAGCAAGGATGAGCACACTTATGGTTGGAGCTCGGCAAGTGGGGGAAAATGCAAGTCTATCAAGGATAGGCTAAGGTTTTGCCAGCGGTTAGCATTTTATTAGCAAGCACCTAGTTACTAGATGTAAGTTTATACCAACCCACTTAAGCATTTAAGAAAACATCTCATCTCAAAAACCCATAAAAAACCACGATTTAATTCCATCTTTAAGTTTGATTATCATGTGAGGGTCCAGTTGCTCTTGACCGTGAGCACGACCGTTATAACAGCTTTACACTCGCAGAGGTTGTACACTTTCACCACAAGTCGCGTAAAAGTTCCGGAGAACTTTGAACCCAACCATGTTGTGCAAAAGTAGGCACAATACCACACTTCGAGGTGTGGTTGCATAGGGACTCTACGAGGCCTTTACAAAGAGTCCTCCTATGTGTGTTAGTCCATAGTAGCACGCCTAGAGGCTATCTTTCGTACCCTCTTTCTACCCTCGGACCAAGTTAGCCTAGAAGAGCACTTCCGTTCCAAAACCCGTCCGAGTAGAAGAGTCATAAAAGCATTCCTCCGTACCCCAAGCCGCTAAGCCTAATAGCCACACAAGACTTCCCTAATTAATTAGCCAAGACAAGAGTCATATGTCTTGTGGTTGCATCGTTTTCCGGGTGGTTCTCCATGTTCCGATTAAATCTTATATGATCTTGATAATAACCATAAGCACACACATATAAATATATCACCAAAGTTATCATGATCAACATTCAACATATTGCAAATGATTCATTTTAACCATCCCAAGTTGGGAACATATCTAGTGGAAACCAACCTCTTCGTGCAAACTATGGAAACTTCAATCTAAACCACACGATTTTGATCCAAGGGAGACCTCATGAGAGGTGGGAGGGGTGATTTGCAAAATTCATAGGAGGTGGGGAGGTATGATTTGCAAAGGTGCTTTTGCAAATCACTCCTCCCACCTCCTCTAAGCGCTCCGTTGGATCAACATCATGTGGCTCGATTGAAGTTTCCATAGTTCTCACGGAGAGGTTGGTTTGCACCGATATGTTGCCTCCCAAGTTATAGCAAACTAAGCATTATCTACCCAAAACATTTATTTAAAAGGGTTGTTCAAGGTAAAGGGGATAAAATTCTAGTCATGTCCTTAAAAAGGGTGATTTTCCCATCAAATTTATGCAATACAACAATTAAAAGTAAACTTAGTTATCATGCAAGTTGTGTGGGACAAAAATAGAATATGCAGGGGGAGAAGTCCACTTGCCTTTCTCAACACAAAGCTACTCTTATGCTCTTCCGCTCTTGCTCTCTTGAAACTTCCGGACTTCCGATCAACGACTTGATCTTCTCGCTCGTAGCAAACATCGGGCACAACACATGCAAAGTAGACAAATAAGAACAACTAAGAACAATACACCAAGCATGAAAAGCTTTAAAGAAAGAACAAGGGTTGGTTCTCGAACGCGAACACAAAAGCAATAGGAACTATCGGGGGCTTTGGATGATCACAAACAAGAGCTAGCTATGTGCTTGGTATATTTTAATTAAATAAAATCATGCACATAGGTTATTTTCGAAAAATACCCTATGTTGAATTAAGCAAGTTATATTTATATTAAAAAGACTATGTAAACCTAGTCCAATTTTATTTAGAAATATTCAAGTGTGATTCATGCAAATTAAACATTTAGGTTTAGACGAAGCATATAAAGCATCTACACATATATCTTTATAATTCGAGTTGAACTAATCAAATTACAACTACAAAACATATTTATATTCATCTTAATCAAATTAACAATTTACTTAAGAAAACTCGGGATATAACCTATATTGCTTTTATTTAGGAAGCAAATTGCACAAACATTATTCAAATTAAGTTTGATTATGAAAACCAAGGTACACATCTAATTAACTTTTATTTGAAAGAATTATTCAAATAGAATTAATCATATTAACTTTCTTATGAAAACACGTGTTGAACTCTAGTTAGATTTTAATTATAAAAGCATGTGTATAAGGATTTTATCATATTTAATATGTAAATAAATTATAAAACAAAGAATATGTTCAACATTGGTCCTAACATGTAGTTTGAGTTGATATGAACCTAACGCAACTTGAAACGGATAAAAGGGAGCAAAATCGCACAAGTTACGGCCAAGACATGGTTCTAAAGCCGACGGGCTCGAAGAGACGATCGCGTGGACACCAAGAACGCTTCAAACGGAGCTAGGACGGAAAAGATATGGCTAATAGAAGGTTCGGGGGCTTTTCTCGTGAAGAAAGCCGGGCTTCGGGGGCTTATCCGCAAGAAACCGGGGCTAAAACATGATTATGCATATAAACACAGGGGTTTATATGCTAGATCATGAAACAGGGACCTATATGAAAGGTTTCTTATAAGTGGAAGGGTATGGTTGTGATTATAGAAAACATGGGGTCATTTTTGCAAAGTGGCCACGGCGGGCTCGGTTGACGGGGGAGTTGGGGATGATCCGCACCACCGATCGCTAATCCGGCGGCCGGCGTCGTCTCCACGCGAGGAAGCGGTGGTGGGCGCGGTCCGGATCGTCCGGATCGGATCCAAGGGCGCACGTCATCCACGCGAGGGGAGCAACGGCGGGGCGAGGCCGTGGACCGGCGCCGTGGACCCGATCCACGGGTTCACGGTGCACCGGTTACACAAAGGCGAAGGGTTACGCGATCCGGGCCATCGGTTTCACGATGCGGCCTAAGGACTCACGCGCACGAGAGACGACGGCGCACGGCCGACTTGCGGCGGTGCCGGCGGTGGCTTCGCCGGAAACTCGAAATCGAGCCCCGTACTTGGTTTTCAATGGGATATGCGCCTACGCAAAGCTTGAGTGATGGTGAACTCAACCACGGACTCTAGGGAGGCGGCTCGGGTGACCATGGTGGCACACATCGGAAGGGGGCGGCGGCGGCCATTCCGGCGTGCGGGCGCCGGCGCTACGGCTTTGGGCGCGGGGGGAAGCAAGGGAGGGAGTGGGGGTTCTCACCTTGCCGTGATGCTTCGGCCGCACAAGAGGGTGATGGGGATGCGGCGGTAGCGGAGATCGAGGTGGCGGCGGCGGGCTCCGGAATTGGGCGGAGCTCGATGCTTTGTCCGGGAGAAAGATGGCGGCTCGGGGCACGGGGTCTCCGTGGGCGGTACACGTGACGGGCGAGGACGAAGAGAGCCGGGGAAGGTGTCCACCGGCATCGAGGGGGGGCTCCAAGCACCCGTGATGGCGCGGCGGCCGGATCCTCCGGGGCGGCGCGCGCGCACGAGGGGAGAAAGGCGCAAGGCGTGAGCGGGTGTGGAAAGGGGGCACGCGAGGAGATCAATCTCGGGTTTTATAGACCGGAGAAGGGAGAAGAGGGGAGAGGAGAGGGAAACGACGGCCGGGTGCAACGACCATTGATGGTCGAGGCGCACCGGCGGTCATTCACGGGGGGCGCTTGATTAGGATGAAACGAGAGGGAGTTGATGGCGGGTGAGTGAAGGGAAAAGTACTAATGCCTCTTGATTGATGACTTGAATGCGCGGGGGGTGCGGAAGAGGCGCGGTACCGGTCGGCGGCGCGCTGCGTTGAGGTGCGGGGGAGGCGGCGGGGAGGTGGAAGGGGAAGCCGACGGGCGGGCCCGGGTCGTCGGCCGACGGGAAGAGTGGGGGAGAAGGGAAGGAGATAGGCCGCGGGGTTAGCGGGGCCGGAAGGGGAAGGTGGGCCGGCGGAGGCGATGGGCCGCCGGGGAAAAAGAAAAATAAAAAGGAAAGCGGTGGCGGGGAAAAAGAGCGAGAGAAGTGGGGCGGGCGGGGCGGAGGTTAACAGAGCCGTAAGAGATGGCTGAGGTGCAGGGGAAGGCAAGCTAGGCTCCCGGGCTTTAAGGGGTTTGGGGGGGGGGTTTGTTTTTCTCTCTTCTTTTTTTAAAACCTTTTCAAACCTTTGAAACTTAAACACTTTTCAAAATAAAAACAATACAATTTTTTTTCAAAACATTTTAAAGACTTTGAAAACTTCACTCCATTGTCACACCCGATTTCCGGAGGGAAACCGAGATGCATCTCATATGTGTGCCGGGATCTAGTTCCACACATATGATAGATGAAATGAGTGTAATATCATAGACGGTAAAAACGTAACAAGGGGTTTAACAACTTACTACACTCCTTCGGAAGACACAAAGGTCTTTAACATCGGAAAACGATAACTACACGTCGAGTCTTCGTCTTCCGCTTCCACGGGCACTTGATCGGGGGAGACGCATGCCTCGAACTCCTCAAGGTCGCAGAGAACACTTCACCATTGTTTTCTTACGAACGGCGGTAAGCAAGGCCGAGTACACTTATGGTTGGTACTCAACAAGTGGCGGAAGATGCAAGGCTACCAAGGATAGGCTATGGTTTTGCAGCGGTTAGCATTTTAATGTTGGTCAAACTTTTAATTAAAGAACGCCTAATTACTAGATGTAAGTATATACCAACCCACTTAAGAAACTTTTAAGCAAAACAACCCAAAGCTCATCGAGCTTCAGCAAACCACGATTTATTCTCATCTTCAAGTTTATTAATCATGTGAGGGTCCAAGTCGCTCATGACCGTGAGCACGGCCGATCGATCGCCTTTGCACTGCGGGAGGTTTGCATACTTTACCCACGGCTCGCGTAAAAGTTCCGAAGAACTTTGAACCCAACCATGCGATGCTGATCAGGCATCATACCACACTTCCGAGGTGTGATTGCATAGGGACGCTACGAAGACTTTACAAAGGTATACAAAAGACTAACGACCCGCATAGTTACAGATCAGGGCGGACCATAACCCTCCCTAGTGGTCGGCACCTTTGCAAAGGCCGCTACCCCAAAAGGACCGGGCTATACCCCCGCAACCCCGGATCCCCCTCTCGCTCCTTTCGGAAAAGGGCCATCGGATCAAATGCACACCTAATTAATTGGCTAAGGTCGAGCCATGTAACACCGTGGTTGCGCATGTTTTCTTGGGTGGTTCTCCATGTTCCGATTAAATCATATTATCTTGTATTACCAAAAGCATCATCGACATAAAACATATAAGCATTTATCTTGGAAAACCATTTTATCCAACCCAAGTTGAGCAACTAGCATATTCTACCCAAAAACATTTACTAAACGGGGTTGATCCAAGGATTGTGGATAAAAGTCTAGGTAAGTCCTTAAAAAGGGTGTTCCCATCAATTTAATGCAATATCATAATAAATATAATCTTAGTTGTCATGCAATTACATTGGACAAAATAGAATCATGCAGGGGGAGAAGACCACTTGCCTTCCTTGCTTAAACACTAAGGTTCTTCTTCTTCAAACACTTGCTCTTGATCTACTTCAACCGGTTGCTCGCTTGAAACCGGCACGATGTCTACGGGCACACAAGAATACATACAATAAACAAAACAATACACCAAGCATGAAAAGCTTAAAGGGAAAACGAGGGTTTGGGTCTAGGAAAGCGAACACAAGGAACACTCGGAACTATCGGGAGATTTGGATGATCACATACAAGAGCTAGCTATGCGTTTGATATCTTTTAATTAAGTAAAATCATGTGTATAGGTTATTTCAGAGAAATAGCCTATTTATAATTAAGCAAGTTATATTCGTATTTAAAATACGATGTAGGCCTAGTCCAATTTTACTTAAAAATATTCAAGTATGATTTAAGCAAATTAAACATTTAATTTTAAAAGAAGCATTTAAAAGCATCTAGGCGTTTGTCTTTATATTTCGTGTTATTCTAATCAAGTTATAATTTAAAAACACATTT
This sequence comes from Cenchrus americanus, assembly GCA_947561735.1. Lineage (NCBI taxonomy): Eukaryota > Viridiplantae > Streptophyta > Magnoliopsida > Poales > Poaceae > Cenchrus > Cenchrus americanus. The sequence continues at coordinate 244,919,302 of OX387245.1, forward strand.
ATATTCATTTTAATCAAATTAACATTTAATTAAGAAAACTCGGGATATAGCCTATGTTACGTTTTAGTAGAAAGCAAATTGCATAATCATTAATCAAATTAAGTTTAATTATAAAACCGAGGTATACATCTAATTAACTTTTAGTTAAAAGAAATGTTCGTTTAATATTAATCATATTAACTTTCTTATAAAAACACGTGTTTAAACTTCTAATTAGATTTTAATTAGAAAAGCATGTGTAATAGGATTTAATCATATTTAATATTTAAATAAATTATAAAGCATTGAACATGTACATCATTGCTCCTAACGCGTACTTTGAGTTTATATGAACCTAACGCAACTTGAAACGGTGGAATCAGAGCTACAACGCAAAAGATATGGATAAAACAAGATTCTAGAACTGTCGGGCTTTAAAAGACGGTCGCATGGACACCAAGAACGCTTAAAACGGAGCTAGGACGGAAAAGATATGGTTGAAACAAGGTTCAGGGACTAATTTGTGAATATCTGGAAGTTTAGGGGGTTTTCTGCAAGATTTCAGGGACCTAAACATAATTATGTGTGAAAACTGGAGGTCTTTGGTGCAAATGATTGGCTTTGGACCGCGGGCGAATATTTTTTGAAAGGTCAAGGGCATGATTATAAAAACCAGGTGCTAAACTGCAAGGGTTTTATATGGTGGAACACTACTAGATTTTCCCCCTAATTCAACGCACAAAATGTGTTGCAATATGCCATATTTGGTTGCAATAGACACAATTGCAACCAAATTATTCCTTGGCTATGGGATGCGAAAGGCCGCGTTGCATTAGGGTATTGCGTCGTTGTCCATCTAGTGGTTGCCAAAGTTTTTTTTTGTTGCAACGTAACGCAACATTGCAAATAGGTTTTTTTACAACGCTTGTTCTGGTTGCAAAGTGTACTATTGCGACACATCCGTGGTGTTGCCAAAGGTGCAATTGCAACATTTTCGTTTCGTTGCAAGTTATAGTATTGCTACGCAATGACTTTGGGTGCTATTGGTTGAACCTCGTCTATTACCATGAAAGTAATTTGGTTGCAATATGTAGTATTGTCTGATACCACGAAATTGGTTAGTTGCTATAGGTGGTCTCCTCTATTGCCACAAAAGTTGATTTCGATGTGATAGGTAGCATTGTCTAATGCCACGATATTGGTTACGTTGCTTTAGGTGGTATCCTCTATTGCCACGTAATTTGATTGGTTGTAATATGTGGTCCTCTATTATTGCTTCGAAATTTGGTTGGTTGCCATAAGTTAAAGTCTTTATTACAACGTTTCTATTAGGGTTGCTACAAGTGCACTATCTATTGACACGCTCATTTTGTGTTGCTACAAGTTGAACTTCTTATTACCACGTTCCTATTAAGGGTTGCTACAAGTACACCATACTATTGCCACGTTCCTTTTGTGTCGCTACAAGTTGAATTTCTTATTACCACGTTCGTATTAGGGGTGCTACAAGTGCACCTTACTATTGCCACGCTACTTTTTGGCAACGAAAAACACCGGTTGTGATATCATGATTTATCATTTGCAACGTATGGTGTATTTCGCCACGCTCATTTATGTAGCAAAGCGAGTAATTGCAACATTAATTAACATCAGCAGATAAATATAACAATGCATCTATAGTTAATTAACCAACATTGAACCATCCACTGAGTTAATTACATGACTCATGAAGTACTTAAATACTGAAAAGTTTGGCATAGAACATTGTTTCAACACATAGTAGACAAATTTGCTAGGACATGAAGAACTTGGTCTGCCAATTGTGACTTGGAGATGATCCCAACACTTGATCAGCAAAGGGGGATTCAATGCAAGGAGGTCGCATCACTCGTAAAGAATCAACAAAATTTTTAAGCTAGCATCAATTAATCTCTAATATTGGAATTTGTGAAACAACAACATATAGCAAACCAAAGATTGATTGTGATTCATAAAAATAGCATAATGACATCAAATAATTACCACAACCATAAACACACTTTGACAAATTTGAAACATGAATTACATTCACAAGCAGTAAGAGTCATTGAAAAAAGCTTCACCTCATGTCTTTTTGGTGCTTTGTCGTCTCCTTTGTGCAACTTGTACCGTAGTCGTTGAGAAGAAATTTGTCTAACGGTGGATTGTGTTTCGGGATTGTTAACACCACCTTTAGTGCTTCCGGTTTTGCGAAATACTTGTTTTCGAACTTCTTCGATTCCTTCTCCTATGAACCAATCATTTGGAAGGACAAGATTATGCGTAATTTCATCGATGAATCGATGATATGTACTAGTAAAAAGTTGTGAATTCGAGAACAACTCGAGTACACGAGAGCACATTCCCGGAGTCCCGGTTGTACATTCCCGGATGTAGGAATTGATGGTTCCGCCGCCACGTTGTCCGCGGATTCGGCGACAAGGTTATTTTGTCGGGTGATTGATGCAACCGCCGCCACGTCGGTGTTGACGGTGAAAATCCGTCAACCTAGCCATGAGTTTACCTTCGGTGTTGGCATAACTTTTGTATCTTATTCATTGGTACTAACCCCCGTGGTATAACAAGTTCACTTGTGCATGTCGGTTTTGGAGTTATGTGTTTACGCGGGGTTTTAACGTTGAAAGCAAGACTTCGGGATAAGTTCATTAAGCACCTCATGACAAGACCTTGAAGCCCGATACAAGTCAAGCAATGAAGTGAACATGACTCCAAGAGCCAAAGGACCAAGCCCGAGAAGATGATAAACTCCGAGGACCGAACCGAGAAAAGTGCTTCGAATCTTGCAAGACAAGGAGTTGAGTCCAATTCGGAGAGAAACCGACGTCAAGGGCCCACATGCAAAAGGGGAGAACATCTAGAAGACGTGGGAAGCAACACGGGCGAAGCGAGCCGCGGGATGGGCCGGGTGGGCCCGAGCCGGCCGGCCCGAGCCGGCCGGCCCGGCCCAATTCGGGGCCCAATCGGCCTCTCCTTTGACCTAATTGCTTCTCGGGCTATAAATAGCCCCCGACCGAGAGCCACGGAGAACCGAAGTCGTATTCCGCCGCCGAGGAGCGAGAGAAGCTTGAGGGACACCAACTTCAAGATGAGGGTCGTGCTAGTTGTCTAGGGTTTCCCCGGCCGACGTGGGAACCTTGCATGGAAGACCACGTCGGAGCTCGGAGCGAGGATCAAGATCGAGGGAGGGCCCGGTGGTGATCTTGTTCATGTAATCATTCATGGTGAAGTTTGTAAGTGAATCCGATTTCTAGCGATTAAGTGCCTTCTCGATGATTTTGTTTTCTTCTTGGTTTTGCTTCTTCTACGATCTAGTTTGCGGCTAGATTACATAGGGTGCTCTTGTAGCCGCGGTGGCTAGAGGTGCATACGGACCGGCCAAGTGATTTCAACTTGTTCTATCGAACTTGCCCTAAGCTCCCCGCATGAATAGGGATACGTTGTGACGAACGGGGGTCTCGAAAGGCGGATGTTTTCGGAGTCGGATGGGAAGGCCACGATTTAAAGATGCTTTTAATGAGATTCGCTTTGCTATCTTCATCTATCTTGTTTGGAGCTACAACATAAGCATGATCTAGATTCTCTAGATTGGTTATCTTTTGCTTTCTCTTGTTACCTCTTTAGTAGATTAGATTAGATTCGTTTTCTTTATGAGTTAGTAGATTAGATGCAACTTACCTTCATAAGATAGCTTACCTTGCTTTACTAGATTGAATCCTTGCGTTGCACATTGTTCCACGGATTCGATACCTTGGGTTCACCACTCGAGGGAAGAAGGGTCCCTTGACTATGACGGGAGACTTGTCCGCTTGCAAGTCACAAACGAACTTTGATACAACTATTAACCGTCAACAAGCCCCTTTTTCACGGCGCCGTTGCCGGGGAACAAGCAATCAAGATCCGATCTAGTATCGCTTATCTTTCAGTTTTTCTTTTGATTTTCTTTTGCATCTCTTATGTTTGATCATCCTCAAAAAGAAAAAAAATCAATCTAATCTAATTTTGATTAACCTTAGTTTTTATGTTTAGATTTTTGGTTTATTGCTAACCCTAATCGGAGATGGTTGGCTACCTCTCCAAGAAACCCAAACTTTTTTGTGGATGATCCGGGGAAAACTTTACGGGCAATGGTGACGTGCAACACAAGCTAAAGGGGTGGAAACCCTAGATTTAGAAGTTGAAGTCGAAGGACCGTCGAAATCTCCAAGGGAATCACCACCTCCAAGTCAAGACGTCGGAAGGCCGTTCAAAATCAAGAGGAGGATGGAGAAGATGGAGATGGAGAAAGAAACTCAACACCTAAAGGCCGCCAAGGCAAGATCCACATGCGAAGTGTTCATCATGATGAAGATGCTAGAGACGCAAGTGGACAACTTCTTTGGGCGCCCGATGGGCAACAAAGAAGAATATTCGAGACAACTCCAAGGTCCCAAGACGGCGAAGGCTACTCAAACTCATTCGGGAGAGATGAAGGATCACACTAGAGACCATGAAGATCATGACCGAAGGACCGGAGTTCGAGATGCCGAGCCACAAGGAAGTTGTTGCATCCGTCAAGACCAAAGGACAAAGCCACTCGTGAAGACCAAAAAAATGACTAAGCCAAAGTGGGTACCCAAGATTGCAACGCCCGCAAAGAGCGTTGATCCGGAGTAATCAAGTGAAGAAGTCTAGCCATGGACTATAAACGAAGCGCTAGGCGGGAGGCAACCCGTTTCGTCAAGTCAAGAATAAGCTACCGGGAGGACAACCCGATTCCAGGTTTTTCAAGTCTTTTTAATAATTCAGTTTTGAATTTTACTACGCAAAACATTAGACTTAGAATGGTTGAACAATATTAGAGACATAATTCTTGGTTGAATATTTTGCTTGATCACAAACCCTTTACATGAACCATCCTATGTGATTGTTTGCTTCTTTTTCGAGAAACCATAACCAAAACCAAAAAAATTCAGAACCAAACTCAACCTTTCATCCTCTTTATGATGTTGTGGTTGACTTGTTTTTCATGTTAAAAACACACGAGTAGAGCCACGACTTGTATCTAGATGTTATTTAAATTTCGGCATGTGGTAGGACTCGCGTGAACCTAGAAACTTGATTTTTGGTTGGTTTAAAAATCCATATCCTTGGTTTCTCTAAGACTAGAATTTTTCTAAGCCTCACTTAATTTTATTTCATTCAAAATCTCTCTCATCTAATCAAAATTAGGACCTAAACCTATGCCCCCATAATCAAGCCGGGAAAAGCTTGCTCTCAACCAATGAAGGCAAACTATACCGGTGAGACCGAAATCGACGTAATAAAAAAATATTTTCGACTTGCATTTGTTTTTAATGGTTTAAAAACTTCTCTAAATTTATGCTTGAGCTCTTGCATGGCTCTGAAAAATATTTTTAAATTTCGAAATTAGAGGAGTGCTTAGCCTTAAACACACTTAAAGGGAGGCAATCTAGTTAACCTAACCATGCATGCACCATGATACATCACGGGATGCCCCTCCAACATATTTAAACCACATGCAAAGTACAAGCATGGGGGGCAGCCAAGGCTTTGTTTTGTAGGAATATCATGGATGCATGTGAGGCAAGGGAGTATGGAAGTGAGTCAAAGCGAAAACATCAAGTGGAAGGAGCAATAATGCAAGCGAAGGAGTGGACGGGAACGTTTGGAAGGTGTACGCGATCACGAACATGAATGCACTAGAGAAGAACCGAGCCAAGAGGAGGAGAGAGGTAGTCTTTCATCCAACTCTTTGTTTGTGTGCTCTAGTTTGTAGGCCGGAATCACCTTAGACTTAGCCATCCACCGCGTTTGTTTCGTGCAACAAATCACATCCTTAATCCACTCAAAGTCCAGACTCCAAAATAATATTTGTGTACCTTGTTACCGGGTGGAAACCCCGGATATTTATTTGTGAGGGAGAGTGCTGCAATCATGGAAGAAAACTACAAGCCTTTTCACCGAAGAAGAAGGGATCATCGTCGTCTAAGCCATCATCGACAACCTTTTCGAGGAGGCACTCGTTTCCGAGTTTCCTCGGGGTATGGAGGAGGACACGGCACCGCCGAGGAGGAACCACACTCTTCTCCTTGGTGGCATGAGGGCCACACAAAACTTGTTTATTAGGTTTACCAAACTTCAATAACATATGGAGGAGCCGCTCGTCCAACCTCGCCACTTGACACGATCATCCGCTCCACCTCCATACGCTCCGCGGTATTCCGAGGGGTATGTCATCATGACGAGAGGAGGAGAAGAAGCTCGCTCGCCTTAAGTAGAGGCTTGTAGCGAACGTCGACATCGACGACCAAGCTCTCCACATATTGGGTTTCACACGGGACGCGGTGCAATTCTCTAGCGGAGTGTCGGCAAACACCCACAAGAAATTCGCCTAGGAAATTTTCATGACCATGGCGTATACTCTTGATGAAGGAGTGCCGAGTCTCTCATTCCGTTGGAGGGAGCCCACAAGTGGAGAAGAAGGAAGACATCGTCGGAAGGGTAACCTTGATCAATGATGCTATTTCTAGCACTTTGATGGGGTAATCTCCTTTCATCCATGGGTTGTAATCGATCTTGAGATGTAATCGAACTTTGTTGGATTATCTATCTATCATCTTGTGCTGAAAATACTTTAATGCTTAAGGCTAGCAACCATGCCATAAAGGGAGTAGGGCTCCAATGCTTCCTTGGATCCATTCAACACAATCCCCGATAGATCAGATTGGTTTTCATGTTCGAAACGATTGCATGTTATAGTATTGTGGACCCATGGGCGAGTGTCTCCTACTTTCAAAAGGGAGCTCCGGAACAAGTATGTGCATGAAGGCACATGGGAAGGTTTTTGGAGTATGATCACGGGAAGAGACCATCAACGAAAAAAAAAAATACTATCCGGAACCCATGATCCAAGTGCGTCACTTTTGTGCAAGTGGATTTTTGGGAGACCAAGAGAGACAAAGATAACCAACATGGAGTTGAATTGGCTTTACTCGGCTTTGATTGCCAAGTGGCCAATAGACCCCACTCACCTATGATCAACCGGTGGTGTTGTTAAGCAACATCGAGTTCGGAAGATATTGGTTCGGGGTGTTGCCTCTCCATATTGGCTATCTCTTTAAAACCGGGTATTACAAGGAACCCAAATCATCTCCTACCCGGGACTTCCCTAGGAATATATGAAGGAAGGAAAATATAAGAGTGAAGATGAGAGAGGAGGCTTCCGAGTGGCCTAGGTGAATTTGCCCCTTCGGATTGAAGATTAAGACTTTTCTTGAGGGGAAGAAGATCGGTTAGAGGAAGGACTTCTTGTGCCGGCGAAGAAAAAAAAATAAAAGAAAAGAATTATAGGAGAAGGATCTTCTATGGCCCAAGAATAAGGTGCACAACAAAATTATGTCCCACCATTGGGAGGAACCCCGGCGCCGCCGAGTTACTACGGTGGTGTACCAATGCAAGCATGGGGGAGTGGTGCAGCCATACCCCCACCATTTTTGCGGTGCCCAACGTAGCCTTTGCGGAGCCATATGCACACCTTCCTCAACCACAACAAAATGTAGCCACCATTGGAGGATACGCTGCAAGGAACATGCAAATTATTGCAGCCATCCTAACCAATGCAAACCAAATGGGTGAAGGAAATGCAAACGTCGCTTATGTGCTTTGACACCTTCACCTAGCACCGTCGGACAATTCATAGGAGTAGTGGTGCTTTCCTATTGCAAGTAAGGGTACAACAACCAAGACTATCAATATCAACCACCGGCGGAAGATTAGAGAGAGGAGGAGCTTTAGTTATCTTTCCTTTACCACCTTTTCTTTAATTTTCAGCTTGTTTGCCCCTATGTATGCGTAGTGTTTTCAGTTTTTTTATTTAAATTTCAGAAAGTGTGTTAGTTTAATTTTTTTCAGCATGTATCTTAGTTTTTATTTTCATCATGAATAATGTCACCACCAAGTTTTTACCTTTGGTAAAGTTACAAAGTTTGTGCCATGATGATATATGATTATAATTGCCGCTTTGTTTATCTTTGTAATTGATTTATGCATGTTTGACCTAGTGCTCTCTTAAAAATACAAATCTGAAATTATCTAAATGCTAGCTTAATCTTCAGCGGAGGTTATGATTAAAATAAAGACCCATAGTGTTTTATGTGCTCTCAAGTTATGAATAGATTAAAGATGTCTTTTATGCTCAAAAATATTGCTAACCTTGTCACAAATATCACTTGTGTGTTGCTCAACCTATCCAAAGCCTTATATATATTTGAGTGCATAAACCTTAGTGTACAAGATTTATTTTTGAGTGAGTTATTGCAGGCCATGATTTCTGCGGCCCGAGACTAGAGAAGTTGGTCATTCCGTTTTTGCGTATCTATCTTTTTGCTAGCCTTTTATCCGTGCATTGTGTATCCCCGCATCGGTGATCTCACAAACTTCGCCGGATATCCACCCTTAAACCAAATATCATTTTTTGTGATTACCTCCTTGACCACAACCTATCGTTGAGAATGGATCATCAATTCAAGGAAGATCGCAAGACGGTGCCAACATTGAAGATTTCAAGTATCTCTCCAAGGAAAAATACCCCGGTACCTACCTTATTTTTCGCCTCTTTGCTCGAGGACGAGCAACGTCTAAGCATGGGGGAGGAGGTAGGTACGGTGCAGTTTTAGAGTTCAAAGGGGAATATTTTAAAAAAAATGATGAAAGAAAAAAAAATCCAGCGATACTCATGACTTTCAAGGTATAAAAAATCAAAACTTCATTGTGGAAGTCATGGGCTGAATATATGACGAGGAAAAAATGAATGAATGAAAGAAAGAAAAGAATGAGAAATATGAGAAAGAAAAAAAATGTGCGTAAAGTAAATTCCCTAAGCTCTCTAAAAGTGCATTCAAGGCTTCAAGTTAAAAAGATCCATTCTCATTTTTCCAACCATGTGCAATCCGATAACGAGGACTTCCTTTGTGCCTCGGGATCACCCTTTGCCATTTGCACATGTCCACTCATCTAAAAGTGTGTGTATTTTTCTCTTTCCCCTCCTTGATTTAACATTATTTTCCAATGACCTTTTTGACGAGTCTCGGTAAGACCATGAGAAGCTTGTCTTGTTTTGACAACACCTCATTTATAAAATCTTGGTAGGACTAAACTTTCCCAAAGCTCCATATAAAGCCTACCACACATATATGTTATGAAAGGGAAAGGAGTAGAATATATAGTCTTGAGAGACAAGTGAGATGAGAGTTCATGAGCAACATACAAGATGATTTAAATTTGTGAACTTGGTTTAGCTTTTCTTTATCTCGTTCTTTATTTCAAAAATTCTGAGGTCTATTTAAACTTTGTGAGCATGTTAATACTTGTGGGATAAGCTTAATAAGAATCTACCCTCCGTAGAGGTGAAGGCTAGTACATTATGGAACTTTAATGAATTAAACTTTTGAGAGCATTATGTTTTTTTTTCATGTATGATCAAGTGCAAGGTTTAAACATTGTTTGGCAACGATGATATCCATCGAAGGCTTACTCGAGGACGAGCAAGGTTTAAGCATGGGGGAGATGTTGACGGTGAAAATCCGTCAACCTAGCCATGAGTTTACCTTCGGTGTTGGCATAACTTTTGTATCTTATTCATTGGTACTAACCCCCGTGGTATAACAAGTTCACTTGTGCATGTCGGTTTTGGAGTTATGTGTTTACGCGGGGTTTTAACGTTGAAAGCAAGACTTCCGGGATAAGTTCATTAAGCACCTCATGACAAGACCTTGAAGCCCGATACAAGTCAAGCAATGAAGTGAACATGACTCCAAGAGCCCAAGGACCAAGCCCGAGAAGATGATAAACTCCGAGGACCGAACCGAAAAGTGCCGAATCTTGCAAGACAAGGAGTTGAGTCCAATTCGGAGAGAAACCGACGTCAAGGGCCCACATGCAAAAGGGGAGAACATCTAGAAGACGTGGGAAGCAACACCGGCGAAGCGAGCCGCGGGATGGGCCGGGATGGGCCCGGGCGGCCGGCCGGCCCGGCCGGCCGGCCCGGCCCCCAATTCGGGGCCCAATCGGCCTCTCCTTTGACCTAATTGCTTCTCGGGCTATAAATAGCCCCCCCGACCGAGAGCCACGGAGAACCGAAGTCGTATTCCGCCGCCGAGGAGCGAGAGAAGCTTGAGGGACACCAACTTCAAGATGAGGGTCGTGCTAGTTGTCTAGGGTTTCCCCGGCCGACGTGGGAACCTTGCATGGAAGACCACGTCGGAGCTCCGGAGCGAGGATCAAGATCGAGGGAGGGCCCGGTGGTGATCTTGTTCATGTAATCATTCATGGTGAAGTTTGTAAGTGAATCCGATTTCTAGCGATTAAGTGCCTTCTCGATGATTTTGTTTTCTTCTTGGTTTTGCTTCTTCTACGATCTAGTTTGCAGCTAGATTACATAGGGTGCTCTTGTAGCCGCGGTGGCTAGAGGTGCATACCGGACCGGCCAAGTGATTTCAACTTGTTCTATCGAACTCGCCCTAAGCTCCCCGCATGAATAGGGATACGTTGTGACAGAACGGGGGTCTCGAAAGGCGGATGTTTTCGGAGTCGGATGGGAAGGCCACGATTTAAAGATGCTTTTAATGAGATTCGCTTTGCTATCTTCATCTATCTTGTTTGGAGCTACAACATAAGCATGATCTAGATTCTCTAGATTGGTTATCTTTTGCTTTCTCTTGTTACCTCTTTAGTAGATTAGATTAGATTCGTTTTCTTTATGAGTTAGTAGATTAGATGCAACTTACCTTCATAAGATAGCTTACCTTGCTTTACTAGATTGAATCCTTGCGTTGCACATTGTTCCACGGATTCGATACCTTGGGTTCACCACTCGAGGGAAGAAGGGTCCCTTGACTACGACGGGAGACTTGTCCGCTTGCAAGTCACAAACGAACTTTGATACAACTATTAACCGTCAACGGTCGGCAGATTCAATGACATTGTTGCTTGGGCTTGGTTGCACGGATATTGGCTGGTCAACCTACCAAAGGATACAAACATTCATATATAGAACCCAAGGAAAGAAACCCATTCATGCAAATAGCTTGACCAAGCACTGTGGAACTTGTGATCTGTCCATTTGATGCTTGCGGCATTGATAGGAACTCTTGCCTAAGCCGTTGTAGATCCGCCCTCGCCTTCTCTTTTCACTTTCTTCAAGTTGGCGTGCATGTTCTCTCCTTTCTCGCTTCCCTTTCTTCTTCCCATCCCGACATTTTTTCTTGTAGCCGCCCAAATGCGTCCATGAGCTCGACGTGTTCCTCATGCGTAGCTCTTCCCTACGAATTTGTTCCTCGCGCTCCGCATTGAGCAAGTACCGCCTTCTAGTTGGGTTTTTTGCCGTGTACCCGTTTCCATGCAACTTGGTTGATTTGCACTTCGTGACTTCTTTGTAGGATTTTTGGAACATCTCATTTTTTTCCTTTTGGGAAACAAAGTTGTTGTTTGCATTTGATTCCGCCTCAGCAATAACGCTGCTTGCGGTGTCCTAACATTTGCAAGGCACAGGTGGAGGAGTTAGTTGAACAAGAGATTGGTTGCATTCTATAGTTGCATAAGCCTATGTATAGTAATGTATGTACTAATTCATTGAGAACTCACATAGACATTTTTAGATTGTTCGTCTATCCAAGACCCCTGGTTAGTGTGAGTTATCCACCAAAGTTCCATATCATCGGGCTCTTCACCAGTTTCTGGGTCTCTCTGTTATGCCAAGAAAATAACAAATTAATGTTCTTCATCCTGCAAGACAGATTGGAGATGTGCTTGTCCGAGTTATTACCTTCACATAGCCGCGCCGAGAATAAGGCTTAGCGCCCGACAAATGTCTTGTCATTTGTTGGCATCGAATCGCAGAATTTTGTGTGCTCCTTTCCTATACAATGTAAAGTTATGAACAAAAATCTTAAAGACTCGACATCGCCATTTGAATGAAAAATGTAGTGGTCGAAATCGTAATTAACAATGTGGAACAAACCTTGAATTTAGCGATCTTTGAAATACTTCAACGAGATAGTGCCATTCAACAATATCTAATTCGTAGGCTTATGTAACATTCTCTCGGTGGTAGCTGTTGTATGTCTTGGCCGTAGCACCGAAAGTTGAACGCCATCCTTTGTAACTCTCCCTAGCAATGGCCCATATCTTTTCCCTTGATTCAAAGCATTATCCTCCATGTCCCACTTTGCTCGTTATATAATCACAATAGCGTTCAAATATTGTGTGAGTTGATATGTTAGTTTTTATTTGAATTGTACTAAAAAGCAAAGTCTATTATTACCAATACATCAGTTGCTATTGCGTTTTTGACTTCTTCCCTAACATTTTTCCATGATTTCACTCCAATGATAGGAGCCCTTTTCCTTGTATACATGACCACTTCATCAACGAATGAGCGGTAGTTATCACCTACCGGTCCTCCATGTTTAGAGAATTGAATGTCTAGCTCGTCGCTTGCCCGCCTTGATTCTCTTGGCGATTACCGTCAATGCTCTTACGGGACCGCGTCCTCTTTTCTTAACTTTTTGTGAGCCTATTCCATGCGAACAACATGCATGTGATAATACCCAAAAAATAATTGTATGCACGGACGGGTAATTTCTATGGAACACATGTTACCGGATCCTTGCTCCGTTGTTTCCAACGCCGAGCATGAGATGGAGGCCGCACCGGCAGTGTTGGGTTCATTTCATTCTGTGTTGCAAAATGAAGGTGGGGTCCACGTACCGTTCGCGCAGAGAATTTAGTGGCATATGATGACCGATCATATTTTGTAGTCGACAAAAAATGGTAATTTGCTTGCAAATTAGGAGAGGGATATTACCGATGTCTTCAAGTAGTCCCGCAACATTCGGGTATTCTCTCGTATGTATCGATTGTGTCATCCTTGAAAATGTCTTTTAATTCTGAAATATAATCCATAATTAATTTCATTCATGTGATCGAACATGCAAATTCGGGAGTATAAGTACACAAATATTTGGGTGAAGCATATCTTACCCAAGGCTTTCTTCTCTTGATGCAAATCAGCTAGCCAAAGTTTGTATTCATCTAAGTCACGTTCTTCTACTTCTTCTTCATCATCGGCATGTATGTAAACACTTTTGGATTTCAAAGGTGTTATGGCCATGGTATGGTTTATAGGTATTGGCTCTCTGGAGATAACTAATCCGATCACCATCTCCTCCTCGTGAATCTGTTTCATTTTTTCTACGTCGACGTCGTAGTCGATCTCGGTGAGTGTTGCTTCCGCAAGAGAATCAATCCAATGACAACGGCTTACGGCAAAATCCTACGCACCACTAAGGGTAAAAGTTTCGTAGAATTAGATGGTAGTCATGCGTTTTCAAGCCCGACACCTTACGTGACTTTACATCAACACATCTTCTTATATTCGAGGAAACCCCATCGGGCATCTTCACTCCATATAGAAATTCACACAAACTTTCCCCGGCATCCTTATCTAACTCGTACAAGGCTGATGGCAAGGTATACTTATCATCTTTAATCACGGGGTGCTGATACGGTCGTATCCGTAGATGCTCCATGTCAAGCCGAGCATTCTCCCCGTCCTTACATTTGCCATCCAACTTAAGCGAGTGCCTAGTATGCTCTCGCATATATTTTTCTCAATGTGCATCACGTCCAAATTATGCCCGATGAGCAAAGAAGACCGAGTAAGGGAGCTCAAAAAAAATACTCTTCTTCCTCCGGTTGTGCCATCTGTTGTCTTCGTCACGCTTCCTTTTTTTGATAACAATGTCTTTCCAAATTCTACTTGTTCAAAAGTAGAATACTGCTCAAGTACCTGTGTACCAGATAGTGGTTCTGGTGCCTCCCTGGTTTCGACCTTGTTGTTGAAGCTGACCGCATTGTTGCGCCATGGATGGTCAGGGGCCAAAAAACGTCGATGTGCCATGTAGTAGTGCTTCCGCCCATGTTTCAACCACAAATACTCAGTATGTTTGTGGCAGTATGGACATGCAAACTTTCCTTTAGTGCTCCAACCAGACAACATAGCATAGGCCGGGAAGTCATTAATTGTCCAAAGAAGTATAGCACGCAATCTAAAATTCTTCTTAGTCACTGCATCTCTTGTTTTAACACCATTATTCCAAAGCTCCTTGAGCTCCGGTATCGGGGGCCTCAAATATACATCAATATCCATTCCGGGAGATTTTGGACCAGGAATCAACATTGACAAAATCCAGTTAGATTGTTTCGACACATCCATGGAGGCAAATTGTAAGGAACCGGGATGACGGGCCAAATGGAATACGTAAGACTTTGCATGCCAAAGGGATTGAACCCATCGAAGCAAGACCCGGCCTAACGTTACGACCTCCTCCTTCGAAAACCATTTAAACTGCGAATCCACGTGCTTCCATGCCTTTGAGTCGACGAGGTGACGCATTTTCCCATCATTCACCAATTTATTCTTGTGCCACCGCATATCCTTTGACATTTGCTTTGACATATACAAGTCTTTGAAGCCGAGGAATAAGAGGAAAGTAGCGTAGGATCTTAACTGGTAACCGCTTCTTAACAGAAGTAGCACCCACTACATTGCAATTATTATCAGAGGTTTTATCTACAACTTTCCACCTTGACTCCTTACAAATGGGACATGTTTCCAGATTTGCGTATTTATCAAAAAATAACACACAATCATTTTGGCATGCGTGTATCTTGACATAGTCCAAGCCCAGGTCTCGAATCACCCTTTGCACTTTATCCAAGGAGTCAGGAATACAATGCCGGTCGGGGAGAACCTTTCCAAAGAGCTTAAGTATGGCCTCCAATGACGCGTTACTTAAGCCATACATGCACTTTATCTGAAAAAGCTCCACAATAAAAGAGACCTTCGTTGCATTTTTGCATCCTGGATACAATTCCTTCTTTGCCCGCTCTAATAGTTTCAAAAAGATCTCTCGCTCGCTTATCCGCCTCTTCCTCACCTCTCGGTTTGTCCATGATGTATAGTGCCACCGATAATGTTTCTAATCGAGTATTGGTGGCGGCGAGGGTTATCATCCAAACCATCTTCTTCATCGTCTTCTACAAATAAATGTGTTGTATCATCGTACCGTAGGTACCGCATCATGATTATTGAGATCGGCGAAGTAACATCTTGATTCACGGGACCCCGAGAAGAAGTATTAGTTTGGTCTTGAATGTTACCAGCATCGATGAAACAATCAGCAAACCCTCTATTGAGTAAATGAATTTGAATGGGAAGCACGGTGGAATGTCTGATCATGCATTGACACAAATTACATGGACACACAATAGATCCACCTCGCGCTGATGAGGCCGTAAATTTTTGCAAAAAAAATCGAAAATTGTTCCGCCAATCTGCTGAGTGTCGAGGCAAGCGCATCCAACTGCGATCTTCGTCTGATGCCATTAGTTAATCTGCATTGTTCATGTTTCAATCGACCTTGATCACGATATATATACCAATATGCATATATATGCAGCGAACGATTGAATATATATACGAGATCAAGACATCGGTACGTACCGGCCGTGGCCGTAGCGCCGCTCAGATCTCCGCAACAAGAATCACGTGGAGATCGCCGTGGAGATCGATCCCCTAGAGGCCCTCGTGGAGATCTCCGCAACAAGAACCAGGTTGTCGAAGATGGAATTTTGGAATGGTCCAGATCGGAAGAGCCCCTATCGATCGTGGCAATACATGCATGATAGACAAAATTTTAGTACAACCAAGGAATACCTCGTTTCAATATTTCTGAGGTTGTACGTAGTATGACCTTTCTCAGGGTTTTCAACATATGCGTAATTCATTATTTTTCTTTTCTGATCGGCTACTATAGAGGCTAACAATAATACACAAAATTCGGGAGTTCTAGTGAAGAGTCTCCAAATTGTTGATCACAATGCTCGTGAATATACACATGAATAGCATAAACAATAGCATGTCGCAATTCGAAAACGGACGGATGGTTAGTCCAAATATTCATGACGGGACCCAACAGATTTCAATTTGTGTCACTCATAAGTTCAAAAATTTTGCAAGGGCTCATCCAGATCCAAACACATAGACATACGAAGATGCATATATAAAGGTTCAAAGTTATTACTTAGATGTTGGCATACTTAGATGTTCCCACATACACATCCATTCTTAGACCATTCACCAAAGCATCGCAAAACATTCACCTAGGACCTCGGTTATGTTACGTACTAAGCTAGATTACTACTACTTGCGATTGACTTTATTTTGAAGCTTGCGGATCTTCTTCGCCATCACTTCTAACTTGTCGACAACGGTCTCCATGAATTCCTTCGGGGTCATCTCCATGTCTTCTGCGTTCCAAGCAATGTCGGCGCTTAGGTTCTCAATTCGCTCCCGCAAATCATCATAGCGCTCCTTCATTCGTTGAACCATTTGGCGCAAGGGCATTTGCTATGGCGGACAACAAACACAAGTTACTAACATGAAATGTGTTACAACGGCTACGGCCAATGCAAAGCAAAATAATCAAAAAATGCACCTTTCTTTTCGATGATCCCGAAGCTTTCGATGGAGACAGTTTCTTGCTATTGTCCTGCTCATCATCCGAGTCCGGAATGATGATCCTCACACGATTAGCGGTGTTCACTAGCTCGACCAAACAAAACAATTTGCTTTGTTTTTCGGTTTAAAACGGCCAATTCAATCTCTTGACTCATAATGTATACCAATTTACCCGTGATCCCCCGACTACCCGCCGAAAAGGCCTAACCTACTAAATGGGACGACTGCGTTCATTTGGCCGGCTTTGTTTTCGGGATTGTGATCAAATGTACACGAAGTCGATTCACGGCAAAAGATGGCAAGAAATCAAGCCAATTATCATTATCATTATCTAGTATGGGGTGAGATGGATCCACACAAAAACACAATTATCATTATCTAGTATGAAATTTTGATTACTATGAACTACTAACATTTTTCTAATTGCAAAAGGAGTCACACGATTCCCGGAAAATCAAAGAGGGTAAGGCGAGTGTACCTCACTTCTCTTCCGGAACGCTTGCATCCGACTAGGGCCTCGCTTACCCTTACCGGATGGATCGACTTGGCGATGCGGGCCATCGACGACGACGACGAGGTGGCGGTGTCGTCCGTACCGAAGGACGACGGGGGTTGGGGTGCCGCCGACCATACCGGAGGACGACGAGGTAGGTGGTGTGGAACACTTGAACCGCCCGCGTGCATCGCGCTTCGCGTGGTGGAGTAGTGGCACCTCCGTACGCCGCCGCCGCCGCCCGAAAACCCTCGGTGCGGCCCCCGCCGTCCGCCGCCGCCGCTCTCCAAGATCCCCCGGATGCGGCCCCGCCCGCCGTGGCGGCCGCTCGGCCGTGTTACGGCGCTCGCGGCCCCTTCGTCCACGCCCGCAACCGGTCCGGGAAGGCTTGATGCGGCCACTCCGGCCGCCGTCGCCGCTTGCGCGGGGAAACCGCGATGCGGGGCATCTCGATGTGGACGCGACGGTCGAGCCGACGAGGGGGGATGGTTGGGAGCAAAAGTGTATTGGGGGTGGGGGTGGCGGAATATCCTTGTTTTTATTACTCTCATCGGCCCATTTGACATTTTCACATCCTAGTCTCCGGTACCTTTAGTGCCACCCCGTAAACCGAGAAGGGGGTATCCCGGCTTAAAAGGAGACGCGTGCTCGCGTTTTCGAACTCCATATTACCATCATCAACTAATGCTTGCTACTTGCGCTATGGGGCTTAATGGGCTGGCTGGTCCACTCGGGCTCCCGCTCGCTGGGCTTTACGCTCGCCGGTTGAGCCTATTGTGGTCTGACTTAGCCCACATCCCCATAGCACACAATTTTTTCATCTAAACAAATCCTCTCTTTTTTTCATGGTACATATAGTCTATACCATATTGTTAAAATTCAGATTTTTCATAATAAAATTTATTTATTAAATCGCATTTTAAATTTCGCTACAACCCCATAGCAGATTTTTTTTCATCAAAACAAATTTTGTGGCAATACGTACACAATATTCCTCCTTGAGGCTAGAAACGAAGCAGTAGCCTTCCTTGTATTGCAACAACGCAAAGAGATATTTGCAACCCAAATAAGACGTTGCGTAAGGTCGTTCAAACGCAACCAACCCTAGTATGGTAGCCATAGCAAGTTTATATTGCAACACCCGAATTTCTAGTGCAACGCAGAAATAGGGTAGCAATATTTCCTACCAAATGCAACACAATTCGAATAATGGGTGCATTAGCGCCAACTTGTTGCAACATCGCAAAGATATATTTGCAACCAAAATTCTACGTTGCGACATACTTGTTCAAACGCAACCATCCCTAGTATGGTGGCCATAGAAACTTTCGTTGCAACGTATGGAATGCTAATGCAATACAAAATTGGGGCGGCATTATTTCCAACCAAATGCAACGGAAATCCTAAAAAAGGGCGCATTAGCGTCAACATGTTGCAACCGAACAAATAAATAATGCAACTCAAATTTTGTTTTGCAATAGACACACAAATTGCAACCAAATCACCGCTTCGGTGCAATAGTACCCCCCTATTGCAACCGAAATAGTGGTGTTGCCTAAGGGATTTGTTGCAATAGGGGGAAAACCTTGTAGTGAAGGGTATATTTGTAATTTTCGAAATGGGGGGGCTTATTTGCAAACTTGCCGGGGCGGCCGGCGGGAGAGTTGCGGTGGCGCCACGTGGCGAGCTGCGATTGGTTGTGCCGATGCGAGCATGACGCAAGCTTGACGTGGCCGGCCGACGCCGGCGGTGGACCGGCGGCCGTGGACTCGGTCCATCGGTCCACCGTGGACCGGATCAAAGGGGTACGCCCCCTTTTGATCTAGACCGTCCGCACCGATCGGACGGTCTCGGACGCTTGCGGGCGAGGCCGGCGGGGGGAACGGCCGGCCCGCGGCGGCGCCCGGCGACGCGCGCCGGCGAGGCTCGCCGGAGGAGCCAAGGACGGCCTCCCGCCACCAATTCGCACGGGAAAAACACCAGAAGAAAGAGGAGGGGAAGGGGAACTTACGGGGGAAGCCTTGGAAGGGAGGTAGAGGCGCCGGTGGAGGAGATCGGGGCGGCGCGGCGGAGCTCCCGGCGGCTCCTCCGTGCGGCGGCGCCGCACACGAGGGAAAGGAAGGGGGAATGGTGCGGGGTGAAGAGGAGATGGTGTTCATTCTTTATAGGGCGGTGGGGGAAAGGGAGGAGGCGCGGTGAGGCGGTGGCGGGTGCTCGCCGGCCGGCTATTAATGGCGGCGGCGGCTCGGGATCGGCGGGTGATGGCGCATGTGGAGGTGAGGAGAGGGTGTGGGAGCGCGGGAGAGTGAAAGGGCGGTCGCAGGGGCTCTCGGGTGTGCTTTTATAGGGTGAGAAAGGCGAGAGAGGCGACGGCCATGGCTACAAAGTCTATTAATGCCATGGCGGTGGCCGGTTGCTTCAAGGCAATCAAGAGGGGCGCTTGATTGAGGTGAAACGGAAGAGAGTAAAGGAGGGGGAGTGAAGCCGGGCTTCAATGCAGATTGATTCGAGGTTTTAAAGAAGCAAGGGTGCGGGAGACGCGGGAGGAGGGGCGGCGCGGGGACGGGCGGCGCGGCCGGGGAGAAGGGGCCGGAGGTTGGGGACGGGGCCGACGGGTGGGCCCCGTCCATCGCTTGTTGTGAGATAAGGAGAGGGAGTTGGGCCGCGGGGGGAGGGAAAAAGGGGAGACGGGCCGGCGAACCAAACCGGGCCTCGGGGAAAAAAAAAAGAAAAGGAGGAAGGGGATGAGGTGGGCCGGCGGTGGTTTGGGTAGATAGGTTCTGTTTTTTTTTCTTTTTTTTTTTAACCATTTCAAACCAATTTCAAACCCTTTTAAATTCAAACCTTTACACAAATTTTCACAAACTATTTCACAATTATTTTTAAGAATTTTCACAAGTAATTTAAGACTTTTAAAACCACACCACAGCCAAAACTCATGCATTCAAATCATGATGCACAAGCACTTATTGCTTCAAAATTATTAAAATGATATTTAAATATTTTAAAGGCCAAATTTAATTGATAATTTAATTAATACTTAGAAAACAAAAACTAAACCACCATGTTGCTTACATTAATTTAGTGATGGAATTTTTAGGGTGTTACAAATCTACCCCCTTAAAAGAATCTCGTCCCGAGATTCGGAGAGATTGAAAAGAACTAAGGGTATTATTCCGAGTCCATTTTGTACACCGAGTTCTTCCAACGGTGCATAGCTCCTTCACCTACTTTCCTTAATTCTTGATTCTCTTTGCCTTCTTCTTTGGATAGGGCAGTAGCAACAACCTCAATCCTGTCTCCTTGCGATCGGTTAAGAGTATCGACTTCTTGGCACACAAAATTATTCCGTCACTTTCGCCCAACCAAGTACATACCAAGTATTACATCTAGTCCACTAGATGTAAGAACTACTAGATCAACTTGAAAATCTATTCCCCGATCTTAAGATTGACTTGTGGGCATACATGAGTGGACTTCATTTCATCATTCGGGAAACCAATCAGCAAATGTGTCTTCATAGAACTCATAGGTATATTATGCTTTGCCACAAATTATTCGGCAATGAATGAATGTGATGCTCCGGAATCAAATAAAATCGTTGCGAGCACGAGTTTGACAGAAACATATCCAAGGCACAAAATCAGGAGCGTCTGGAGCTTGTTCAGATGTCACGTGGTTCACTTTGCCACACACGTAATTCCGTTGACCCTTGTTGATCTGAGAATTTGCACTTCCATGGTGTATCTGAGATGTTGGTTGTCCGAACCTTTGACCATTGTCTTTTTGGGGAGTCTAGATGTTACGATTTGGGCAGATGCTGGCATAGTGTCCCCAATTCTCCACAATTGAAACAACCATTAGGGTGAACTAGAGAGTTGTTTCGTACTGGTGCACCTGAGCGATCCTGATGATGACTTGCAACATGTGGTGTCTGTTGGCTAGAACGTTAGACTGCTGTGTTGAACGCTGCAACTGAGAATTTTGCGGATAATTTCCACCTGATTCACCAGAACTAAACTGAGAACCCTGTGATGAGCTGAAGCGGGGGCGTGTGTTGCTAGATTGCCCATGTGTTTGGAACTTGCGCTTCGTTCACCCAATTCCATAAGTTTATTCTCTAGACCTATGTTTTGTTTAGTAATGTTGCGAAGTTCGAGAAGCCGTGACTCTCGTAGTTGATAGTTGAGTGGCTCTATCGGACTATCTAGGAAGCATTCTTGCCTCTTTGGGTCGGTATTAACTTCATCCGATTCATAGCGAGACAACCGAGTAAACTTGTCCGGATACTTGTTAACCGACATATCGCCTTGCTTTATAGCGAGGAACTCCCTTTTCTTAAGCTTGATCGTACCGGCAGGGAATGTGGTGCACGTGAAAATGATCCTTGAACTCCTGCCAGTGTGATGGTGTTAAGTGTAGCATGTGCGACGTTGTACGCATTCCATCATTCAACTATTAATTCTTCCAAATGGCTTGCCGCATACAAGACCATCTCTTTATCGAGCGCTCGTGTCATTTCCAACTTCGTGGTGACAAGTCTTTAACCAATCTTTAGCATCCAATGGATCGGTTGAGTGGGAGTATGTGGGTGGACGGTGACTCATGAATTCCTTATGCTTGTCCACCGGTGCCGGTGGTGCCGCCGGTGGTGGCCGATTTTGCTGAGCTTGAATGTTTTGAATAGTGTTAGTCAAGTTTTGGATTAAGCGCATCCGAGTGACAAGGAACTATTGCGTTATCGGATCCATTGTTGGGTTCGGGGGTGGGGTGGTGCTTGATTCTGCCGATTAGCAATATGAGCACAAACAACGGATGGAATATCTTGACCTTCTCCTAACCCGATGCTTACCATCCGATTGTTAAAGAAAAGTGTCTCGGTATAGGAATAATGAACTAATGCATGAAGAGATGATCTCGTAAAAGGTGAAGCAACATGATCTTCCCATTTAAGACAAATTCTCATCCCGAGATTCACAAAGGCTAGCATGAGACAAGAGTTCGGGTGTTTAGCATCCAACACTGCTTATCTTGCTTCCATATAATTCGTCTTACACAAGCTCCATAAACATAATTCTTTATTCTTCACAACTCACTTATAAACATCACCGGAATACTCAACCTAACTCCGCTTGTGATTCGTCCATTCCTTTCCTAAGCTTCATTGACTTGCCTTGGTAAAATTTTGTTCTTTGTCTTGATAAAGTGATTTGAATAGAGCTGAATTAACTCCATTTTTTGACTATTTCGAATCACTCTTCAAATCTTTTTCTTTCTTCTTTTGATCCAAAAGCTTCTTGGGCACTAACTTATGAAATGTCCCTCTTTGTTACAATAGAAACATGCTTTTCTTGCTTTAGTATCCTAGCGATTGCACATTTGACTAGAAGTAAGGGTATTGAGACTTCGATCCTGGGGTTGATTACCATCCTCTTTTGCACACCAACTAGCAAGATGTCCATTTTCTCCACACTTGAGGCAATATAATCCATCATGACTAGGCAAAATCCTCTTACGCTTTGTTGGCCAATTATTAACATAGTGACCTTCTTTAACGCATCTGAAACACAGTCTTTTAATACTGTTGCCTTGACTTTCTTCACTTGCATGCTTCTTGAGTTGTTTGATTCTATCAGGCTGAAATGCTTTGAGAGTTATACTCCAATCCTCAAGGTTGATAATCTGATTACTATCTGCAGCTTGAGCAACTTTTTTTCTAGGACTGGATTTTGGGTACATAACTTCATCTTCTTATTGATATCCAAATGGTAACATTGTCTAGCCTCATATGTCATTAGGCTGGCTTCTTTTTGGAGACATGAACGACCATAATGTTCACAACATTGATATGTTCCCGTAATCTTCATATGTTCATGTTGTTCATTCGTCCGCAACTCGGTGCTCCATGACTTCTCTTATTATTTTGATGATTCCATACTTCTACAACTTGCTTCTTTACCGGTCCGGCGGAAACTCCGGTATTGGTTATCTCTGTGATATGAGTGGATGACGTCTTTGGTCTCGCTTATGTCCTTGTAAGACTTGAGCTTGCATGACCGAAAGCTTTTCTTTGTCCGACGAAGGTGGAGCAGATGGAATTTGACGGTTCTCACCCATAACAAGGCCGGGGTTCTTAGGATTTGATGCTTGCTCTATAATATATTGATGGATATTAACCATGGTTTGAGCCATTGCTTGCCGAGTCCGAGTTTGTGTTACCATATACTCTAGCATTCTGCGTTCAATTCTTGGGGTTGTAGATGGAATGTCGATGTTTCGTTTGTTGTCTTTATATCCGTGATTTCCATTGGGACTCGCCATCCGGTTGTGTGATAAAGATAAGCTCGGAAGAGATTGGAAATAAATAGATTGAAGAACAAGGTAAAAATCATTGATATCATATCCATCTTTTCTTGTTGTGATTGTAATTACACCGTGGTAGAGATAAGAACAACGGGGGTGAAAGAAATTGACCATCTTTTCCTTTAACTTCTTTCATACGTTGATGTCTATATTCATTCGTAGATTTCTTGTTGTTGATGTTGCTTCTAGACTTTGATCTTCCGACATCCTCCAACCAACTTGAACGAGCGAGATAAGGATAAGCCGATTTGAACCCAAACTATCTTTATTAACCTAACCATTTATTCCTTGTTGCATTTGTGGCCATCACTACACAATACAACTCACACAATCAAAACTCCAAATCAAACATGAGTTCAAACAATCAAGCATTTACATCGCACGACCTCACGAGAACGGTTCTATCGAAGTTGATAAGAGGGTAGGCCATCTAAAACTTATACTAGGAAACACCGGTGGTAGATCCAAATTGACGTAACAAGAACCGAACTCGGGATAGATCAAAAACAATTGATGGGTTTTGTCAAGGAACAAAGAAAAAATTAGATTTTTATGCGTAAATAAGATAATTTTGAAAGATGACATGGCTTTCTAGAACATGAATCCTTAATTTTCGACCATTTCTAGCTAAGGTTGCGTCCTACGATCAACACTTGCTCCGATACCACTCTGTCACACCCGATTTCCGGAGGGAAACCGGATGCATCTCATATGTGTGCCGGGATCTAGTTCCACACATATGATAGACGAAATGAGTGTAGTATCATAGATAGTAAAAACGTAACAAGGGGTTTAACAACTTACTACACTCCTTCGGAAGACACAAAGGTCTTTAATATCGGAAAACGATAACTACACGTCGAGTCTTCGTCTTCCGCTTCCACGAGGCACTTGATCGGGGGAGACGCATGCCTCGAACTCCTCAAGGTCGCAAGTAGAACACTTCACCATTGTTCTCTTCGAACGGCGGTAAGCAAGGCCGAGTACACTTATGGTTGGTACTCAACAAGTGGCGGAAGATGCAAGGCTACCAAGGATAGGCTATGGTTTTGCATCGGTTAGCATTTTAATGTTGGTCAAACTTTTAATTAAAGAACGCCTAATTACTAGATGTAAGTATATACCAACCCACTTAAGAAACTTTTAAGTAAAACAACCCCAAGCTCATCGAGCTTCACCAAACCACGATTTATTCTCATCTTCAAGTTTATTAATCATGTGAGGGTCCAAGCCGCTCATGACCGTGAGCACGGCTGATCGATCAGTTTTACACTCGCGAGAGGTTTGCACACTTTACCCACAGCTCGCGTAAAAGTTCCGAAGAACTTTGAACCCAACCATGCGATGCTGATCAGGCATCATACCACACTTCCGAGGTGTGATTGCATAGGGACGCTACGAAGCCTTTACAAAGGTATACAAAAGACTAACGACCCGCATAGTTACGGATCGGGGCGGACCATAACCCTCCCTAGTGGTCGCACCTTAGCAAAGGTTGCTACCCCAAAAGGACCGGGATATACCCCCGCAACCTAGATCCCCCTCTCGTTCCTTTCGGAAAAGGGCCATCGGATCAATCGCACACCTAATTAATTGGCTAAGGTCGAGCCATGTAACACCGTGGTTGCGCATGTTTTCTTGGGTGGTTCTCCATGTTCCGATTAAATCATATTATCTTGTATTACCAAAAGCATCATCGACATAAAACATATAAGCATTTATCTTGGAAAACCATTTTATCCAACCCAAGTTGAGCAACTAGCATATTCTACCCAAAAACATTTACTAAACGGGGTTGATCCAAGGATTGTGGATAAAAGTCTAGGTAAGTCCTTAAAAAGGGTGTTCCCATCAATTTAATGCAATATCATAATAAATATAATCTTAGTTGTCATGCAATTACAAAGGACAAAATAGAATCATGCAGGGGGAGAAGACCACTTGCCTTCCTTGCTTAAACACTAAGGTTCTTCTTCTTCAAACACTTGCTCTTGATCTACTTCAACTGGTTGCTCGCTTGAAACTGGCACGATGTCTACGAGCACACAAGAATACATACAATAAACAAAACAATACACCAAGCATGAAAAGCTTAAAGGGAAAACAGGGTTTGGGTCTAGGAAAGCGAACACAAGGAACACTCGGAACTATCGGGAGATTTGGATGATCACAAACAAGAGCAAGCTATGCGTTTGATATCTTTTAATTAAGTAAAATCATGTGTATAGGTTATTTCAGAGAAATAGCCTATTTATAATTAAGCAAGTTATATTTGTATTTAAAATACGATGTAGGCCTAGTCCAATTTTAATTATAAATATTCAAGTATGATTTATGCAAATTAAACATTTAATTTTAAAAGAAGCTTTTAAAAGCATCTAGGCGTTTGTCTTTATATTTCGAGTTGTTCTAATCAAATTATAATTTAAAACACATTTATATTCATTTTAATCAAATTAACATTTAATTAAGAAAACTCGGGATATAGCCTATGTTACATTTTAGTAGAAAGCAAATTGCATAATCATTAATCAAATTAAGTTTAATTATAAAACCGAGGTATACATCTAATTAACTTTTAATTAAAAGAAATGTTCATTTAATATTAATCATATTAACTTTCTTATGAAAACACGTGTTTAAACTTCTAATTAGATTTTAATTAGAAAAGCATGTGTAATAGGATTTATCATATTTAATATTTAAATAAATTATAAAACATTGAACATGTACATCATTGCTCCTAACGTGTACTTTGAGTTGATATGATCCTAACACAACTTGAAACGGTGGAATCGGAGCTACAACGCGGAAGATATGGAGAAACCAAGATTCTAGAACTGTCGGGCTTTAAAAGACGGTCACATGGACACCAAGAACGCTTAAAACGGCGCCGGGACGGAAAAGATATGGCTGAAACAAGGTTCAGGGACTAATTTGTGAATATCTGGAAGTTTAGGGGGTTTTCTGCAAGATTTCAGGGACCTAAACATAATTATGTGTGAAAACTGGAGGTCTTTGGTGCAAATGATTGGCTTTGGACCGCGGGCGAATATTTTTTGAAAGGTCAAGGGCATGATTATAAAAACCAGGTGCTAAACTGCAAGGGTTTTACATGGTGGAAGGGTATATTTGTAATTTCCAGAAATGGGGGGGCTTATTTGCAAACCTGCCAGGGCGGCCAGCGGGTGAGCTGCGGTGGCGCCACGTGGCGGGCTGCGGTTGGCTGTGCTAACGCGAGCATGATGCAAGCTTGACGTGGCCGCCGAAGCCGGCGGTGGACCGGCGGCCGTGGACTCGGTCCATCGGTCCACCGTGGACCGGATCAAAGGGGTACGCCCCCTTTTGATCTAGACCGTCCGCACCGATCGGACGGTCCCGGACGCTTGCGGGCGAGGCCGGCCCGCGGCGGCGCCCGGCGACGCGCGCCGGCCGAGGCTCGCCGGAGGAGCCAAAGACGGCCTCCCGCCACCAATTCGCACGGGAAAAACACCGAAGAAAGAGGAGGGGAAGGGGAACTTACGGGAAGCCTTGGAAGGGAGGTAGAGGCGCCGGTGGAGGAGATCGGGGGCGGCGCGGCGGAGCTTCGGCGGCTCCTCCGGTCCGGCGGCGCCGCACACGAGGGAAAGGAGGGGAATGGTGCGGGGTGAAGAGGAGATGGTGCTCATTCTTTATAGGGCGGAGGGGGGAAAGGGAGGAGGCGGTGAGGCGGTGGCGGGTGCTCGCCGGCCGGCCATTAATGGCGGCGGCGGTGGCTCGGGATCGGCGGGTGACGGCGCATGTGGAGGTGAGGAGAGGGTGTGGGAGCGCGGGGAGAGTGAAGGGGCGGCCGCAGGGG
The DNA here is from genome assembly GCA_947561735.1 of Cenchrus americanus. Classification (NCBI taxonomy): domain Eukaryota; kingdom Viridiplantae; phylum Streptophyta; class Magnoliopsida; order Poales; family Poaceae; genus Cenchrus; species Cenchrus americanus. Next base: position 244,946,593 of record OX387245.1, read on the forward strand.
CTCTCGGGTGTGCTTTTATAGGGCGAGAAAGGCGAGAGAGGCGATGGCCATGGCTACAAAGTCCATTATTGCCATGGCGGCGGCCGGTTGCTTCAAGGCAATCAAGAGGGGCGCTTGATTGAGGTGAAACAAAAGAGAGTAAAGGCGGGGGAGTGAAGCGGGCTTCAATGCGGATTGATTCGAGGTTTTAAAGAAGCAAGGGTGCGGGAGACGCGGGAGGAGGGGCGGCGCCGGGGACGGGCGGCGCGGCCAGGGAGAAGGGGCTGGAGGTTGGGGACGGGGCTGACGGGTGGGCCCCGTCCGTCAGTTGCTGTGAGAGAGGGAGAGGGAGTTGGGCCGTGGGGGAGGGAAAAAGGGAGACGGGCCGGGCGAACCAAACTGGGCCTCGGGGGAAAAAAAAGAAAAGGAGGAAGGGGATGAGGTGGGCCGGCGGTGGTTTGGGTAGATAGGTTTTGTTTTTTTTCTTTTTCTTTTTCAAATCCATTTCAAACCAATTTCAAACCCTTTTAAATTCAAATCTTTACACAAATTTTCACAAACTATTTCACAATTATTTTTTTAAAGAATTTTCACAAGTATTTTAAGACTTTTAAAACCACACCACAGCCAAAACTCATGCATTCAAATCATGATGCACAAGCACTTATTGCTTCTAAATTATTAAAATGATATTTAAATACTTTAAAGGCCAAATTTAATTGATAATTTGATTAATCCTTAGAAAACAAAAACTAAAACACCATGTTGCTTACATTAATTTAGTGATGGAATTTTTAGGGTGTTACATCCATCAAACGTAAACATCATGCAACCAAAATAAATACAACACACACACATATTTATTTTGTTTAATTTGTAAAAATATTCAATTGGTTTTTCCTATACTAAATTTATTGTAAAGAGAAAGAAAATGTTGGGAAATTTTTAAAATTATGAGAAATCATTGCTTATTTTTTTTTCCTAATAACATCCTGAAATCCAAGAATTTCAGGGTGTTACAATTGGCTACCCTAATTTGGGATTTCATATAATACAAGATGAAGACAACGGAGAAGGAGTCAAGGACAGCTCCAATTTTGCTTTGATCACCATCAGAGAAGGATCAGCAACAGCTAGACAGGTGGAGGGATAGTTCAAAGCACAGGCTGGATCTAATTCAACTTGGAGGTGGTTTGCCAAGAAAGTGGCAGAAAATAAATTTTAGATGAAATTTCCCACGGCAAAGAAAGTGGAGGAATTAGCTTTCTTCAATGGAATGATGATGGGTACTGTCCCTGCGGTGACATTCAAAGTTGAACCTTGGAACCCAAATGTTGGGGCTAAAGCAAAACTGCAAACTGCTTGGTTCAGAATTTCTGGAATCCCTACAGAAAAAAGAACGGATAAAAGAGCCTGCCTGGTGGCTTCTCTTGTTGGGATACCTTTGGAAGTGGACAAAGTGAATCTCAAGAGATGGGAGTATGTTAGGGTCAAAATTGGTTGCAAAGACATTACTAAAGTTCCAGTAGTGGTGGAAGGATCACTTGATCTGCACTTCTATGATTTCACTTTTCAGAGGGAAATTCACATTGAGGGACACAATCAACCAGGCTGGAACACCTGGAAAAGAACAAATGAAGGAAATGACAACCCATCCCGCAAAAAGCCAAAAGGAAATGAAGGAAAAGGCTATCAGGGGGGCTGCTGGCAAAAATGATGTTGAAGCTGGAACTTCCTCACAGCAATATGGCAAACAACAGGCTGCAGAAGGAGGAGTGGAAAATATGGCAGATAAAGAAAATATCTCAAACAAAGACTACACAGACCAGAATGTTCAGGCTGAGCAAAAACATGGAGATACAGACCAGAAAGATAAAAATAAAGCACCTGAGTTAATTTCAAGCCAAGAGAGTGATGATAGTATTCGCTTTGAGGAACTGTTGTCCCCAGGGGGAAAACACTGGAATTTTGGCTCTTTCCAGCAGGATGACATAAGAAACATTTATAGAATGCAACTAAATGAGACAAACTCTATGGTTGTGAATGAGTATGGCACAAACCTTGTCAAGAGTAAACATGATCCCCTGGTGGTAATAGAAGCTAAAACTGCTATGTCAAAAGGTGAACAAATGGTTGAAAAGGACCATAATTCAGAATCAGGAGTTCTTCTGGAAAAGGTGGAAGAAAAGGGGTCAAGCAAACCTCAAAATAAGAACATGCAAGAAGAAATAGCTACTGATGAGGGTGGCACACAGGAGGCACCAGAGGTGGAAGCCTTTAGCCAGGAAGAAAATCCTTTGAATCAGAAATCTCAGGATGTGGCGGGTTAGGAGAAGCACTGCTGAAGGACAAGACCTGTATGCCTACCTAGGAAAGTTTTCTCCTGAACCCAACAGAGAAAGATTTGGGCTCTATCCTGCCAAGGGAGGGAAACTTGATAGCAGCTGAACAAATGACAGGACAGGGGGGGAGAAATTGAGGTCCCTGCCTCTGAAAACCTTTCACCCAATCGGCACTCTTTGGCGGAGGAGGAGTCAGTAGAGACTGAACTTCAGGGGGTAATCCAAGATCAAGAAATAGTAGAGGAACCAGCCCAGCCTAAGGGGAAAAAGCAAAGATAACTATCAACAACAATGGAGGGAAAGCAGTCAGACAGAGTGAAAGAATCAAAGGAAAAGACATGGGGGTGTAAAGATTGCAGATAAAGCTGAGATGGCAGCCAAGAAAAGAAACCTAGAAGGTAATTCTTATGTTCATAAGAACTCCTTTGCAGTTCTTGATTATTTAGCTCTAATAAATAAATTACTAAAATAGGAGGTAATTCTACAACTGTCAACATGGATCATATAGATCTTTTTAAGGAACTAGAGATGGCAAGAAACAATATCAGAGAAAGAACAGAAGAGATAAACAGAGAAATTGAAGAAGTAAATTTAGATGACCCCCCTTAGAGGAGATGAAATACATTGAATGGAAGTCAGACTCCTCTGACCTCTCTGACTTAGAAAGATTCCAAATAGTGACTAGGAGGAAAATGTTGGAATTGTGTCGAATATTGTGTACTAGTTGGTTACGTTTGGACTTGGAGTTGTATTAGCGGTAGGGTGTAGAGTACGTGTCGGACTCTTGTAACCCGGGCTCCTCATAAATATGAGAGGAGGACCGCTGTTGTAACCATGACGACATAGCGACAGGCTCGCAGGGGAAGGTGGCGTATTGCCGGGATCCGGAGCGGCCGGTGTTGCAATTTGGGGAGGTGCGCCCGTAGTCATGCCCCGGGGATGTAGGCTTCGGCTGAACCTCGTTACCAAATATCATGTCTCCGGTGTCGTCTGTGATTCTCACATACATTATCTCGGTAGATCAATTATTGCTTCCGCGCTATTATTCTAACAAGTGGTATCAGAGCCGAAGCTCGGAAAAACCTGGGAAAACATCTCCGGGTCACATGGTGACGGGGGAGCCCGTGAACGTCTCCGGAGGGTCACACGGATGGTTGTGACTGGAGAGTTGGACTCGGGGCCTGGATAACGTCTTCGGAAGATCACACGGATGATTGTGATGGAAGAGTTGGGCCCAATGTGTGACGGAGGAGATTGTTGGGTTTAGTCCCTCATCGGAAATTGATGGTGGGGGAGCACAACATATAGGTGGGGGCAGCCTCACCCATCAGGCTAGTCTTTTGGGTTGAGTTGGGCTCAAGGCCTTATTGTTGTGGGCTCCAAAGTGGACCTAAAGTCCGATGGGGCGCCGCCTCATGGGTATAGAGGGCCGGGCTGAATTCCGCTGCGCCACTCTTACGAGAAAAAGAAAAACGGAAAGAAAAAGTCACGAAAATTAGTGAGCAGCCCAAGGGAAAGTCATTCCAACCTGCTGATGGAATTGACTGCTTGGAAGGAGAAATGTCTAGTCAAAGTACTAGATATTGTCTTAGAAAGAAGAAGCAATATAATTTTAAATATTCAAAATGATAGACTTAAAAAGGGATCTCAACCAATGTTAAAGACTTATATTCAAAATATAAAGCATATTTTGTTGGTCTGCAGGAAACAATGAAAAATAGGTATTCTGATAAATTCTTTAGATTGATTGATCCACACCAAAATTTTTTACCTGGCACTGGCTGCCCTCAACAGGTAAATCTGGTGGGATCCTGTGTGGTACCAGGAAAGAAAAATTTGACATAATTAAAGTGGAGGAGAAGGAGTTTCTAGTAGAAGTGGAAGTATTTGATAAAAGTCTGAGAAAGAACCTATCACTAGTGATGGTGTATGGACCTGCACATGAAGATAGAAGAGATGTCTTTTTATCTGAGTTGGCTGAAACATGTTCAAAACTCAAAACCCCAACCCTGATTGGAGGGGATTTTAACATTCTAAGGTTTAGCAATGAAAAAATAAGAAATTCGCCAGTAATAAATACACTGACTTGTTTAACTGTATTATCAACACCTATGAGTTGAGAGATTTGCCTCTAATAGGTGGATTGTACACCTGGAGTAATAACCAGAAAGAGCCAACCCTAGAAAGGTTGGATAGAGTGCTTATAAGCCCCGGTTGGGAAACTTGCTTCCCCTTGACAAATCTTAAGAAAGACCCTAGAGTGCTATCTGACCACAATCCTCTGATATTGAGGTCAGATTTAGGGGAAGGAAAGAAAGCTAAACAGTTTTGTTTTGAAACTAGCTGGCTAAAACATCCAGAATATGCTGATAAGATATCTGAGATCTGGAATAGAGAGATAACAGCAAAAAATGCAGTGGAGAAATGGTACATCAAATTAAACAGTCAAAAAATTCCGCAAAGGGTGGGGCCAAAACATCAAAGGACACAATAGGAGATACAAAAACATTTTGAAAAATGAATTGGCTGAGATAGAAAAGGAAGAAGAAGAAGGAAGTCTAACTGCTACCATGCTAAGAAGGAAAAATTTCATTCAAACAGAATTTTTGAGAGCTTTAAAGGAAGAAGAAATGTATTGGCACAAAAGGTCTAACCAAAATTGGCTACTACAGGGAGACAATAACACAGAATACTTCCACAGATTTGCAAATGGGAAAAAGAGAAAAAACATGATTTTTCAGATTGAGAGAGGGGATGAAATTTTGCATTCAGAAAAGGAAATTCTGGCTCATGCAACAGATTACAACAAAACCATGTTTGGACATGCAGAAAAACCCATTTTTAGCATAGACCCAGATTGCTGGTCACAAGAGGAGAGGGTAACATAAGAAGAAAATTGTCACACCCGGATTTAAGGGCAAATCCGAATGCATAGAACACATGTGCGCCAGGATCAAGTTTCACACATGCATTGACTCAGTGTATACCAAAACACAGTGTAAAAGCGTAAAGAGAGTATTAAAACTTTATTACATGACCGAATGTCTCAAAATCGTAACATAAGCGAGTACTAGCAGCGGTAAAGGACGTCTCCACAGGCAGCTGACTGGTGGCACGCTCGCCTAGAAACCACCGAACTCTCCAGAAAAGTCTTCAAAGCGTCCGTCTGAGCAGCAACCGGGTTGTGTAGATGCATATAAAAGAACAAGCATGAGCACATGTCGTACTCAACAAGGGAAAAGATCTATAACAACATGCAAAGGCTTTATGGTGGAAGCTTGTGGTTGCATAGCAGATCAGCATTTTAGTTGGTCAAATTTTATTAAGCAAGCTAAATTACTAGCAAATGTAAGTTTATACCAACCCAAAGATTAACATGAGCATCAACATCATGAACGAAAGTAAATGCAACAAGTTTAATCCATCTTCCATAGTTTAATCATGTGAGGGTCCAGGCCGCCCGTGACCGTGGGCACGGCTAACTAGTTAGTTTTACACTCTGCAGAGGTCGTACATCTTTACCCACAAGTCGCGTAAAAACTGCGAAGAGCTTTAAACCCAACCACGCGATGCCGATCGTGCATCATACCACACCGCCGAGGTGTGATTGCATAGGGACGCTACGAGGTCGTTACAAAGATCCCCGGCATGCGAGTCGCTCGCTAGGTTACTTGACGGCGCAATGCATAAACCCTCTCTCACTGCGAAGCTACCATAGAGCAGATCAGTCTGAGGGCCGGGTTATACACCAACTACCGGCAACCCCCAACCCTTATCAGGTAAAGCATACCTAACACCTAGTTCACTAATTAATAAGCCAAGACAGAGCCATATGTCTTGTGGTAGCACTGTTTTCCTGGGTGGTTCTCCATGTTCCGATTAACACAGGTGATCTTGTTTAATGAAAGGAACAACATAAATAAAGCAAGATTAACATTGTTGTTCATCAAAACCACCATAATCCCAAGTTGAGCAACTAAGCATGGTCTACCCAACATAAGCATAAACCCAGGTTGATCAAGGCACAGGATAAACAAAGCTAGTCAAACCTTAATAGTAGGACCCATCGATTTAATGCAAAGCAATAATAAATAACGGTGTAATTAAAATGCATGTTGTAATAGGATCAACGGGAATGCAGCAAGGACTTGGTTTCTACCAACGTGTGCTGCTGCTCAAGGTCTTGGAAATCTTCAACTCTGGCGTTCTCCACGAACGAACCGTCTTCTACGCACCACATCATTCACATACAAGCATACAATGGAATAAAGTAAGAAACAATCACCAAACAGTACTAACAGAACTAAACAGGGGCAAAAAGTTGTTCTACTCGCCGAGACGATCGCGTGGACATAAAGAACGCTAAAAACGGAGCTAAAACGACGAAGTTATGGCTAAAACAAATTTTAGGACTAAACTGTAAAGAACTTTAAGTTTTCAAAGCTAAACCGAAGAAAATAGGACCTATTCGTAAAGGTTTCCTAAGATGGAAGGACCGGGTTGCAATTTTAGAAAAAGTCGGGGCTTTATTTGCAAAAGCGCGCGGGTAAGGCGAAGGGGCGGATCGATCCGTTGGATCGAGATCCGGTGGCCGAGATCTAAAGCGGCGCGGGTTGACCGGTAAGGTGGTTTGACCGAGGGGTTCAATCTAATCCGGGCCGCCGATCAAGGATCCGGCGGCCACGGTCTCTGCGCAGCGGCCGGCGGCGGGGAGCGGCCGGCGACGAGGGCAAAAGCGGCGGCGCCGGGGGCGGCGGCTCGCCGCGCGCGACGGCGAAAACGAGTAGGGGTGCTCCAATCGCGACGGGGCCGGCACCGGGGACGACGGCAAGCGAACGGCGAGCACAACGGTGGCCTCCGGGTGTGGCGAGGGTGGCGCAACGCAGAGGTCGGTGAGGAGACGCGGCGGCGGAGGTCCGGCGAGGCCGAGCCAGCGAAGCGGTGCACACGGATGCGTACAACTGCCACGGTTCAAATCCTCACCTCCTCGCGAATCGCCTGCAGCTGCACACTACGACCGGGAGGTGGCGGCGGAGCGGAGGAACGGCGGCGGCGCGCTAGGGTTAGGAGGCGGCAGCGCACCGGCTCCGAGGCGGCTAGGGTTTCGGCAAAGGGGGCGCAACCGAGGGGCGGCGGTCGCTCTTATAGGGCGGAGCCCCTAGGCGGGCGGGCCCGTGGGCCGGGGCCGGGGCGGCGCGGACGCCGAGTCGGGTTGGCCTCGGGTGCGACCCCGACTCGGCCGCGGGTGCGACCGGCAGCGGCGGGAGGTTGAAGCCGACACGCGGGCCCCGCGTGTCAGCGACAGGGAGCGGCGGCGCGCGGTTGGGCTAAGCTAGGCCGGAAACGAAGCTGGGCCGCTGCGCACGCGGACGAGGGGAGAAGCTGAGGGGCTGCGAGCGGACTTCACGGGAATTGGGCCGCGACGAAAACAGGGCTGGGAGGTTGGCTGGCTTTCTTCTCTTTTTTTTATATCCTTTTTAAAGCAAGCAAACAAACTCGAATTCAAACCAGGTTTGAATCCAAACACCCAAAAATAATGCACGGGCATGAATGCAACACACACACAACTATTTATTTAATTTAGAAAACCAAAGAAAGGATTTTTTTCCTATACTATATTTCCTGTAAAGAAAATAAAAGCTGGGCAAAATTTTAAAATTTCGAATAAATCGTTGTTTAAATTTTTCTTCCTATTCACATCCTGAAATTGGAAATTTCGGGTGTGACAAAAATGAGGCTCGACTAGACCTTTCGCCTTAGCAGAATTAAAGAAAGCCGTTTTCTCCATGGGGACAAACATAGCTCCCGGTCCCGACCACATGCCGGTGGAGTTCTACCGAGTGGCCGGGAAACTATCAAGTATGACCTGTTTGACATGCTTAATGAGTTTTGGGCTCGAAACTTGATTTAGGAAGGTTGAATTATGGCATCATTACCTTAATTACAAAGCTCAAAGAAGTTATCAAGATTCAACAATACGGAACAATCGCTTTCGAATGTAAGCTACAAAATTATCACAAAGATCCCGATGCTAAGGTTTGAGGGATGCATGAGCAGAATCGTTAATAGGTGCCAATTAGCTTTCATAAAAGGGAGAAACATAATGGATGGTGTCATGACCCTTCATGAGATCCCGCATGAAGTGAAAAATAAGAAGAGAGATGGTCGATCTTGAAACTTGACTTTGAAAAGGCTTATGACAAGATAAGCTAGGATTTTCTCGTTTGAAATGTTGAGATAGAGAGGTTTTGATGACATTTGGCGTAAATGGATCAAAGAAGTAGTTACAAGTGGCACTTTGAGTGTGCGGGTTAATGGGTCCGTAGGGAATTACCGTAAAAGTGGAAAAGGAGTCAAACAAGGGGACCCTCTCGTCTCCCCTTCTCCTTAATTTAGCTGCGTACAATTTAGCCAAAATGGTTCATAAGGCACAGAAAAATGGGCTAATCAAAGGGCTTGTACCAAACTACATTGAACACGGTGTAGCTATTTTACAATATGCAGATGATACTATTCTCTATATGGATGATGAGGTAGAGTCGGCACTCGTAACATGAAGCTTCTACTTTTCTTTTAGGAAAAAATGTCCGGACTTAAAATCAATTTTAACAAAAGTGAAGCTCTCATGGTGTCACATGATTGTGAGAAAGCCATTGTTTATGCCGACATTCCGAATTGTGCCACCGGTGAATGGTCAATCAAATATTTGGGAGTGCTCGTGTCAAGCAAGAAACTTCACATAATGGACCTGGCCGCCATTACATGAGAAGATGCCGAGAAGATTAGATGGTTGGAAGGGAAGTCCTCTCGTCCCTTGGAGGCGACTAATTTTGCTAAACTCTTCCCTTAGTAGCATACCAACATACTATATGTCCATGCACATACTCCCTTGAAGAAAATGGATAGGATCCGAAAAAGATTCTTCGGCGTGGGGGGGAGAAAAGAAGAAATATCATTTGGTTAAATGGATCAAAGTCACCAGTCCTAAGCAAAAAGGAGGCCCGGGCATCAAAGACCCGAGAAGGATGAATCTCACCTCTTCGCAAATGGTGGTGGAAGCTAGAATATGAAGAAGGGCTTTGGCAAGAAATTGTCATGAAAAAGTACAAGATAGTCATAGGGATTCTTTGAATTACGGGGGAATCCCGGAAACTCATCTGTTTGGAATGATCTATTGAAAGTTAAACAACTTTACTTGAAAGGAAGAGTAATGCTAGTAGGAAATGGGAAAATGATAGACTTCCGGGGAGGACCCCCGGTGTGGAGTGGTGGCCCCGAAAGATAAATTCGGGGAGCTTTTTGACATCCGTACGGACAAAAAAAAGAGTGTGGCCAAGACGGCACGAGAGAGGGTGGAAGATGAACTTTCGTAGATGGGTGAATGAAAATCAGCAAAACCAATTGAGACAATTAAGAGATATGTTAACAATATATGCTCTCTCAACTGAAAAAGATTTCGTAAAATGGACTTGGGAAAAATTTGGCACTTTCTCGGTGAAATCAATGTACAATCACCTCTTTAGTTTGGAGGTAAATAACCCAAAAAAGAAACTGTGGGAAGCTAAGATACCTATGAAAGTTAAGATTTTCATGTGGTTGATCGATGCTAATGCCATTTTGACCAAAGATAACCTCGAAGGAAAAATTGGCGGGGTGACAAAAGATGTTTCTTCCGCAACATTTTTGAAAGTGTGGAACATCTCGTTCTTTGACCGTTACGTGGCTAGATACATTTGGAGACTTCTTGCTTACATAGTGGGTGCCGATTGCGGACCCTCTTCTTTTGATCAATTCGGATCCGGGTAGACAGATATCTTCACAAACACAAAAAGATACATATGGTTGAATGTTGTCAAGGCAATGTGCGGGCAGTTTGGAAATCTAGAAATGCAATACACTTTGATAAAAAAACCAATCAGATCTCCTACCGAGATTATATGTCTAGCCTCATCCCTCATAGTTTACTAGGCGAGGTTTACAAAAAGATGAAGGCGTCAAGCAAACGTTGGAAGCCGGAGCGAAGGTGATGAAGGAAGCTATGCTTCATTTCCATCCAACTCGGGATGCCGGAGATGTTGACAACGGAGCAATTCTCCCGCAAAGTAGTAGTTCGCTAGTGTAGAGTTGTAATGGGAGTGGGACCGGCTAGGTCCGGGCCCATGATACCGTAGCGTGTGAACAATGCGGGGGATAGGGTTAGTTGGATAAGATCAATTAGAGATAAGATTAGAGTTAGTTTGGATCTTTACTTAAGGGTCAAGCCATCCCCTCTATATAAAGGGAGGTAGTGTATTCGGATAATCAATCAATGAAGAAGAATTAATCCAATCTCTCCCCCAACTCCCAACAAGCGATGAGCAGCCGAGGCAAATAGACCTTGACCCTCCTCTCGCCTATCCCGGCCAAACCATGGCCATAATATCCGGTATCATGAGTCGGGGGTCCTTGCCCATGGCTTCGCCGCCTATCAATCTATGTCGCCGTCATCATTACAAGCGCATTGGCGGCCGGACTTCGGCGGTCGGTCCAAGCCACGACAAAGACGGCGACGTAGGCGGATCCATCCGCCCCAAAGCCAATCGAGGACCGGTCCGATCCGAACTCGGATTATTGGTGCATAGGCCGTGGTGCCGGCTTCATCCATTGCCGGTTTAGCCACCAATTCCTTCGGGCGGGCTGTCATGCGAAGCCATCGGAGGAGCGGGCGATAGTGCGACTCCGTGCGGCGGCCCGTGGGTTCCCGGTGCGGCGTCAAGTGCGAGCGGCGCGGGTGCCGCCACTACCGGGAGTGGTGGTCAAGCAACGGTTGCGAGGATGGCGTCTCCGTGGATGGGCGTGCATGTGAGGAAGTTGCCCCCGCCGTTGATTCAAGGCATGTGCGGCTCCCCGGCAAGATGAGCGTCATCTTCTTTGCCGCGATCCACCGGGTCATGGCTTACACGCCATGGACGGCGGAGCAATAGCTGGATGCATGCAAGCCCGTAGGTTGTTTCTACTAACAACTACACCTTCGTGTGATCCGATCTACACACTCCGGACCTTTCCATGAGAGCCGGGAGGACAAAGGTTGCTGCATCTCGAATAAAAGGTTGAAATTTCGTTAATGTTCTAGTCATAGTCACCAATAAGATAAGCCGAGATGTAAAAGGATTAATCATGTGCGAGTCGGGTCTGCTCCGGCTCGAGGACGAGCTGCTCGAAAAGGGGGGAGTAGTGTAATGGGAGTGGGACCAGCTAGGTCCGGGCCCATGATACCGTAGCGTGTGAACGGTGCGGGGGATAGGGTTAGTTGGATAAGATCAATTAGAGATAAGATTAGAGTTAGTTTGGATCTTTACTTAAGGGTCAAGCCATCCCCTCTATATAAAGGGAGGCGGTGTATTCGGATAATCAATCAATGAAGAAGAATTAATTCAATCTCTCCCCCAACTCCCAACAAGCGATGAGCAGCCGAGGCAAATAGACCTTGACCCTCCTCTCGCCTATCCCGGCCAAACCATGGCCATAACAGAGTCCGTAGCAATCTTTTGTGATCTTGCTTTCCGGAAGTCGTTGGGTTGTAGTAACTTCTGTGAACTTAACTGGTTTGCTGGTATTGTCTCTCGGACCCTTGGCCTCTAGGCTTGTCCTTAAAAACTTTTGTAATAAGTCGGGAATCGTTAACTTTGGGTTGGTTGAACTTTGTAATTTCGTTACGTTAGTAATGAAATTCGGGCGATGCCCAGGTTGGAAAAGTGGCTTTGGAATTCTAAGTACCAAACCAAACACAAATTTTTGGGGGGGGGGGGGGGGGGGGGGGGGTTCCTGTTCAAGGACAGGATCAGCACAAAAGATCTGCTCAAGAGGAAAAATATGGCTCTCGATAGCTATACTTATGACCTTTTGCATTTTGCAAATGGAAGAAACTGTGGCTCACCTTATCCTCAGATGGCAATCAATTGGTGTTACCTATGTTTCTACTAGATCAGTGTCACAAATCTTTAGTAGAATCAGGAAGCTTGGGGTATGCTTCTTCATGGAAATCATAGTCCTTATGGCTTGGAGCATCTGGACAACCAGGAATGATTGGATATTTAATAACATAGACCCATCAGTTGAGAACTGCAAACAAAAGTTTATTTCGGAGTTCTCCCTGATGATGCACAAAATTCGGACTGATAAAGCTCCTCCAATGCTGGTGTGGTTGCATACTCTTTTAGACTTGGCTGTAATTTTCCTTTTCCTCTCTGTTCCTCACTTCGTTTTGTTCTTCCTTCTCTTGGTTTGTACTCGGTTTTCCCTGCTTTGTAACACTCTTGTCTTCTTAATAATTTGCAGTAGGGGCCTAGCCCCTCCTGTTTTCTTCAAAAAAAAAAAGCAAAACACAGCAACAAAAATTCTCAGTTGAAGAATAGTTTGGCTGCAAGTGAATCCAGATTCCAGAGTGCAGAATCGGCTGAGAACCTAGAGATAGCTCACTACAGTCTCAGCTTTAGAAATTAGAACCCCGTTCTTTTAAATCAGGACAATGTTAGCAACCTGGTGCTGGATTCAGCCTGGGTGAATGTGAGAGAATTTGGCATCTTGGCATCTCGTCGAGGGTATAGTCTTAGGGTGAATGTTAGCAACTTCTCTGCGTAACCCAGACCCCTAACAGTTGAATGAAGGCCACGGAATAAACATAAGAATATATCACGGTCTCCGTAAACACTGTACTGCATCTACCTGGTAGCATCAAATCATTTTTCCTCAAACAAATTATACTTATTATTAAGACATAAGAGGTACCATGTATCTTGATCATCAAATGTGTCACTTCACATATATTGTGCTAGAGCTGGAACAGAGTGCCATTCCAACCTGGGAAAAAACAGACCAGTAGATCTTTTCTGTCTGATCTTTTAACACCATGACATTAACCAAACCAAACTATAATACGTATTAAATCATCAACCATACAACTGTCCTTATACACATCAATATAGCATCATTTCTTACTTTTTCAGCACCAGTTGTGCGTAATATAATTGATGCTATGTTTCTGATGAGACGACCTGTGTAGATGTCTGTACGTAGTATAAGTTATAACACAGGCAAAACCCCCTGGCGTAACCATTTCTTTTTCGTGCTTCCTTATGCTGCCTATCATTCTTTCTGGAGGAAGAAGCTGCTGCTGTAACGTACGTGCAAATGACATTACTTGCACAGGCTAACATTTTTTCTTGAAACATCATCGTATTGCATCAGATCTGCAAAGCCTCTGCCCTTGCAACTCTAGTAACATCTTAGGGAACTGGAGTGCATGCAGATGCTCATACCTTATTTTCTCTTCTAGCATGGCATCGTTGTTCTGATAATGCTAACATGAATCTATTATTGTTAACATAATATAGCACTAAATCCTGGTATCCTGGTTGGAGCATCTGCTTTATGTTGCGCAATTTGGCTAAGTAGAAATCACATGATTTTTAACAATACTTGAGCTGTTACTCCAATGCAGGTTATCTTCCGAGGACCAATTGGATCCGTTTTTGGGTGTTGCTTCAGAAAGAGGACGAGCGGCCTCACATTATTTGGGGGTGTCGTGTGCTGAAGACCACGTTGATGGAGATCTTTGCATCCTATGGATGGTCATTCGGCAACAGAGTTACTTTTTCGTGATATTTGACATTGTTCTAAAGATCGTCCTTGTTGTTCTTTTTGTGATGCTTGTGTCTGTAATAAGAAATAGATATATGCATAGTTTCATGCTGAGGCTGGAATATTAAAATGTATTCCCTTTTCTAAAAAATCAATTATTAATATATAATAGACAAAATTAATAAAGTATAAGTCTATTGACTACTTTTCTACATCAACCAGGCTTTTTTCAGTGAAGCTACTCCATATATATGGCATTAAGGGCACTCACAGTGCAAACTCCACATAGAGTCCAAGACTATTTAATACCTCAAAGATATGTCTTGGTTTTCCCCCCTCTTCCATAAATATACTACCACATAAGCGCCACATCAACAAAGTGCAATATATATGAAGGTTATAAATTAGCTTAGACTATATGGCAGAGTCTGCATTGTGAGTGCCCTAAGGGAAAGTACAATATTGTAGACGGTTGTTGTCTATTTGACACACACAGACAACTAAATAGATAGTTTGTACAATGATTCATCTGTTTGTCTGTCTGTAAAACATTTAATTCATCTTTTGACACAAATTATGATGATCATGCGCACATTTGATATTTGCAACTATTTTTATGCTCAATTAAAATTGTAATACCATCACAATGTACACAGACATCCTTGCTTGCTCCTTTATACTATTGTCACTATTTTTATGACTATATATCTTTGATAAGGACCTATGTTTGAAATTTTCCTATCTAAAGGACCTATTTCATGTACAATTTACATATCTAAATGACCTATACATGAAAATCATATCTAGAAAGAGCTGAAATGTAAAGTGCAATGAAAATGTCCTTGCCGTGAGCCACCAAGTCCATGACCGTGCACTGTCTTCTCTTTCATCGCTTATGTCGATCTCTCTCCGTCTCTCTCCTCCACACTCCTCGCTTTCTCTGCCAGCCAGCGCGCCTCCTCCTCCCTCTACTCCAGCCAACTCCTCTCAGGTGGGCGTGTGTGGGAGAACGAGCTCCACCGCTGCCTGGCCACTTCGACAAGCTCCTCTCACCCCGGTCACATCCCCCCCCCAATTCTGCATCCGACCAACTCCCTCCACTTCGGCCAAATCCTCACTGGCGGGCGCACGCATGACTCCGGTCGTGAACCGCCGTAAACCCCGCATGCAGACTCCAGTCGTGAGCCACTACCCTGCATCGGCTCATGTCCACGACTTTGTCTTGCTTTTCTTGCCACCATGCGGCCCGCGCTTGACCCCGCTGGCCACCGGGTCCCTCGAGCCGAGCCTACTTGTCTCTCCACTCCTCAGAGGCCCCGCAAGGCCAAGACCTTTCGCGCCTGCTCTTCACCTGCACCAACACAAATCAAGTCACAACCTGCACCTGCAATACTCGGCCAAGAGTCAGTCCACACCATGTTGTCAATCACTCATCATTGCCAGGAGCTGAGGACCGGAGCATCCGAGGACCGGTGGATGGTCGCTCCTGGCTGTGATGAGTGGTTGACAACGTGGTGTGGACAGACTCTTGGTCGAGTATTGCAGGTGCAGGTTGCAGTTTGATTTGCGTTGGTGCAGGTGAAGAGCGAGCGTGAAAGGTCTATGCCTTGCGGTGCCTCCGAGGAGTGGAGAGACAAGTAGGCTCGGCTTGAGGGACTCGGTGGCCAGCGGGGTCAAGTGCGGGCCGTATGGTGGCAAGAAAATCAAGACGAAGTCGTGGACAAGAGCCGGTGCAAGGGTAGCGGCTCACGACCGGAGTCTGCACACGAGGTTTGCGGCGGTTCACCACAAAACCGCTGGGTTACATGGTTGAGACACAAAACCAAGACCGGAGGCTCGGCGGGCGGAGACGGGATATGGGCACGCCGAGAAGCTTCGATGTCGATGGACATGTGGCGGGAACGCAGGGCTTGTGTTGGGAGGACGCAGACTGCGGCAACGGCGTGGTCGTGTGATGAAGAGGAGTGCTACATGACCCATTTGCCCCTGAGGGGTTTGTATCGCAACTTAAGTGCTAGGGGTAGCGTGGTCTTTTGCCTGGCTCGGAGGGATTCATATATATTAAGTCTAGGGTTTCTAGGAAAACCATCCTTCCGGACTACTTCTCATTTCCTAGCTCCATAGGTTTAAATTTTTCACTCGTTTGTAAAGAATCTAACCTCCGAGTGAATGGAAGCTTTCATGGTTGCGTCGATTTCCCTCTTATAGCTCGTGTTATTTTCGTGTCTTTTTCAAGCTATTTTCATTGGAGTTTCGTGCGAGCCTTGTTGCTTCGATTCTGGGGTGTTTGAGCTCGGATTTGTTCATGGGGATCATGGATAGTTGCCTTGTTCATCTTTGTGCTTGATCATGACCCCTCAAACTCCGAATTCGGCCTCCGATTGAAGGATTTCGGTTGGAAACCTAGCTTTGTTCTTGAGCTTGGTAGAATCTCAATTCCTCTTGATTTAGTGGGTTTGAGGCTACAATTTCGTAGGTATAGTATCTCCTAGAGGCGCTTCACCGTTCACCTATGATTTGGTAGCAATCCCTTGGTTGATTCGGGAGATCGGGCAAAGGGAAGGAAGGTTTGACCTACAAGAGGTCGGGCTCGAGCTACAGAAATTCCTCTTGGCGGTCTATCCGTGTGTACATGGTGGATGGTCCATGAGGAGCCTGACATCCCAAGTGTTCTTCGTGTTCCTCGCGAGTTCTTGTGTGTCTTTGGTTCGATCCATTTTGTCGGTGGATTTTTGGTGCACGAAGTTCGCGGACAGTCCGTACTAGAGTGACGGGCGGTCTGTGTCAGGGCGGACGGTCCGTTATTGAGGGTGCAGTACTGGAGGATCATGAGCTATTTTCGAACAATCCGGCACAGACCTTCAGACGGTCCGCCTAGTGTTTCGCAGTGCTGCTAAGTCCTTTGCTTCTTGAGTCTCGCTTTCGCTTTGGGATTGTTTGGGGTTTGTTCCTAGGGTTGGTAGGTCTGTTGTGACTACGCGACCTTGGCAAACTCATGTGGGAATCCTTGGTTGTGAATTTGGGGCATAGGCCGAGTTCATCCTTCGGGAAGAATTTTTATCGGCTCCCATTCACTCCCCCCTCTCTGGTCGCATAATCGGTCATTCAATTGGTATCAGAGCTGGTTACAGATCTTCGTGATTCTAACCAGTCTAAGATCCAAAGATGGCGTACTAGGAACGGGTTCGGGTCCTCCACACTTTGATGCTACTAACTGCAAGATGTGGCAAAGGTGGATGGTTTCTTTCCTCCACGGCAAGGGTCAGATACTGTGGGATGTCATTGTGAACACAGCTTATGTTCATCCTGTGAACTTCAAAGCTCTAGGATCGAGGGACATGTTCGATGCCAACAACAAGGCAGTTGAATACCTGTACCATGCTCTGTGTCAATCCGAATTCGACTGGGTTCAAATAGAGGACTTGGCGTGCAGGATCTGGGAGCAGTTGAAGAATGCTCATGCCAGGAATGCTCAGGTTCAGGCTCGGCTCTTTGCGACCTACCGGAGAGAGTAAGAGAATTTCACGCATCTCCCCAGTGAGTCAATTGATGTCATGTTCCAATGGTTCACGGTGATTGTGAATAACATGAGGGCTAATGTGGTTGTGCTCCCGTACGAAGACCATGACAGGGCTATCAAGCTCCTGCATTCCCTGGATCGTACCGTGTGGAGTAAAAAGGTCGAGACCATTCTTGAGTAGGAGAAGTATGAGACCCTTACGGTGGACGATCTGTTTTCCAAGCTCAAGTCATCTGAGGTGGACCGTGGGGTGTGTGCAAAGATTAAGAACCCGACTGACCCTCATACTATGGCTCTCTTGTCTGGTTCAAGGACTAATGCCAACATGTCTTTGAGACATTTTTCTTTGTCTTTCCTTGTGTCCATGCCAGATGAGGAGTTCGACGCGTCGGGCGAGGAGGACCTCTCGTTGCTGAGCAGGCGGTTCAAGCGCATGTACACGAACCGGAAGAATGCTCAGAGGAGCTCGGGCATGTGCTACCGGTGCGGGAAGCACGAGCACTTCATCGCCAAGTGCCAGAAGCCATGGAGGTCAAGCCCGAGCAAAAGTACCGTCCCAGGACCGACCACAAGCACCGCTCGAGGGACGACTACAAGGGCAAGAACAAGTCCGAGCGGATGCCAAGGAAGAGTGGTGGTCACAAGAAGAAGGAGCGGGCGATGGTTGCCGGTGCAAGCGACATCGACTCAAGCTCCTACTACTCTTCATCGAGCACAAGTGATGAAGATGAGAAACGACACAAGGGCAAGCGGTCGAGCAAGAACATCAACGGTCTGTGCTTCACCACCCAAGGCTTTTGCGGCATGGCACATAACTCCACAAGCTAGAAGAGCAACAAGGATGACTCGGGCTCCGACTCCGAGGAAGAGGTAAACAATGATCCATCCTTCTTGATAGCGGAGAATGCTAGGTGGAATGACTTTCTTGATAACCATGATGATGTGCTTAGAAAGACCAACAAGGAGAAGAGGGAGTATAGTTCTTTGCTTGGAGAGGTTAAGGAGAAGGTGGTTGAGCTAGAATCTTTGCTTGTTGATGCTAGAGCTCAAATAGATTCCCGTAAGTTTGCTCCTATTGTGACCAATAAACCTGAATGCACTGATTGTTCCACTTTTCTTGGTGAATTGACTGTGCTTAAGGAGAAGTATGCCTCCAAGGTTGATGAACTAGATGTGCTTAGGGTTGAACGAGATGAGATGAAATCTAGACCCTCCTTGTTTGGTGCTCACACTTCTTGTCTTGTTCTGTATGAGAAGCTAGATGTTTCACTTGTTTATGCTAGATCTCTTGAGGCTCAACTGAAAACTCCTATTCCTTCATCATGCTCTAAAAACCCACAATAAAAATGCCTATACTCCTAAGCAAAACCCTTTTATTTAGGAACCGACTAGACACAACCCCAGCTCCACTCGTGTTTCCTCCGCATACCGATGACTTCCAGAAACCCATCAAGTTCAAGATTGACTTGGGTTATGAGTTCTTTGGGAAGAAGGAAGACAAACCGAGTGAGGAAAAGCCAGAGCCCAAAGAGAGTCCAAACCAAAACCCTACCATTGTGAGCATTGTGGGAGGGATGGGCACCTTGCTGAGTTTTGCTTCAGGAGGAAGCGTGAGGAGATGTTGGCTAGAGATATGGTCAACAAGGACAGGTACCGCCCTTCTCGTGGGTGCCTGAGCCTAGGTTGGTGTCGAGAGGTGAGGGTATGTTGTGTACCATTTACCCTCGTGAGAGGCGTGAGTTTACCTCGAGGAGAGCCACCACATAGAGAAGGTGGTAGGCGTGTCGGGTTTGGGCATGGTGAGTTTGTTGGATGTTCCTTCGCTCGTGGCCAATACGAGTATGGGGGGAACGATCGCAGTTTTAGGTCCTAGAGGAGCTACGGGCCACGGTCTCCCCTTCGTGGTACACATAGTCCTCCTAGGGGACATGTGGGTGTTCCACCTAGGAGAGATAGGATGGATTTTGCTAACCCCACGTTTGAGCAAATGGCACGGCACTGGTTTGATTCATTTTGAACTAACCCCAGTGATGAGTCGTTTGCTCACTCTCGCTCTCGGTTTTGATTTTGCAGGTAGGAGGCATGGAAGGGTTTGGCTTAGGAGTATAGGCATTTTTGTGGTGGGTTTTTGGAGGCTCCGGGATATCTCCGATCTTCCCCTCACCCACCACCTTGTTTGCCCCAAGTGCTTCCCCATCATAGGGCTTGTATGTCTCGATCATCAACCTAATAAGGGTGAGGCTCATCACCAGACAACGAAGCCATCATCTTTCTCAGCTCATCATTCTCATCCTGCAAGCGATCAACATAGTGTTCAAGCTTCATATTCTTCACAGCATTTATTTCACAAGTGAAGCATGATGTAGGAATAGGAGCTTTCAATGGAGCCTCTAGTGATCTAGCATAAACAAGTGAAACATCTAGCTTCTCATGCAAATCAGGACAATAAGTGCAAGCACCAAGCAAGGAGGGCCTAGATTTCATCTCATCTAGCTCGACCCTAAGCATATCTAGTTCCTCGACCTTGGAGGCATACTTCTCCTTAAGCACAGTCAAGTCATCAAGGTAAACAGAACAATCAGTGCATTCAGGTTCATTGGTCACAACAGAAGCAAACTTAAGAGAATCTATTTCAGCCCTAGCATCAACAAGCAAAGATTCTAGCTCAACCACCTTCTCCTTAGCCTCTCCAAGCAAAGACCTATACTACCTCTTCTCCTTGTTGGTATTTCTAAGAACATCATCACGGTTGTCAAGCAAGTCATTCAACTTAGCATTCTCCACTATCAAGAAGAATGGATCATTATTTACATCTTCCTCAGAGTCAGAGCTCGAGTCATCCTTATTGCTCTTCTTGCTTGCAGATCTATGTACCACGCAGCAAAAGCCATGGGCGGTGAAGCACAAGCCGTTGATGTTCTTGCTTGACCGCTTGCCCTTGTGTCGGTTCTCTTCTTCATCACTTGAGCTCAATGAAGAGCAGCAGGAGCTTGAGTCGATGTCGCTTGCACCGGCCACCATCGCTCGCTCTTTCTTCTTGTGACCGCCACTCTTTCTCGGCCTCCGCTCGGACATGTTCTTGCCCTTGTAGTCGTCCCTTGAGCGGTGCTTCTGGTCAGTCCTAGGACGGTACTTGTGCTCGCGCTTGACCTCCATGGCCTCCGGGCACTCAGCGATGAAGTTCTCGTGCTTCCCGCACCGTTAGCACATGCCCGAGCTCCTCCGAGTGTTCTTCCGATTCGTGTACATGCGCTCGAACCGCCTTCTCAGCAACGCGAGGTCCTCCTCACCTAGCACGTCAAACTCCTCATCTGGCATGGACACAAGGCAAGATAAAGAAAAATGTCTTGAAGACATGTTAGCATTAGTCCTTGATACAGACACAAGAGCCAGATTATGAGGGTCAGTCGGGTTCTCGATCTTTGCACACACCCGACGGTCCACTTCGAACAACGTGAGCTTGGAAAACAGCTCGTCCACTATGAGGGTCTGATAATTCTTCGACTCAAGAATGGCCTCGACCTTCTCACTCCACACGGTACGATCCAGAGAATGCAGGAGCTTGATAGCCCTGTCATGATCATCATACAGGAGCACGACCACATTAGCCCTCATGTTGTTCACAATCACCGTGAACCTCTAGAACATGGCATCTATGGACTCACCGGGGAGATACGTGAAGTTTTCGTACTCCCTCCGGTAAGTCGCATAGAGCCGAGCCTCAACCTGAGCATTCCCGGTATGAGCATTCTTCAACTACTCTCAGATCCTACACGTCAAGTCCTCTGTCTTAACCCGATTGAATTCGGATTGACATAGAGCACGGTACAGGTAGTCATATGCCTTATTGTTGGCATCGATCTTGTCCCTCGATCCTGAAGCAATGAAGTTCAGAGGATGACCATAAGTTGTGTTCACCGTGACATTCCACAGGATTTGACCCTTTCCGCGGAGGAAGGCAGCAATCCGCCTTTGCCACATCTGGTAGTTAGTGCCATCAAAGTGTGGAAGACCCGAACCCCACTCCTGGTCCGCCATCTTTAAATCTTAGATTGGTTAGAATCACAAAGATCCGTAACCGGCTCTGATACCAATTGAAGGACCGGATTGACGACCAGAGAGGGGGGAGTGAATGGGAGCCGATAAAAATTCTTCTCAAGAACTCGGCCTATACCCCAAATCACTTCTGAAGAATCTCGCACACACTTGCCAAGATCACGTAGTCACAACGGACCTACTGACCCTAGGAACAAGTTATATCAAGCTTAGGAACAAAGCGGAAGCAAGCACGAAAAGAACCAAGAGAAAAGCTAGCGCAAAGCAAACTGCAGCAGAAAATGTTGGTACTACCGGCTCCAGGTCGGTACTACTGAAATGGGCTTACTAGCACCTAAAAACCAGGTTATCGGTACTTCCGGCACTAGGATGGTACTTCCGACTCTCGGTACTACCGATAAATACTTTCTGGCAGCTGAAAATCAGGTTATCGGTATTACCTGCACAGGGTTGGTAGTACCGCCTCCCCCCCCCCTAAAAATCAGCCCGCGAAACAACCCAAACTTTCAATTGATGGATCTCCTAAACCATTTGGAGTCTTGAGATGAAATTTTGGGGAGATGATGAACACCCCAAGGAGAGGATATGCCCGAAAAAATTACAGTCTCAAACTCCCTACAACTCTCGGAATCGTGAAACCTTGCTAAGAACACTGTGAACTAGGGTTCATCCAAAAATCAACGAATCGAAGGCCAAATCCGGTGTTTGAGGTGTCAAGATCATCCACAAATAGGTACAAGGCACTCACCCATGATCCCCTCAAAGAAATCCAGAGAGAAACGCCTCAAATCGACGAATAGAGCGACGAACAAAAATTCCAAGAAAAGGCTAGCTTGCCTCCTCAACATCCATCCATCCCTCTCTCAAGATCTCACCATGAGTCTCTCAAGCTAATCCTATGGAAAATCTAGTGGAAATAGGTAGGGAAAATAGCAAAGGGAAATGAGCTAGGGTTTCAAGAGATAGCTGCCATCCTCTCACAAATTGGGTTGTATGGCAGCAACCGAAAGACGAGACTACCCCTAAAGCCTAGCACTAGGATACACGCCCCCGAGGGGAACTATGGGAATTCTCGTCGTAGCACCATCGAACGGATGCCCGGCGACCGCACCTCGCTTAGCCTTGGCGCAAGCCTTGCGATCCCGATGCGTGTCCTCCGCATCGAAGCTTCTCGACGCACCCGGATCCCATCTCCGTCCGCCGAGCCTCCAATCTTGGTTTTGTGGATCAACCAAGAAACCCGACGGTTTTTTGGTGAACCTCCGTAAACCCTGCGTGCAGACTCCGGTCGTGAGCCACTACCCTGCATCGGCTCATGTCCATGACTTCGTCTTGCTTTTCTTTCCACCATGCGGCCGTCTTGCTTTTCTTGCTACCATGCAGCCCACACTGGACCCCGCTGGCCATCGGGTCACTCGAGCTGAGCCTACTTATCTCTCTACTCCTCGGAGGCCCTGCAAGGTCAAGACCTTTCGCGCCTGCTCTTCACCTGCACCAACGCAAATCAAGCCGCAACCTGAACCTACAATACTCGGCAACGAGTCAGTCCACACCACGTTGTCACTCACTCATCACAGCCAGGAGCGACCATCCACCGGTCCTCGGACGCTCCGGTCCTCAATCTGCCCACCTATGCCCCCCAGGCTATGCAGATTGGTCATACTCCGATCGTTAGTGCTGGCAAAAAAATAAAAAGGTTCATTTTTTCAACCTGGCTTGACTCATTCAGATGTTCAGTTTGATGACTACAGGTTCGTGAAAACAATCAAAACTAAGGACTTTTATCTTGTTTTCTCAGCTATTATTTTATCCCTAAAAATAAATGAGAATCCACCTGTCCATAAGAGAAACCCTTTTCTTTATAAGATAAAGAATCAGAAATATATGGATTAGAAAAAAACAATTCCCCATTTCTCTTTATCCTGTATTTCCATGGATCAGACATTTTTCTTCCATACAAAATAATAGATTTAGTTCATATTCACGAAGCCCTAGATTTTTGGGCCGAGCTGGATGTTAACCAGCACACACATTTCATCAACGAATTTACAATCCGTCCCCATTAACCACTCGGACATCAACTCTCACAAGATGTTTAATTAGTCTCTGAAAGTATATGTGTTCGAGTATTTTCTTTTTTAGTTGAGTTAGAACCAAGACATTGGTCGAGTTGTGTGCCTCCGATTAACCTTGGGCTAAGACACTAGTTGCTAGTCTTGGAGAACTGTGACTAGGGGAAGGTGGCACCAATTTTGGGGGATAGAGACTTAGTGAGCCCTCCAAGTGCTCTGGTGATATGACATAATATCATACCCCGATTTACTAGCACAGCAGTATTATCATTGTTTGGGCAAGTGTAACCTGAAATACAACTCATAAGTTTGACCCTATGATTGCAAAATCTATTTGAAGTCTCAATACCGATATCATGGGTTTTGATAATGCAAACATGCAATCCTAACCACGGGCTTTGGATTTTGAATATTCCCACATCAATTAGTAAGTAAAATGAAATCATCTGGATGGTTAATTAATTAGAAATAGTACATGTTTGGACATTGGCACGCAATCCTCGTCCGCTCGCATTAACGGCATGACGGCGGCTCAGTCCTGATTACAGGTTGACAGGTTGTCATGCATTTGTGTGCTTAATTTCTTCCCTTCCTCCTCTGGGGCATCTATAAGTAGCTGGATAGCTGAATCCACAAGGAAGAGCGATAGCACTGCAAGCACTAACTCTGGTATACTGTGGTTGCACCGGTGATGTGCATGTGCTTGGGTTGGTTTAGAAGCGAGTAAGTGTGTAGCGAACATGACCCCATTTTCCATTTGTTCGAGTTGATTTTGGTGATTCATGCTAACACAAGTAATGGGACTAACCACATTGTCTAGCATGTCTTTGTAGGCATTCCTAGGTCCCATGGATGTTACCACAAGTTAACATACCATGCCCAAGCTAACACGTCATACCACAAGTTAACATACCATGGACATGTTAGGTTACTTACAGCAAAATTGAGGACTTAGTATATATTTTGAGACTATAAGTAATGGCATGTTAAGTATGTTAAGGATGTTAAGTTGAAGCAAAAATCCAAGTTGAAGACGCGAAAAAAGGAAGGAAAAAGACACCGTCGGATGAACCGACGGTACCATCGGTGCATAGCGTCGAAGCACTTGGTACACTGCGCATCGACTGGAGTTAACTTGACACCGTCGGATGAACCGACGGTCCCTTTCCTAGTTGCGTCGGATGAATTGGAGAAGAGGAGCTGCAAAGACAGCAGCGTCGAATGAACCGACGGTCCATTGGAGGGAACCGTCGGTCTATCCGCTGGTCGTGTTTGAACAAGACAGAGACGCGTCAAGACTGTCACACCCGATTTTCCGAAGGAAACCAAGTGCATACCTATATGCATGCCGGGATCAAGTTTCATGCATATAGTGACATAAAAGTGAATACGGAAACAAGTATCACGTAAGAAAAAGAAAGATTATCGGAGATTTACGCTTAATCCCGGAAACGAAGGCTCCAAACATCACAGGGCGATCGGCGGGGGTTGCGTACGCCTAGCACCAGCAACATCTTCACAAGACTTCAAAGTAGCATCCTCCTTCTGAGCAACATTGTTTATAACAAGGGTGAGCACTTGTTGTACTCAGCAAGTGTGGGGAAAAGAATGAATGCAAAGGCTTTATAGTGGACTGGCTCAAAGCATTTAAGCAATTTTAGTTGGTCAAGTTTTATTAGCACCTGATTACTAATAAAGTATAAGTATATACCAACCCACATTAAGCATAAGGTAAGAAATACGCCATAAACACATGGCAAGCATAACCAGAGAGAGAGAGAGAGAGATCGATTTAAGTCCATCTTCAAGTTCAATTATCATGTGAGGGTCCAGGCCGCTCTTGACCGTGAGCACGGCTAATCGATTAGTTTTACACTCTGCAGAGGTTGTACATCTTTACCCACAAGTCGTGTAAAAGTCCCGAAAAACTTTAAACCCAACCATGCGATGCCGGCCAAGCATCATACCACACTACCGAGGTGTGATTGCATAGGGACGCTACGAGGCCGTTACAAAGATCCCCAGATGTAGGCTGCCCGCTAGGTTACCTGGTCAGTGCAACGTATAAAGCTCCCGGACGAGTACCGTGTCTTAGCTAAGCCCACACCTACGCCCGAGCAGGTCCATACGCCACTACCCGCCAGCCCCCAACCCTTATCAGGTAAAGCATACCTAACACCTAGTTCACTAATTAATAAGCCAAGACAGAGCCATATGTCTTGTGGTAGCACTGTTTTCCTGGGTGGTTCTCCATGTTCCGATTAAACACATGGTCTTGTATATTAAACATCACACATCACAGTGGAACATAAAGTAAAAGAGTTTCCATGTTGTTTATTACCAACCCAGTTGAGCAAACTAAGCAAGATCTACCATCAAGATTAATTAAACAACCCAGTTATGCAAGGCAATGGTAAAAGAGAAACTAGTCATAATCCTTAATAGGAACCCATCAAGATTAATGCAAGCAATGCAATGAGTGATTAAATATAATTCTTAGGACAAAAGATCAAGGACACACTTGCCTTTAACCAAAGTAATGTCGTTGCTCAGAATATCTTCAACCTCTTGCTCTTCAAAGCTTCTCGAACGGCGTTCACTCTAAGCGCATCAATCATCGGGCACAAACATACACAAAGCAAACAAACAAGCATATACTAAGAACAAAGCACCAATCAAAAGAAAGCTTTAAAAGAACGCACTAAAGGATAGGCTTGATTAGATAGATCACTAAAGCACAAAGGGCGCTTGGAAAGGCTTGGTTAGCTTTAAAGAGATGGTTGTGGAAGATTGAGCAAGGACCGGAAAGATCACACTTAGATTGAGCTGAGAAAAGAACGTCTAACGAACGTTTTGCATATATGAGAGAACAAAGCTATGAGCTAGGTTCATTTTAATTAACAAAACAAATATAAAGGATATTTCAAAAATAAAATACCCTATGTTGATATTAATGCAATATTAAACTTTATTTGTGAAACCGATGTAAAGGACTAGTCAAGTTTTATTAATAAAGATTCATATATTGATTAAACCGATTAAACATTTAATTTAGAAAAACTAAACTATATGAACAATCTAAACGAAACTTTGTAATTCGAGTAGATCATATTATTATTAAAAACATTATGGTATTGGCATTAATCAAATTAATATTTATTGTAAAAGCCGTTGTAAAAGCCTAATCAAATTTTAATTAGAAAAGATTAATTAACTATTAAACAAATTAACATTTGGTTTACGAAAACCGAGATAAAGATCTAATTAACTTTTATGTACAAAAACATGTGATATGAACATTAATCAAATTAAATTTGCTTATGAAAAACGATGTATAGATCTATATAGCTTTTATTTGGAAAAGACATGTATAACTAGTCATTAATCAAAATTAATATTAATTTTATTTTCAGAAACAAAACATGGTGAAAACACTCCGCTAAAGCTTGCTTTGCATTATTATGGACCTAACGCAACTTGAACGGATTAAAACGGATCTAAAACGTAAAAGATATGAGCAAAACAAGATTGAAAGGACCTAGTCGTGATTAACCGTAGATTTCGGGGGCTAGCAAAGAAGATTCGCAAGACACATCAAACAAGGTGCTTGCAAAAAGGATACAACTCGGGGTTAGATCTATAAAAGTCTCGGGTGGGATTTATGTGTGAAAGGTGGGATTTACGTAAGGGGTTATGGACAAAAGTTGCAAGACACAAGAATAGGTCTAAAGATTACATAAAAGACCAGGGCTCTATCTCGTAAAACAAGGAGTCTTCTTCCTCCTCCGGTCGAGAACGAACGGACCGTGTCGCGGCTTACAGGACCCTCTGGGCGTTTCCAATCGCCAGGGCTACGCGCAACTAGGGACACGGGCGAGATGCAAAACGGAGAGAGGAGAGGGAGGGGATCACGGGGAGGTGCTCACCAGCGTTGGGGAGGAAGGGAGCGACCCGGATTTGGAGGAGGACGGCAGCCTGCGCATGGCTCGGCATACACGCCGTGGTGGCACTCCGGTGCATCTCTGGCGACGGGGAGGGGCGGCGGGTGTGAGGTTCGTCGAGGTGAACCCCAAAGCAGCGCCAGCTTGCTCCAACGGATTCCACGTCCATCGAATCGACGACGAGAGCCCCTGCCTTGCTCTGCTCGTGCGGACGGCATGTGGCCGGAAAAATCGGCGGTGGTGCTCCGGAGGTTGACTCGCGATGGGAGTCGGCGGTGGAGCTGCGGCTTGGCCTTGTGGAGCTCTTTGCGGCGACGACCTGCTCCAGTTGCGCCCCTAGGCGGCGAATCGACCGGTGCCTGGTGGTGACCATGGCGCACGGCTCCGGGGCCTGAGCGGTGGCGGCGCACTTGCGCAGGGCAAGGTGGCGCAGGGCGGCTAGGGCATGCGGTGGCTAGGGCGCTAGCCCCTTTATAGGGTGCAGGGTGGGGCCTGACGTGGTGCGCACTCCAAGGAGCGGCGGCGGCCATGGCCATGGCTCTGCCTGCCTCGCCTGGGTGGCCGATGGGCCTTGCGGGCCTGGCGGCGCTGGGCCGGGATGGACTGGGTCGGGCCTTCGGGCTCGGCCCAGGTAGGAAAAGATAGGTTTTGTTTTTTTTCTGAAATTATTTTCCAGTGCATAAGTAATTTAAGTCCAGAAAATACTTTAAAGCACGAAAAATAGTCAGAAAATCCCAAAAATTCCCGGAAAATTCCCAGAGACACATTGGGACCTGAGCTATCCAAATAAAGTGTTTGGAGCTCATGAAAAAGATTTTAGAGCCTTCTAATAAATAGAAATAGCTCAAGGAAAATGAGAATAAATTCCAGAAAAATCCGGAAAATTCTCGAGAGAGTTTGGACAGCTTCTAGACGCATTTTTGAAACCTTTTTGCACTCAAGAACCACTAGATGCATCGGCATGAGTATACTATATTCCCGTAAAGAAAAATAAATGTAGGGAAAATTTTAAAATTATGAGAAAATCGTTATTTAATTATTATTTCTATTCACATCCCGAAATTGGAAATTTCGGGGTGTGACAAAGACAAAGCCTTAAGCACCGGATGAACCGACGGGTCAGCAGCGGTTCATCCGACAGTCGCGTGAAAGCTAACAGAGACGATTTGGCCGCGGGGTCTTCTGCACCAGATGAACCGACGGTGCGTCGGAGCATAGCGTCGGAGTAGTTCTGTCAGAGAACCTCAATGGCTAAGTGACGTGGGAGGGGCACCGGATGACCCGACGCCTTGAAAAGGATAGCATCGGTTCATCCGACGCTATTTGGATGCCTTGGGCTATTTATACCCCCTCCACTCACCCATTTGAGGTTGCTGGATTGTGTGGAAGTGCAGAGGAGTTCAAGACACCTAGAAGATCATATCCAATCCATCCAAGTGCTTAATTGCTCATCTATAGACTTGCATATGCTTAGTGTATGTGCTTAGTGCTAGACGTCCTCTCATCCCCTTTACACTTCCGCATTTACTCTATCGCAATCTTTGCTTGCCTTTACTTTCCTAGAGTAGTATCATGCGAGGATTGGTTATAGGTTGCAAAACTTGTTTTGGGATGGGAGTTTCACACTAGAACAACCATAGTTGCACATCTAGATAGTATGTTCTAGTTTGTCTTTATGCAAAAATAGTGAAGCCATAAGTTAAGGTTTTTAGTTTGCCTATTTCACCCCCTCCCCTCTTAGGCTACGAGCATCCGATTCCTTACAAAGTGACATGTCTGTCGATTATGAAACAGCCTGTACACATAAGATTAGGAAGCGCCACGGAATGTGATGTTAGCTTGTACCTTGTAGGGTATCTATACCTCTAGGAGTCTTGATGGTGATCCAAACATAGTGAGTCCCACATGTCGGAAGCTCAAAGATAGAGATCCCAATGTTAGAGGATCTCATTCCGGGATTGATCTACGAAGAGAAGACCACGTGCAGGTATAGATAAGTTGTCTTGAGTGATCCAAGAAATTCCAGACGAAAAGGAGCTTTCGAGTCTCAATCTTCCATTACAAGAATACAGCTAATTAAATCTGTCTGCAGATCGAGAGTGAGGTGTACAATGTTGCATCACCAGACTTCATTTTCCTTTTCTTTTACAAAAGTTTAGCTTGCAAAATATCCATGTTCCTTAAGAATTTTATCCGACATTTGAGTCTAGATACATGTGTGAGGAACACACTGTTAAATGGGTTTAAAGTGATGCCCTCACGGGCTCACAGCTCCGTGTTAATATAGGCTAGGAAAAATCTCTACCGTGGCTTACAACTTGTGTTACAAGATGATCTCGAGATAAGATATACTCTAACAAACTTCCTAACTTACACAATAAGTATACAACAGATTACAACAGCTAGGGAATATCCTATGGAGCCGATCACGGTGGAGCCGTATCTGAACGCCTTGGGCAACAACCTCATGAGCTGGATATTCTAACACACTTTGGAACTAAAATACTAGCAACTCTTCAAAGTTAAGAAGCCGAGCCGAGTCGAGCCAGCCTGTTATCAAAGTGAGCTTTATAATTAGTCAAGTTCACTTGTCCGTCACTTCTATCTGTGGTAATGCCATTAATTCATCTTCAGTCCGATCCCAACCATAGACGTGATGCACACCTATGCACACCTACTCTGTTATACCCATGAGCCGGTTTCAAAACAGGCCTAGGTCCAATGGAGTCCACAACAATAAGAACTTGGACCTAACTCACTCAAAAGACTAGCTTGATGCATGAGGATGCCTCCACGTTTATGTTGTGCTCCTTCGCCATGTATTTCCGATGTGGGACTAAACTCAACATACTCTTGTGCACAAGTTGTCACACACATGTGTTTATTTTCGTCCTTATACACGGGACTCTGGGGCATAAAAGAAGTTGAGTCCAGACAGAGAAGTGCGGTAATGATTGCATTGGGCTACAGAAGGGCTGTGAGCCGATGACATGTTTCTGTATGATAGCTAGTGCATAGGATTGAGAAGCGCCAAGAACTGTGATGTTGCCTTGTAGATCAAATTTACCTCCACGGCCGACGTGTTTGGTTGTACCAGTGGCCGTGTTGGTACCTAGAAGATGGATGTCGGAATCAGCTTGTCCTTCCCTCCTAGCGTGCAAAATAAATAAATAAATTTCAGCTTTTCCTGTACTTCTCTCTTGCTTCTGCTGAATACCCATTTGGATGGTCCTTACTCTCCTCTGGTTGACTGGTTCTACTAGTACAACTAGATCAAGAAGCTGTTAGTTGAATTTTTTTTTACGTAGGATTGGGAAGCATCAGGCAATGTGATGTTGGCTTGCAGAGCATCTGTACCTCGGGGGCACTGAAGTTTCGTCCCACTAGTGACAGTACGTTTTCCTAGCTTGGAAAATGTTGTGTGAGGAGAAATCAGACATCAGCAATCGGCGGTAAACCTCGTACAGCTTCCACCTATGGATATCCTCTCGCTTTTCTGCGGCTGGCTGCCACCCGTTGTTTCTCCATTTGCTGTACAATGTCTTGTGCAGATGGGCTTTGTCCTTTTTGTGGGGAGTTCGAGTGTGATTACATGCTGCTCAAAACCTTCTTGATCTTCAACGGCAGCACACCCGTGATCGTTCACTACGCTCCACACAAATATATACATACAAGCATACAATACAAGTAATTAAGAAGCAGTACACCAATCATATCAAACAGAAACAAAAACACCAAAGAACTAATCTACTCGTCGAGACGATCGCATGGACATAAAGAAAGAAAAAACGGAGCTAAAACGAAGAAGTTATGACCTAAACAAGATCAGGGACTTATCTGCAAAGAAATAAAACTAGCGGGGCTAAACTGAAGAAACCTGGACCTATCTGTAAGGAAACATGAACGGTGGAAGCGCTGGCATGAAAATCTAAAGAAACCGAGGGCTAAACTGCAAAACTGACAGGGCGGCTCGGGGTTGACCAGTATAAGCTGGGTTGACCCGAGATTGGATCTGATCTGGGCCGTTAGATCTCGGATGGACGGACGAGGACGCGCACGGGCGACGGGCGGCGGCGCGTGCGGCGGGTGAGCGGCGGCTGGGTGGCGAACTCGCCGGTGCAGGACCGAAATGAGCTGGGATACTCGATTTCGTGCACGAGTTGCACGGGGACGAAGCGTGCGACACGACGGGGCGATCTAGGGTGAAGCGGAAGGCTCCGACGCAGCGGAGACGGCACAAGGCTCGGCGAGGTGGAGCATCAAGGCGGTGCTAACTCCGGCGAGAGGCTACGGGTGACTCAAAGCATGGGAAAATGAACAAGCAACACCAAAGGCTTCCTCACCTCCTTGCGGTGCTCCTGGCAGTCTTCTCGACAGCAGAGAGACGACGGCGGTCTGGATCAAGGTCAACGGCCGAACTAGGGTTAGGGCGGCGGCACGCCGGAGCTCAAGGATGGCGGCTAGGGTTTGGGAAACGGGCAAGGCGGGTGGCGGCGACCCTTGAGTATGCCTAGGGGTGGCGCTTTGGCGTGCGGTCCATGCTAGGGGACGTGTACACATGGTGGAGACGGGCCGGTGCAGGAGACCGGGTCAGGGACGGCAAGAGGATGGAGATGACACGCGGGCCCCGCACGTCAGCGACTGCGGCGGCGGCGCACGTGGGCGGGCTTCACTGGGCCGAAAGTGACGCTGAGCTGCGGCCTGCGAACGGTGCGAGCGGGCTGCGGGACGAAGAGATGAGGGGCGGCTAACAAACTTAGGCTGGTGGGTTTAGAACAAAAACGGGCCAGGAAAGGGAGAAGGGAAGGAAAAAGAAAATGTTTTAACTTTTTTTTAAAAAACTATCAAACAAATGAATTCAAACACAAATTTGAACTCAAACACTCGAAAGAAATGCATCAGCATGTATGCAATATTAAACTCCTACAATTAATTTGTTTTATTTTAGAAAATGTTAAATGCCTAAAAGAAATTAAAGAAAACCTTATAGTCCTTAAGATCAGGGTAAAGGTTGCTAATAAATTTTAATAAAATCCAAATTTCTGAAAATTAGGGTGTCACAAGTCTACCCCTTAACACGAATCTCGCCCCGAGATTTGGAAAGATAAAGAGAAAGATTGGGAAACTTTGCCTCTAACATCCCACTTTAACCTGGTGGCATACCTGACATCTCCTCAGGAAGAACATCAGGATACTCACACAAAACTCTTATGTCTTCTAGCTGATTCACTATACAAGCCGTTGATGGTGGATCTGTTATGACCTCAATCCTTTCCCCAGCTGGACTAGTGAGAAGGATTGACCTCTTAGCACACTGAATCACCGCATCACACGCAATCAACCATCCCATCCCAAGTATCACATCGATTCCTTTCGACTCTAGTATTATAAGATTAGCCCGAAACTCTCTGCCCAAAATCATGAGACTGATATTGTCACACTTATAGGATGCTTTCAATTCCCCCGGGTGAACTAACTAGCATATGACGGGGCATAAGGCTAATGGGTATGTTGTGCTGAGCTACGAACTAAGAGGTAATGAACGAATGGGATGCTCCTAAATCAAATAGAACTGAGGTAGGTACGAAGTTGACTAGGAACACACTGAGTACAACTTTGGGATTCTCTTGAGCGGCTTCAGCATCAACATGGTTCACCTTGCCACGGGAGTAGCTCTGCTGTCCTTTACTAGTTTGTAGGGTCTAATTGCCATTCCTTCCTTGCTGCATCTCCTGGTTATGCACTGGGGTACTTGGGGGTTGCCTCTGGGGACACACATTGGCATAGTGACCAAGCTCACCATACTAGAAGCAAGTAGTGTTGGCGGGGTTGGGAGGTGTAGCGGCTCTCACGGGCGTACCCATTGGAACTCTCTATTGATTCTGCTGGAAAGTGGGGCGCGGTGTCTGCGGAGCGGATTGCTGAAACTGCTGCCTCGTCTGTTGGAATGGTTGAGCGAGACGCGGGGACTGCTATTGCCCATAGTTCCCACCTGATCCTCCATAGCGGACAGGCGTACTCTGCTGTGGGGTGAAGCGAGGACGAGTGACACTCCCAGACTGTCCATAACTGGTGGCTCTCCTCTTTTGCTCTCCCAGCTCTCTACGCTTGTACTCCAGATGAATAGCACTATCTACCAGACTGTAGTGGTCCACTTAGCCCATCAAGAAACAACTCCTGCTTCTTACTATCATCAGCAACTTCCTTAGGCGCGTAGCGTGACAGCTCAATGAACTTGTCTCTGAACTCAGCAACTGACATTCCCGCCTGCTTGAGGGACAGGAACTCCTCTTTCATCTTCATGAGACCGGCTGGTATGTGATGGCTCTTGAAGTTGGTAGTGAATTCATCCCAAGTGATAGCATTTGGGGTAGCATGAGCATCAACATATGCATCCCACCAAGCGACAGTTGACCCCTGAAGTCGTCCTGCAACATACAGGACCTTCTCTTTGTCGCTGCATTGTGCAGTGGTGAGCATATTCAGCACTGTCTTCAGCCAATCCTCAGCCTCAAGTGGATCAGCTGCATGGGAGAACACTAGGGGTGATGGCGCATGAACTCGCGGTGCTTGTTGAGTGGCACCTATTGCTGCACAGGTGGATTGTTGACTTGGGCTTGCAGGTTGGCCACAGTGTTGGTCAAGTTCTCAAGAAGCTGAGTCTGGGTCTGGAAAAACTGCTACATGGCCTGATCCATTTGTCCTAGCTGTGGTGCTGGGCTTGAACGGTTGCTTCTCCCTTGACGGTTCACTGCTGGTTGATCAACTCTAGATCGTGACCTGGTGTTCACCATCTGAGTGTTAGGGACATTAGAGCAACTCCAACAGTTTGGCAAATCAATTTGGCATCCATCTAATTTTGGCAGAACGAGAAAAAATGGCCTCCAACAGTTTGGCAAACCAACTTGGCAAAAATAGAAACTTGGCAAAACTCACCTCCCCACGCGCATATATGCGAGCACGGATCGTGGTTGCCATCGTCCTTTCCCTCTAGGTGGGAGGGTGAAAAAGAAATAAAGAATAGAGAAGGATTCCTGATGTAAGTTTCCAAGAGGTGGAAGGTCATAAACATAATTTTGTTTCTTTCAGGATTCCTGATGTAAATTAGATCTGGATTTGGCAAGTGAATTATGCCAAATTGTTGGAGATTAAATCTTTTTTTACTTGGCATACCTTTTTAGAACTTGGCAAAACACAAGATTTGCCAAGTAAAATTTGGCAAACTCTTGGAGATGCTCTTACTTTAGATGTTTGAGTCAGGAGTGAAACTCAATAGGTAGAGTAATGAAGAATTTCAGCATTGGACAGATTCTGTTGACTCCAGTTATTCAGGTATAACTCTCAACGTGTATAGACAAAAATCATGAGCTTTTGACCAGTGATATGTAATGAAATTACGGAACCAACCCAACTGGACTCACCTCAATCAAAGTTCTACAACTCCAGTTATGAAATAAACAAATCAGGTGTATCAGCAGTGTTAACAGATTTGGGAATCCTCCAAAGTTTCGGGCATAACTCTCTTTATATGTAATCTAAATTGATGAATTTTGGACAGAATGAAACTGATGAATTTTTTGAATTACTCCAATTCGATTTACCTCAATTGGAGGTCCATATAGCCCGAGATATAAAATTGTGAATGTAACTATGTCAGCATAATTTTACAGTTTCTGGTACTCCAATGTTTCGAGCATAGCTCCTGGAATAGGTACTGAATATGGCTGAATTTTTGAAAGAAATTCACTTATGGAATTTATGAACCAACCCAACTGGTTTTGCATTTTTCGGGCTCTGTAGCTCGAGATATTATCAAAACACTACTGTTGTGTCAAGGATTGACGAGAACAAAATTGCGGCAAGATAGATTCCAAGATAGATAAGTAAAGACTTGATAAGGATTAGGTAGAGACAAGATTAAGATATCGTTGAAACAGAACTGAGACCCACTAAACAAGCTTTACTTCTAAACCAATGACATTGTGGCCATCACTCCACAACACATTGCAGTCAAGCAAAGATCCAAATCAAGCATTAACACAAGATCAAACATTCAAATACACCACTAGGCTAAGCACACTTAAACGGCGATCGAGACTAACGATTACAAAACATAAAGCCTAAAGAAATCCTAGATCCTAGTGAAGATCTTTGGGTTGAACAAGATAGGGTCGAAAGATTAATGAGGGTTGAACAAGATAGGGTCAAAAGATTAATGAGAGCAATGAGTCTTTAAGGACAAACCCGAATGCATAAACACATGTGCGCCAGGATCAAGTTTCACACATGTGTTGACTCAGTGAATACCAAAAACAGGCAAAAAACGCAAAGGGAGAATTAAAACTTTGTTACATGACCGGTAGTCTTTATTCTAACACACCGAGTAGCTAGCAGCGGAAAAAAGTAAACGTAGAAGTCCTACACAGTTAGTTGACTGGAGAGACGAACGCCTAGAACTCGTCGAATCCACCAGGATAGTCCTCAAAATGCCCGTCTGAGCAACAGCCAGATGGTGTATAAATATAAAACAACAAGCATGAGCACATGTCGTACTCAACAAGGGAAAGATACTATAACAACATGCAAGGCTTCATGGTGGAAGGTTAGTGGTTGCAAAGCAGTTAAGCATTTTAGTTGGTCAAGTTTTATTAAGCAACTATTACTAACAAGTGTAACTGTATACCAAACCCACTTAAAAAGATGCATAGGAACCCATAAAATGTAATGCACAAGTTATTAAAACCCATCTTCCATAGAGTGAATCATGTGATGGTCCAGGCCTCTCTTGACCGTGAGCACGACTAACTAGTTAGTTTTACACTTTGCAGAGGTTGTACACTTTCACCACAAGTCGCGTCAAAACTCAAAAAGTGTTGGACCCAACCATGCTGTGCAAAAGTAGGCGCAATACCACACTACCGAGGTGTGGCTGCATATGGACGCTACGAGGCCTTTACGAAGATTCCCTAGCGTGAAACAACTCGTGAAGGTTCTGAGTCGTTGCAGAGTATAAAGTCCCCTAGTAGGTATCGTGTCTTAGAAAAGCCCAACTCCCTACTAGAGCAAGTCTATACCCCACTGGCGCTCCCCCTTGCCCTAATCAGGTAAGGTCATCCCAACACGAAAGTCACTATTTATTCAGCCAAGGCAGAGCCATATGCCTTGTGGTTGTACGGTTTTCCTGGGTGGTTCTCCATTTCCAATTAAACAAGCATAGTGTTCTTGTATGACATGAATAGCATAGAATAAATCAAGATTAAAAGTTTGTTCCATTAAAACACCCAAAATATGTGCTAGCAAAGCTACCCAAAATAAACATAACACCCGGTTGGTCAAGGCACAAGGTAAACAACACTAGTCACACCTTAGCATAGGTCCCATCACATTAATGCAAGCCAAAGTAAATAACAGTGTAATTAAAATGCATGTTGTAATAGGACAAAAGGGAATGCAGCAAGGACTTGCCTTCAACCCAAGCGTGCTGCTGCTCAAAACCTTCTTGATCTTCAATGGCAGTGTACTCGTGATCATTCACTATGCTCCACACAAATACATACAAGCATACAATACAAGTAATTAAGAAGAAGTACACCAATCATATCAAACAAAAACAAAAACAACAGAAAACTAATTTACTTGTCGAGACAATCGCATGAACATAAAGAACGCTAAAACGGAGCTAAAACGAAGAAGTTATGGCCTAAACAAGATTAGGGACTTATCTACAAAGAAACTAAACTAGCAGGACTAAACTGAAGAAATCGGGACCTATCAGTAAGGAAACATGATCGATGGAAGGGCCTAGTTGAAAATCTAAAAAAACAGAGGGCTAAACTGCAAAACTGCCAGAGTGGCTCGCGGTTGACTGGTATAAGTTGGGTTGACCCAAGATTGGATCTAATCTGGGCCGTTAGATCTTGGTTGGACGGACGAGGACGCGCGCAGGCGACGGGCGAAGGTGCGTGCGGCAATGAGCGGCGGCGCTAGGCGGCGAACTCGCCGGTGCAGGACCGAAACGAGCTGGGGTACTCGATTTCGTGCACGAGTTGCACGGGGACGAAGCGCGCGACATGACAGGGCGATCTAGGGCGGCGCGGAAGGCTTCGACGCGGTAGATATGGCACAAGGCTCAACAAGGTGGAGCATCAGGGCGGTGCTAACTCCGGCGAGAGGCTACGGGTGACTCAAAGCACGGGAAGACGAATAAGCGACAACAAAGGCTTCCTCACCTCCTTGCGGTGCTCCTGGCGGTCTTCTCGACAGCAGAGAGGCGACGGCAGCGCAGATCAAGGTCGGCAACCGAACTAGGGTTAGGGCGGCGACGCGCTGGAGCTCAAGGATGGCGGCTAGGGTTTGGGAAACGGGCAAGGCGGGTGGTGGCGGCCCTTAAGTAGGCCTAGTGGCGGCGCTTTGGCGTGCGGTCCACACTAGGGGACGCGTACATGAGGTGGAGATGGGCCGGCATAGGAGACCGGGTTGGGGACGACGCGAGGAAGTAGATGACACGCGGGCCCCGCACGTCGGCCGATCGCGGCGGCGCGCGCGCGGGGAGGGCTGCACTGGGCCGAAAGGGACGCTGGGCTGCGGCCTGTGGACGGTGTGAGTGGGCTGCGAGCTGGAAAGCTTAGGGGGCGCAGGTGGACTTGGCCGGTGGGCGCACAGCGAAGCCGGCCGGGACGAGCCGGGTGGCGGCGGCTGCGGAACGAAGAGATGAGGTGCGGGATGAAGAGATGAGGGGCAGCTAACAAACTTAGGCTGGTGGGCTCAAAACAAGACGGGCCAGGAAAGGGAGAAGGGAAAGAAGGAAAAAGAAAATGTTTTAACTTTTTTAAAAAACAATTAAACAAATGAATTCAAACACAAATTTGAATTCAAACACTCAAAAGCAATGCATCAGCATGTATGCAACATTAAACTCCTACAATTAATTTGTATTATTTTAGAAAATGTTAAATGCCTAAAAGAAGTTAGAGAAAACCTTATAGTCCTTAAGAGCAAGGTAAAGGTTGCTAATAAATTTTTAATAAAATCCAAATTTCTGAAAATTAGGGTGCTACATATGGGAGGTATTCATAGGTGGTATGAGTAGTATATGGGTATTATCGGAAATATACAAAATAATATTGTTGTACTATATGAAATAAAGTCATTTTATGTAACCTTGGCAGCGGAAAAATATTTTCCAAATAACATACATCGAGCAAATTACCATTTTACCCATAGTAAAAACTAGAAAAAACCGATAATACCACCGTACTACCGTTGGGTGGTATTGTGTAACGTAAAAAACCTCGTTTCAATATCACATTCCAATATATTCCCATAAGTAGTAGGATTTGTAAAATATAATCCAAGTCTCAAATCATTGAGATTATTGTACTAGTACTTTATATTACAAGCCCCGTTTTCGTAAATTGTCCATGCATGGGTTATCATTGGCATTGCTAAAAATAACAGGACAGTGCTTCACCCACGCCTCTCTATATAGCATTGACACATTTGGGTTGCGAGCCAGAAAGATCAGCTTGGGCTTTGTATTCACCTGTTCAGCCTTAACGAACCAAGACAACAAGCTAGCTTGTTTATCAAAGTGAGGTTTGATTCAACAAGCTGCTGGTGGATCATCCACTCCTAGCAGCAGTAATGTCATTAAGTCATCTTTTCAGTTCGACCAACAAATAGGACACACCTGCCATTCATCAAAACAATTAACAAGCTGTCACCCAAAGCGTGTGCTCGTGCTTCTTCCCATCCTCCTCTGGGCCTCTGGGGCATATAAGACGATGAATCCACAACAGAGGAAGGAAGATGTCTATTTGGATTTTGGAGCACAAGGAATTTTGCCATGCTCTCTGCTCGTTACACACGGGCCTGGCCGTGGTTGCATCTGGTACTGTGACATAAGATTGGGAAGCACCAGGGAATGTGATATGTCAGATAGCAGAGCATCAGTACCTCAAGGCGGCTGAGGTTTTGTTCCACTCGTGGCCATCTCTTGCTGCTACAGTGATACCGGAGTGTCAGGGGGCATGCGATCGTTGAAAGTCTGCTCCGGCAGAAGAATGCCTCTGCGGGAGAAGAGATTCCAATTCCATGTGGCCGCCTGTGAGGTTTGTGATGGAATTGAAGACAGTAATCACTTCATCTTCACATGCCCGTTTGCCTCCCAAGTGTGGGCTGCCCCGGGCGTCCATACTGCAACCTCAGTTGTGCGCCAGCTCTGGACTGTTGCCCGTCCGACAACGGTGCAAGAGAAACACTCCACCTGTTTTGTTCTACTCATCTGCTGGATGCTCTGCAAACACCGCAATGACGTTGTCTTCTCCAGCGTCCAGCTGAGAGCTCATTAGCAGCAATTCAGCATGTGTCTGTGATCAGGATTTCGTTTTTCAAAAACTTTTTAGTCCACGGCGAGAACAGCAAATTTCATGAAATTTCAGAACAAATTTGGACTAAAAAGTGAATCTTTCAATGAAGCAAACAAAATGTGATTTCAGTCACCATCGAAATTACTGAAATTTCATGAATTTCGTGAAATTTTGGCTGAAATTTTGTATACCGCCTGTGATCACTGAAAACTCTAGACACTGAGGAGAGATCAACAGTCAACTGTTGAATGAGAAAGCAAAACAATCCATGCACCTACAGAATTTCACATCCCAATGTTTTCATGTACGCTCTTGCTTAAAAGGAAAGGGGGTCTTTTATGATGGACTATACCACTTATACCACTGTTGAAAAAAGACCAGTACGAAAGGATCCGGCAGCTGAAATTAATTGTATACCACCACAACTTGCACCTGTGGTATAGGGTGGTATACATAAATGGTAAAAGTGGTATAGATGTATTGTTGGAAATTTTTATCTTGGTGGAATAAACGAAATATATGATTCGATGGCGGCGGCGGTGGCAGAAACACCGACGTCTGTGGCAGCAACGGCGGCGTTGGCGGGGTGGAATTAGGAGGCTGACAAATTTTATCTTGGTGGCAACGGTGTCAGTGGCAGCCGCAATGGCGGGGTGGAATTAGGAGGCTGACAAATTAGTAAATGTGCAACAATTACATAGTGTTCCTTACTAAAAATAGATCATACTGCATACCACTACTTTGTGGTATGGTCTATTGTAAAAGAGACCCACCACAGATGCGTGATAATTTTTTTTGAGCAGTGTCTGGATTTGTGGTTAATAATGAAGATGAGTTATTGTCATTACTACCAGTACAAAAGGAGGAAGGGATGGTAATTATATGATGAAAATAAGGGAGACACATTGTTCTTTTTCCTGCTTCAAGAACAACGTATTTCCCTTTGGTGGTGGTTCTTATTCTCCTCGGTGAATATATAGCAGAGAAGGCATGTCCTCGGATTTTATATATATTCTCCTAGGATGATAGTGAATACAGACTCAGGCAAACCTTGTAGCGCTCTTACAATCATGTGTAACAATTATGTAGGATTGAGAAGCATTAGAGAATACAATAATGTATGACTAGCGTGCAAAACATCTACCACCTGGAGATGTGGGTCGCCTGCCCAGCCTGATTGCCGGAGTGCCATGGCATTTCACCGATCACAATATCATTTTAGCTGATGAACGATGATTGACGGTATGTGTACCTACCCCGCTGCTTAGGTTGAAGTCGGCCATCGCTCCACCCTTGGTTTCCACCTTGGTCACTGAAAGTTGGAATGAAACAAGATGAACAATTATTGTCAGAGAGTCACAGTGTCGCCTGATGGGTAAAAAAGAAATAATTATGAAGAAAATGTGGGAGACTAACAAATTTAAGTCACCATCTACCTGTGATAACCCAAAACTCTAGCCAGTGAGGAGAGATGAATATAGTCAATGATAAAACAGAGTAATCATGACCAAGATGTAGTGATTTGCGCAATTATTTGGTGACGGCTGCAAATTCGTGAGTTGCTCAGTGTTTGCAATCCCTCTGCTGGGAGGTAACCTAGGGCGCTAACACTTGAAGGCCCCTACCTGAACTTTGCAATGCTACATCAACAGACTACATTTCCATTTCTTGTGCAAAATGTTACTAGTTTGCCAAGAATCCATACATCTACAGAATTCTATCCTGATATTTGAGCCTTTAAGATGGAAGTGCAAGGGGAGCAAATTTCGGAACTAGCTTTGTCCTTCCTCCTAGTGTGCAAAACCTTTTATTAAAAAGAAAATCAGATCTCAGTGTTTTCCTGTACTCTCTCGCTTACAAGGGAATTCATATTACCATCCCTTCCTCCTGCCGCACTGGTAGTAATGGCAATAACTGATCTTCAGTATTCATCACAATACAGAGACTGCTCAAAAAAGTTATCAGCCATCTGCGGTGGTTCTTCATCTCATCCCCATATATATATATATATAGCAGAGAAATGGTGAGAGGTAGCGACCGCGCAAACTTGGGTGGCCACAATCTATCAATCTACTTAGATAAAGGATGATACTCGGGTGAACTTGTAGTGTTCCTACAAGAGTTATTTTACAGCGCACGATAGGACCTTGCGGTTGTACGGTAGTATTACTGATTTTTTTACTAAAATGGTAATTTTGTCAAAATATAGTATTTGGAAAAATTTCTCCCGCTGCCCATTCAGTCGAGACGCACCCGATTCATATATTTCATTTCCTATATTACAACAATATCATTTTACATTTATACTACCCATACGACCTATGAATACTACCGTACTACAGTTAAAAAAATCGGTAGTATAGAATTAATCTCAACGTTGGATCCTTACATATAGGTCCTTCTCTATTACATATGAGTCTTTTTCAATGGGTAGTACACAACGTATTGTGCACTGTAAGAATTATGCAGGATTGAGAAGCATCAGGGAATTCAATGGAGTATTACTAGCATGCAAAATATCTACCCCTTGGAGATTTGGGTCGCCTGCTTTGTCTGGTTGCCGGAGGGCCATAGCATTTCACCGTTTGCAGGCCATTTCAGTTGAAGAATAAGAGAGCTGTGGCGAATGATGCTGATATTTAGTTCAACTTCACAATAATTCATAGCATGAATATACCTGGGCATTTGGGGAATGAAGGGGAAAAATTGGAGGTTGCAATGAAGAAAGATGGACACGAGTATTTGTCACACGATGTGGTGGCGCTGGCGGGCCAGGAAGCCGACGCGATAAGCCCCTCTTTCTCCCCCTTCTCTATCACAAATGGGACCCACAAGCAAATAGAGGACTAGACTGATTTCCCCACTGGAGTTGATTGCTAATTTTGGTCTTCTATTTTTTGCAGTTGGGCCTGCAAT
The DNA here is from genome assembly GCA_947561735.1 of Cenchrus americanus. Classification (NCBI taxonomy): domain Eukaryota; kingdom Viridiplantae; phylum Streptophyta; class Magnoliopsida; order Poales; family Poaceae; genus Cenchrus; species Cenchrus americanus. The sequence continues at coordinate 244,989,406 of OX387245.1, forward strand.
TGGATTTTGGACGCCACAATTTGCAGGCCACCACTAGAGTTGCTCTAACCTGCAGACAGTAGTGAACTTTACAATGCTGCATCAGCAGACTTACTCCCTATCATAAGTACCACATAAATATTTTAATCTTTAAAGGGGCCTTTAATTTCCACACAAGTTTGTTTAAGTTAGGGACATCAGTGTGTATTCATTTCCAGATGATGAGATTTCATTGAGAACTTTCCATTTGGATGTAAGTTCCACTGAAACTCTCATCGCCGTTCATGGCAGAAAACATTGTTAGCAATGCGTGGAATCAAGTCGTTCCATTATGCTATAATTTGTGCCCTATGAGATCCCTACGTCATGAGAAATAATTAGGGTGTGATGTGCTAAAAACTTTTGCAACAGTACCTTTTTGTGTCTGACTTTATTATACAAACAAGGATATTGCTCATGTAAGGTTGCATTTCCCAAAACGTGATTCAATTTGTGACCCATCGAGTTATGAAGGTTCCAAAGCGTAGAAAATCTCGCTTTGCCTTCATGAGACTGGGTCTCCATTTCTACACTGAACCTGTGATAGAGGTTTAGAATGAAGATATTTGTTGTGAAGAATCTCCTGCCAAGTTACGTTTGTTGTTAGTAATTTGTAAAGCCATTTACTGACTAAGTTGTATTTTTAACATCAAAGTCATGAATTCCTAAGCCTCCTTGATCCTTGGGTTGACATAGAATACTCCATTTGGCAAGTGGACACTTCCGTTTCTAGTCATCACTCGGCTAGAAAAATCTTGAGTGAGTAATCTAATTTCTTGAATATCCCTTTGGGATGGCAAAGAAAGACATCATGTACATGAGTAGACTACTTACCACTGAATTAATCAATGTTAGTTGTCCACCTGTGGATAGGTGTTTACCTTTCCAACTACTAAGCATTTTCTCAAACCGCTCCTCTACTTGTTTCCAATCTCAATTCGAATGTTTCCTATAATGAATATGAAACACCGAAAACTAAATAGGAATTTTTTTTGAAAAATATATAATATCTGTGACAAATCCAAATGTGATTGGATAGATAACACTTAGAGCCAGTGAGCGTAATTAGGCTTCCACAAGTTGGGTTTTAGATTTTGATAGAATTTGACTCTGAATTCAAATTTTGGTCCAAATTCCTACCGGACCTCCAGTTATTAATACAACTGGACGAGTATATGCGTCACCTACCAACTGAAAATTCAAACCCACTTCTTATACCTTTCCCCGACTAATATGCATAAAACACGACTGAACTGTAGAATTGGGATTGAGAAGCATCAAGAAGAGATGGTTTAGTGCGCCATGAACCTGTGACATGTTGGGTCCCTAACCAAAGCGAGCTAGCTTCAACTAAGGTCAAGTGAACCGCAGGCGTGTGATAGACAAATGTCTGAAGCAAAACAAGGTATCTTTTTGATGTTGTTACATGGCAGGACGATGGTGCAGCACTAACGAAATGCTTCAGCATGTTGAAGGTGTGGCGTAGTCTGCTGCCCCGCGAACCAAACATGAACTGTGTGTATGTATATGTGTATATGTGTGTGTGTCTGTGTTCGGGTACACATGCTCTAACACTGTTAGAGTTAGAGCCTTTGGTACACCCCTTTAGTCCCGTTTCTTTAGTCCCGGGTGGTGTTTCCACCTGAGACAAAAGAGGACCCTTTAGTCTCAGGTGGAAACAGCACTCGGAACTAAAGCGAATCCCACCACCGACATCCTTCCTCTCTCTCCCTTATCTTTCTCTCGCAGCCATAAATTTCTCCTCCTCTCCTCTCTCTTCTTTCTTATCCTTTCTATCTCTGGTCTCACCTTCCTTTCCTTCTAGATTCGCAGGCGAGACGAGCTGCCGGCACGAGAGGTACCCCGGCGCGGCGCGGGCAGGCCCCGGCGGGCGCGGGCGGCGCGGGATCCCGGCGGGCGCGGCCGCCGCGGGCCCCGGCGGGCGCGGGCGGTACCTGTCACACCCTGAAATTTCCAATTTCAGGATGTGAATAGAAAGAATAATTAAATAACGATTTTCTCATAATTTTAAAATTTTTCCCACATTTATTTTCTTTACAGGGAATATAGTATAGGAAAAATCCTTTGTTTGATTTTCTAAATTAAATAAAAAGTTATGCGTGTTGCATTCATGCTGATGCATCTTAGTGTTTCTTGAGTGCAAAGAGTTTCGAAAAAAAATTGCGTTGAGATGCTGTCCAAATCATTCCGAGAATTTTTCGGACTTTTCTGGAATTTATTCTCATTTTCCCTGAGCTTATTTTATCTATTTGAAGGCTCTAAAATAATTTTCAAGAGCACCAAATACTTTATTTGGTTTGTTCGTATCTCAATCTAGCTCTGGGAATTTTACTGGAATTATTGTGATTTTCGGGTATTTTTCGTGCCTTTAAACAATTTCTAGTGTATACTGGAATTTGTTCGCATTAAAAAATAAATTCGGGAATAAAAAAAATCATATCCTTTCCTACCAGGCCGAGCCCGAACGCCCGACCCGCTCCAGCCCAACGGCCAAGCCGCCAAGGCCCAACCAAGCCCAGCAACAAGAGCCACGCTCTCTCGTGCCCGAGCTGGACACGGCAGCGCCGCCGCCGATCTTTGGCGTTCGTGCCAAGCTGCAAGGAGCCCTGCGCCTCTATAAAGGCCGCCGCCACAGCCTCGTGCGCCCTAGCCGCCGCCCTGGCTTCCCCGCGTCTCGCTCGCCGGTGCCGATCGAAGTCGCCGAGCAAGAGCTCCGCCGGCCGCTCGCCTGAATCTGCCGACACGAAGCGCAGCCGGGGCAAGGCGTCGTCACCATCAGCTTCACCAGGTTAAGCCGCACACCCGCCGCCGGTCCCCGTCGCCTCTTCGTCACCAGAGCGCCGCCGTCGCCGTCGATGCCTCTTGCCGAGTCGGTCATCGCCGCTGGTGAGATGTGACCTGCGCATGCAAACCTCTGTCGTCCATCGTTTTTTTCATCTAATCCGTGCAACTTTACAATCTACGCTGCAGTGTTGCCTGCGGCCCTGCCCTACCGTTGCATGCCTCTCCCTGCATGCTGTTGCCTGCCGATACATCCATGCACAGCAGGTGACAATCAATTCCTTTGTCACATTGTTTATTACTTGAGTATCAAAGTGATGTCATGCTTACGTCATGTTTAGCAGTAATGACTCAGTTTTCCTACACCTTCATGCACGTAAAGAACAGCCAAGTAAAGCATGGTTGTATGTGCATGCAGTTAGCCGGCACTATTTCTTTTGATTATGGGAACTCTCTGCTTATCAATTCAATACCCATCGATGTATTGCCTATGCAATAAACATGATCTTTTTCCTTCAGTAATATAATTCAGCACGAACTCATTATGATACTCTACTCCAACCGTGCAAGCTTTTATGCATTAGCATGTACGCACAGCATGTGTGAGGTCCTTTCCATACTGATGCCTTTCTTGTACCACTTCCGTATTCAGCAATTCTTCTGCCCACGTGTTCATCTCAGTGTGTATATTAGTTTAGTACCGTTTTTAGTACGTTTTATGATGATTGTGTACTGTTTTTAATTTAGATTATTTGATTGTTAGAACATGTGTGCTCCGGATGTTTTGCTTTGGATGAATGATGCGAATAGTATGAACGTCTTTTGGGAGTATTGAAGAACGTGAATATGAAGATATTCTGAGCAACTACTTTGGTTAAAGGCAAGTGTGTCCTTGATCTTTTGTCCCAATAACTATGATTAATCACTTTGCATTGCTTGCATTAATTTTGATGGGTTCCTATTAAGGTTTGTCCTAGCCTTTGATTGTCATTCCTTGTTAACCTGGGTTTACATTTATGTTGGGTAGCTATGCTTAGTTGCTATACCTGGGTTATGGTGGTTTTAATGAACATTAATGATGAATCATGTTATACCTTTTATGTTCTATCTTTGGATGTTAATATAAGACCATAAGATTAATCGGAACATGGAGAACCACCCAGGAAAACAGTGCTACCACAAGACATATGGCTCTGTCTTGGCTTATTAATTAGTGAACTAGGTGTTAGGTATGCTTTACCTGATAAGGGTTGGGGGCTGGCGGGTAGTGGCGTATGGACTGCTCGGGCGTAGGTGTGGGCTTAGCTAAGACACGGTACTCGTCCGGGAGCTTTATACGTTGCACCGACCCGTTAACCTAGCGGGCGACCTACATCCGGGGATCTTTGTAACGGCCTCGTAGCGTCCCTATGCAATCACACCTCGGTAGTGTGGTATGATGCTTGGCCGGCATCGCATGGTTGGGTTTAAAGTTCTTCGGGACTTTTACGCGACTTGTGGGTAAAGATGTACGACCTCTGCAGAGTGTAAAACTAATCGATTAGCCGTGCCCACGGTCACGGGCGGCCTGAACCCTCACATGATAATTAAACTTGAAGATGGACTTAAATCGTGTTCTCTGGTTGTGCTTTTCATGTGCTTATGGCGTATTTCTTATCTTATGCTTAATGTGGGTTGGTATAAACTTATACTTTATTAGTAATCAGGTGCTAATAAAATTTGACCAACTAAAATTGCTTAAATGCTTATAGCCCAGTCCACTATAAGCCGTTGCATTCATTCTTTTCCCCACACTTGCTGAGTACGACAAGTGCTCACCCTTGCTATAAACAATGTTGCTCAGAAGGAGGAAGCTACATGAAGATGACGTGAAGATGTTGTGGAGTGCTAGGCGTACGCAACCCCCAGTCGATTGCCTGTGATGTTTGGAGCCTTCGTTTCCAGGATTGAGCGTAAATCTCTGATAATCTTTCTTTTTCTTACGTAATACTGTTTCTGTATTCACTTTTATGTCACTATATGCATGAAACTTGATCCTGGCATGCATATAGGCTTGCACTTGGTTTTCTTCGGAAAGTCGGGTGTGACAGTACCCGGTGGCCGGCGCGGGAACCCAGCGTGTGCGGCGCGGGACCCTGACGACCAGTGCATTCAGGCCCCGGCGGCGGGCGCGGCAACCAGGTGGTGGCTCCGCCCGGTACAAATGTGAGACCAACACATTTATACCGGGTGAAGAGAAACTCCGGTACAAATGTAGACCCATTTGCACTCGGCCTTAGTTCACCACGGTAAAAAAAGCAACACTATCATGCTCCGTCCACTCCCTTCTTTATTTTCTCTGCCTCGAGTCCTTGGCCTCTCGCTCTCCCTATCTCTCTCATCACCTCTCAATCTTTTTATTCTTCTCTTCCCTGTCCTCTCATCCTCTCATTATTCTCATTCTTCATCTCTCACACTCATCTCTTTCTCCTCTCTCATGCATCTGCAGGTGCAGCGGGCTCCCCGGCGCAAGCGCCCCAAGCACCACAGGGGGAGGGGTGGAGGGCTCCCCGGCCTCCCCAGTGCGGGCGCTCCCGACACCAGGCCGCGGGCCCAGTGGCACGTGACCGGAGTGCAGCGGCGCCGGCCAGGAGGCACGGCGGTGGGCGCACGCGGCCATGGCCAGGAAGCACCGGTGGCTCCAGCTAGAGTTGTAAGATCTGTGATGCGATTGTTGCATTGGTCTTCTTGTGAATCAATATGGGATGTGGGCTTCATTCATGTGATGTGTTGTATGGTTTGATTTTTGTTAAGTCTGTGAAATTTGTGGTTGCATCTATGATTCATGGATGTGAATATGGTTCATGGGATGTGAATGTGTGGAAAAGGAAGAAAAAAGAAACAACGGAAAACAAAAAAGAGAGAATGAAACGGAGACCGAAGGGGTTGACGGAGACGGGACACGGACGCGGGGGGGGGGGGGGGGGGGGGCGTACGTTATATCGTAGTAGGTACAAATGTGAGCACCACACCCGGTATAAATAAGGGTTACCACCCGGTACAAATGCCTATTTTTCCGGTAGTGAGCAGTGGCCAGTTTTCATCCTTGCATTGTTAATAAATAATATTCTTACAATATTTTACCCTCCTTGTAGGTAAACTATTTGGACATAAAATAGAACACTCATATCAAAGTGAATTTTGATAATTGTTAATTTCTTGTGCTAGCTCATTTTTTGGTTTAATTATGTGGCGAAGCTTAGGTCGGTCTCAGTGGTAGTGTCATGGGCACACTTACCAAGTCCGCCACATCAGCTTTTCAGCATGATGACCTTGTCATCACTCTCAATGCTCAGGGTCATATGCACAGTTTTATAGATAGAATGTAGCATTTAAATCTTGCATGTGTTGTGATCAAATGTAGAGTCATGGACTCTCAGTGGAGGATCGTGAGCATTGGTGCCTGTGTCGACCTGGGGTCATCACCATGACCCTGAGATCTTCTCTTCCTTCATTTATTTGGTGTCATGTCATCAAAAATGCCTATGTGGCAGCCATTAAATGTCGATGACCCTGAGACTCACCTTATAGTACTGGGGAAAATGAGATTTATAGTGTGGAGGAATAGTATAATTTAATCACTTGATTAGTGTACTCGGTGCTACCAGTGTGGCAGTCTGACATATAATCAATGTCTAACCTTGATGAGTGGTGCAACAATACTCTAACAGCAAAGTTATATTTTCAGTACTTCAATTGCTACGTGATCCTGCACTAAACAATTGAACAATTGATGCACAATATAAATAAAGCTAGTAAATATTTTTCTTGTTCATTTATACTTATTCTACTTGGTGGCTATATATAAGCTTCAGGAGTTTCCCATCCATTTTCGCTCAATTGGATTGAAAGATAATTTAGTTTGGATCGGACCAGATCAACAATTGGATTGGAGCTACAAGCCTTTCGCTCTTGAATTAGTTTCCCATCCATTTTCTTATTGCAACACAGGTGCGGTAACTTAGACAAAGAAATGAATGATGCTCACTGCAGTGCTAATTGATCTATGGAGCTAACAAAAATAGGATATGGTTGGAGTGAAGACAAGTGGATTGAAACTAATTAACGTTTTCTAAAGTGCCATTTACGCTATATTTCGTCCAAGGGCAACAGAAACTTACAAAACTGGATAGCCAATCGAAGTTGCAGTCTTGGCTGCCGCATTGATCCAATCATTATGTGTGACCTCAGTATATAATTACAATGCCTAACACTGTTATCCATGGCAGATTGGAAAGATAGTGATTTTTTACTAACAAATAAGATGCTGATCATGACAGTCAGTTCACAGTACTGTGGTATATATCCATGCTCTTCTTTCCTTAATTAATTTCTACATCGTACAAATATTCAGTAATTAGTTAGCATGGCGCGTGTACTTTCATGAACATGTATATATGTCTTTTTTCCGTTCGTTAAGGCCTGTCTCATTGGCAGTTTCACGGGTATGTTTACCAAAACTGACACGTGAGCTTTTCAATAGCATGAAATTGTCACTCTCAGTGCACAGTTTCATTACACAATAATTTCATATGCATGGTGCAACATTTAAGTTTCAAATTGTGTTGTCATCAATTGACTCCGGTTTAGATTGATCTGGATCACCCAATCCAGATTGAACAGCTGGCGTCACGTGCGGCAGCGAGCGGCGGCGGGACGCGACGACGGCGTGTGGTGGCGAACCCACCGGCGCAACCCCAAATCAAGTTGGGGTGCTCGGTTTCGTGCGTGGATAGCACCAAGGTGAAACAGTCGACTCGAGGAACGCTTCTAGGGCACCAGGATGGGAGGTCGGGTGACGATGACCACGTGTGTCCGGGTCGGTGAGGCGGAATGGTGATGCGGCGCTACTCCGATGAGCTCTCACGGGCGAAGCAAGGTACCAGGATGAAAACAGGTGGGACGTTCGGCTTCCTCACCTCCACATGAACCTCTAGAGCTGCTCCATGTCGAAGGAGAGGCGGCAGAGCGAGAGATCGATGGCGGCAGCTAGGTAGCTAGGGTTACTGTGGTGACACCGGGAAGCTCGGGCTAGGATTTGGGCAAAAGATTTGAAGAGAGGGCGGCGACGGTTTTATACGGGATGGAGGCAGCCTCGGCGTGTGGGCCCATGGCCCGGAGCGCGCGCAGGTGAAAGCGGCACGGCACGGACCCGACCTTGGGTCCAGCTCGGTGCAAGAGGAAGGGGATGACATCCGGGTTCGTTAGCGAGACAAGGTGGAGGTGGGGAGCAGGGCCGGAAATAGGCCGGGTAGCTGGGGGTGGGGAGCGAAATAGGCGGTGGAGTTTGAGGCCTCTGCTAGACTTTATCTTTTGGGCGACAACAAAAACAAAAAAGGAAAAGGGTTTTGTCTTCTTGTTTGTTTTCAAAAAAGGATTCAACAATTGATTCAAATATCAATTTGAATTCAACCAAACAAAAATAATCCACAAGTATGTATGCAACAAACATCAAACCATTTATTTAATTTAGAAAACAAACAAGTTTTTTCGATAGGCAATGTTCCCTGTAAAAAAATAAATGTGAAAAATTTTAAAATTAAGAGGAAATCGTTGTTTATATTTTTCCTATTCAGATCCTGAAATTTGAAAATTTCAGGGTGTGACAAATCTACCCTCTTAAAAGGAATCTCGTCCTCAAGATTCGAATGGACTAAGTAAGATTTTGAGAATTGTTAGATAAGCTGATGTGGGGTAGTGTTGATAAAGAACATACCAAACACGGTCTTTGCATTTATGTGGTTCAATCTTGTTAACACCAAAGTCTGCTACAGGAATGAGTCTGATTTGTGGGCCCAGCTTGGTAAAAAATCCGTCCGGAAGAAGGAAGGTTTTGTTCAGAAAGATTTGGCAAAAGAGCTCGCGGTCGGCAATTTGCTTCCGTTCGGCAAGAGGACTGTTTGCGCTGATTTTGCGGGATTGCGTGATGACGTGGCCCGAGCGGAAGGGACGAATGGATGGATAAGCGATCACACTTAGAGATAAATTAGGTATCAAATATTGTGCTCATAGTCCATTCGGAGTCATGCCATGACAGGGTATAAATATAGACCCTGGATGTATGTAATTGAAATCGAAACATTCTCAATACAAACCGGCTTTACGCCAAACTCTTGAGTCCTTTAGTCGTGTCATCGAGTTCTTCGAGAGGGTTCATCGATCCGTCGACCTCCGTAAGTACCGGCAACCTTGTATCATGTCTAGTATCATGCGGTGGATTTCGATCGTGATGCAAGTAGTCTTGTTACCATGCTTAGTATCATACGGTAGATTTAAGCTTGGTTCAAGAGGGTTTCTTGTTAGATCACAAGCCATGCAGTGGGCTAAGATCTAGCTTGGAGCTAGTTATCGGCTCTATTGGATTTTGGAAAAAAAATCAATAGATTCATTAAGTTACCCTGTGTTACTTTGAGTTTTACTTTATGTTTAAATTCATGTAATACCTCTTTGCCCAAACTAGATTGGTTTGAATCGGCTTTATCTTTTTTGATGATCCTTATGCGATTCAAGTTCGTATCCTTGGCTTAATATGGTACGTGGATCACATGTTCCCTAATAGCCGAAACCGAATCGATCTAGGTTGTTACGTGTTGCGGGTTCAAGCTTGTCAAATCTTGTATAAATCTTGAAAGAACTAGGGTATCATCTCGTAGATGCAGGTTTTTGGGTTGTTTTAGAGCTAATCATCCGGTGGATTAGATTTCGATTCAATCTGATAGATTTATCTTCTTTGGTAATGTTTGTTCCTTCTTCATGGACCCCGATTCGGCTGTTCAGTTGTATTCGGTTATACTTTCATGAGTAAAACGTGTTTGTAAGTTGTGTCTTAAGTAATGTGTGCTTTTAGCTTTCCATATTTAGATTGTATCATGCTGTGGATAGATCTATTTATGGATGGTAGCGTGACTCTCAAACAAGTCGTATCATGCGGTGGATAAACTTGTTTGGCCTCATGCTTGACGGGTTTTGAGGTATTTAGACATGCGGTAGACTAGTACTTTGGACCTATGCATGCTTGTTTATTACACATTTATGATCATGCTTTTACTTTATTTATTGTTTATTGTTATTTATCCTCGAGGATCGGTCGTGGCTTTGCGCATGTGCGGTTTTGTTCAAATAGAGATCGATCTATCGTCATGCTTACGTCACCCATTCGGCCATATCTTGTTTTACACTTTAAAGTTCCCGAATGGCTTCTAGTTTGCGAGATAGCTTCTTGTAGCTATATGTCATCTCACATGGCTTTCTAGCCGTAAATATGGAACTGTCTGGTATCACCCGGCAAGTTCCAAGCTTTGGAATTTAACTACTTTGTCTTTTGTTAATTTTCAGGGAAAATTGACTCGCACGTCTTGGAATCTTTTCGCGTGTGAAGCTAGCTTGTTCGGCTTACTGTGTGCTTGACGCAGGGTGCTGATTTTGTGTCAACACACTTTTTGGCATGCCTGGTGGGACCTTTAGTTGAAAATTAAGATGCCTGAAATCGGTGACTGTTGGGGAATTCAGGAAAACCCGTCACCCTCGAAACGTTGAGCTTAACGAAGTTTTCAGAGCATGTTTTTCAGGAGCAGGGAATTCGCGATTCTCGGAAGCCTGGAACCTGTGAAGTCTCGAATTCGCGAATGTGCAGAGTTCAGGAATCTTGATTCGGCGAAGAGGCGGAGTCACGGACATGCGGGAGCCCGGAATCTCAACTGTTGATGGTTCGAACTTCGGGGAACTGCCGATTCGGGAATCTGATGAAGACCCTGCTCGGGAGTCAGGCGCGCGGACATGCGCGAACCAGCTGAGAAGCGTGGGCCAGTTCGGGAATCTGTTGAGGACCTAGTTCGGGGATTTCATGCGAAGACATTCGCGAACCAAGGGAGAAGCAAAGTCAAAGTTGTAGTCCCAAAAAGTCCGGGTTTAGAGTGTGAACTACTGGCAGATTTGTAAATATGTTAGATGAAAAAGACAACCCTGTATGCGTTCACACTAGGAATATTCTCTGAGGCTAAGGGTGTTATCGTCATGTAAAAGTCCCTTCGTCTCCCTATAAAAGGGGGCGCAAGGGCACGTGTAAACGGATTCAGACCTTTTTGGAACTTGTGCTACTTGCGGAGAGAATTACGGTATCTTTGCGCCCTAACTTTGTACTTGAACGTGTTGAGAACTCATACTCGTGTTAGGGTAGTTATCCGAATTTTTCGGGTATCCCCCAACATTGGCGCCCACCGTGTCCCAGCCGAAAAGAAACTCACGATGCCACCTCAGAAGAAGTCAAAGAAGATCGCTCCAAAGCACGAGCAAACCGGGAAGATCGCCATCTCACCCGGGGGGAATGAAAACTCGTTTGTTCCTGAGTCCTCGAACGTAACAGACCAACAACAAAGAGAGAAGCTCGAGGCCCTCATGAAGGCAAGAGCAGAAAAGACAGCTCACATCCAAGAACAACCTGCTGAACAGCAAGAGCACGAGAATGTTGATGCTGACGATGATTCCATAGACAGAGATCTAGCCATTGTCCACCAAAAGATACAACAGCTACAGAAAGACAAAGAAAAGTTCGCGGCTCAGTTGCAGGCGAAGAGAAAAATCTCTGAAAAACTAGAGCAGCTGAACAAAGCAAAAGAGCAGATACAAGCAATACAAAGAGAAATTGACGAAATGAAAGAACAAGAGAACAGCTCCCTGTGGCAAGAAACACCGCAGCAGAACCCTGCGCCTGCAAGAGAATCCCCGAAAGAAAACTTTTTCGCAGGAAACGGACTCTCACACTTCGTGGATTATGAATCACCGCTGTCAATAGGGCTACAAACAGCACCTTGGCCGCCGAAGTTCAAGCCTGTCTCTCTTCCCAAGTACAACGGCTTCGAAAACTCCAGGCAGTTTCTCATGAGATACAAGTCAGCTGTGAATTCGGCAGGAGGAGATGATGTTGCACTCGCCAAATCCTTCATCATAGCTTGCGAAGGACCAGTACTGAATTGGTACTCACTGCTGCCTCCACACTCGATCTACAGCTGGGTAGATCTCAAAACAAAGTTCATGCAAGCGTTTCAGATGTTCCATGACACAACAGCCGAAGCCTCAGATCTGTACAACTGCAAGCAGAAGGACAGGGAACCACTGCGGAACTTCGTGAGAAGGTTCATGCAACAGAGGTCTCAGATCCCCGACGCTGATGACAAGACAACGATCAAGGCACTGATCAAAGGTCTCACCCCAGGGCCAACGGCTTCCCACCTCACAAGAAAGAAGCCTGAGACAGTTGAAGAACTATTTCGGGAATTGGAGGATTACATTCTGTCTGATGATGACCACCGCAAGAGAGTAGCCGAACGAAACGAGGCAAGACAGGGCGGCAGAGATATGACCTGGCGGGCACCACCCCAGCATCCACGAAACGTGAACAATGTTGGAAACTCTCAGCCACAGCAAGATAGCAGGCCAAGCGCCAGGGGAGGATTCAGCCCCAGAGGAAGGGGGAGAGGAAGAGGAACCCCAGGACTCCCGAACCATAACCCGAGAGATCCCCACTTCTACTGCCTGTATCATGGAAGAGGCCACAGCACCGAAGGGTGCCCAGAGACAAAGAAGAACATGGCAAGAATCCAACAAGAGAAAGCACTGATGAGCATTGCATCCTCGATGCCAACCCAGTTTCGGCCGAACTTCTGGCAACCGCAGTTCGCGAATCCGCAGTCAAGCTCTGTATCAGTTCAGCAGTTTCCACAATCACAATCAGCATGGCAGCCATCGCAGCAATTCTTCCCTCAGTCGCAAGCAATACAGTCAATCCAGCAACCACAGCCCATTCGGGAAATCTTGCCACCGCCTCCAGAAAGCTCATCAAGGCCTCAGTCAAGTTCGGGACCTCAGAACTCCAAAGCATTGCCGTCCTTCGGGACTATCATGCCAATCATAGGCGGATCTGCTATGGAATTCGAAACAAAGAAGCAGCGAAGCAATTACTTCAGATCTGTCAATACCATCATCAACGATGGCCCAGCTGCCCGCCCGGAGTGGGCGAAGGTGCCAATCACCTTTACAGAAGAAGATTTCAGGTTGAAATCCGCGATTCACAATGATGCCATGGTAATCGAAGTCAATATCGCTGGGTGGGTCATAGGAAAAATCCTGGTTGACAACGGGAGTTCGGCGGACATCCTGTTCCTGAAAACATTCGAGAAAATGAACCTGAGCCAGCACATGTTGGATCCACCAGAGTACCCACTGCAGGGGTTCGGAGGAAAGCCCATCAAGCCGGTGGGAAAAATTTCACTCCCAATTTCTTTCGGAGATCTTGACAATGCCAGAACGGAGAACCTCACCTTTGACGTAGTTGACATATATCACCCGTACCTTGCGATCTTCGGCAGAGGATTCATGAACAAGTTTGATGCTGTCATAAGGCAACAGTTCCTATGCATGAAGATGCCTGCGCCCAAAGGGGTTATCACGGTGTTCGGCAATCAGCAGGAGGCCAGGAACATAGAAAAGGGCCACACGCCTGGCCAAACGAATGTGTACCAGCTGAAAGCAGCTGAAGAGAGGAAGGAAACCTATGAAGAGCCTAAGCGGGACAAAGAGAAAAATAACATAGCCGCAGAAGATGAAACAAAGAAAGTGTATTTGGATGACATGCCCGACAGAGCAGTCATAATAGGGGCGAACCTCAGCGCCGAAGAGGATGATGAACTCATACGATTCCTGAATAGAAACAAGGATGTTTTCGCATGGTCAGCCAAGGACTTGCAAGGTGTTGACAGAGACATAATCGAACATGCCCTCGAAACGGATGACAAGATACCACCCAAGAAGCAAAAACTTCGGAAAATGTCTGACGAAAAGGTCAAGGCAGTAGAAGCAGAAGTTCAGAGGTTGCAGGACGCCCAGGTAATCAGAGAGGTCAAGTACCCAGTCTGGTTAGCCAACACTGTGCCAGTCAAGAAGAAAAATGGCAAGTGGAGAATGTGTGTGGATTTCACAGATCTGAACAAGACGTGCAAGAAGGACGATTTTCCCTTGGAAAGGGTAGACAAAATCGTGGATGATGCAGCCAACAGTGAGATGCTTTCGCTCCTGGACATGTTCTCCCGGGTATCATCGGATCGAGTTCGCAAAGAGGACGAAGAGAAGACAAGTTTCATCACTCCTTTCGGAACGTTTTGTTTCGTAAGAATGCCAGAGGGGCTGAAGAATGCAGGATGCACGTTTTCGAGAATGATAGCAATAGTACTACACCAGCAGATTCGGAGAAACATTCTGGCATATGTGGATGACATAGTCGTCAAAAGTGTCCAGAGAAGGGACCATATCAGTGATTTGGCGGAAACATTCGCGAACATGAGGGCAGCAAACTTGAAGCTAAATCCGGAAAAATGTGTGTTCGGCATTCACAAGGGGAAAGTTCTTGGATGCCTAGTTTCAACGAAAGGCATTGAAGCGAACCCTGACAAGATAAAGGCTCTGATGGAAATGCAGGAGCCAGTTTCAGTAAAAGATGTTCAGAAGTTGACAGGGAGAGTGGCTGCCCTCAACAGATTCATCCCCAGAGCCGCAGAAAGAAGTTTGCCATTCTTCCAAGTTCTCGAAGTGCCAAGAAATTCCGGTGGTCCGAACCTCGAAGCGGGCCTTTCGCGAACCGAAGGACTACCCGTCCAACATGACCAAGCTCGTCCGCCCGAGCCAAAATCGCCGCTTCTCGTACGTGTCCGCATCAAATTCGTCGTAAGTGCGGTCTTGGTACGGGGAAAAGGAAGAAGGAAAGCTCGGGCAAATTCTCGTATACTTCGCCTCTGAAGCATTGTCTGGTTCCAAGGTTTTATATTCCGAACTGGAGAAGATCGCGTATGCGGTCATCATGGCAGCAAGAAAACTAAGACATTACTTCGAAGGCCACAAAATAAGAGTTATCACCAACCAACCGTTAAGTGACTTGTTCGCAAACAGGGAGGCATCCACCCGAATCATCAAGTGGGGTGCCGAACTCTCTGAGTATGTGGTGGATTTCGAGAGAAGAAGTGCAATAAAATCGCAAGTTCTGGCAGACTTTGTCGTGGACTGGACCTCACCTACTCAGAATCTTGAGGAAAATATGCCCGAACCTTGGGTAGTGCAGTGTGATGGAGCATGGTGTTACAAGGGGGTCGGAATTTCGGCTGTTGTAACGTCCCCGACGGGCGTGGTCATAAGATATGCAGCGCGGCTCGTATTCCCGAACAATGAACACTCCACGAACAACACAACGGAGTACGAAGCTCTACTGCTGGCGTTGAGAAAAATGAAAGCCTTGGGGCAGCAGACCTTCATAATCAGAACAGATTCGAAAGTAATCCAGGAACATATCGAGAAGGAAAGCGAGGCCAGGAATCCAGTTCTCATGAAATATCTTGAAAAAGTCAGAGAAATGGAAAGACACTTCAAAGGGTATTCGATCCGCAAAGATATCCCAAGGGATGATAACAATGAGGCGGATAAGGCGGCGAAGGCGGCAGCCGAGAAATCAAGAGCTACCACCGACGTGTTCTTTGAAATCATCGAGAGAACCCTCCATCAAAGATTCAAGAACTCAAATCGTGAATATGGTGGAAATTCCAGATCGGAGAGCAGAAATAATGGCCTATCTCAGGGGACATTACGAACCACAAGATGAATTGGAGGAAAAAAGATTGAAGCAAAGGGCTCGGGGCTATACAGTAGTAAATGGAGAATTATACAAGTCAGGAGTCACTGAGCCTTGGCTGCGTTGCATCACCTCCGAAAAAGGTCGCGAACTTCTGAAAGAAATTCACAGCGGGTTTTGTGGGGCACACATAGGCACCAGGGCTTTAGCTGGTAAGGCGATAAAACAGGGATTCTATTGGCCCACCATAAACATCGACGCCAAGATGTTAGTTCGGCAGTGTGAAGCATGCCAGAAGACGGAAAATCGGCGAAGCCGCCTTCAATGCCGGTTCACTTAATTCCTCCAACCCGGCCTGCCGGAGAGATGGGGATTGGACCTAGTAGGCCCGTTTCCGGCGGCTCGGGGCAAGCGCCGATTTGCGGCCGTAGCGGTCGATTATTTCACGAAGTGGGTAGAAGCAAAACCACTCGCGAACATCACAAGCGAGCGCGGTTCGAAATTCTTTTGGCGTAACATAGTGCGCGTGGTTCGGAGTTCCTAGAGAAGCGACAGTTGACAATGGCAAACAGTTTGACTGCTACACCTTCAAAGAATACTGCAGAACCTTAGGCACACAGACGAAGTTTTCATCAGTATATCATCCACAGTCCAATGGTGCAGTCGAAAGAGCCAATGGCCTGATTTTTTCGGGAATCAAGAAGTGTTTGCTCGATCAGAAAAAGGGAAAGTGGGTGGATGAACTCCCGAAGGTGATCTGGTCTCACAACACCACGGTTTCAAGGGCAACAGGTTTCACGCCCTTCCGCCTACTTTTCGGGACCGAGGCTATGACACGGAGGAGATCGAAATGAAAGCATGAGAGTCCCGAAGGGAAAAGAGATAGAGGAAATTGATAAGAAGGTGGAAAAAGACATGATAGAGCCGACAATCCTTGAGGCGGCGAGAAAATATTGAGAAGTACCGAGAGAGAGACAAGGGCATGGAGAGACAAAAAGGTGGTCCGAAAGGACATCAAAGCTCGGTGATCTTGTCTTGAAAGAAAGAAAGAAAAATTGGGAGAACCCAGGAAAACTTCATGAGTCATGGGAAGGGCCTTATATCGCCAAGGAAACAAATATGCCAGGGGCTTTTCGCCTGATGGAGCAGACTGGCGAAGAGTTGCCGTATTTGTGGAATGCCGATAGCCTAAAAAGGTATTATCCATGAAAACCCTAGTTGTAGGTGGATGTAGCGGGTAGCAGCTTTTCGATTTTCGTAAGTTTGAACTTTAGGAAAATAAAATCCCGAATCACGTGTCTATAAGTGATTTCGGATCAAAAAATTAGTTCTATTTCTCTTAGTCGTACTAGAATAAGAAGGACCGTACTCTTTTCCTTGCAAAGGGGGCTCTAAATCAAGAGGCAAGGTTTTTAATGAGGCGGATCCTATGTAAATACTCTTTCCGATATATATATGAAAAGAGTTTTCCCCCAAATTGCATGTTTCGTATTTTGTGTCTCGAAATTCCATCGTGAAGAAAGAAAAAGTTCGGGCTTCCTGATAGCCGAAATTTCATCGTGAAAAAAGAAAAAGTTCGTGAGAAAGGGCTACCTGATAGCCGAAATTCCATCGTGAAAAAAGAAAAAGTTCGTGAGAAAGGGCTTCCTGATAGCCGAAATTCCATCGTGAAAAAAGAAAAAGTTCGTGAGAAAGGCTCCGTGATAGCCGAAATTCCATCGTGAAAAAAGATAAAAAAAGTTCGTGAAAAGGGCTTCATGATAGCCAAAATCCCATCCATCAAGGGATTCCCACCGAAAAAGGCCCGAGACAACAACAAGTTGTGGCCTAGAAAAATCCCATCCACGAAGGGATTCCCACCAGAAAGTTCGCATTATAATTTCGAGAAAACGAATGTCTAAGGGTTCGCCTATGTATTCTCACCTAGTTCAGGTTGTTGAAAATTTTTTCAGGTATCATCATTATGAGAAAAGGACAAGGGGCTCCATCGAACGTTCACAGAAAAATCTTGTTTGAAGCAACTCAGGGTTGCAATTTCAACCGAGGCAAGTTTGTCGGTCGGGGCAAGTCCACAAAATTCGAAAAACAAATTTTGTTGACTTGCACAGCGACAGTCGAAATTTTCAAAATTGACGAAGACTTCTCCTAAAGATGTGCTAAAGAAGTTCGTGAATGGTAAGATTCGCGAACCTGCAATCTAGTTTTCATGCGAAACGGCAAGGTGGGGGAGGGTGACGTTTTTTCAAAGAAAAAACACATTCATTGCCTTATTCGCATAAAAACTTGCGAACAGTTCTCTTGGTAATTACAACACTTGGCGTAAAACTCAAAACGAAAGCTCAACAACATGTCCCGGTTTACAAACACTGTCTTCAGCCATATCGCTAGCGTAGGCGAAGTCAGATGCATCGGCTAAGGGGCTAAGGGGCTCCATCTTGGGAACCTTTGCGGACGGAGGAGTAGACGGCGCGGAACGAACCTTCTTACGAAGTAAGAAAAACGAGGAAAGATCAAAACAACCTATAGAAAACTTAAGTGAGGCCTCAAGCCAAAAATCAGAAAAATCTTGTTCGGGATGCGCTCGCTTGAACAGACGCCACGCTTCACCACTAACGAACATATTATCCCGATGAATTCGCAGTGGTACCACGTCCTGCGCAGGCCCAGCTTGCAGGACCTGCGCAGGTTAAAATTTACAAAACATCTGTTCAGAAAAGTTTAATGAATCTACGTGAATGTACAACCAGTCTCGAATTCAACCAAAAAAGTCCAGACATATCGCTCAGTTCGTAATATCCACCTTCGGCGAGTCCTCCTCTCGTTCGGCGACTTGTTCACCGTCGTTGCCACCATCGCTGCTGCTACTGCTGCTGTCGCCCGAGCCGTCTTCACCGGACCCACTCGAACTCTCGCCGGAAGTCGATCCTTCGGGAGGCGCGGTGGCATCTTTTGGTTCTCCTTTTCCCTCAGCTGCGAAAGGAAGAAAAGAGTGAGGAAGGATTAAGAAATTGGAACACCTGCGACGAACATAAGTCACGAAATCGAGCAAAAGAAACTACCTCGGCAAGCTTTGCCTGCGCAATAGTCTTAACGATGTCCGCCCCGCCAGCCAGCCAAAACTCCTTCGCGAATTTCGCCTTGATAGCCACAACGTCGGGGTTTGCTCGAAGTATCGCGTCGGCCGGTAACGCGGCGGGGAATTGAGAGAGGTTCGCGCGAAACTTCGCCAGGTCCACACAGTTGTAATCGTGGAGGATCTTCAGAATACTCTCCACAGAGAAAGCAACGGCGAAGTCGCTGGCACCAGAGATCACTTCGGTGAGAGCCTTAAATTCATCCTCCAGCCAATCCATGAAATCGGGAATATTAATGTCATCCGGGAGAGGGGCTGGGCGAACACCGTACTCATTCAAGGACTTCTGGTACTCAGCATAGAGCAATTTCAGCCTTCCCAGAATTTCCGAAGTGTTTTTCTTTGAAGATTCACCTTGTTCTGCCAGCGCCTTCTCAAGATCCACGATCTTCCGATCCTTTATGCTCAGTGACTTGGCGAGGCTGGCGTTGTTGATGCGAAGATCCTCGGCGATTTTCGTAGCCCGCTCTTGTTTTTGACGAAGCTTTTCGATCACACTCAGATCATCTTCGTGAGATTTCTGAACTTTCTCCGGCTCTTTCTTGGATTCCTCGAGCGCGGCCTCTGCGACTTTCTTCTCATCGTGACTCCTTTTCAAAGCCTCCGCCAGCTCAGCCACCTTCCTCTCGAGTTCCAGGTTCGTGGATTGCGCTAGAGAAAAGTTACGTTCCAGCTCCTTGGACTTCTGAGCAAGTTGTTCGTTAATCTTCTCCTGTTTGGAGAGCCGCTCTATGGCAACTTTTCCAATCATAGAATGCTTGAGGGTATAATCTTCGTGGAAGCGTGCAAGCTTGGAGGGAGAGTAAGAATGCAACAGATCCTTGAATTCTGAAAAATTCAGGAATAAATCTCAGACAAAGATTCAATAAGCGTTAATGACACGAAGAGGAGGATGAACGAACCTTGCTTGCTAAAATGCTGCATGGCGACTTGTTTAGTCGAACCCGAAGAGGCCTTCCCTTGAGGCGAAGGAGTAGTTTCGGAGATGGAGAGAGGCCTTTTTTCGGAGCTTTGAGCGGCTTCTTCGGGTCGTTCCGACGCTTCCTCTCCTGTTTCATCAACAATTGTGGACGATTTCCATAGAGTTAAAAACTTGGACGTCTTGCCCCCGACGCCACTTGTCTCGAAACCAACACGCAATAGCTTGCCGCGATAAGACGTACCAAAGCTTTTGTTAAAAGCGGCTAAGGAAGGAGAGGGCGCCTGGTCTTCGGGGGCGACCTCCCGAACTTCGACCAAAGGAACATTTTCGGCAGGGTGGCCCTCCCTTTGAATAGTGCGCTCAAGGTCCCGGGCGAATTCGGAGGAGACTTGATCAGCGGCAGCGACCTTAGCAACAGGGGTTTCGGCAGCAGCAGGGGACTCAGTGTGAACAACAACTTCAGCAGCAACAATTGACTTCTCGGCAACAGCAGGGGATGCCTCTTTTTGGACTTCGGGGGCAGCATCTGAAAAGGAATCAACATCCACGAATTCATTTTCGGAACCAGCAGGGCAACTGTCTTGAAAGTTAAATAGTGGCCAGAGGAAAACACCTTTAAGGCTATCTGTCTCCGTGAGAGTGTCGTCGTCGAAGGCGGATGGGACTCGCCGAACTCCGGTAGAAGAAACTTTCTTCACAGCTTTCTTCAATTTCTTGCGGCTCATCTGGGCAAGACCCGAAGCAGCCTGGAGTTCAGCTTCCGAGGTCCGAGGTTCGGAGGTCTTTCGTTTCCGCTTCGACGACTCAAGTGATCTGGTCCTTGAAGGCTTCACTCCCGAAGATGTTCCCTCGGTGGAAGGAGACGAGCTTCGCTTCGCCGACACCGCTTCGGGGGAGCGTTGATGGGGGCGGCTGAGCAGCTGGCCACGGCGACGGCGGGAACTTTCAATTTCGGACCAGGGCCTCGAGAGCTGAAAAACTTATCACCGCTGATTTCCAAAAAGACACGGTTGATCTTCTTCCGATGCTTCACTAGGGCTTTGTATGCCTTGTACTCGTTCATCGTGTATTCGTCCACCATAACATTCACCCTTTTTTCCACTTCGTCCATGAAGTCCTTGGCGCTCTGGCCCTCGCGAAGCTTGATCCCGAACTTCGGGAAAGGCACCTTCTGGTCAGCCCAGTTGACGTTATAATACACAAGTTCAGCAGGGGACCAACCGTTCGAGATAGGCCAGATTCGCGCGGCGACGAATTCTTCGATAATATCACGGCCTCCAAGTATCGTGCTGGCCAGGTGAAATGCACTCTCGCAGCTTCTGATTCCTAAGGCCCGCTGGTTGTATCTCCCTACATTTACCGCGGCGAGAGGTGCGATCGGGCCCGACATCTTCGGCTCATCAACCTTCAAGTAAAACCAATAAGATCTCCAATCGTCCGCAAGGTTGGTCTTGCAGCAAGGAGCGATCTGGATTCGAGTGATTCCCTGTCGGGTGTTCTGGTGTCGCGTGTTGAAGGTGCAACACGCGTGTTGACTATGGTAGAACTGCCCATCGTCGCCCTTGACAACCTCGGGGATAATCACCAGCTCGTAGAACCGAGTGAAACCGTCAACGATAGGATTGCAGCCGAAAGTCTTCAAGATCCAGATAAACTTCGACACTTCGAGGAAGGATGTCGGAGCGAGCTGGTGGATCTTCACCGAAAAAGCATCAAGAATCGCTGGCAGCACGGGGTCACAAGGGAACCTCAGTCCACAGATGAAAAAGTCCCGAAACACCACAATCTCTCCCTCCTTGGGAGTGGGAATTAGCTCATCAAGCGGGGCGCGCCCGGCGCCAGGGGAGAAGAATCCAGCCTTCTCGTACTCGCGAATAATGTTGGTTGTGACCTTCGATTCTCCGAAGGCGAGCGAAGGCGGCAATGGGCCAGAGGTCCTCAGCATGATAAGATCGTTGACACCGGCGTCTACATCCCCGACGTCTTCGTCGCCGTCAGACCCAACCTCCTCATCTTCGCGACTTCGGGAGCCGCCGGGCGAACCAGAACCTTCGGCCGGTGTAGCGCGATCCGCACTTTTGACAGCTGGGTCGAGTGGGAGACCGGCAGCGATAAGCTCTTCTGTAGTCATGGGCCTAGCTGTACTCTTAACGCGAGCCACCTAACCAACAATTGCGAACATTCAGACGGGTAAGAGTAATGTTCGAGAATAAAACTCGCGAAGTTGCGACATCGCTAAACCAAAGTTTAACGAGCTAACGAAATGACAAAGCAAAGATATAGGAATACCTTAGAGGAGCGTGAACAAGGCCTGGAGTTCGCAAGCTTTCTAGCAGAAAAACCAGATTCCGCGAAGAAAGAGAGATGCGCGAATCGCGAAAAGCTCGAGAGCAGTAAAAATTTTTTAACAGCAGCAACCCGCTATTTATAGGGCCGGGGAGGGGTAGTTTCGCGAAGTGCGCCTCGATTTAACCGCCTTTGGCTCCCCGGGCAACGCGTGTCCCCTCCGACGTTCCGAGGGTGACGTTTTTTACTAAATTTCCGAAAGATTCGTGGAATCGGATCGTCGGAGTCAACCCGCTTCCCCGAGGGGCTAGTGTTGGGGAATTCAGGAAAACCTGTCACCCTCGAAACGTTGAGCTTAACGAAGTTTTCAGAGCATGTTTTTCAGGAGCAGGGAATTCGCGATTCTCGGAAGCCTGGAACCTGTGAAGTCTCGAATTCGCGAATGTGCAGAGTTCGGGAATCTTGATTCAGCGAAGAGGCGGAGTCATGAACATGCGGGAGCCCGGAATCTCAACTGTTGATGGTTCGAACTTCGGAGAACTGCCGATTCGGGAATCTGATGAAGACCCTGTTCGGGAGTCAGGCGCGCGGACGTGCGCGAACCAGCTGAGAAGCGTGGGCCAGTTCGGGAATCTGTTGAAGACCTAGTTCGGGAATTTCATGCGAAGACATTCGCGAACCAAGGGAGAAGCAAAGTCAAAGTTGTAGTCCCAAAAAGTCCGGGTTTAGAGTGTGAACTAGTGGCAGATTTGTAAATATGTTAGATGAAAAAGACAACCCTGTATGCGTTCACACTAGGAATATTCTCTGAGGCTAAGGGTGTTATCGTCATGTAAAAGTCCCTTCGTCTCCCTATAAAAGGGGGCGCAAGGGCACGTGTAAACGGATTCAGACCTTTTTGGAACTTGTGCTACTTGCGGAGAGAATTACGGTATCTTTGCGCCCTAACTTTGTACTTGAACGTGTTGAGAACTCATACTCGTGTTAGGGTAGTTATCCGAATTTTTCGGGTATCCCCCAACAGTGACATCCTGGACGTCGCCATTGAGGACCTTTCTCCAGAGCAACTACAACAGCTGAAAGATGCTACAGATCAGTTCTAGCAGAAGTGTTTGCTGTCGTTCAAAAAGAACAGAAGTGGTGTTCCGTATGTCAAAAACGAAATGCCAAGGGTTCTACTGCCAGGAGAGACTGACACCACAACCCTTCAAGAGAAGGAAGAGTGCATGCAAGCGTTTCGGGATGCTGCGGATGACGTGCTGGGTAGGCAACATAAGGCTTTCCTGAGCATGTTCAAGCAGATGATGGTGGGTGTCTTTGGCCCGAGCATGGAGCAAATGTTCAGTCGGGTATCCCCTCAGGGGTACTGTGAGGAGATTGGAGAGTCCAGCTCTGCTCAACCAGGAGCTCAGCCACCATTACGAAGCCAGCCAGTCCAGCCTCCTCCACAGAGCGTTGGGAGCCAGCCCATCCAGCCCCCTCCGCAAAGCACTGGAAATCAGCCAATTCAACCTCCTTTGCGAGGTGCAGGAGGACAGCCAGTCCAGCCACCCCCGCAAGGCAATGCAGGTCAACCGATTCAGCAGCCAAATCCATATCAGCCTACGTATGAGGAGATGGCGTTCGGTTCGTCTAGAGTTCCGCTCACTTCCACCTACAAGATTGCCCCAGCTAGCAACAGGTTGCAGAAGAACTTGTATGGTGGAGGTTACCACGAAGTTATGGACTATGGCGCCATTGACGCTCTCCCGAATCCGGGGTATGGTGCAGTTGCAGGAGTGCAGGAGGACGATATTCTGGTTCAGAAGATGGCCGATCTGATGCAAAATCAATTCAGCCTCAAGCCTAAAATGCAAGGACCCGCCTACACGCCTTCCCGGAGTGGTATTACAGAGTGATCCTGCCGCCCAGGGTGAAGCCTCCCACGGAGTTTACGAAGTTTTCTGGGCAGGATGACACGAGCACAGTGGAGCACATTGCTCGTTATCTGATGCAGCTTGGAGAGACCTCAGCTGATGAGGCGTTCAGGGTTAGGTACTTTCCCATGTCATTGACGGGCCCCGCGTTCCAGTGGTTTACTTCTTTACCTCCCCAGTCAGTTGGCACGTGGAGGGAGCTGGAGCGAAAATTCCACGCCCATTACTTCAGTGGTAGCACAGAAAAGAAGCTCATCGACCTCACCACTTTGAAGCAGAGGAACAATGAGACGCCTTTGGAGTTCCTCAGGAGATTCAGGGAGGTCAAAGGCATGTGTTTCTCGTTGAATCTACCATATGATCAGTTGGCTGACATGGCCGTTGCAGGAATGCTGCCGGCCGTACGAGAAAAGTTGTTTGGTATGGAGTTTGATAATCTGGGACAATTGTCTCAAAAGCTGTCATTGATGAGCAACCAGACCTATGGGTTTAAGAAGGACACTAGGTTCAATAAGCAACACGACATAGCTGACATCTATAATCAGTTCCTGGAGAAGGCCGACCAGATGGAAGATTCTGATGATGATCAGGAAGTAGCTGCCGCTGAGATCATGTGGGGCAAGGAACCGTTGGCCATGAACCACCGTTGGATCAAGCAGACCAAGGGCATATACGACTTCGACGTCACCAAAGCTGATAAACTTTTTGACTTCTTGGTAAAAGAAGGCCGAATCAAGTTGCCTGAAGGGCACTCTATGCTTCGGCCCGATGGGGTTAAAGAAAAACGTTATTGTGGCTTCCATGACAGGAATTCTCACTCCATCAATGACTGCAGGGTCTTCAGGATGGGGATCCAGAAGGCTATCCAGGAAGGACACCTGAAGTTTGACAACAAGATGAAACTGGATGGCCATCCTTTCCCCCAGAATATGATAAGCTTCTCTGTCAACATGGTAACTGCTGTCGATGCGGAATGTGGTCCTGACACTAACCAGTAATAAGCGCCGAGGTCTATCCCTCAATGGTCGATGCTAAGCAACAAGAGACACAGAGTTTATCCTGGTTCCGGCCGAGGGGGCCGTACGTCCAGCAGGGGTGTGCTCTAGGCACTATATTGCTCAAGCACGGGGGGTGCTCGTAGTGGGGCGCTACAAGCAAGGCGGCGAGAGGAAGCGTTGCTTCCAAGTCCCCGGTGTAGTGGCTGAAGATGTTGTGGGAGAATTGGAGAACAAGTGCGTGGCGCAGCCTGTCTCCTGATGTGTCGTGTCTGTCTCCCCCCCCCCCGCGGCAGGGGGGTTCGTCCCCCTTTTATAGATCAAGGAGGGAGCGAATCACATGCGTGCCGCGCTATTTAGCTACGTGAAGGGGCGTGGCGTGCTATGCTGTAGAGTGGGCGGTCATCGGACGATCCTTGCAGCGATCCGGCCATCATGGCCTATCTTGTACCCGAACAGTAGCGGCTTCGAGGGTAGAAGGGCGGCGGATGGCTGTGATGTCTTCTGATAGGCTCGAGGGAGCTGCTGACGTCGGTCCGTACGAGGTACAGCTTTAAGTAAGGCGGCAGCCCATTCCCGCGCGCTTCACAGTGCGGGAGTTGTTGCCACAGCGCCTGGCGTGCGCCCGTACGCGCGGGGGCGGCAGCCATACCGTAACAGTGGCAGGGATGGCGTCCCACCGGCCTAGCGCCTCCACCTAACCCTGCAAGGTCACAAGAAAGCAAATCGAGGGTGCAGCCGGCCCCCCTTCGAGGGCTCGGTGCGTTAGCCGCACGGAGCAGCGTCGCCGGCGTCACGGGGACCGGCACCGGCCGCGCCGCACGGTCCCCCCCCCCCCCCCCCACGGTGATGGGGATGGGCTCCCTCCGGGGAGTTGGTGCGGCGGTGCGGGGCACGAGCCCCGGGCGCATGATGGCGTCGTCCCGCCGGTGTCGTGGCGTTAAATGCCCGCGTACGGGAGCAGCGGCGCACGCGTGCGGGCGCCCTCGAGCGAGGCGGGCCCCGGCCGAGGGCGGGGCGGACCCTCAAGCGAGGCGGAGCCTACTCGAGGGGGAGCGGGTCCTCGAGCGAGGCGGAGCCTGCTCGAGGGACGTGCACCCCCTCGAACGGGACGGAGCCCGCCTGAGGGAGGCGCGCATCCTCTAGTGAGGCGGAGCCTGCTCGAGGGGATCTTTGAGAGGGCCGCCTTGGTGGGCCGTTGAGGTCCCCGCGGCATGGGCCGTATCCTGCATGGTTAGGCAAAGCGTGTTTGGCTTTGTTGCGGGTTTTAAGTGGGGATTTCCCAGTTGTTAAAGGGGACCCCTAGGGCTGTCCCCGACAGTAGCCCCCGAGCATTTGTGGGTTTGCCATTGAGGCTCCCGCAGATGCTGGAACCTACTGATAGGACGTTCTTCCCTTCTTGTCTCGCGAACACTTTCCGTGGGGCCGCGTCAGCGGACCCGCGGGTCTAGCCCCCGAAGCCCTGCAGGAGCGTGGATGCTCCTGCAGGGGTTAACCGTGAGAGCTGGTCAGAGGGCATGGTACATGTTTCAACCGGCGTCGGCAATGTTTCAGCCGGCTTCAGTGACGCACGCACCGCTGGCACTGTCTCCGGCGGGTGCAATCCAAGGAGGTGTAGCCGTGCGTCAAGCCCCCGAGCCTGGGCCCGTTCGAGGCGATCGGGTAGAGCTTTACGACTTGTTTTTTAACGCGCCCTCGCCGTCCCTCCGCGGGGCGGAGGGGGAGGTTTCCGCAACCCCCATCGAGCGGGTCGCGAATTGCGGATTCCTCGTTGAGCTGCTAGTGGGCGATTCGAGTGGACGCCCATGCCCCGTTCGATAAGGGTAGGCTGCGTGGTCCAGAGACACGTCCATTGAAGCGCTTGCGTGGGTTTGCTAGGTGGGGCTCGGTCCCGTTCGATAGGGACCGAGGGCGCGGAAGCTCTCCCTCGGTGGGATCCCCCGACTAGTTGCCCTCGCTGGCTCTCGAATACGACATATGGGGCACCCTCGAGCCAACGGGCTCAAGGAACGGCTCGAATGCGTGTGCCTTCGTCGTCCCTAACCCTGTGATCTGGGGTGCCTGTTCGAACCCGTCGAGGGTCAGGCTTCGAACCTCTGATCAGTAGGGCCGTGCGGGGCGGCGGCTAAGCGCTCCCGACTTGGCATCTGCGACCATCGAGGGGCCTGGGCGAGCCAGTCCCCGAGGCGCTGATCAGTAATACAGCGTGGCATGGGTGCTCACGATGCCCGCTTTGTTCCAAAACGGGCCTCGAGGCGACCTTCTCACGCCTGTGCCCTTTAGAGGGCTGACATCGTCCCGAGCCAGGGGCTCGTGCCGCTCGAGGGTTTTGCGTGGCATGGGTGCTAGCGGTGCCCGCTTTGCTTCAAACGGGCCCCGAGGCGACCTTCTCACGCAAATGCCCTTGAGAGGGTCGACATCGTCCCGAGCCAGGGGCTCGTGCCGCTCGAGGGTTCTACGTGGCATGGGTGCTTGCGGTGCCCGCTTTGTTTCAGACGGGCCCTGAGACTACCTTCTCACGCCTGAACCCTTTCGAGGGTTGGGACTCTCCCGAGCCAGGGGTTCGTGCCGCTCGAGGTTTCTGCGTACCTTGCAAGGAACCGAGACATTAAATGCTACGCAGTCGGGGCTGTAATTTCGCGTCGTGGGTGCGCTTTTTCAGGCGTCGCAGCCGCGCGCGCGCGTAGTGGGCGACGTGGGCAGGTGGACGTGACCGCTGTCGCGGCCCCTGCTATTCTTCGTCGTGATGATGGCTCGTTCGTGGTGGTGTGGCCGCCGCGGTCGTGGTGGGGCCCGCCCGTCGGTGAGAGAAAAGATTCCCTGCAGTTAATGCGCGCGGGACGTCCGCCCCGGAGAGCTCGCCCGCGGCTTATAAATCTGAGGGGAGGGAAAAACGACGGTTTTTTACCTTAGCGTTTCGCCGTTCTCGCCCCTTGTGCTCTCGCCTTTGATTTTCTCTTGCCATCGTGCACCTTCGCCATTAGAGCTCCTCTTCCTTTCCTTGTCTTCCGCTCTCGCATTCCTTGTCCCTCCTAATGGCGCCGCCTCCGCCCCTTACGATCCTCGACCCGTACGCTTGGGAGCGGTCGACGGTGACCCCGCTGGCCCTTGGCGAGCTGGTCACCGCCGGCCAGTTGGCGGCAAACGAGGAGGGCCGCCCGGCGGAGTGGATAGTGCCGCCGGCGGGGGACCGCGCGCCCAACCCGCCGGAAGGCTACGTGGTGAGCTTCGTCTGCTTCCACGAGCGTGGCTTCGCCGCGCCGGCGAGCCACTTCATGCGAGCGCTGTGCCACTACTACGGCGTGGAGTTGCATAACTTCGCGCCGAACGCGATTTCACAGGCGGCCACGTTCGTGGGCGTCTGCGAGGGGTATCTAGGGATCCCAGTCAACTGGGAGCTCTGGATACACCTCTTCCGCGCGGAGCTCTTCACGCAACCCACGACGGAGCAGAGGACCCGCCGCGCGGTGCGCGCCGGCGGGATGTCGCTCGCCCTGCGGGGGCAGTTCAAGGACGACTACATCCCCTGCACCATGACGACGAACAACGCCGGCTGGGAGCGGGGGTGGTTCTACCTGCGCAACGCCGAGCCCGGCCTCCCCCCCTACACCGGTCGGGTGTTCAAGGAGAAGCCCGACTCCTGGGGCTACGGGGTGTCCACGCCCCAGCATCGGAGGCGGCAGGACTCGGTCCTGGCCGCCCTGAGGAACCTGGCGACGCGCGGTCTGACCGCGGCGGGCGTTCTCGCCTTCCTCCACCACCGGCGGGTCGTGCCTCTGATGGAGAGGCCGCTCTGCATCTACGAGATGACAGAGGAGGCAGACCCCGTCGCGCTGGCGAGGTCGCGGATGCTCCCGACCCCCCTCGGGCGGGCGTACGCGCTCACGCGGGCGCGGAACGCCGTCGACACCCGGATGCTGCGCCAGGACCGGTCCCCGTGGGACCTTGAGATGCTCCCCACCGGCCCGCTGCTGAGTGTGATTCTTGATTCCATTTTAGTTCTTGGTGTTGCTTCTGCCCCCCGACGCGCCTGTTGACGGATAAAAGACGTATCCCTCTACTATCCGCAAGCGTACGGACCCCACACCTTTTTCACCACGGGATTCCCAAGGTTCTTGTCAATCCGCGGAGCAAGGGGATTACAAGCGTTCGATCAACAACGACACACTAGCTACTAAAACCCTAACTACTATTAAACTAGAAAACAACTAAACTACACTAGAGAGAATAATTAAGATATCAAGGTAGAAGACACTCGCCCACGGGTCTACGATACTAGAGCATGCAATCGCTAAAAGACATGAAAACCAATCTAATCTATCGGGGTTGTGACCACGGTTTCGCCCTTTCCCTCCTCTCGTACTGTCACTACGCGAAGGTATTCATGACTAGACCTTTGATGGACACGGCGTATTGAACGGATCCAAGGAAGCATTGAGGCCTATACTTCCTTTACGGCATGGTAGCAAACCTTAAGCATGAAAATATATTCAACACAAGATGATAGATAGATAATCTGACAAAGTGCGATTACATCTCAATATCGATTACAACCCATGGACGAATGAGAAGATTACCCCATCAAGGTGCTGATCATGGCACCGTTGATCATGGTTTCCCCTCTGCCGGTGTCTTCCTTCTTCTCCACGAGAGGGTGCTCCCTTCGAGGTGGTTGATCTCCCGCCGGAGATCCTCCTCCTCTCTCTCTAGCTTGTAGATGGCCTTCTGGTGCGAATGACTCCTCCCCTCGGTGTTGGCGGCGCCTCGGGGGTTTTAGGGTTGAAGATCCTTCGAGGGTAAGGAAAACGGGACCGAACCGGTGCCGGAAGTGGGCTGGGCCGGCCGGCCTGGGCCGGCCGGCCCAGCCCACCCGGCCCGGTTCGGTCGCCCCTTTTGCTCCGTGGGTCCTCATGCACTTATGTACTTTGCCCCCTCCACTTGCATGATTTTGATGCTGTTATCCTCGCGTCCAAGATGGAGGCTCTCTTTGCATGAAGTTTGATCTTTTACGCTTCAATCCTCGGGGGTGTTCCTCATAGCACTTCGGTCCTCACCACCATTGGAAGTGATTTCAGTAAGCTCATGAACACGAACAAGACTCCGTGAATGCTCCTTTGAACTTGTTGCGAATCCGTCCTTTATGTCCATGTTTTCCTACATAAACACAACACTTCCAAATGCATGCACAAAGATGAACTTGTTATATGATTAGTGTGCCTAGTGGCGGGTTAGTTCCATAATCAAATCCAAACCAAAGTGTAATGAACATGCTAGGTGCACCAAAATACACCATCAACATCTCCCCCACACTTAGCTCTTGCTCGTCCTCGAGCAAGTACTCGTAAAAGAATTTCGTCCAAGGTGTTGTAATCATATACCACTTATCCTTCTTCACAAGTTAGTCAATCCCTTCATCTTTAATACATAAACACAAAGTAATGATAATTAAACATAAACATGGGCGTTTAGAACTTTTACCATGTCAAGTTTTACCCCACAACTCAAACTCTTCACTTGAAGTCTTCAATTTCAGCCATCCTTACTCCTTTGCTTCCATCGGAGGGTTTTTATGGTTTTCAAAACAAAAATTCCTGCAACAAGTATTAGACAAAAACCCTTCTCCAAGCTCTCTCAAGTCACTCATATCAAGTGGCTATCCTAACCAAGTTTTATAAAACTCTCACCTCCCATTAATCTCTCATATATCATGTAAAGTGGAGCTATAGGTAGGGCTAGCGCAATCAACACAAGTATTGTCAAACTAAGAACTTCCTCTAATGGTTGTCTACCTTTCAAAGCCAATGATCATGAGAATTAACCATATGTAAGGATATCAAGGATGAGAAGATTTAGAATGGTGGACATGTGCAAGGGCAAAAGAAAATTGTGACTACAAGGCACCAATGATGTCCTCGTTGTTGGATTGCACATGGTTGGAAATAGAGTTGGAAATAAATTCTCTTTCCTTGCATGCATACAATCTGAATTTTTAAATAAATCATGCTAGAGACGAGACGAAACTTTGAGAATAGGTTGTGTTCAAGGAATACGATGTACAAAAGAGATGTATAGGGTTGGGTATGGAATCCGGCGATGATCATGACTTTCATTGTGAAAGTCATGTACCGAATATATGACGAGGCTAGCAACAAAAGATAAGCACAAGGACATGACCATTGCTTGAAATTAAAACTCACCAAGAGAGAAGGGTCCTAGCCTAACTCATCGTGCTAATCACACTTATGGTGGAGCGAAAAAAATAAACTTGGCTTTGGATAGGAATTTTTTTTCTTACTCTCAACTTGGAAAAAGAGGTTTTGCTAACCTTTATTACAAGGGTTTTAAGATAATTTTCAGAACTGAAATCCTCCAATTTTTAGCATCGAACATAGCACAACTAACATGTGAAGCTCAAGATCGAAGTGCGGTATGGGTACTTTAAGTAGTAGCAATTCCACTAAGCACCACAGTAAACGTTTTTCAAACCACATACTTGTGTTCATATATCAAGAATCGAAAATTAAACAAACAAGTAAATAAAAATAAACAATACATAAAACACAAAGATATATATAAAGACTCTTTTTATTTGGTTTTCTTGACTCAACACTAATTTAAGACACTTGCAAAAATTTTAAAACAGACTCAAAAACTAAAGACTCATTAAAAACACTAAGACTCTCATACGAAGATTAAACCGAACCTAAACTTGAAGTTCAAAAGCTAAGGCTAGCGAGCTAGCTCTCCCCCACACTTAAAACATACGACGTACTCGTCGTATCTTACAAAATCCTAAGGGGAAAACTAGATCTAGTGGTACTTCAAGCAAGTTTTGCACCACTTGCCTCTTAAGTTTACAACCATGCCGAAAAGTTTGCGCACGTTACGGTTAAGGAACTTGTAGTCGTCTTCAACTACGCGCTCCAAGTCCTCCATACGCTGCTTCATCGCTTACATGGCTTGGAGACATTCATCGGCTGACATGTAGAGATCCGCGATGGATTGACGGCAAACTCGACAATACATCGGATGCAATCCGAAGGGGTCGTTGTCGCCATAATCTCCACTGTTGTCACCACCGTCGTTGCCACCTCCATTGTCGTTGCCTTCGCCGCCGCCGTTGCCGTCGCCGTTGGGGCCTTCGGGAGTCCTTTCCTTGGGCTGCTCATCCCAATCATCATCATCTCTACCGGCGGCCGCCCACGAGCTCGGGCTACGATCGTCGGAGTAGTCGCTATCCCCATAATCCTTAGGCTCTGGCGACACCTCCTTGTAATCTTTGCGCTTGACGCCTTGGAGGCGTGCCGACCTTCGGACGGGTGTAGGGACCTTCTCTCCTTCGACGGGGTTGCGAGATGCAAGAGCTCCGGTCGGGACACGTCCTCCGCAACGGATGCGTGCGGTCCTCTTGACGGGTAGCTTGAGCTCGCATCGCATCGCCTCCTACATTGATGGCTTCTTGGCTTCTAGCTTCAAATCTAAGCTGTTGACGGTTAATAATTGTATCAAAGTTCGTTCGTGACTCGCAAGCGTACAAGTCTCCCGTCGTAGTCAAGGGACCCTTCTTCCCTCGAGTGGTGAACCCAAGGTATCGAATCCGTGGAACAAATGTGTGACGCAAGACTTAATCTATTAAAGCCAAGTAATCTTCAATATTCGATAAAAGACCTAATGCATCTAAGTAAAAGACACAAAACGAATCTAATCTACTAAAAACCGGAGAGAACAAAGTAAGATTGGGTAGATAAACCGATCTAGAGGGATCGGGGTAAGCCTTTTGTTGAAGTTCCAAGCAAGAGAAGAAGTAGCAAATCGAATCTTAATAAAAGCCTCTTTAAATCGTGGTTTCCGTCCAAATCCGAAAACATCCGCCTTTCGAGACCCCGTTCGTCACAACGTATCCCTATTCATGCGGGGAGCTTAGGGCGAGTCAAAAGACAAGTCGAGATTCTTTCGGAAGATCCGGCGTGTACCTCTAGCCACCGCGGCTACAAGAACACCCTATGTAATCTATCTCGAGAATAGAATTGAAATAAGCAAAGCCGATCGAAAAACGAAATCTTCGAGGAAACACTTGATCGGCGGGAAAAGATTCAACTTGATAATTCAACTATAACAATGATACATACACAAGATCACCACCGGGATCCTTCCTTGATCTTGCTTCTAGCTCGGGAACTCCGACGTGGTCTTCCGTGCAAGGTTCCCACGTCGGCTAGGGGAACCCTAGTCAACTAGCTCGACCCTCTCCTCTCCTAGATGGTGTCCCTCTCTTCTCTGCTTCTCGGCGGCCGAAGACGAAATCTTCTCTCCGTGGCTCTCGGTCAGGGGACTATAAATAGCCCGATTGGCGGCTAGGGCAAAGGAGGACGGATTTGGGCCCTAAATGGGCACGGGCCGACCGGGCCGGGCGGCCGGCCCGGGCCCATTTAGGCCCGGCCCCGTGGGCTCCTTTGCCCGAGGTCGGTTCCCTTGCTTCCCGGATGTTTCCCCCTTCGCATGTAGGTCCATGTCGTCGGTTTCTCTCCGAATTGGACTCAACTCCTTGTCTTGCAAGATTCAGCACTTTTCTGGTCAGGTCCCTGGAGTCTGTCGTCTTCTCGGATCAAGTCCCCGGCTTCTTGGAGTTAATTTTGCTTCATTGCATGACTTGTTCAGGGCTTCAAGGTCTTGTCATGAGGTGCTTGATGAACTAATACCGAAAGTCTTGCATTCCACACTAAATCCCTGCATAAACATTAAACTCCAAAACCGACATGCACACGTGAACTTGTTATACCACAGGGGTTAGTACCAATGGATAAGGTATAAAACTCATGCCAACACCGAATGTAAACTCATGGCTAGGTTGACGGATTTTCACCGTCAACATCTCCCCCATGCTTAAACCTTGCTCGTCCTCGAGTAAGCCTTCGATGGATATCATCATTGCCAAACAATGTTTAAACCTTGCACTTGATCATACATGAGAAAACATAATGCTCTCAAAATTTTAATTCATTAAAGTTCCATAATGTGCTAGCCTTTATCTCCACGGAGGGTAGATTCTTATTAAGCTTATCCCACAAGTATTAACATGCTCACAAAGTTTTAAATAGATCTCAGAATTTTTTGAAATAAAGAACGAGAATAAGAAAAACTAAACCAAATTCACAAATTTAAATCATCTCATGCATTGCTCAAGAACTCTCATCTCACTTGTCTCTCAAGCCTATATATTCTACTCATTTCCCTCTCATATATGTGGTAGGCTTTATATGGAGCTTTGGGAAAGTTTAGTCCTAACAAGATTTTATAAATGAGGTGTTGTCAAAACAAGACAAGCTTCTCATGGTCTTACCGAGACTCGTCAAAAAGGTCATTGGAAAATAATGTTAAATCAAGGAGGGGAAAGAGAAAAATACACACACTTTTAGATAAGTGGACATGTGCAAATGGAAAAGAGTGATGCCGAGGCACAAAGAAAGTCCTCGTTATCGGATTGCACATGGTTGGAAAAATGAGAATGGATCTTTTTAACTTGAAGCCTTGAATGCACTTTTAGAGAGCCGGGGAGTTTACTTTACGCACATATATTTTTTCTCTTTCTCATATTTCTCATTCTTTTCTTTCTTTCATTCATTCATTTTTTTCTTGTCATATATTCAGTCCATGACTTTCACAACGAAGTTTTGATTTTTTATACCTTGAAAGTCATGAGTAGCACTGGATTTTTTTCTTTCATCATTTTTTTTAAAAAAATATTCCCCTTTGAACTCTAAAACTGCACCGTACCTACTTCCTCCCCCATGCTTAGACGTTGCTCGTCCTCGAGCAAAGAGGCGAAAAATAAGGTAGGTACCGGAATATTTTTCCTTGGAGAGATACTTCAAATCTTCAATGTTGGCACCGTCTTGCGATCTTCCTTGAATTGATGATCCATTCTCAACGATAGGTTGTGGTCAAGGAGGTAATCACAAAAAATGATATTTGGTTTAAGGGTGGATATCCGGCGAAGTTTGTGAGATCTCCGATGCGGGGATACACAATGCACGGATAAGAGGCTAGCAAAAAGATAGATACGCAAAAAAAACGGAATGACCAGCTTCTTAGTCTCGGGCCAGAGAAATCATGGCCTGCAATAACGCACTCAAAAATAAATCTTGTACACTAAGGTTTATGCACTCAAATATATATAAGGCTTTGGATAGGTTGAGCAACACACAAGTGATATTTGTGACAAGGTTAGCAATATTTTTGAGCATAAAAGACATCTTTAATCTATTCATAACTTGAGAGCACATAAAACACCATGGGTCTTTATTTTAATCATAACCTCCGCTGAAAATTAAGCTAGCATTTAAATAAATTCAGATCTGTATTTTTAAGAGAGCACTAGCTTAAACATGCATAACTCAATTACAAAGATGAACAAAGCTGCAATTTTAATCATATATCATCATGGCACGAATTTTATAACTTTTCCAATGATAAAATCAAGGTGGTGACTTTATTAATGGTGACATCAAGTTGAAATACACACTGAAAATAAACAAACATGCTTGCTGAAATTTAAATAAAAACAGAAAATACTACGCAAACACACATAAGCAAAAGCTGAAAATTACAGAGAAAAAGAAAAGAAAAGAAAACTAAAGTTCCTAAATCTTCTAGTCCTCCGCCGGTGGTTGATGTTGATAGTCTTGATAATAATACCCTTGCTCATAATATGGTTGGACGCTTCCTCCGTCGAATTGATTTGGCTCCGCAAGGTGAAGGCGTCCAAGTTCAAAGGCAATATTTGCGTTGCCTTCACCGAGTTGGGCTGCGTTAGATTGGATGGCTGCGATGTTTTGAGCATTTCTTGCAGCATACCCTCCAATAATGGCCATGCTTTGTTGTGGTTGGGGATGATGAGCGTAGGACTCCGCGAAGTTAGCGTTGGGCACAACATAATTTTGCGGGGGTACCGGTGCACCACCCCCCCATGCTTGTCCTTGTGACCCTCCGTAATAACTTGGCGGAGGAGGAACCCCGCCGAATGGTTGCACATTGGGTTGTGCTCCACTCGCTTGTGCGGAGGATGTTCCCTCCTCTACTATTCTTCCTCTTTTGTTCTTCCTTGCAGGGACAAGTAGTCCCTCTTCCAACCAATCTTCCCTTCCTTCGGTGAAAAGCCTAAGCCTCTCATTCGGAAGGGGTAGGTTTACAATGGCCAATCGATAATCTCCTCTCTCGTCTCCACTAATGTATTTGCCTTGCCGCAAATACTCAAAACCGAGAGAGGTACCACGCAAAAGGTGAGCGGGGTTTCTTGCGATCCCCGGCCGCAAGGAAAAGGCCAACATGGAGAGGTAACACCCCGAACCAATATTACCCGCCCCCGATGTTGCTTCACAACACCAACGGTTGATCATGAGGTAAGAGGGGTCAATTGGCTGCCCGGCAATTAAAGCCGAGTATAGCCAATTCAACTCCGTGTCGGTCACCTTTGTTTCCTTCATCCTCCCCAATACCCTCTTGCACATCCAAGAGTGAAATATCCGGATAATGGGGTTGCGGATGCAATTGCGTTGTTGATGGGCTTCTCCGGAGATCATGTTCCAAAATCCCGCCAACATGCCGGGTGGCACGTCAACTTTCTCCGGAGCTCCCTTGTGGAATCCAAGCAGCTCCCTCACGTGCTCGTAGGGAACCACTTGCTCGATTCCCTCCAAACGGAATGACAAGCTTTGCACCCCATCATCATCAAAGATGGGTGCAATAGTCATCAAAATTTCCAAGGCGTAACCCCAGGTGGGTGTCCACCGATATTCCGTTGGAGAACTGCACCCATCCGAGGTGCCCCAACATATAGTATATGTCGGTGCAAAAACCCAAGGTGTAGAGTGCTTGGTCGTCGAACTCGACGTTCGGCACAAGCCTCTTCTCAAGATTGGCGAGCCTCTCCTCCTCCTCCGCCGACAAGATGATGAAGCCGTACGAAGAGTGTGTCGGGGTGTAAGGAGGTGGTGCGGTTGAGCGAGTCGATCGTCGTGGTGGCGCGGGCTGCTCCTCCGTGTGCCCACGAGGTTCGGTGAACCTCATGGAAGTGCTTCTCGCAGCCCTCATACCACCAAGGAGGAGAGCATCGTTCCTCCTCGGTGGTGCCGTGTCCGTCTCCATGCTCGGGGAGACTCGGAAACCGAGTGCCTCCTCGAAGACGTTGTTGATGACGGCTTGGACGACGACGAACTCTTCTTCTTGGAGAAGAGACTTGTGGTCTTCTTCCACATGGTTGCTGCACTCTTTCTTCAACTAAAATTCCGGGTTGCAACCGGTAAACTAGGCACTTAAACTCTTTGCTTCGGATGTGGACTTTGAGTGGATTAAGGATGTGGATTTTTCTTGAGCTATCAAGCTTGGGATGGTTGGCTAAGTCTACGGAGGTTACGAGCACACAAACTTGAACACACAAACAAGGGAAGGAGAGGGAAGCTTGCTGCGAGAAAACGGGAGCCGGGGGCTCCTTAAATAGGGCGGGCCGGCCGGCCGGGCCGGCCGGCCGGGGCTCCTCCGGCTCCTCCCCGCCGCGTCTTTCTCCCAGCACGATCATTTCGCCTCGCAACTTTCCCCGCCCGCGTGCTCCACGAGTTGCACCGCCCAAACGCTCTCGTCCACTCCTTTTCTTGAATTATTGGTCCTCCCACTTGATGCTCCATGCTTTGGGTCATGTCCATGCTCCCTAGCTCCACTTGCTTCACATGCCACCATGAAAATCCTGCAAAGTTGATGCTTGCTGCCCACCATGCTTGTCCTTTGCATGTGGAATTGGTGAAAGTTGATAAAAGGGAATCCAATGGTGCATGCATGATTAATTCAAACTAGATTGCCTCCATTTGGGTGTGTTTAAGGTTAAGCACTCCTCTAATTCGAAATTTAAAATATTTTTCAGAGCCATGCAAGAGCTCAAGCATAATTTTAGAGAAGTTTTTAAACCATTAAAAACAAATGTAAGTCGAAAATATTTTTCGACTACGTCGATTTCGGTCTCCCCGGTATAGTTTGCTTTCATTGGTTGAGAGCGAACGTTTTCCCGGCTTGATCATGGGGGCATAGGTTTAGGTTCTAATTTTGGCTAAATAAGAAAGATTTTGAATAAAACAAAATTAGAAGAGGCTTAGAAAAATTCTAATCCTAGAGAAACCAAGGATAAAGATTTTTAAAACCAACCAAAAGCTTTGATTTCTAGGTTCACGCGAGTCCTACCACGTGCTGAATTTTATTAACACTTAAACATAAATCGTGGCTCTACTCGTGTGGTTTTAGCATGAAAAATAAGTCAACCTCAGCACCATAATGAGGGTGAAAGGGTGAGTTAAGGTTCTGAAATTATTTGGTTGAGGGGTTTCTCGAAAAGAAAAGAATCAAACAAGCACATAGGAGGGTTCATGCAAGGGGTTTATGATAAAGCAAACATTTAATCAAGAATTATGTCTCTAATATTGTTCAACCACTTCTAAGTCTAATGTCTTTGCGTAGAAAAACTCAAAAACTAAATTATTAAAAATACTCGAAAAACCTGGAATCGGGTTGTCCTCCCGTAGCTTATTCTTGACTCGACTTGACGAAACGGGTTGCCTCCCGCCTAGCGCTTCGTTTATAGTCTATAGCTAGACTTCTTCACTTGATTACTCCGGATCAACGCTCTTTGCGGGCGTTGCAATCTTGGGTACCCACTTCCGCACCATCTTGGGCGCGGGCTTGATTTCCGGCTTAGTTGGCTTAGTCATTTTTTTGGTCTTCACGGGCGGCTTCTCTTCCTTTGTCTTGACGGATGCAACACCTTCTTTGATTTTCGTTACGTTCAATTTTTTCGGCTCCTTCTTCTTTTTCAGCCCCTCCGTTTGTTTTGGTTCTCCCTTCACTCCAATCATGTTGCATGCCTCAATCCTTGGACGGAACTTGAAGGAACTCCTTTCTCCGTTGATATCGAACATGATCTCCCCCTTGCCAACGTCAATAGTTGCTCCCACGGTCTTGAGGAACGGCCTCCCTAGGATGAGCGGCGGCTTCTCCCTCTCTCCCATCTCGAGCACAACGAAGTCGACGGGGATGAAGTGGTGTCCAATCTTCACGGGTACATCTTCAGCAATGTCCAAGGGATAGCGAATGGAGTTGTCTCCCAACTCCAAACATATTCCCGTAGGCTCCATCGGTAGGCGTAGCTTCTCGAACACATCCCTCGGCATGACGCTCACACTAGCTCCAAGGTCGCATAACGCCTTCTCGAAGTTGAAAGAACCAACTGAACATGGAATTGTAGGGCATCCGGGGTCTTTTTGCTTCTCTAGCCCATAAGCAATAGCTGCACTACACTCCTCGGACATCTTGACATGATCTACCCCGAGTGTTGCTATCTCATATTTATTTGCAAGTATGTCTTTAAAGTAACGAGAATATGTAGGTACTTGTAGGGCATCTAGTAACGGCATGTTGATGCTAAGTCTACGCACAACTTCCACAAACTTCTCAAAGTGGTTGTCGAGTTTACCTCGGAAGTAGCGTGGCTTGAGTTGCGGTATCCTCGTGTCATCCTCCGGCATCTCGCGGTTCGGGTTCCTCGGTGACGATCCCCGTAACCTTCTCTTTAGCAACTCCTTCCACCTCGGTGGACGGTTTAAGCTTCCTTGCTCCGCGTGAACGTTCCGGATCTTCGGTCTCCTTCCCCGAACGCGTTTGAATGGCCTTCGCCGATTCGGGACATTTGGGTTGTCCCGGAAGCTTCCCTTCATCATTAGTGAGGCGCCCCGCAAGTTGTCCAACTTGTGTCTCGAGCATCTTCATCATGTTGAGCACTTGATGATTGGAACTTCCGACCTCCGTCACTTTGCTGTCGATGTTCTCCAACACCTTGTCTATGGTCTTGAACTTGGTGATGGTGTCCTTGTTAATCTTAGCTTGCTCATCCATGAACTCCTTCAATTGTATCCGAAGCGGAACCGTGTTAGGAATAGATAAGCTTGCATTAAATTGAGGCCTACCTTGCCCGTAGTGGAAGTTCGGCAATTCTCCCTTCCTCATGTAGTCGAGCACTTTGGCTTCCTCCGGACAATCTTTGCGGACATGGCCATACTCTCCACATTCTTCGCATGTGGACCTTGCTTCGGCGGCCTTCAAGTCTTGAGCCTCTTTCTTTTCCATCTCCATCTTCTCCAACCTCCTCATGAGCGAGTCGATCTTGCCCTCAAGTATGTCTTCCTTCTCCACTTGCAAGACTCCTTTGACGTTCCCCATGGGTTGAGGGGGTGTAGGCGCCGGATGACGCCCACGTGTCATTATCCGCGACCTTCTTGAATAGCGTGAAAGCTTCCGTCGGTGTAAGCTCGATGATAGATCCTCCCGCTGATGCATCAATGATCGTCCTTGACGCCATGGTGAGTCCTTGATAGAACTTTTGCACGAGGTCTTCTTTCGGGAACTTGTGATGTGGAACCGCCCGGTGTACTCGTTGAAGCGCTCGAATGCCTCCGAGATAGTTTCGTAGGATATTGAACAAAGGTGGCAATCTTATTACGCAAGCTTTGAGTTTTACCCGGTGAGTAGTATTCCTTCATGAAAGCCTTCATCAACGTGTTCCAATTTTGCACCGTCTCCGCCGGTTGAGAGTGGAACCATTGCAAAGCCTTCCCGAGTAGTGAAAACGGAAAAAGCCTTGCCCTCATTTGATCTTGAGTCACCCCATCCATGTTGAAAGTCGACATAGTTGAATGAATGCTTGGAGGTGAAGGTTCGGATACTCTTTGTGGTGAGGGGTGAATGTTGCACCATGCGGATTGTTGAGGTCTTGATCTCGAACGGTCTTCCGATCTCCTCGAGGTTCAAGATTGGTAGGTCGATGATGTGCGGGGTGCATAGCTCCCCAATCTTGCGTTCTTCCGGTGGTTGGTCACCCATTGGTGGAGGTCGATTCTCCCGCGGACTTTGAGGTGGTGAATTCTTCGGAGATTCCTCGCGATCCTTTGTCTTCCGACTCCGAATCTACAAAATCCAGCTTTTTAGCTTGATGTGCTTCGCGTCTCCTTAGCTCGTAAAGTTTTTCGGGATCATCCACAAAATTATTGGGTTTGTTGGAGAGGTAGCCGTCCATCTCCTGTTAGGGTTAGCAATAAACAAAGTATGCAAAAAAACTAGAAAACAAAACAAATCTTTAAAGACTAGAGTTAGACAAACTAGATTAGATGTATTTTGAGGATGATCAAAATTTAGTAGATGCAAAAATAAAACAAAATCAGTACTGAAAATTACAAAAAAAAGCAATAAAAAATCAAATCTTGATCACTTGTTCCCCAGCAACGGCGCCGTGGAAAAAGGGGCTTGTTGACGGTTAATAATTGTATCAAAGTTCGTTCGTGACTCGCAAGCGTACAAGTCTCCCGTCGTAGTCAAGGGACCCTTCTTCCCTCGAGTGGTGAACCCAAGGTATCGAATCCGTGGAACAAATGTGTGACGCAAGACTTAATCTATTAAAGCCAAGTAATCTTCAATATTCGATAAAAGACCTAATGCATCTAAGTAAAAGACACAAAACGAATCTAATTTACTAAAAACCGGAGAGAACAAAGTAAGATTGGGTAGATAAACCGATCTAGAGGGATCGGGGTAAGCCTTTTGTTGAAGTTCCAAGCAAGAGAAGAAGTAGCAAATCGAATCTTAATAAAAGCCTCTTTAAATCGTGGTTTCCCGTCCAAATCCGAAAACATCCGCCTTTTGAGACCCCCGTTCGTCACAACGTATCCCTATTCATGCGGGGAGCTTAGGGCGAGTCAAAAGACAAGTCGAGATTCTTTCGGAAGATCGCGGCGTGTACCTCTAGCCACCGCGGCTACAAGAACACCCTATGTAATCTATCTCGAGAATAGAATTGAAATAAGCAAAGCCGATCGAAAAACGAAATCTTCGAGGAAACACTTGATATCGCGGCGGGAAAAGATTCAACTTGATAATTCAACTATAACAATGATACATACACAAGATCACCACCGGGATCCTTCCTTGATCTTGCTTCTAGCTCCGGAACTCCGACGTGGTCTTCCGTGCAAGGTTCCCACGTCGGCTAGGGGAACCCTAGTCAACTAGCTCGACCCTCTCCTCTCCTAGATGGTGTCCCTCTCTTCTCTCGCTTCTCGGCGGCCGAAGACGAAATCTTCTCTCCGTGGCTCTCGGTCGGGGGGACTATAAATAGCCCGATTGGCGGCTAGGGCAAAGGAGGACGGATTTGGGCCCTAAATGGGCATGGGCCGACCGGAGCCGGGGCCGGCCGGCCCGGGCCCATTTAGGCCCCGGCCGTGGGCTCCTTTGCCCGAGGTCGGTTCCCTTGCTTCTGGATGTTTCCCCCTTCTCGCATGTAGGTCCATGTCGTCGGTTTCTCTCCGAATTGGACTCAACTCCTTGTCTTGCAAGATTCGACACTTTCACCACCGGTCGGGTCCCTGGAGTCTGTCGTCTTCTCGGATCAAGTCCCCGGCTTCTTGGAGTTAATTTTGCTTCATTGCATGACTTGTTCAGGGCTTCAAGGTCTTGTCATGAGGTGCTTGATGAACTAATCCCGAAAGTCTTGCATTCCACACTAAATCCCTGCATAAACATTAAACTCCAAAACCGACATGCACACGTGAACTTGTTATACCACGGGGGTTAGTACCAATGGATAAGGTATAAAACTCATGCCAACACCGAAGGTAAACTCATGGCTAGGTTGACGGATTTTCACCGTCAACATAAGCTCCTTGGGGGCACAATAGCTGCTACAAGGGTGCAACACATTGCTTGAAAGGTTTGATCCTCGAGCTCCCAATTCGGCCAAATAAATAGTCCTGAGAGGAAAGCCACGGGAACCTTATTTTCCTTTTTTACACTTCCCTTAAAATTTTCCGACCAAACAAGGAAGTCAAAAAGGAGCAATTCGGGGCGAAATTCGGCGTCATCGGACGTCGGGCCCCTCGGGCCGGTCCGCCTGGCCGGCCGGCCCACCCCGCCTCGGGGGCGGCCGGTCCGGTTTTTGCACACCGCCCTATTTTTTCTTCCTTAGCCCATGGGAAAAAGTTGGCCCAGTAAATCTTCGCGAAAAACTCCAGAAAACCAAAAGAAAAATTATTTACAGAAGTTGATGCCTTGTTTTCCGTCCTAGGCGGGACGTTCGGGCTCTTCCTCCATGGTGAAGACGTCAACATGGTGAAGGGGCACGACATCGGGTTCGTAGTAAACCTTAAGCCGCTGTCCATTCACCACAAATTGATCGCCGTTTATATCCATAATGGTTACCGCTCCGTTGGAGAACACCGAATGCACAACATAAGGTCCGTCCCACTTGCTTTGCAATTTCCCCTTTCCGAAGGTTTTAAACCTCGAATTGTAGAGGAGGACCTTATCTTCTTCTTTAAATTCTTTTTTCTTCAATCTTTTATCATACCACCTTTTGATTCTCTCCTTGTATATGCTTGCGTTTTCATAAGCTTTCAACCTCAACTCCTCTAGCTCGCTTATTTGAATTCTTCGTTTCACCACCGCGGCATCGAGATCAAGGTTCATCTCTTTAATTGCCCAATAGGCTTTATGTTCCAACTCAACCGGAAGGTGGCAAGCTTTTCCATAGACGAATTGATAAGGGGTCATACCTATCGGTGTTTTAAACGCCGTTCGATAAGCCCATAAAGCTCCGTCTAATTTCTTTGACCAATCCTTGCCTCCCTTCTCTATGGTCTTGTTGAGTATGCTTTTTAATTGCCTATTTGACGTCTCCGCTTGTCCGTTGGTTTGTGGGTGATAGGCCGTGGAGACCCTATGCTCAATTCCCAACTTGGACAAGCACTTTTTGAAGTTCTTCCCGGTGAAATGAGTTCCTCCATCACTTATCAAGATTCTCGGTGTACCGAAACGGGGAAAAATCACGTTCTTGATCATAGTGATGGACTCCTCCGTGGAAGCTTTACGACATGGTATTGCCTCCACCCACTTGGATACATAATCAACCATCACTAGGATGTACTCGAATCCAAATGAGTTTTTAAAAGGCCCCATGAAGTCTATGCCCCATACATCGAATATGTCGATTTGCAAGTTGTATTTCAAAGGCATAGAATTTATTTGAGAGATGTTTCCAGTTCTTTGGCATTCGGGGCATGACGCAACATATCTTTTAGTATCTTCATGCATCTCCGGCCAATAGAATCCACTCGACCATACCTTTGCTTCGGTTCGAAAATGGCTATAGTGTCCACCGTACTCCGCCGAGTGGCACTTCCTTAGAATCTCAACCCTCTCTTCCCTTGGCACACATCGTCTCATCACTCCATCATTGCCAAGATTGAAGAGGTATGGTGCATCCCAAAAATATTTCTTACTTTCGGAGATTATCTTCCTTTGAGTGTTTTTATCTAGATGATCGAGGGGCATCTTCCGAATTGCTCGAATGATGTCGATCATCCAAGTATCTTTATCAAGCACTCTATAGAGGTGGTCATCTCTCATCTTATCTTCTATGGGCTCTTTATCATCTTGTCCACGATTCATCCTAGACAAATGATCGGCCACAACATTCTCCACCCCCTTTTTATCACGAATTTCAACATCAAACTCTTGGAGAAGAAGGATCCAACGAATCAAACGTGGTTTAGCTTCCTTCTTAGCCAAGAGATACTTGATGGCTGCATGATCGGTGTAAACAATGACCTTCGAGTTCACGATGTAAGATCTGAATTTTTCGAAAGCGAATACCACCGCTAGCAACTCTTTTTCCGTAGTGGCGTAATTTAATTGTGCCCCACTGAGAGTTTTGCTAGCGTAGTAAACGGCGTGAACTCGGCCTTCCTTTCTTTGACCCAAGACCGCGCCTACGACGTAGTCACTTGCATCACACATGATCTCGAAAGGTTGGCTCCAATCCGGAGGTTGGATGATGGGAGCGCTCACCAACGCATTTTTCAAGGTCCGGAATGCC
The DNA here is from genome assembly GCA_947561735.1 of Cenchrus americanus. Lineage (NCBI taxonomy): Eukaryota > Viridiplantae > Streptophyta > Magnoliopsida > Poales > Poaceae > Cenchrus > Cenchrus americanus. Next base: position 245,034,084 of record OX387245.1, read on the forward strand.
ACTAGGCACTTCTCGTCAAAGTCGAAAGCCACATCCTTTTGAAGAAGGTGCGTTAAAGGCTTAGTGATCTTCGAGAAGTCCTTTATAAATCTTCTATAGAATCCGGCATGGCCTAGAAAGCTCCTTAAGGACTTAACATCCGTAGGAGGTGGGAGTTGCTCAACCGTCTCTACCTTAGCCTTCTCCACTTCAATTCCTCTCTCGGATATAACATGTCTGAGCACTATGCCTTGCTTAACCATGAAGTGGCACTTTTCCCAATTTAAAACCAAATCTACCTCCGCACACCTTGTAAGGACCTTTTCTAAGTTTGCTAAGCAATCCATGAATGTCTTCCCGTAAACGGAAAAATCATCCATAAACACTTCAACAATTTCTTCGATGAATTCCGAAAACACGGCCGTCATGCAACGTTGAAAAGAGGCCGGAGCGTTGCATAGGCCAAAGGGCATCCTCCTATATGCAAACGTTCCATAAGGGCACGTAAACGTTGTCTTTTGTTGATCTTCCGGGTGAATAGGAATTTGCATGAACCCCGAGTATCCATCGAGAAAGCAAAAATAAGCGTGGTTTGCTAACCTCTCGAGCATCTCGTCTATGAACGGTAGGGGGAAGTGATCTTTCTTCGTCGCTTTGTTAAGCTTACGATAATCGATACACATCCGCCACCCGGTCACGGCTTCTTTGCGGTATCAACTCGTTCTTCTCATTCTTCACCACGGTCAAACCTCCTTTCTTC